>CM062297.1:691024890-692224890 GCA_031216915.1 Pictodentalium vernedei
AGACGTCCATCGATGGTATTTGACCCCATCCCCACTCCCAGTTCGAGAAAAATGTGTTTGGGTTTCTGAAATAATAAGCCACACAGCAAAATAAACAATTAAAATTCTTTAATTTTCATTAGACTTAAAAATCATATAAAGTAAAGAACAACAAATGTGAATGTGTGCACACGTGAATGTGCATGTGTATGTGGGGGTGGAGGGGGGGGGGGGCGTGTTTATGTTCCTGTTTTGTACTTCGCCTGCCTTGGGTCCCTTGTGTCTAAACGCCAAACTAATTTGGGAGGAACTGTAGTTGGGTATGTCAGAAGCTTTGTCAGTATTAATACTTTTAATGCAATGGTTTGAAAAAAATCTAGATAACCGATCAACAGGCTAACCATTGTCAAATGTGGCAACCTGCTGGAAGGTTTATCAAAATCTTGTTATTTCGAGGCCTGATCAACTTTAACGATGCTCTAGCTGTCAATAAAGCATTCACATACAGCCGGTAGTACTGCCCACTGGCGTAGATGTAAACAAAACAAACCTGTGTGTTTGCGATAGAAAGTGTCGTTTTTTCTCCATTTTAAGTGACAAAGTCGATTATTTATTAAGAGCATGGTATGAATAAAATAAATAGGTACTACAGCCAGTAATCAGATTTAAACCACTCGTGGAATAAGGATTTTATCCCTTTACCTAACACAGCAGCCAAAAACTGCCAGAAAATTAACCAGAATAAGCCTACCACAGCCTAAAATATCTCGGAAGTTTCTCAATATAACCATACAAATATGGATATCATTAGAACCAGCTCGCCAAGCTGGTTCTAATGATATCCATATTTTGTATGGTTTTATTGCAAAATTGTGAAATTTGCTTTCAAAAAAAACTGAAATTTAATTTATTTTTTAAAAATACTGTGTTAGGTAAAGGGTTAACTACTCGGCAAACCGAGTGGTTAAAACCCATATTCTACTCGTGGTTTAAATTTGATTACCAGTCCTGGTACCTATTTATTCTATATAATACATGTAGCTATTATAAACATAAGAGTAAACCATATTCAAATTGATTAATTTAAAAATAGTTACAGTACGGCTGCCGTGGACTGGTCACTTTTCACGTGTGTGCAACATTTCCACAAACACAATAATATTAGATTCCAAACATAATTATAGGATTAATCATCAAAAATTTAATTAATGAAGCATAATGATGAACCTATTATCGGCATCAGTCATCGGCATCAGCCGATAATGGGGTAATCAACGAATCATCAGCATTGGCAGAAAAGGGCATCCATAGGGGTGTGCCAATTGTTATAAGGTCAAAATAAATTCACATCCATATCGTCAAAAACAGAGTTTACACCTGAAACTTCTGTGGAATGTGTTAATACTACTGATTCCAGAATTCTGTGCATTTTAATATTCTATGAATAATTTAAAGCTCAGCTACAATTTCAATTTGTCACACAGTCATGTATGATTCTTATAACACAGAAATCCCGGCCTAGTTTAAGTTGTAACATCATTGTTTAAAATTGAGCTTTCCTATATTACTCCATTTTGAAAATAGCACGATTCTGTCCCACCATGGAACGCGATGCACACTGCCATATTGTTTGTGTAAACAATTGCGATTGGCTTGGAAGGATGATCGTTTCATGTGGAAAATTCTTATTAAAATAAATAATGTCAGCCTGTCAGCAGTGATGGTTTCATTTTTGATTTATTTATAAGTACTGCATTACGAAAAAAATCTGGAGGAAGACAATTGAAGTTAATTATACAAGGCGGCTTTTTTGAAAACAATACAACGTGCGCATTCCACGTGATTTTCAAAATGGAAAGGTCTATGATAAACGTACATATTGAATATTGAGCTTATGGCTGATAGTGCTGGGAGGTTATGAAATTTTTCCACGGTTTTGGTTTCTACTCGTTTTTTTTTAAAAAGAGTTGAGTCCAGTTTCGTTTTTTTTTTAAAGAAAAATATTCAAGTATTAAACACTATAAACACTTGGGTTTTTTCCCAAATATTAATTTTAATAAAAGTTCAAAGTGCAAGTACCTTCCCCTCTCTCTAAAATTATGAGATTATATATAGTTAACCCCAGAAGACAATGAAGATTGTTCACAGAGCCCTCGATATACAGTTGAATAGCACTGGCACCCCTGCCCACCCCACCCCCACCCCCCCCCCTCCCCACACACACACACCAAGACAAGAGGAAAATGCTGTGGTAGCAATGCATAACTTGGGTAAAAAATGCTGAAGATGTAATGTTGCAATGCATAACTTGGGTAAAAAATGCTGAAGATGTAATGTTGTGAAATGTCAGACCCAAGAAATTTAAATTTTATAGTAAATTTCCTTTCTTATTATACCTACCACAATTGTTTACTACAGGCTTGCACTACAGTGGAAGTCCCTAACTCGGAAAATATACTCTCTTTTTTGATCTTTCCCAAGGGATTTGGGAAAGAAAAGTGGTGCAAAAGCACCAAGAAAAAATAAGCCAAAACTGGGTCGAGTGCTACCGGCGCACATCCAGTAGGGGACCCTCTTCTCCTAGTACAGATCCATGGCTTCCGGGTACCAGTGCACAGTCAGTAACTAATGAATCATTCTTTTGAATCCGCCAACATTGGAGTTATGTGATTAGCGGGGAGGAAGGATTCTTACCCGAATAAGAAGACGGGAGGGCCTCCATGTAAACAATTGTGGTAGGTATAATAAGAAAGGAAATTTACTATAAAATTTACATTTCTTATCTACCTACCTAACAATTGTTTACTATGGGCTGAATAGACAATAGGATGGAGGGAATCACATAACCAACCCCCACATAACCCAATTGCACTGGAACCGTGGACAGAGGAGGAGGTCCCTAGGCCTATCAAACCATAGCATCACAATCATTAGTAAAAGACAATGAGAGATGAGGCGTACGGTTCTGTGCAATGCATAGGCAGAAAGGACAGTAACAGCACAGATCTGGAAATGACCTGTAAGAAGTCTAATGGCTAGGGTAGACAACAGCCTGAGCAGAAGAAAGAGGGCCCAAAGCAAAAAGGTCCTCCGACTGCTCCTGCAACTGACGCAGATAGAGGGTGGAGAAAGTAGAAGCATTTCTCCAGTAGGCTGCCTGCATAACATCTGACAACTTGACGGAGTTAGCATAAGTGCAAGAGGTAGACAATGCACGCACCTCGTGGGCAGAAATACGATTGGTAATACAATCATCAGTCACTAGACGAGCGTAAGCTGCGCGAATAGCAAGACAAATCCATCGAGAAATGGATTGAGGAGAGATCTTCGATTGACCAGGAATAAGAGACAGAAAAAACAAGAGGCCCCACAGGGCCTGAAGTGCTCATCTTGGAACAGAACACAATATAAACAGAGTCCAAAAATGAGTACATTAAGCAAGCCATCTCCATAGGCTGCACACGGTCAATCCTTGAGTCCCACAGGAGTGACAAAAATAATCCGGGCATCATGCCTTTTTTTCAATTGATCATAAAGTAAAATGTAGAGCTCCCCTATGAAGCCCCTTGATATGTGGATTAATCTTAGTTACACACCTCTAGAGGGTATTAAATACAAAATTTTTAATTCTTCAGCAAAATGGCCAATTCCGGTTCCCAAAGGGAGCCCAAATATTAACCCAGGCTCTTGATTTGAACACAGTTGAATCTGACTTCCCTAGAGATGCTGTGTACCTAATATGAAAGCATTCTGACTGTTGGATCTGAAGAAGAGAAATTGTAAAGAAATTTCTTCGAATTGCACTAAGTTAAAATCCGGGCTACCATAGCGAGCCCAAATATTAACCTATGGATCCGATTTGAACAAACTTGAATCTGACCCCCAAGATATGTTGTATACCAAATATGAAAGCATTCTGACTAGTGGATCTGAAGAAGAAGATTTTTGAAGAAATTCCCTCATATTGTACTAAGTTAAATTTCAGGTTCCCATATGGAGCCCAAATATTAACCCAGGCACTCGAATTGAACAAACTGACCTCCCTAGAGATGCTGTATACCAAATATGAAAGCATTCCGACTGGTGAATCTGAAGAAGTAGATTTTTAAAGAAATTTCCACATATTGCACTAAGTAAAAATTTGGGCTACCATAGCGAGCCCAAATATATACCTAGGGATCCTATTAGAACAAACTTGAATCTGACCCCTAGAGATGTTGCATACCAAATATGAAAGCATTCTGACTGGTGGATCTGAAGAAGAAGATTTTTTTAAATTACCCCCCATATTGAACAAAGTTAAAATTTGGGCTTCTGTAGGAAGCCCAAATATTAACCTAGGGACTTGGTTTGAACAAATATTAACCTAGGTGGTTTAAACAATCTTGAATCTGATTATGTATACTAAACATTAAAAGATTCTGACTGGTGGTTCTGAAGAAGAAGATTTTTAAAGAATATTCCCCATATTACCCTATGTTAAAAATTTGGGCTCCTGTAGTGAGCCCAAATATGAACCAATGAGCTTTGTTTCAACAAACTTGTCTCTGACCCCCTATTAATGCTGTATACCAAACATCAAAAGATTCTGATGACTGGTTCTGGAGAAAAGATTTTTTTCAATTTTTGCAAATATGCTGACTCAGCATTTTTTCGATGCCCCATTACAGAACACCCTAACAAAACCGATGGCAATTTTTTTTTACCATTCAATTCTACTGGTCCTAAGGATACTTCATACCATATAACAGCTCTCTGTTCCATGTGGTTTGGGAAATATGGGCGTTTGAAAATATTTCTATTTTTAGCTCCCATGGGGATGCAGGAATCTTTTTTTTGCATGGGTCAAGTACTTATGACCCAATAATACCACATACCAAATTTGGTTCATACCAGACCATCAGTTCAGAAAAAAGAAATTTTGGGTGGGGCCATTACAAAGCCAAATATTGCTTCACGAACTTCGTTTGAACAAACTTGATTCTACACCTCAAAAGGAAGCTCCATAGCAAATATCAAGTCATTGTACACATTGGTTCTTGAGAAGAAGATTTTTAAAATATTTTGGAGCATCTTCCCCCACTCCCTTCTTATGGGGCTGGGCCTATTGAGTTGAACAACAAGAGGCCCCACGTGGCCTTAATCGCTCACCTGACAAAGTGACTCTAAGAAGTATTTTAGGTCACCTTCACCATGTCATGCCTCATCAACATTAACTGGTTGAGTGATAGATTTTGTTTGAAGTTCAACATTTGTTACCTAAAATTAGTTTTATTTAAAATCATTGGTGTGTGGTCAATCTCCAATGATTTTTAATAAAGCAAATTTATCTCTGCAGACAAACTGGTTTAGCATGAAGCACAAACAAGGAATGTGAAGAGATAGCCTTGGACATCTCTCCCCAACTGTGGATATCTTCCATGTGCTACATGTATATATTTGCATGCAAGAAAACAAAAATTTTCACAAATTTTATTTTTTTTTATCATCATTGGAACAAGCTCAAACAGCTTATTCCAATAGGGGTATGGGAAGATCAGTATATTTTTGAGACAGAAATGTGAATATATAAATAATGGTGTTTTTTTGTGAATGATGCTGGAGAATTTTGCGTAAAGATATGGTAAATGGTTTGTTCTAGATACAGAATGATGCAAAAGTATTTAAATTTGATTAGGCAAGTTGTTCCTATAATGCATTTAAAAATTGAAGTAACTGTTTTTTTTGCTGACGAACTTTTAGATGTGTGTGTCTGTGTTTGTGTGTGTGTGTGTGTGTGTGTTTGTGTGTGTGTGTTTGTGGGGGGGGGGGGGGGGGGGGGGGGGGGTAAGAGTGTTCTTGCAAACAAAATTCCTGAATAAATGGAAAATTTTATTTTTGTGTGGAAAGACATAGTGCGTGAATGTTGATTGGAACAAGCTTAGAGAGCTCATTTTAATGTGAAGTCATAAAGCTGTGTTTTACGTACGAAATTCTGGAATAACTAAAAAAATTGCTTTTTTGACTCAAAAAGCATGGTGTGCGACCTCTCATTGGAATGAGCTCAAAAAGCTCATTCCAATGGGGTATTTACAAGCGATAAGTACATGTATGTTTAAGAGACAAAAATTAAAATTTGAATAGCGATTTTTGCGAAGAATGCTGACAAGTTTTGGCAGTTATGCTGGTAAACAGGTAAGATATGCAAAGTGGTTGTTTTTTAGAGGCGACATTTAATTAAGGGGAATTAACCCTTGATTACTGAGGTAACTTCTAAAAGTACTGAAATTTCATGAAGCAATGTGAATAACAGACAACAGTTGCCTAAAAATTTCATGAATAACTAAAATTTTTATTCCTTTGTCTCGAAAACATGGCATATGACCTTTGTTGGAATGAGCTGAATGCGTGTGTTCCAATGAGGGGTCATAAAATTTGAACGAAGATTTGTGTGAATAATGCATTAGTACTGCTAGATTTGGGGTAAACGGTTCACCCTGGATACCACCCCTTCTATAGTAGATCTTTTCTGCAAATTTTGTCTAAGATTCTATCAACTTTACAAATAAATACGTTCATGAATCACAATCAGATCCACCCTACAATGTTGCATACCAAATATCAAAAGATTCTGCCTGCTGGATCTGGAGAAGAAGATTTTTTAAGAAATATGCCTGAAACGCACTAAGTTAAAATTTGGGCTCCTATACGGAGCCCAAATATAAACCCAGGGGGCCGATTTGAACAAACTTGAATCAGATCCACCCCACAATGTTGCTTACCAAATATGAAAAGATTCTGAAGCTGGATCTGGAGAAGAAGATTTTTTAAGAAATTTGCCTGAAATGCACTAAGTTCGAATTCGAGCTTCTATAGTGAGCCCAAATATGAAACTAGGAAGCCGATTTGAACAAACTTGAATCAGATCCACCCCACAATGTTGCATACCAAATATCAAAAGATTCTGCCTGCTGGATCTGGAGAAGAAGATTTTTTAATAAATTTGCCCGAAATGCACTAAGTGCGAATTCGGGCTTCTATATTAAGCCCAAATATGAATCCAGGGGGCCGATTTGAACAAACTTGAATCAGATCCACCCCGCAATGTTGCATACCAAATATCAAAAGATTCTGCCTGCTGGATCTGGAGAAGAAGATTTTTGAAGAAATTTGCCTGAAATGCACTAAGTGCGAATTCGGGCTTCTATATTAAGCCCAAATATGAATCCAGGGGGCCGATTTGAACAAACTTGAATCAGATCCACCCCGCAATGTTGCATACCAAATATCAAAAGATTCTGCCTGCTGGATCTGGAGAAGAAGATTTTTGAAGAAATTTGCCCGAAATGCACTAAGTTTGAATTCGAGCTTCTATAGTGAGCCCAAATATGAATCCAGGGGGCTGATTTGAACAAACTTGAATCAGATCCACACCGCAATGTTGCATACCAAATATCAAAAGATTCTGCTTGCTGGATCTGGAGAAGATGATTTTTTAAGAAATTTGCCTGAAATGCACTAAGTTCGAATTCGAGCTTCTATAGTGAGCCCAAATATGAATCTAGGAAGCCGATTTGAACAAACTTGAATCAGATCCACCCCACAATGTTGCATACCAAATATCAAAAGATTCTGCCTGCTGGATCTGGAGAAGAAGATTTTTTAATAAATTTGCTTGAAATGCACTAAGTTCAAATTTGGGCTCCTATACTGAGCCCAAATATAAACCCAGGGGGCCGATTTGAACAAACTTGAATCAGATCCACCCCACAATGTTGCTTACCAAATATGAAAAGATTCTGCCTGCTGGATCTGGAGAAGAAGATTTTTTAAGAAATTTGCATGAAATGCACTAAGTTCAAATTCGAGCTTCTATAGTGAGCCCAAATATGAATCTAGGAAGCCGATTTGAACAAACTTGAATCAGATCCACCCCACAATGTTGCATACCAAATATCAAAAGATTCTGCCTGCTGGATCTGGAGAAGAAGATTTTTTAAGAAATTTGCCTAAATGCACTAAGTTCGAAATCGGGCTCCTATACTGAGCCCAAATATGAACCCAGGGGGCCGATTTGAACAAACTTGAATCAGATCCACCCTACAATGTTGCATACCAAATATCAAAAGATTCTGCCTGCTGGATCTGGAGAAGAAGATTTTTTAAGAAATTTGCCTGAAATGCACTAAGTTCGAAATCGGGCTCCTATACTGAGCCCAAATATTAACCCAGGGGACGATTTGAACAATCTTGAATCAGATCCACCCCACAATGTTGCTTACCAAATATGAAAAGATTCTGCCTGCTGGATCTGGAGAAGAAGATTTTTTAAGAAATTTGCCTGAAATGCACTAAGTTCGAATTCGGGCTTCTATAGTAAGCCCAAATATGTATCCAGGGGGCCGATTTGAACAAACTTGAATCAGATCTACCCCGCAACATTGCATACCAAATATCAAAAGATTCTGCCTGCTGGATCTGGAGAAGAAGATTTTTGAAGAAATTTGCCTGAAATGCACTAAATTCGAATTCGAACTCCTATAGTGAGCCCAAATATGAATCTAGGGAGCCGATTTGAACAAACTTGAATCAGATCTACCCTACAATGTTGCATACCAAATATCAAAAGATTCTGCCTGCTGGATCTGGAGAAGAAGATTTTCAAAGAAATTTGCCTGAAATGCAGTAAGTTCAAATTTGGGCTCCTATACTGAACCCAAATATAAACCCAGGGGGCCGATTTGAACAAACTTGAATCAGATCCACCCCACAATGTTGCATACCAAATATCAAAAGATTCTGCCTGCTGGATCTGGAGAAGAAGATTTTTTAAGAAATTTGCCTGAAATGCACTAAGTTCGAAATCGGGCTCCTATACTGAGCCCAAATATGAACCCAGGGGGCCGATTTGAACAAACTTGAATCAGATCCACCCTACAATGTTGCATACCAAATATCAAAAGATTCTGCCTGCTGGATCTGGAGAAGAAGATTTTTTAATGTTTTTCCCATTGCCTACAGTGTTAAAAAGTGCTGACTCAGCACTTTTTCAAAGTCCCGAAACTGTACCCTATGATAAAACCGATGGCAATTTTTTTTTACCAATCCTTTCTGTTGGTCCTAAGGAAGCTGCACACCAAATAAAAATTCTCAGTGCCGTGCAGTTTTGGAGATATGGGCGTTTTAAATTTTTTCTATTTTTAGCTCCTGCGGTTCCCACGGGGCTGCGGGAAAATTTTTTTTTGCATAAATCAAGTACTCATGACCCAATAAGCCCTCACATAAAATTTGGTTCAAATCAGCCTCTCGGTTTGGAAAATAGAAATTTTGGGCGGGGCAAAAAATTTTGCCCCTCTCATAACAACGTCAAGTATAGCCCCACAAACTTCTCTTGAACAAATCTGAGTCTACACCTCAAAAGGAAGCTGCACACCAAATATCAAGTCTCTGCTACTGCTGGTTCATGAGAAGAAGATTTACAAAGATTTTGGTGCCCCTTGGGGGTGTGGCACCACCCAGGAGGAGGGGCAACTTCATTTGAACAAATCTGAATTGGCATTAGGTAATAAACATTTAGCCAACATTTGAATAAAATTGGGCTAGTGGTTTAGGAGGAGAAGTCGATAATGTAAAGTTAACGCCGGACGGACGACGACGGACGACGGACGCCGGACGACGGACGACGGACAGAAAGTGATTAGTTAAGCTCCCCTTGAGCTTCGCTCAGGTGAGCTAAAAATGCAATGCCCCTTTGGGACCATCACTCACACAAAATTTCACTTGAATTGGCCCAGTGGCTTTGGAGGAGAAGACCAAAACATGGTGTTGATGGACGACGGATGGACGGACGATGGACGACGGACAGACAGACGGAGAGCGATATTAGCTCAGCTTGACTTTGTCAAGATGAGCTAAAAATCATTTCCTGCCTTTCCTAATGAACTGCGTCCGATTGAGATAAATGCAAAGTGCTCGAACCGGACAGAGCAAAGGGAGATTACCCTCAGCAGAAGGAAGAGACCTGATACAGATAGGAGGTGGAGTCGTTTCTGGTATCTGATTCTTGGCCAGAAAGGAGCAATCAGTGGTAAACATAACACTGTTGGGAGAGCTCCAGAAATAGGCCGGATCAAGCGAGAGGGCGTGAAGCTCACTAACCCATCTGGCTGAGGCAAAAGCCATCAGAAAAGCCGTCTTGTATGTGAGAAAACACATATCCACCTGGGATAAAGGTTCGAATGGTGCACCACCCCCCCCCCACCCCCCCCCCCCCCACCCCCCCAAGCAAAGGAGCACCTAAGAAAGATTCCATATTGGGGTAAGCTGCAAAGTTCGAGGCCTTTTTAAAGACAAGAGGCCCCAAGTGGTCTTAATCGCTCACCTGACAAAGTGACTCTAAGAAGTATTTTAGGTCACCTTCACCATGTCATGCCTCATCAACATTAACTGGTTGAGTGATAGATTTTGTTTGAAGTTCAACATTTGTTACCGAAAATTAGTTTTATTTAAAATCATTGGTGTGTGGCCAATCTCCAATGATTTTTAATAAAGCAAATTTATCTCTGCAGACAAACTGGTTTAGCATGAAGCACAAACAAGGAATGTGAAGAGATAGCCTTGGGCATCTCTCCCCAACTGTGGATATCTTCCATGTGCTACATGTATATATTTGCATGCAAGAAAACAAAAATTTTCACAAATTTTCCAAAATATTAGTATTTTTATCATCATTGGAACAAGCTCAAACAGCTTATTCCAATAGGGGTATGGGAAGATCAGGTATATTTTTGAGACAGAAATGTGAATATATAAATAATGGTGTTTTTTTGTGAATGATGCTGGAGAATTTTGCGTAAAGATATGGTAAATGGTTTGTTCTAGATACAGAATGATGCAAAAGTATTTAAATTTGATTAGGCAAGTTGTTCCTATAATGCATTTAAAAACTGAAGTAACTGTTTTTTTGCTGACAAACTTTTAGATGTGTGTGTCTGTGTTTGTGTGTGTGTGTGTGTGTGGGGGGGGGGGGGGGGGGGTTAAGAGTGTTCTTGCAAACAAAATTCCTGAATAAGAATAAATGGAAAATTTTATTTTTTGTGTGAAAGACATAGTGCTTGAATGTTGATTGCAACAAGCTTAGAGAGCTCATTTTAATGTGAAGTCATAAAGCTGTGTTTTACGTACGAAATTCTGGAATAACTAAAAAATTGCTTTTTTGACTCAAAAAGCATGGTGTGCGACCTCTCAATGGGATGAGCTCAAAAAGCTCATTCCAATGGGGTATTTACAAGCGATAAGTACATGTATGTTTAAGAGACAAAAATTAAAATTTGAATAGCGATTTTTGCGAAGAATGCTGACAAGTTTTGGCAGTTATGCTGGTAAAAAGGTAAGATATGCAAAGTGGTTGTTTTTTAGAGGCGACATTTAATTAAGGGGAATTAACCCTTGATTACTGAGGTAACTTCTAAAAGTACTGAAATTTCATGAAGCAATGTGAATAACAGACAACAGTTGCCTAAAAATTTCATGAATAACTAAAATTTTTATTCTTTTGTCTCGAAAACATGGCATATGACCTTTGTTGGAATGAGCTGAATGCGTGTGTTCCAATGAGGGGTCATAAAATTTGAACGGAGATTTGTGTGAATAATGCATTAGTACTGCTAGATTTGGGTAAACGGTTCACCCTGGATACCACCCCTTCTATAGTAGATCTTTTCTGCAAATTTTGTCTAAGATTCTATCAACTTTACAAATAAATACGTTCATGAATCACAATCAGATCCACCCCACAATGTTGCATACCAAATATCAAAAGATTCTGCCTGCTGGATCTGGAGAAGAAGATTTTTTAAGAAATATGCCTGAAATGCACTAAGTTAAAATTTGGGTTCCTATACGGAGCCCAAATATAAACCCAGGGGGCCGATTTGAACAAACTTGAATCAGATCCACCCCACAATGTTGCTTACCAAATATGAAAAGATTCTGAAGCTGGATCTGGAGAAGAAGATTTTTTAAGAAATTTGCCTGAAATGCACTAAGTTCGAATTCGAGCTTCTATAGTGAGCCCAAATATGAAACTAGGAAGCCGATTTGAACAAACTTGAATCAGATCCACCCCACAATGTTGCATACCAAATATCAAAAGATTCTGCCTGCTGGATCTGGAGAAGAAGATTTTTTAATAAATTTGCCCGAAATGCACTAAGTTCGAATTCGGGCTTCTATAGTATGCCCAAATATGAATCCAGGGGGCCGATTTGAACAAACTTGAATCAGATCTACCCCGCAACGTTGCATACCAAATATCAAAAGATTCTGCCTGCTGGATCTGGAGAAGAAGATTTTTTAATAAATTTGCCTGAAATGCACTAAGTTCGAATTTGAGCTTCTATAGTGAGCCCAAATATGAATCCAGCGGGCCGATTTGAACAAACTTGAATCAAATCTACCCCGCAACGTTGCATACCAAATATCAAAAAATTCTGCCTGCTGGATCTGGAGAAGAAGATTTTTTAAGAAATTTGCCTGAAATGCACTAAGTTCGAATTCGAGCTCCTATAGTGAGCCCAAATATGAATGTAGGGAGTCGATTTGAACAAACTTGAATCAGATCCACCCTACAATGTTGCATGCCAAATATCAAAAGATTCTGCCTGCTGGATCTGGAGAAGAAGATTTTCAAATAAATTTGCCTGAAATGCAGGAAGTTCATATTTGGGCTCCTATACTGAGCCCAAATATAAACCCAGGGGGCCGATTTGAACAAACTTGAATCAGATCCACCCCACAATGTTGCATACCAAATATCAAAAGATTCTGCCTGCTGGATCTGGAGAAGAAGATTTTTTAAGAAATTTGCCTGAAATGCACTAAGTTCAAAATCGGGCTCCTATACTGAGCCCAAATATGAATCCAGGGGGCCGATTTGAACAAACTTGAATCAGATCCACCCTACAATGTTGCATACCAAATATCAAAAGATTCTGCCTGCTGGATCTGGAGAAGAAGATTTTTTAAGAAATTTGCCTGAAATGCACTAAGTTCGAATTCGGGCTTCTACAGTAAGCCCAAATATGAATCCAGGGGGCCGATTTGAACAAACTTGAATCAGATCTACCCCGCAACGTTGCATACCAAATATCAATAGATTCTGCCTGCTGGATCTGGAGAAGAAGATTTTTGAAGAAATTTGCCTGAAATGCACTAAGTTCGAATTCGAGCTCCTATAGTGAGCCCAAATATGAATCTAGGGAGCCGATTTGAACAAACTTGAATCAGATCCACCCTACAATGTTGCATGCCAAATATCAAAAGATTCTGCCTGCTGGATCTGGAGAAGAAGATTTTCAAAGAAATTTGCCTGAAATGCAGTAAGTTCAAATTTGGGCTCCTATACTGAGCCCAAATATAAATCCAGGGGGGCGATTTGAACAAACTTGAATCAGATCCACCCCACAATGTTGCATACCAAATATCAAAAGATTCTGCCTGCTGGATCTGGAGAAGAAGATTTTTTAAGACATTTGCCAGAAATGCACTAAGTTCGAAATCGGGCTCCTATACTGAGCCCAAATATGAACCCAGGGGGCCGATTTGAACAAACTTGAATCAGATCCACCCTACAATGTTGCATACCAAATATCAAAAGATTCTGCCTGCTGGATCTGGAGAAGATTTTTTAATGTTTTTCCCATTGCCTACAGTGTTAAAAAGTGCTGACTCAGCACTTTTTCAAAGTCCCGAAACTGTACCCTATGATAAAACCGATGGCAATTTTTTTTTACCAGTCCTTTCTGTTGGTCCTAAGGAAGCTGCACACCAAATAAAAATTCTCAATGCCATGCAGTTTTGGAGATATGGGCGTTTTAAATTTTTTCTATTTTTAGCTCCTGCGGTTCCCATGGGGCTGCGGGAAATTTTTTTTTTGCATAAATCAAGCACTCATGACCCAATAAGCCCTCACATAAAATTTGGTTCAAATCAGCCTCTCGGTTTGGAAAATAGAAATTTTGGGCGGGGCAAAAAATTTTGCCCCTCCCATAACGACGCCAAGTATAGCCCCACAAACTTCTCTTGAACAAATCTGAGTCTACACCTCAAAAGGAAGCTGCACACCATATATCAAGTCTCTGCTACTGCTGGTTCATGAGAAGAAGATTTACAAAGATTTTGGTGCCCCTTGGGGGCGTGGCACCACCCAGGAGGAGGGGCAACTTCATTTGAACAAATCTGAATTGGCATTAGGTAATAAACATTTAGCCAACATTTGAATAAAATTGGGCTAGTGGTTTAGGAGGAGAAGTCGATAATGTAAAGTTAACGCCGGACGGACGACGACGGACGACGGACAGAAAGTGATCAGTAAAGCTCCCCTTGAGCTTCGCTCAGGTGAGCTAAAAAGTGCCGAACAAGCTTGGAGAGGTATGGATTAGTGCCGATACGACGCTGTCCAACATATGAAAAGGTCTCCGAAAGCATGGACCTGTACCCTTTAATGGTAACAGGTTGGAGACCCCGAGAATCAAACAGATATACCAGAACTCCGAAATCAGTGATATCAAAGGATTGGCATAATCAACAGAGTGATCGCCACATCATCGACAGAAGACCGTCCGCTTGGCCGCATAGGCTAAACCAGTGGAGTGCCTCCTTGAAGAAGAAATGCACTCCACTGCTCATCTCGAAAAACCTCTACGGAGGAGACAGGACCTGACAAAAGATATGCGTGAAGGCACAATGAAGTCGGGTCGATGTGAAACCTCCTCGGGTGACCTTGGCAAAGAAGGTCACGATATAGAGGGAGACGTGCCGGAACCGCTGCCAACAGAGAGCGGAGCTGATTGATCCACAACCATTGAGGTGACAGGGGAGCGATCAGAATGATTCGACAACTGCAGGTTCGTATCTTGGCTAGAACCTGAGGCAGAATTGGAACAGGCGGGAAGGCGTAGCCGACAAGACCGTTCCAATGGAGTGACAGAGCGTCCACGGTGAAAGCCAGAGGATCTGGACATGGGGACACGAAAGTGTCCACCTGATGGTTCCAATGAGTCGCAAAGAGATCAATGTGGGGACGACCCCAGAGATCGCAAAGCAATTAGAACACTGCCCTGTGGAGCATCCACTCGGTGGAAATGGCCCTGTCCAGTCAGGACAGGGAGTCGGCTAGGACGTTCAGACGTCCGGGAATGAGACGAACCAACACTCTGGCGTTGACATCCTGAGTGAGCAGTAGAAGATCCCGTGCCAATTCGTACATGGGAACCGATTGCGTGCCGCCTTGGTTCCGAATGTGGGCAACCACTGCCGAATTGTTGGACAACAGAAGGACCTGGCGATTCGAAAGGTAGGGGATCCACTGCCGGAAACTCAGAAGAAGAGCAAGAAGCTCCTTCTGGTTGATGTGAAGAGCTGCTTGATCCAGGTCCCATGCCCCATGAAGGGAAAGACCTAGAGGATCCAAGTTGTACCCCATCTGAGATCGCTGTTGTCAGAACACGATAGGACGAGGGTAAGTCCAGCGGAACTCCCTGCATATTCCATTGAACATCCGTCCAGGGGAGAAGGTGATGATTCCGGTAACTGAAATACTAGATCCAGAGGATCGACATTCGGCCTCCAACGACTGAGCAGAAAATGTTGGGGAGGTCTGACATGCAGCCGACAAAGAGGAATGAGATCCGTCACCGAACTGCAGCCAGAGACCGAGCAGCCGGAGAATACTACAAGCTGTCGCGGATGTGGACTGGGGCAGAGTCAGGGCAAAAGCTGAGAGAATCACAGCCCTTGCCCAGGGAACCACCACCATATTCAGATGAGTACGGAAGTCCATCCCCAGATGACAAAATGACTGAGAAGGGACCAGGTCCCACTTCTCCTCGTTGACTCTGAACCCTAGTGATGTAAGCATGATCAACAGTGTGTCGACATCTGACTCCAGAAAGGCAGCATTGGAATGCCTCTGGAGGATATCGTCTGGATATGCCGAAGCAGTCACCCTGGACTGTGTGCGATGGAAGGCTATCACATGCGACATCAGTCGGGTGAAGGCCCAAGGAGCCAGGTTGAGGCCGAAGGGCATGGTCTTGAACTGGTAAACTTGCCCCATAAAAGCGAACCTGAGATACTTTCACGATGTCCAATGAATCGGAACGTGAAAGTAAGCGTCTCGCAGGTCGATGCTGGAAGCGAAATCTCCCTGGTGAATGGAGCAGCGAACCGACCTGAAAGTCTCCATGCTGAACTTGGGAGCAATGATAGATCGGTTGAGGATACTCAGATCGATAACCGATCGGAGTCGGAGGTCCTTCTTCGTCACCAAGAACAGGCGGGAATAAAATCCCACTGAATGAATGTTCTAGACGACCTCGATCACCCCCTTTGACAGGAGACTGTCTATCTCCGTGATCAAAAGTTCCCAACGTGTAATGTCTAAAGGAACTTGAGTTGGAAGAGGCACTCTCGACAGAGTGGGGTGCCTCCGGAAGGATATCCGCAGCCCAGACCAAACAACATCTAACACCCAAGGATCGGATGTGATTGTGGCCCAATGGTCTGCAAACTCTGATATCCTTCCTCCAACTTGGGACGAATCGAGGAGAGGACCTTCATTTCGAGCCCCCCGGGGAGAAACAGCCTCCTCTACTATATAAAGAATAAAGAATCCTGAGTCCTCCCTCTTGCCTGCCGATGCTTACCCTTAACCTGTGAGTAAGAAGTTAGTAGAAGCGGCGGCAGGAGCATCAGCCCTTAGCTTCGCAGAGGAAGCAGAAGGGTGCTTGTTAGGCTTTGGACGGCCCCTGCCTCCAACAGAAGGCTGATCAAGCTGACGAAGCAGCAGCTGATCTTTGGAATGATGTAGGACATCATCCCAGTCATCCCAGACCGTCGCCACGGAACCATGGAATAGATGCAGACCTGCCAAAGAAGCAGATCAAAGAGCAGTGCCCTGCCCCTCAGGAAGGGAATGGCTTGTGTCGAACACAGAGTCCCGGTGAACTAATTCAAAGTTAATCGTGTTACAGGCATGCGTGTGAGTAAGATGCATGAGCGCCTTGGAAAGCACACGCAAAGGAGCCTGTATGTCATCAAACTTATTTGGAGGCAGATAAGCAGCTAAGGCAGAGACAACGTGATCTGAGAGAGAAAGCATGCCCAGCATCTCTCTCGAAAAGCCCAACAGGGACTCCAGAGTCGCCATAGGAATAACGGCCGACTCGGGTTTGGAAAGCCCGAGGGAGGTGGAGTCCTGATCCAGGACTGTCAAAATCTGGCAGACTGATGGATTGGCGGACGGGAACGATAATGCACTGGAGGCAAAAACTGTCAGCCCTGGTGAAGAATGAAGTCCTCATAGCCTTGCAACTCAGCTTAGAGTCTGAGCTGTAAACGCTTCAACCACCTGTACCGACTGGCACGGTTGAAGGTGCCCGGAAATGGGTTGCTCCACAAGCTGCAGGCGCGCGACCGATGATCGCGGCCTGGCTGACATCGTCGGCTGGTCTGACGGTTTGAGATCTAACAGGAACTCAAATACAAAGTCAAGAGCTGCCCCCAAGTCCGAAGACTGTTTGCTCTCGACGTCAGGTATGTCTGACCCATCCTCTGAGTCGAAAGACACATAGCCCATCATGGACAAACCAGCCGATGCCTCCAATGGTGTAGGCACACCTGAGGGATCAGAAAGCGGCCTGCTTCCAATCCCGGGAGGCGGCGCTGCAGGGGCGCCTGGAAAAACCACTAGTAGACTAGCTGGAGGCAATGGGAAGGCTCTTGGAAAGAACCTGAGTGAACAAGGAGAGGGCCTCCCTAAGCTCATGGCCTGTGTCGGCTGGTTCGACGTGGGAACGAACTGGCAAAGTGGCTTCACTCCTGACCCTTTTAACCAGCGAAGGGTCACGATCCTCAAATACACCCGATGTGGGACAATGGGTGGCAGCCGAAACATCTGAAGGCAGATGCGTATAGGGGTATGACATACCCCGAGGATCTGCAGTGCGGAAACTCAAGAGAGTCGCCGTGGACCTTTGAGGGACAGAAGGTCCAGGCTGCACAAAAAGCGTCGGTCTCGAAAACTGGCGTGGACGGAAACGCAACAGAGTCCATGGTGACCCCACCATGAACATCCGAATCCAATGAGAGCTGGGCTCGACGGCTGAGAGACCACAGCAGAGAATTCGGACGGCAGCCCCTTTCAACTCCGCTGAGTTGAAGTCAGGGAAGGCTGATGCCGATATCCCACGTCTACACTAACCGGACATCTCTGCAGACCCTGGCAGGGATAAGCTAAGGCCGGCTGAAACGGTGATCGATGACGTGGCAGATGGAACAGAAGTAGCAGCAGATGCGACGGGAGCTGTTGAAACCAGTGGAAAAATGGAGAGCGCAAACGAGCTCGCCTCCAAAGGAGGAGTCACAACCCTAGTGACAGCCTCCGATGTCGACTGGAGACCACAGTTCCGGAACCAGGCATCTCTTCACCATACAAATCAACAGCTCCCACAGTATCCACCACAGTTAAAGACTGCACATCCCCCACGGAGGGGGTATAACTCTCACCAGACGTGATCGTGTCAGGAGGACACGATCAACAGCGTTCCCCCTCCATGTGGGTGCAGGAGGAATGGCCACGAGAATGCACCACATGCTTGGGCAAAAGGCATTGCCCTCAAGGAACAGTCCTGGGCATAACAGAGGTGAGAGCAGTAGAAGAAAAGGTGAACTCAACAGATGTAGAAAGTAGAAGAACACACCCAAATATGAGAGAAAGGTGGCAGAAAATAAAGGACCGGCGGGAACACAACTGAACCCAGACAGCGGACAGGGACCCAAAAAACAGAAATTCTGCCCTCAACAGAGAGGAGAAATCCTGTCCATACAGCCCCCAATTGACACCTAACTCCAATAATAATAATAATATCCGAAAGGATAACATAAATTTATCAACCAAAAAATTTTATATCCGAACCGCTCGGTATGCGAAAGTCGCGCGCGAACACAGAGAATATATAAAATACAATGAAAATGTGGTTGAAAATAATAATGAGAATTTATAAAACACAATCCTGTTATTATGCGATCTTCAGATCCATAATTCCAGTCACAGGTAACCATTATCAACGAGTTGAATTATCACTGTTTCTTAATGCAAATGGACGTCTCGCCATGAGAGCGGACAAAAAAAGAATGATCCATTAGTTACTGGCTGTGCACTGGTACCGGAAGCCGTGGATCTGTACTAGAAGAGTGTCCACTACTGGGTGTGCGCTGGTAGCACTCGACCCAGTTTTGGCTTATTTTTTATTGGTGCTTTTGCACCACTTTTCTTTCCCAAATCCCTTCGGAAAGATCAAAATAGAGAGTATATTTTCCGAGTTAGGGACTTCCACTGAAGTGCAAGCCTGTAGTAAACAATTGTAAGGTAGGCTGATAAGAAAAGAAATCACTTTGTTTGGGGTACCCCCACCGACCCTAAACAATTATGCCGACCCTAAAAATTTTACAAAGTAAAAGTTACTCATTTAGAACATTGTAACCCTAATTTTTATCGGACTTCAACTGTGAATTTGAAACCTATTTTGAGGTTAAAGCTTTCAAAAATACATAAAGAAATAAAAGTATCGGACAGTTCAAATGCAGAGCAAGTGGTAAGTTCCAGTTCAGCAATGGAAACCGCATTTTATAAATTGATCATTTTATAGATACAGTGTTTTACCATTGGTGTTGAAGGTCATGAAAATTAATGAATACCGTGTGGAGTTTCGTGTATTGATACTGATTCACACATTACATGAAGTGACAGCATTCAAGATTGTTCAGTTAAATAACTGTGTATGTCCCGATTGACGGTTATCACACGTTCAGGTTGGTCGCTGTTTTTAAATAACCAAAACCGAGTTGTATTTTCGGTTAACCTCCCAGCACTAATGTCCGATATGGGAAGAAAAGAATAAGTCGGATTAACCCGAGTCAGGGCAGTGTCTGTCGGCCTGTGTACGGGTTACCACAGAAATCACTATGAGTTTTAAATTAAATATAAGGGATTTAATCTTATTGGGAAAATATGTAGTATTCCACGCAAAGAGACACACTCAATCTGACATGGGTGATTCCAATCTTCTCAGTACTTAAAACATCAGCATCGGTATCCCAGTGCTTCATCAATTAAAATTATGTTGATGATGATTTTTATTACCTGGTAAACAAACACATACATGGACGTCACTGCCCAAGCAAGGACTACAACCAGTCCATGGTGACTGTACTGTAACTGTGGCCATTTTTTTCTTTCTCGGATAAGCTTCCCTGAATTTTTTGATGAGGGAGGAAGGCTTTTTCATTCTTTGTTTTCTTTAACTGTTATGAACCTGGAACTTTTTACATATTTTTGCTACACTTTGACAGTCTACATCCTGTGGCTTTGCAATTGTTTCAAGACAAGTGTTGGCTGGCTGAACAAACAGGCTTGGCAATTTCAGGAGAGTGATTTTTTAACTCTCCTTACTGCCCTCCTGAAAGAATTAAGGAGAGCGAAAAATTGCCCTCCTAAATATTTTGGTCTGGGATGATTGAGATTACATGTATTATGCTCACATTAAATTTTTGTTGTAAAGCAAAAATGTAATTTAACTTCGAAGTCACATAACATCACGTAATTTCATTTTAAAAGTGGTTTAGTGGTAAAAGGTAATGGCTGCAACCATACCCAAACACAGTTGCAATCATTTGAAGCAAAATGGGTCACAGCAATATTTTTTTTTCTGTCAGTTTCAAGTTCAACAACTGACATCACAGTTTAAGGGGTAATTATTCAAGGAATATTGACACTATAATATACTACCATTACTACTATCCTGTCACTTGAAGCACTTGCACCAGGATGTGACTGTAGATTCAGGCAGACCTGTTGTCCAAGAAAGTCATACGCCTACCACTACCACCTTCAACCCCCCTGGGGAGTTGAAGGTGGTAGTGGTAGGCGTATGACTTTCTTGGACAACAGGTCTGAGTACACACACAGGTCTTGTCAAATGTGTGTTTGGTTGTTGAGTGAGACATCCAGATGTCTAAGAGATTTCGCTTTACCTTAGTAAAGTTAATAAAATCACTGATGTGGTCTGTTGGTTTCAGTTTCAATGAGTCCGTTCAACTGCATACTTAAAATGTTGTGTAAAGCTAATTGCTCTCCTAAGCTGATTGAGGAGAGCGATTTTTTGCCCTCCTGCATTTTTCAGAATGCCAGGCCTGAACAAAAAAAAACAGAAATAACTCATAAAGCTCTTCAAATGTAACTTGTGAGACAACCTTCAACTAAAAGTGAACATCCAGATTAAATGCATTCAAGAACTACATTTGATCTTGATGTTATGAATGGTCAGACATTCTCAATGGTTTGAACAGGCTTGACTTTGTTGTTGTTATTATTTTTGGATTTAGCTTGTTAATCCTTAAGGACCTAATTCTGACTTTGACAACTTTTAAATGCAAAGGAACAGGTGCCCCAACATGAATTGTTTGGGTAAACTCAAAACTTGTTTCCTAAATACCTTGTCACTTGTTTCTAGGCAAGTCTTGGCTGCCTCTCTAGGCAGCCAAGATTTTACTTGAAGCAACTGCAAAGCCACTGGAGGTAGACTTTTAAAGTGTAGCAAAAATGTATAAAAATCTCCAGGCCCTTGAGGGTTCCCTCCTAGTCTGTTCTTGCTTTACCAATGTGACTCTACAGCTGCTGATTACATATAACAGTCATTATTTTTTTCACATACGCACAGAGTACATGTCAGTTATGACCGAAGGATAACTGAGTTACCACCCAAGATGAAGTGCATTAAGGAACTACATTGGATCTTTATGCTATGAACCACACATTCCTGAAGGTTTGAGCAGTCTTGACCTTTAGTTGTTTTTATCATACTTGTTAAAACAAATGAAAAATAAAGAGAAATAAAAAAATAAATCAATTCTCGGTGAAAACATAATTAAAATGAAACAAACAAAAAAATAATAAAAAAGCTGTAAAAAAATTAATCAAAATACTTCTTTCTGAACAAATGCATGCCATATTTTCCTTCCTGCGTCACGGAGAGGTCTGAAAAAATTTGCAGACACAGGGTCTAAAAATTTTTTTTTCGCCTGCCGGGGACCCACCACTCCAAACCTGTAAATTTTGTCCACCCCTCCCTAGGGGACCCACACCCCATATTTCATTCCGGAGCTCAAAACACTCAATCAAAATACTCCTTTCTAAACAAATGCATGCCATATTTTCCTACCTGCATCAGGGGGAGGTCTGGAAAAAATTTGCAGACACAGGGTCTAAAAAAAAATTTTTCACCTGTCGGGGAACCACCACCCCAAACCTGAAAATTTTGTCCACTCCTCCCGAGGGGACCCACCCCCCATATTTCATTCCGGAGCTCAAAACACTGTTGAAGCCTGGCCAATTATCAATGGTCCGTTTTATATGCTATTGTGCATTCCCAAATTTTAGTTTGTTCTGCATAAACTAATACAAGGGAAGTAATTCTAAATTGAAATTCAACCTCATGTTATAAATCCATGTAAAATGATTTAACAAAGTTATCAAAACAGAGATTTGTCATATAAATTGTGTTAAGGTGAAATATTTTATGAGACGCGTTCTACACCCAAGAGCCAAGATCTCTCTTAATGGAGGTTCTTCCCAAAATATATTTGTTCATGTTCTCCTCTCGTACTAACTTAAACTAGATATTTGATGAAATTCATAAGGACACATGTTCCCTCAATGCTATATAAACAGTTTGATGCTATATAAACTGTTTGAGATATACGATTGTTTCATTTTTGTTGATTTTGAAGAGATTCAGTTTATTTTTCCATGTTTTATTTTATATTTAATGTTTTATTTTATCACAACATTTTCGATTTGCAAATATCTTAATTTTTTCATAGAGTTAACTTCTTAACCAAGTCATGGTTGAAAATGTTTTTGTTGATTTTAGTTAAGTTTACATTTTATATAAACTAATCAAAATGAATATGATAGTTTTTGCTTTTTACATGTGGAGAGATGAACTGTGGGATTCGGCAAACTCAAATGAGTTGGTTCTAAAGACTATATAGCAAAGACATATTTTGTTAAAGTATATTAATAGCTGAATTCAGTAGGGTAATTCTACATGAGTCAGTTTGGTTGAATTGAAAAAAAGTGTTCATAACAAAACTCAATTGCAGATTATTCAAATTTGATCAGTGTATGTTAATGTTTCTAATGTCCACTTCAGTTGTTGAATTTTGGAAATCTTCACTGAGAACATTTTGACTCTTCTGAGCTTGTCTATACCCCATATTCTCTCCAAAGCATGTTTAAAATACTCTATTCACCACCCTGAATCATCTTAAAGGTATAAGAACATCATTCTTTGAATGAATTAAAGTGCAGGAAAAAATTTGCAATTTGGGTCATTTCCACAATTTTTCTGGGCCAATGGACCCACCCACCCCTACCCTGTGTCTGGAATTTTTTTTATGACAAAGTGGAGGAAAAAGCTCCACACCTACTTGAGCATAGTGAATTTACAGGTGGGGAAATCAAAGGTCCAACCGGAGATGCAGGGGATGGAGGGTGGGATTTTCTCTATTCCACGCTGCAAGTTAAACTTATCTCTGTCAGCTCAGTTTGAAGAATGATTGATTGAGAGAGGATTCAGAAATCAGGTTAACACTTAAATGATCCAATATTTACCCTCCACCCCAAAAAACCCTAACACCTCTGTTCTCAGCCTGCAACAGGTTGCGCATGATGACATGTGTTAACCCCACCCCACTCCCTACAAAAATGCCTTTTAATGTCACTGTTAACCATCTCAAACAAAGGTCAGATAGCACTGTGAAAAATCTCACAAATACTTCTGAATGTCTAGATGACAGTTTGACAAAAAGCTGAACAAATTAAATTGGCCCTGACAAAACAAGACAGTAAACACAAGTCAAATCAGCTTCAGCAGAGCAACAATTGGCAATATGCCAGGAATTTGAGCCCACTAAGGACATTGCAAACCAAATATCAAAAGATTCTGAGTGATGGATATGAAGAAGAGGGTTTTTAAAGAATATTCCTCATATTGCACAAGTAAAAATTTGAGTTCCCATAGGGAGTCCAAATAGGGACTTCATTTGAACAAATTTAAATTTATCTTTTATGGATGCTGCATATCATTAATACCAAAAGGCTCTGAAGATCTTTAAAAACATTTCCTCATATTGGACCGAGTTAAAATTCAGGTTCCCAAAAATGAACACAGTGAGACCAAATATCACTCCAGGGACTTAATTTGAACAAACTTCAAGCTTACCTCCTCAAAGAGGCAGTATACCAAATATCAAGAGATTTTGACAGGTAGATCTGAAGAAGATTTTTAAATAAATTTCCTCATATTGCACCAAGTTAAAATTTGGATTCTAGGAGATGACAGGAAGAGTCACAAGCCTATGCCAATCCCCACAGTGTACATGTACATTTTTCATCTATCTATGAATTTGTAAACTTTGTTTTATTTTCTCATCTTTTACCTGTATTTGTATGCTGTGAAATAAACTGAATTTGAAACTGTTACTGAATCTTCCAAGCATCAAAAGACTGATTGTTTGTTCTGGAGAAGATTTTTTAAATTTTGCTAACAGAATTATGTCCGTTGTGGTGCCCCCTAGTATGGGCATGGCAACTTTATTTGAACAAACTTGAATTGACATATGATAAGGAACATGCACATCAAATTTGGTTCAATTCAGCCCAGACGTTTATGAGGAGAAGTCGATAATGTAAAGTTCTTATTAGACAGATAGATGGATGGATGAACGCTAGTTGGATGGTGAACAGAAAGTGACCACTAAAGCTCCCTTTGAGCTTCGCTCACATGAGCTAAAATGCTTTTCTCGGGCCTTATGGATCTATTAGAAGAAATTATTAACAGCCCTCAGTCTTATTAGTGGCACTCGACTTCATCTTGGGTTGTTTTTAGACTTTGAGCTGTTGATCATTTCTGTTGGGTCGCTAATGAACCGTAATGCCCTTGAAAATCATCTTATTTTTATAATATCAGACACATTGTTTTGTGTTTTGTTTTGTTTTTTCTGTGGGAAGTGGGTGTGGGTATTAAGGAGCAATGTAAGTAAGGGAAATTTGTTTACTTTGAAATTCCCACCTCTGATATTTACATCAAAATGAAGGTTGTGATGTATGGAGCACGAAAAATATATATAATTAACTAGGGCTGTCATGATTAATCGATTGTCGATTGGTCATGGCGAAATTGATTAGTATTTTTCGTTGTCGAATAATCGGTAAATTGTACCCCGTTTTAGACGTTTAATAATTAAAAGACAATTTGATAAAAAAAAACAAACTATTGTTTCTAAAGGTAAAAGGTTAAGAACGTCAATGTTAAACCTCAAGAAGCTGTTAGAAGCATTTCTCTTTTAGGTACATTCAAAGCTTTGATGTTCTGAACTTTTGAACCGTCAGTGTAATAATCAAGACTGGTCGGCAGTTGCGAACTTGCGAAATTGCGACAGTGTGTCTGTGATGTTCATCATGTTCTAGCTTCAAAAGTTAGAACACTCACCTTTGAAATACCGATATGGTACTTTCACTTGTATAACTAAAATATCTAAACTCAATCACTAAAACAGAAACATAAAACCTACACCCCCTCCCCACAAACACATACACACAGAGTAACACTTGTTTCCACGTTCAACTGGATTTGATCTGCAGCGCAAATGGCGACCGTATATATTTGTCAATCGTGTAGTGTATCAGCTCCATTTGTATGATGTGAGAACATGCACCTACAAAATGTAATCCAACGAAGACTCTGGTATATGAGAAAGAATATAGAAATCAAAAATACGTTTTTCAGAAAACAGCTTTTTCTAGCAAATATTCTTGCCACTCCCCCCCCCCCCCCATATCCCTCCTTCCTGACATGCCTGCAGATAGTGATAAAGGTCGTAGCTCAGGTGTACCTGCGTCAAATATAGAGGACTTTAAACTTAATGTTTACATGCCCTGTCCCAATTCAGATACTCAAGTAATTGAATCGATTTCTCTTTTTGGGGTATTCCCTTGTCTGTTCCGACTAAAGAATCAGTGTCGAAAACCCAGTGCAAGATTTGTCTGTCAAACAATTATGACCGCAAGAGCAGCAAGACAACTACATCGAATTGAGTAATTTGAGTTACTGCAACACAGCCACCTTTGGAGTTACAAACTTCTTTGAGTTTGTTTTCTCCTTGACTAACAATATTTCCCAGTACATATTATCTGTGAGGCACTGGTTGTCGCAGGGAAAACCAGCTGAGAGTTCAGACTTTTTTTCCGGTGTCCCAGTTTTTTTCGCCCCCCAAACCCCCCCCCCCCCCCCCCCCCACCCCCCGGCGTTTTTTTTTACGCATACTGGATGGTGTTTTCAATATCTTTAAAATGCATTTTTATTTCCTTCACCCAGAACGTTGTTACTTGTTGGTGTTTTGTGATTGTTTTACGCTATGTTTTACACACCACCAATGACACACTTAATAGGTTAATCACCTGGGCTAATACATAAAATGTGCAATGTGAGCTATGCCAGAAATGATGCCAGGAGTCCAGCAGGCAATCACATTTTTCGCAAATGAAACAAGGATCATCTTCGTTGTTTACTTGAGGATGGTCAAGTGACTTGAACTTTATATTTTTAAATGACTTCAAAGAGAGAGGGAGATGGGGTCATCTAGGTATGATTAATCAATTAATCAATTCCAAAATTCAAATGAAAGTGTCAATGACATTGTTGCTCAACTTGACAAACTTGAACTTGGTAAGTTATAAATGAAATGGCAAAATTGAAGATCATTAGTACCAATGTTATTTGATGAAATTTCAACATAACAGCATTGTTTATTGCACAACATCAGAGTAATTCATGCAATTTTTAAATGTAAATAGTAAAACTGGCTAAAGGAAGAATGTTGATACACAAATGCAGTATGTTCAGAGGTTATTGTAAATGGCAAGTTTTTTCACAGAAATGAATGCTAATCAATAGCTCTTATCTAAAGGTCTTGCCTAATGAGCACACCAAGTTCAAAAACAATCCTATGATAAATGTGGCATGTAAATGTAGGCCATGTCAAAGAATGTTGATGCACAAATGCAATAAATTCAAAGATTGTTGCTAACAGCAACAGTTTTTGATGGAAATGAAAAGAAAATCAATAGCTCCTATCTTTGTCACCCTGCATAAGCACACAAAGTTTCAAAACAACCTGATAATGAATGTGCCCTCGGAGGCATGCCAAAGGAAGATGTTAATGCACAAATGCACTAAGTAGAAGGTCATTGCTTGTGGCAATGGTTTTTTGGGGGTTTTTTTTATGGAAATTCATAAATATACCCAGCTGAGAGTTCAAAAGGGATAAGTTAATGCACAAATGCAGTAAGTTCAAAGGCTGGCGATAACGACAATAATTTTATATGGAAATGAAAAAAAACAATAGCTTACATCTAGAGGTCACCCCGAACACACATACCAAGTTTCAAAGTGATCCGATCATAAATGTGCCCTGAAGGGTGTGTTAAAGGGAAATATTGAGGTCTGACTAAACTAAGTTCAAAGGTCAGCGGCAACATTTCTTGACAGAAATGGAAGAAAATCGACAGCTCCCATATAGATGTCACCCCACACAAGCACACCAAGTTGCAAGCGATCCAATCATAAATGTGCCCTGTAGGGTGTGTCAAAGGGAAATATTGATGCTTAACTGCACTAAGTTTTTACTAAGTTCATCAATGGTCATTGCAACATTTTTTGACGGAAATCAAAGAAAATCGATAGCTCCCATCTAGAGGAAACCCCAAACAAGCATGCAAAGTTTCAAACCGATCTAATCATAAATGTGCCCCCATCTAGAGGAAACCCCAAACAAGCATACAAAGTTTCAAACTGATCTAATCATAAATGTGCCCTATAGGGCATGCCAAAGGAATATATTGATACCTGTCTAAACTAAGTTCAAAGATCGTTGCCAGCGGCAACATTTTTTGATGGGCGGAAATGGAAGAAAACCAATAGCTCTCATCTAGAGGTCAACCCAAACAAGCATGCCAGGTTTCAAAGCAATCCGATCATAAATGTGCCCTGTAGGGTGTGTCAAAGGGAAATATTGAGGTCTGACTAAACTAAGTTCTAAGAACTTTGGCCATGGCACCATTTTTTGACGGAACTGGAAGAACATCGATAGCTCCCATCTAGATGTCACCCCAAACAAGCATGCCATGTTTCAAAGCAATCCAATCATAAATATGCCCTGTAGGGTGTGCCAAAGGTAAATATTGAGGTTTGACTAAACTAAGTTCTAAGAACGTTGGCCGCGGCAACATTTTTTGATGGAAATTGAAGAAAATCGATAGCTCCCATCTAGAGGTCACCCCAAACAAGCGTACCAAGTTTCGAAGCAATCCAATCATAAATGTGCCCTGTAGGGTGTGCCAAAGGGAAATATTGAGGTTTGACTAAACTAAGTTCTAAGAACGTTGGCCGTGGCAACATTTTTTGACGGAAATTGAAGAAAATCGATAACTCCCATCTAGAGGTCACCCCAAACAAGCATACCAGGTTTCAAAGCGATCTGATCATAAATGCGACCTGTGAGGTGTGCCAAAGGAAATTGTGGATGTATGTACTCGCATACGGACGCCGACGGACGGGAAGTGATGGCAATAGCTCAGCTTGACTTTGTCAAGTTGAGCTAAAAATCGTGTTTGCCCTAAAATCATCTCACAGAGTGGACAGCAGGCACCAATGGTTCCTGGAAGTCTGCTGTCATATTCATACCAGAACTTATAATAAAATAATATTTCCGGAGAACAACTCAGGGACAAATGCGCTACAGATATCCAAGAACAAAGCTAGGCATTCAAAACACTTTACGATGCAGTGACAGGACTGCATTTGGGGAAAGAATTTTTTGTTGAAGATGGATACCACGACCAACGGATATGCGCATATCATGCAATACCACCAATTTTCAATGAAAAACAATCGTGTAATTCTAAAAAATTCAATCAGGTGGCATGATACCTTAAAAGTAATATTCCAACTGTGCAGTCTCCATATAATAAAGTGTATACTATGATTGAATGCAATCGTTCTCAATATTATATTTTAGATGGGATTGTATATCGCTGCTTTTTCGGCCCAGATGACCATGACCAAAATGTAAACAAACAGACAATGAAAAACAAAGCCAAGAGTTTTGGAATTTACCCCAACGCAGCTCTGTTGCTGCGCTTGGAAAGATTTTAATTTCTTAGCTTTGTTCCTGGATATATGAAGCACATTTGGACACAAGTTGTTCTCCTGAAATATTATTTTGTTATCTGTTCTGGTACGAATACAGGAGCAGACTTCTAGGAACCACTGGTGCCTGCTGTCAACTCTGTTAGTTGACTGCATATATTTTTGTATTCTATACATCACCACCTTCAATTTGAGGTATAATTTGTGTACAGTACAGTAGTTGTGGAGTGTCCCAGTCTCAAGTATGCGTGGAAAAATATCACGAATCATTTCACAGATGCGAACATATGAAAAACATTGTGAATGATAGTTCAATGAAACATGCCTACTATGTATCTGAAAATTGAGCAAGGTGCAATTAATCCAGTACACGAATATTCAGGAGAATCGAGTAATAGACTTATCCTCAAGACAGCGAAGTTTGAGCACTGCTTTTAGAATCAAATTACACAGGAAGTCAAAAGTAGATGCAGCAAGACCACAATTAATTCGTATTTTTTTTATGTGGTCATAAACTATTTTACAAACCCGAGTTACTTTCTGGATGAATCATGAACTCACAGGCCCAAATGCTGTTGTAGCCCATTTGCAAACGACGTGGGAAACGCAAAAATAAACTATATATCTGATCATATTTTAGGTTTCAGTAATTGGCTTATGAGCGATTTTGTGGGCCGTTTGAGTCTCGTCCGCATTCAATAGAAATAGCCTAAGATGAAAAAAAAAAAGGCAATATTACTCAATTTCCAACGTGTGATGAGAATGAAAATGCTCTGTCTGAGACAGTATAGGCAGCAATCCCACATGCAATTAAATCAGAAATAAAAATAAAAAATACCGTGAGACTGACACGAAATTGAGATTTGATGCTACATGGATCTGAAAAGTTCCAATTTATCGAAAGTTCAGCGACATTGAAGTTAACTTTACAGGCAAAACAGAAATGCGGGAACAAGGGTTACATCCATAACCGTAATTCAAAATAAAACACAGCGTAGGCTACATATATTTAGAGAAACACCAATTACATCCACCTCCACAAATTGACAAAAATAAAAAATTGGAAACAAAAGGTAGACTATCACTGCTTGTGCGGAGATTTAAATGGATGTGAACAAGTCAACACTAGCACAAGAATAGACCTAGTCTGTGTGGGTAAATCCTTGGCGCATCAAACTGAGAATGAAAAATATTAAGCCTACAGCCTCCACTCCACCTGTCTTTTATTTATGGAAATATATGGCACCTTACATTTGTGGCTGTAAAATTGACGTGCACTTTTACTCACAAATCCTTGGTAGCTAAGTGAAGCAGAGTATTTCAAGGTCCATCAATGAATGTTGTGAAGAATTCAGCTGGATAAGTTTGTCACCCTCCCACCCCGTAACAAAATGCCACCCAATACAAATTTGTGTAGGCATATAGCATATAGGTCTACTTTGCCCTGAGTTTCGGTTAAAAGTGAAAATGAAATATATAGGCCTAAAAATAAAGATTTTCAGAAAGTGATGGCCCGATTGTTATTCAGATTCAATTATTTTTTTTCAATTATTTCCTCAAGAACATGTCCGTCGACTCTTAACTGGCAGGAGCTTGGTCCATTGAGAGCTCACGACCTGGGCTATAATTATGTTGATGCAAAAAAAAGAGATTTTTTCAGTTAGACTAGGTTGGGCTTATTACAGATCTGTTTAACTTTAACCTACCATCGACTGTAGCCAAGGGTTAAATAATAATTAAATGATTAAAACTAGCTCCATTTTAAAAAGTATGGAGGGGGAGCGGGGGGCAAAATTTAGGATCTGAATTGCTCCCCTTGCCCTTCCATGCCACCATTTGCAGGTCGATGAAAACAAATATTACTGTAAATTGATAAAATTATTATAAAAGCAAAATAAATAAAAAGGCAGCCATGCTCATCCGTGGTATCTAAACGTACTTCAAAGAGAAAAGTCAATTTTACAGTTACACTACTGCGCAAGCGACCATTACATGAATATCCAAGGTCCACGGTATCTTCACTCAAGATCTAAAAAAAGTCACCGACTAATATTGGCAATTGTTTCTCGAGTCAATGTGCTACACAATATTAAAATCGTCGTGATTCACGGTCATATGTTACAGCTGTAATTAATTTCTGGGGCACCTGAGCGAAAAAGGATGTACTTATTGTTGTATTTTTAATGACTCTCACAATTTTGTGGTCAAAATACATGTATAATTCAACAATCTCAACTCGACGAAATGACGTTGGCCTTACCATTAACAACAATCATAAAATATTTACGTTTTTAATCAGTTAGAATATTTTTTTTTAATTCCGACAAATGCAATATTCCGTCACAAACATACATAAATTTGATTCCGAAAATTATTGATGACTGGTGATCATTGTGACATTCTGTGACATCAACATGCAGTAGTTTATTTGGTCTAATCTATTTCACAATTAATGCCGAGATTGTGCTCTCTGGAGTTAATCCCTTTCACTCCAGATTGTGCTCTCTGGAGTTAATCCCTTTCACTCCAAGTGTCTTGTCCAGTTTAATTATTGCATTCATTGTCCGCGTAATATCGGGTGGGTTTAATACTTTTGTCTCACCTCGGACCTAGGATATTCATGTAACGGTCGCTTGCGCAGTAGTGTACATGTCCACTCACCACAAAGTTGGCCGTTTGGGGTGAATCAATATTCTGATTGTACATGCATTTCTGCATTAAATGGTTAAAGAAAAGCGTATTCGAATGAAAGAAAAACAGTGAAAGTGTGTTTTGACTATTTATTCATCAATATCATATGAAAGAACACACCAGGCAGAGTTTTTTTTAATACGAGGGCATATTTCACAACTTTCAAACATGCACGTGTATTGAATGCATTTTGTTCTTGGGATTTTTTTTCAGGTGGTACGACCCTGAAACAGAATATACATGCACAGGGTTGGTCGGTTCTATTGGGTAAATCGTCAAACCGGCTGTTGGCGACCAAACGAAGTTAGGAAAGTTGGAGTAGAACTGACCAGAGCACTCTGATAATGATTTCACCAATTCCTGGAACTACAAGGTCGTCGCTTCCAATGCCCCATCTACGATGAAAGGCAACTAAGCCGGGCATCTTTCATTATACAATACTGCTCTAAATCAGTTTTTTGTAAGTTTTTGACGAAAATATCGCAGGGAAACAAAGGTCACTTCCTGTTTTGGTTGGATTGTCAAACACGAGATTTAAAGACTTCTTTCATTGGATAAGTAAATGTTTTTCATCCAATGGAAAGACGGTTTCATTGATACTGAGAAGGCGAGTGAAACACGTGGAGATTGTTTTGAAAACATTGCGTGTGTCTGTCTGTTCCATTTGGTTTGTTTCCATCATTTCCTAAGGTGTTAATTTTGAATTACAGACATATCGAACCAAAGACAACTCGGACCAAGACAACTCGGACCACTTTTGAAGACAACTCGGACCAACTTTAAAGACAACTCGGACCAACTTTAAAGACAACTCGGACCAACTTTGAAGACAAGTCGGCCCAATTTTCAGGACAACTCGGACCACTTTTGAAGACAACTCGGACCAACTTTCAAGACATCTCGGCCCAACGTTTGAAGAAGTAGACCCAAGTTTCAAGACAAGTCGGACCATCTTTCTAGGCAACTTGGACTGACTCGGTGAATAATTCGGACCTGAATAGTGGACAAACAAAGATTCGGAGTTGGTGGGGAAAGACACAGAACAACCAATCACGGTTTAAACGATTTATTAAAAACTGAGGCATGACAATCAAAGACAGGAATAAATGAATGAATAAAAGTTCAAATAAAAAACAATGTTCAGCACATATTTTATCAAACTATATGTACAATATAATATGTATTGTTATTTAAAGTCACAATTCTTCAAATTTAAGTCCGTATGAACATCTGCATTATTATCTGAATGATATATATACATTAACCCTTTACCTAACGCTTGTTGCAGGCGACACTCGTAACACGCGTTACTAATTTGTTTTGCTTCATAAACATAGGTTATGAAACCTCACTGCAGGAACGGACGTCATTCAGTCGTTCCAATGAAGGATCATAATCTACGAGAAATGAGGTTAAAACAGGTATGACATTGCATTCAATTGACATACATCCCTCCCTCTCTACCTCCCTAACCAACTTGCTTTGCGTTCATTTAAAACTGTATGGCTGAACCAATCAGTGAATTAACTCAGCATTGTCAATTTTCACCTGTAATTACATTGAATATAAACCCATGACTGAGTCTCTATTGTTATATTTGAGGTGTTTATTCGTAATAATAATTGTCTTGAAAGTTTGGTCCGAGTTGTCTCCAAAAGTGGTCCGAGTTGTCTCGAAAGTTGGGCTGACTTGTCTTGAAAGTTGGTCCGAGTTGTCTTCAAAAGTGGTCCGAGTTGTCTTGAAAGTTGGGCCGACTTGTCTTCAAAGTTGGTCCGAGTTGTCTTCAAAAGTGGTCCGAGTTGTCTTCAAAAGTGGTCCGACTTGTCTTCAAAAGTGGTCCGACTTGTCTTGGTCCGAGTTGTCTTTGGTCCGAGTTGTCCTGATCCCGTTAATTTTTATGCCCCCCCGACTTAGGTCGGGTGACATATAGTGATTGAAGTGTGCGTGTGTCCATCCGTCCATCCGTCTGTTCGCGCGTGTGTGTGTGTGTCCGAGCCAATAACTCGAAAACGGTTATACTTATAGGGCCACAGTCATCAAACTTCACACAATTATAAAGGACCATGGGAGGATGTGTCACACACCATAGCCGGGTTCGTACCTTCAAGGTCACATTTCAAGGTCATACTAAAAATCGGTCAATATTCGTGTCTCAGCCATAACTCAGAAACGAATCATAGTACAATAGTTAAACTTTTTACAAATGTTAAGGACAGTCAGAAGGTGTGTCGCGTATAATAGTTTCTGCCGCATCTGCAAGGTGAAGGTCACAAGGGTGGGGGGGCATGTGTTACCTTAGTAACATTCTTCTTGTTTCGTTAATGTTAACATTGCCTGGGATACAGTATATGCAGTAAACCATCTTTCAAGGCCTCGACAGCTTCTTGGCCGACTAGATTAGAACTTCTGTACTGAGTAAAACAATAAATTAAATCGTGGGCCAACCTGTTGCCAGTGTTGGGGTGGGGGGTGGGGGGGGGGGCACAACTTCACACCCCAAAGACCCCCTCAATCACAACACTCATATGTATTATAATTTATAGCATGGAACATCAAGTCATCACACTCTCTACATCACACACTGTGATAAGAGCCGCCTTATCTGGTTGTTTGTGATGCATCTCTGACAGAAAGGTTTTTTTTCACTTCATTTTGGCACTGTGCAACATTTTTTCCAGAATACACGTAACTGATGTGGACTTTTAAAAATAATCATTCTGTACTGAAGGCTGGACAGGTCCTGACGATGGACCTAATCTGACCTATGACTTGCAGTAAACCACAATGTGGCCATATATTATCTTCATCATCGTCTAACAATTATGGATGATACATGTATGTGATCTAACAATAAACACTGGTCTTCTTCCAAACCAACATAGTTGGAATTTGGTGGTCCTTTGAGGTATCCTTTTGAAGGTTCTGTCACTCATGCACTGCTCCACCAACAGCAACAAAGACCAGTCACGGTACTGGTACCATACTGAAAAACACCAAACAATGAAGGTATTGCCACTGTAGAGCCCTTGAGGGTGATGTGGCTTTGAGCACTAATAAAAAAAATAAATAACAATGCAGGGTCCTCTCTCCACTTCTACATCTTAGAGCCATTAACACCACATCCACGGAGGGGGATTGTAAGCTATAGCTACACTTGTGGCTTTGTGAGTGTGGCTTAATTTCTTTCCAGGCCTGTGGATAAATAACCACCTCCAGTAATTATGAACTAGTTGCGAGGATTTAAGGATCCGAGAACTTAATTCTTATTCCACGTGTGTAATCAGTAAACCAACCTTGAGATGGAGATTCAGATGCATGCTTGATCCATGGAGTCAATGTCAAATGACATATTGCAAATGACCCTGGTTTTTGGATTAACATAATCCCAACACCAAGTTTTACCTGCCAATAGATGTCAACACTCCAAATAATGTTTGTCACACAATCATCCTTTCAAATTCCACCAAAGACTACTGAATTCCATTTCCAATCTTGTAAAGGCTCAAAGATCACTCAACAAATTGTATTGCAAGGCAGCTGTCAAAATACAACCACCTTACCTTTGCATTGTGTAATAACTGGTAGACTACTAAATTATTTTTGGTCTGCAAAACTTGTTCACATGTCTGCCTTGTTACAGTTTATGGGAGAGTGCATAGGCACTCTCCCATAAATTATAACAAGACCATATCCCTAACGACTAAATAATGTTACGTCAAAGATAATATGAAGCACAGCCACTGAATATGAAGCCTCTAAATTGTGGTACCTGCACTTCAGAATATAGCCCAAATATGGGCTTCAAATGCTCTACCAGTTAAAATCATTCATTGTCAATTTTTCGACTGCCATGGCTATCTGCTTCAGGGAGAGAAATGCAGCTGAATCAAAATTTTGATTTCCACTGACCAACCAAGATTCAACACATGACACTGGCATGAACATCAACTTTTTTCGTCTTCATGTCCTGACGATTTATTGGAAGAGATATCACAATGAAACTTGCACAACATATGGGTCACCACTGGACAAAATTGAAAATTCACAACAGATCCACCAAGGTCAAGGTAAAAAATAAAGGTCAACATATGGAATCAGCATGCACCTCATTGATCTCAACCTTTTCATGTCTGGGCCATAGTTCTTTAGTACAAGGAGATATCAATAAAACTTTCCCATCTTATGGGCCACCATTAGACTGTGTTGCATACAAAATTTACGACCAACCCACCAAGGTGAAGATCAAAGATAGAGATCAACACATATAATCAGAATGCACATCAAGTTTTTCGTGTACATGCCATACCTTTTTAATGGAAAAAGATATCACAATGATTGTCAATGAAACGTACCCAACATTTGTACCACCACTAGATGGCGTGTTGCTTACAAAATTCTTGGCCCACCAAGGTCAAAGTCACAAATAGAGGTCAACACGTGGAATCAGCCTGCACCTCAACACATCCAGGGCTTCCACCAAGTGATATACATCAGGCATACAATGTCTTTATGATTATAAAACAATACTGCAAATAGTTGGAATTGTCTCCAAAAATTTAACTCTCTACTCTTATGTTGAAAAACTGACGTGTTTTGCAGCTCAATTTCCTAAAATGTAGCTGGAAATTTAACTAATTATATCTTATTTGGCAGAGCTCAGTGAGCTCTGGCAAACAAGGTATGTGTGGTCCCTCTTGTGTTGCAAATAATCATACCTATACCAGCCTATACTGTCATTAATTGTTGGGATTTTTTCCACCACGTATGATTCTTATTTGGGCCCCTATGTTTGTTCATTTTTACCAGGTTGTACTGTCAAATCAAGTCCCTGGGGTAATATTTGGGGTAAACATTATTTAAAGATCTTCTTCAGATCTACTGGTCAGAATCTTTTGATATATGATATGCAGCATCCTTAGGAGGTTCAGATTCAAGTTTGTTCAAATCAAGTCCCTGGGATCATATTTGGTCTCCCAATGGGAATCTGAATTTTAACTTGGTGCAATAGGAGGATATTTATTTAAAAGTCTTCTTCCTCAGATCTACCAGTAAACATCTCTATGTTTGGTATACTGCATCTTTGGGGAAGTGGGCGGGGGTTGTCAGTTTGAAGGTTATTCAAGTCTGGTCTCAGGAGTGATATTTGAGCTCACTGTATTATATGTGGAATATTCTTTAAAAGTCTTTTTCAGAGTCATCAGTCATAATTTTTTGATATTGGATATGCAGCACCCTAAGAGGGGTGAGATTCAAGTTTGTTCAAATCAAGTTCCTGGGGTCATATTTAGGCTCCTTATATTGGAACTTGGAATTTTACCTTAGTGCAGTATGAGGAATATTCTTTAAAAATCTTCTTCATATCTATCAGTCAGAATCTTTTGATAGTTGCCATGCTGTATCCTTAGGAGGTTCAGATTTAATTTTAATCAAATCAAGTCCATGAAGTCCCTTGGGTTATATTTGAGCTCCTTGTGGGAGCCATAATTTTAACCCAGTGCAATATTCTTCAAAAAACCTTCTTCCCTTCTTCAGATCTACCATTCAGAATCTTTTGATGTTTGGTTTGCAGTATCCTTAGTGGGGTCAGATTCCAGTTTATTCAAATCAAGTCCCCAGGTTCATATTTGGGCTCCATATAGCAACCTAAATTTTAACTTAGTGCAGCATGAGGAATATTTCTGAAAGATCATCTTCAGATCCACCAGGCAGAATCTTTTTACATTTGGTATAGAGCATTACTATAAATCCAAGATTAAAGTTTTTTAAAAGTGTTATGCTTGACTGATTTGATGGGCACCAGAGGGCTTTGAAATTTAACACAGAACTAAATGTAGAATTTACTATTTGTTTAAATGAACTGTGCCAACACATAACAGAGCTGGTAAACTTTAATTAGATGTAAATGTGAGTACATAAGATTAACATTCGTCCAAATGGGGTTCCACAAACCTTCTTGAGGCCCGTAAAGGGGGGGTGGGGGTTCTATTGGTCAAAATGTTTGGGTTTTTAGCTCACCTTGACAAATTTAATCAAGCTGAGCTTATCTGATCGCTCTCCGTCCATCGTCTGTCGTTCATCCATCATCCATCAACACTATGTTCTTGTCTTCTCCAAAACCACAAGGCCAATTCAAGTGAAATTTGTGTGAGTGATGGTCCCAAAGGGGCATTGCATTTTTGTTCAGCTCAACATGCCCAGCCCCATATGGAGGGAGATGGTGGAAAATGCTCCAAAATATTTTCAAAACCTTCTTGTCGGTAGGTTAATATTTGTGCTCGCTGTGGTAGCCCGAATTTTAACTTAGTGCAATATATTGAAATTTCTTTAAAGATTTTCTTCTTCAGAAACCCCAGTCAGAATGTTTTCAGAATTTATATTCAACATCTCTTGGGGGGGGGGGGGGATCACATTCAACTTTGTTCAAATCAAGCTCCTGGGTTAATATTTGGGCTCCATATGGGAACCCAAATTTTAACTTCATGCAATATTAGGGATTTTCTTGAAATATCTTCGTCAGATCCACCAGTCGGAATGTTTTTATATATGGTATACAACATCTCGGGGAGGAAGGGGAGTCAGATTCAAGTTTGCTCAATTTGAGTGCCTGGTTTAATATTTGGGCTCCCTATGGGAATCCACATTTTAACTTAGTGCAATATGAGGAAATTTCTTTAAAAATCTTCTTCTTCAGTTCCACGTGTTGGTGGGGGGGGGGGGGGTCTGATTCAGCTTTATTCAAATCGAGTGCCTGGGTTATTATTTGGGCTCCTATGGAAACCTGAATTGGCCATGTAGCTGAAGAATAAGAAATTTTGTATTCAGTACCCTCAGGAGGTGTGTAACTAAGATTAATCCACATAGGTTGTATTAAGGGGAGGGGAGGTCCACTTTTTACATTATGATCAACTGAAGAAAAGGCATGATGCTTGGACTATTTTAGTTGCTCCTGAGGGGCTCAAGGATGGACAAATGTTCATCTCCTATGGAGATGGATTGCTTAATGTAGATTCATTCTTGGACTTTGTTTATATCATGTTCTGTTCAAGGTGAGTGCTTCAGGTCCCTTGGGGCCTCTTGTTTGCTTGAGAACAAGATTTGGAGGATTTTTTAGTGATTCTATGCCAAAAAGAACTTTCACCCTGTTGGGAGTGAGGGGAGGAAGTAAATGGGATCAACTGAGTGCTTTTTTTTCTTTTTGCTTCAAAATGAGTTTTGAAGAGGTTTGAGTGATGAACTTATGAAAGGGTAATCAATGAGAAACTACAAATTTCCAATAAGTTTGTGACTTCTACACTTTTTGTGGTACATGTAGAATCTTTTAATTTCAGGTATTCTGTTTGTAATTTTGATTTTTTGTTAAAATTGCTCTAGTCAATATAGTAATAACATGATTTTGAAATGTCAACACTTTTTTATTGCCCCGACAAGAATGATTAGCTGCTGGATACATTATTAATGACCTTTGTAAACTCGGCTCACAAATATATGGAGGAGGATCTAATTATTGACAGGCTAATAATAAAACATTATACATACATGTAGCTATCTGACAATATCATGTTATTAATATTATAAACCTTTACCCAAAGTAATGGCCAGAACCAGCCAGCACCATTCACAAAAACTGCCATTCAAATTTCATTATTTTTTTAATTTTTTTTGCCTCAAAAACATAGAGTATGACACATCATTAGAATGAGCTCATTGAGCTTGTTCCAATGAGGGGTCATAAGCCATGATTTTGATGCAAAAAATGAAAAAAATTAGTTATTCAATAATTTTGTTTGCAAGTGTCCTCTGCTTTTCATGTTAGGTGAAGGGTTAACCACATACCATAAAACTGGTAGCCCAGCTGAAATCACATCCAGATGAACAATACTGTTTTTTCCGAAAAACATAAATCATTTGTTCCAAGTAAATATTCATATTTCAGTATTGTAGAGTGGATACTTTGATTGAAGATAGCTCTTGATTTGATTGATTATAAATTGCAATATGCAAAGCATTACCATATTTCATCTATGAGTTGGGACAGGTAAAACTAATTAATTTTCCAAGTGTCACAAAAGAAATCAGTTCTCCAATACAGCATTTCAATCTAATATTAATAGATGATTTGCAGAATTCTATTGCTACATGTATGATTCTACTGGCTTCCTCATTATGATGTCAAGTCAGTTCACAAGCAGAAAGTATCAGATGTTTTGTGCAAGATTTGTGTACTCGAGCAATGTCACAATTCTACTGGAGAAGAACCCAGACTGAGAATGCACAGATGTTCCCTTTAGCATTATACATTGCCATTTCTTAATTTGCATGTGCAAATTGTACTATTTTAATCAACATGAATTGAAAAAATTAACAATCTATTCAATAAATATAAATGCATCAAACTTTTACCTATACAAAGCAAGCTGTTGAAGAAATATTCTAACAAAATTCAAGTAATGGTTACCAGTTATGGGTCAGTATGTCCACCCAGTATAATTGAACAACTGATCATTCATTCGATCGCCCAGTCATTTCCAGTGATATATGTCATCCTTATTAGTTTTAAGTTTTTAGCTTGGAAGGTGTATGAGAAAGTGTCATTAACTTTTTTTCATCTGACAGGTGAGAGAGTTTACATGACCTTTTCTCAAAGAGTTAGCATATTGATAAGTCTATTAATTATAAATTCATATTTTGTTGCCAGGATTTCGCATTTCAGGGGTCATAATTCAGCATAACTCACTGGCTCAAACCATGATGCATTTTCCTTATCCTGGGTAACCTTTCAGAAACTGCTAATCAATTTTTTAAAAACAAATCAAGGCATGGAAGAGTTTTGGACATTTAAATTGTGAATGGAAAGATTACAAAGTGTTTAAAATATTGCAAAATTAATATCGAATTGTTGATATTTTTTTTATTCCAGGCCTGGCCTCTTAAACTGTGTTGTACGATGTACCAACAGAAAGTGATTGTTGTTACACCTGAGCTGTCATGTAAGCCTGAATGAATGTTTGTTTTTCTGCAGGTGAAAAGATGTGATGTTGGATGGCTGCTTCAAGGGACATCTTCCAGAAAGTTTTAAACATCATCAGGAATTATAATTTTGCCAGAGATGTTGTAAAACAGGTGGAAGATAAAAATATCACTGTTTATAATTATGGTTCTCCTGGTTCTCTTATGAGAGAAAATATACTGCAAGAATGGTAAATAGTTGGTTTCATTAACTTTTTTATGGTGGAATAATACTGCATGCCTGTAAACTTATACGTGATGCATGTGTAGAAATAACCATGTACATGTGAGTTGATATTGGAATCCAACACTGTTACATGAGTTTAACCCTTCGAACCTTCATTTCCTGGAATGGTATTGCCTTTGTGTACACATACAGTAAGATGGGTCAGTTCTATATCAATACACGGAGAGTAAAATAATAATTGCAGTCTGCATCCATCTGGCTGCAGACTGCAGTTATTATTTTATCATCAATGCCCTGTGTATAGACCTCTTATTATAAGGCAAAAGTGGAACAAAATTATGCTTTGGACCAGAAACTCAGTCTTACAAGTTCAAAGGATTAACCCTTTACCTAACTTCAGCCACATTCGCCTGCGTAATTTACAACTTGAGCTGTCAAAAAAAAAAAAATTCCAAAAATGTCTCCTCATTGGAATGAGCTCATCCATGATATGGTTTACTGAAATTTTTTTTTTAAAAATTGGAAAAACAATAATTGAAATAAATAAATTTTGATATCCCGTGCATTCAGTAAGGGGTTAATAGTGTAATTGTACAGAGCAGCTAGGATTTAATTTTTGAACACTGTAGTGTTTTTTCATTCAATTCCATTACGGCTCACAGACAACATTTTATGTGTAAAAGTATTTTACACAGTGGAAATGCTGTTGAGAACCGGTAAATTTGTGAGTTGGTGATTTAAAAAAACAAATACCTAAGATTCTCAAAGAAATATTATTGTCACAAATGGGAAATTAAAATTGTGCCAACATTGGAGGAATGAAACAATCATTCCTCCCAATATAGAGGCATGCTCCAGAAGTACCAAAATATGTATTTGGTGATGAAATTGTTACAACCAGATCATTTTTCTCTTCTGTGTAACATGGAGTCAGAAATACTTTTTGGGAATTATGGTTCTTTTCATAAAATATGGAATGATGCATATGTTTTAAGTAATATGGTAAAGTATTTTTCTTATGTTGAAGGCTGTTATCCACAATTTTGAAACTGGAAAACAGTTTTTTGGTGACCAACTCTCCAGTCACAGATGAAGATGCCAATAGCAAAAGGTTTGGTTACTTTTCAGTCTATTTCTGATCAACTTTTAAATCTTGTTATTTCATGGTGGATTATGGTCTTTTTTTAAAACTACATACTTTTATCGCATGATATAGCATTAGCTGCTGATGTGGCATTAAGCACCAATAAATAAATAAATAATCTTGTTATTTATTTATTTATTGGTGTTTAATGACACTTTAGATAGCCAGGGTCACCTTGTGTTGGACAGTTTTATGGCAGGATGAAGCCAGAGAACCTGGAGAGAGCCATCAAGCAACGGCGAGCAACTGTCAGACTCCCCAGCATACTAACTGAGTGCAAGAATGGTTCGCATTCGTTGAAGACAATTGCACTACTGATGTGCAGTATACCTTAGTACACAGTGCCACTGTGCCCCCATGTGGGCAATCAGGATGAAGTGCCTTGCAGAAGGATACAATGCAGTTACCCTGGCAGGGAATGAACCGTGGACCTTTAGCTTTGAAATTCTTGTTAATTGAATACACTGTTAATTGAATTTTGTCATAGTCAAAGTGGGTATTCAATTTAAAGGATTTCATTGTTATACAGTCAGAGTCATCGCATTCATTGACAAGTTATCAATAAAAGGTTTTCACATTCTTTTGCAGTTTATCTTGTTCACAGTCCAGTCATCTTTCCATTTTATCCATGCCTCGTGCATAATCTTCATGAGAGGCATGGCCAGTACTAATCATTTTTATATAAACCTAACTGTCAGTCACTACATTTTCCTTTATTAGAGGGGCGATTAATACCGGTGACGTTTGTACTGTTGATTAGGAAATTATTGCAAATTCTGGGATACATTCTGAGTTTCACCAAATGAACTTTCCAGTGAGCTGATTCAATATTTGTTGTAATCAATAAGTTAACCTGTCTGGCAGAAAAAGTAAATTTTGTTCATGTTATTATACAACAGTAATATTCTGAAATCCCAAGGTAGGGAAAGACGTGTCTTGAATGTGAAAGTCTAGGTAGAAAAACTGGTGAGAAAGCATATTTGATACATTTTTATTGCACCTCCACCCCCAGCATGGGTATATAGGATTCACCTTGTCCATCTGTCTGTCTGTTCATCTGTCTTTCCATCTATCCATCCATCAGTCCATCTGTCATACCGTCCGTCCGTCCGTCCGTCCGTCTGTCCATCCATCCCGAAATTCAGTCATGAATAACTTGTAAAGTGCTTGGTTGAGTGACTTGATATTTGGTAACCAAGTGTATCCTATTGCTGTATACCCATAGTGAAATGCAGGTGTTGTGCAAGATTTTATTGCAAGAGTTATTACCCTTTATGGACTTAGAATTTGTCTGCCTTGAAATTAATTCATGAATAACTTGTAGAGTACTCATTTGAATGACTTCATATTTGGTGTGTAAGTCTATCCTATTGATGTCTACCCATAGTACAAGGCAGATGTTATGCAGTATATTATTTTAGGAGTTATTGAATTTTATGGACATTGATTTTGTTCATCCCAAAATTCAATCAGGAATAACTTGTTTAATTAAGGGTACCTTCAAGGTGTAATAAACTCCTCCCACAGTTTCTAAAATAAAGAGTTGAAACCATAGGATGCGGTTACACATATCATGCAGATGTGCAACATATATAAAGTTTGCAGAAAAATGTTTTTTTTTCACAGAATTAGAGGCAGGGTTACCTTTTTGTGTCACCCTATGATGACACTTAAAAGTTCTTATGATATATGCCCCAATGGTCTGTAATCTGTCACAGGTCTGTCATCCTTAAGCGTCACACAGTAATAAATGTTTTATTTCTGTAATGCTATCCATGGTATTGCAGGTGAGGATATATGCCACCCTTGACTTTGTTCTAGTTTTTTGTACACTTGGGGCACAGGTTTTTTGATAGAAAAAGTTGGCTATGTATTTTTTTAGATGCCAAAAAATTAATTTCATGGGTGTAAAAAGCAAAATTTTTCTCATACAGCTTGACCATAACAATAATAATAATAATGCAATGTTAACATCTAGAATCCACCACAGTGCTCTCTGACTTACATTATTACCCTGTATCATAGGCGTACATGCACTCAAGATCAATCTAGCTAAAGTAAAGACAGATATTTTTTGAATTCTGCGATCACAGGAGTTGAGGCTTAAAGAATTTTCGACCATTGGGTTATTCCAAGCATCAAAATGTTTTTAATTTACAATATTAAATTGTGTACTATTCCAAAGCTCTGTTAAATGTACATATTTCTAGTACCAATCTTTTCACTACATATTCAACATATATTTACCCTATTGATTATGTAAGAAATCCCTGTAAATGAAGTATAAAAGAACCCTAGTCATCAGGCACAAGATAAAAAATTGACAGCTCCATGTGGTCTTAAAACTGATGTGTTGGGTTCTCAATTTATTGTATTTTGTTTGTCAAGAGTTCGGCTAGAATTGTTGAACAAATTGTTATAAAATATTAATTGTATAAATGCATCACTTAATTCTACATACAGAACTGCATGGAAATCTGCTAGAATGTCTCTTTTTCAAATTTCCTGAGTGCCGTAAAATCAAGAAAGGACGTTGGTTATATTTACAATGGCATAGCAGGGGTTCAAACCCACATAGAGAGAGTTTACTTTGCCACCAATCGCCTAGCAAAACTATACTAAACCACACCCACCACTCCGCCAACAGACTCTAAAGAGAATACCAGTTAACCAAGGATATAAAAGGCCATTACATAACACACGGAATACTCAATTATTTACTTATTCATCATATCAATGCATCACTTAATTCTACATATGACACACTATGGAAATCTGTGAGAAAGTCTCTTTTTCAAATTTCCCGAGTACCATAGAATCAAGAAAAGACTCTGGTTATATTTACAGTGGTATAGCGGGGGTTTGAACCCACAAGGACAGAGCTTCCTTTGGCACCAACCACCTGACAAAACTATACTAAACCACACACACTACTCGGTCACCATCTGTCGGTGCATCGGTGTTAAATTATATTCAGAATTTGTTATCTAAAGGACATGTATTTGTAAACAGAATAAAATGGATAATGGAATGTCCTTGATAATTGTATGTTCTTGGCTGCCAAAATGCCTATTCCATTATTATTATTTGTTCTTTTCTCTCCGTACATAAATTTTAGCAAATAGCAAGGAAGTCAAGATCGTTGCATTTCATCTGGAGCTAAAGCACATATCAACTGAATATTCAAGAAATATTGTAGCCTGTGTTCTGAGCTGTTCTCATAAGCCTCTTGATGTACAGATGGGAAATTTCAACCAATTTGCAGGTCATTTTCGAATACACAAACTACCCTATATTGTTCACTCAGGTTTCATGCATGGTGTTAATATTGAAAGGGACAAGGAGGGGTGTAATGTTTCAAAGGAGTGCATTGTGTAGGCCAGTTTTCCAGAACGATAGCCAACAGTGACATGGGTCAGTTTCCCTGAGTGCTAGCCAAAGCATATTTTGAATTTTATGGCATTTAGTGAAGCAATTTTTTGACATCAGACAAAACAACTTTTGTTGATACAAGTCAAGGCCATCAGACTGGTACATGAACTTTGTGTATACTATGATCAATCTTACACATTACTAAACTGAATGCACAATATACCCCTGAAATTCTAGTGTATGATTAAGTGGCTTATATGAGTATACACAAAGAAATTTTGTCCAGTGGGTTGACATCCAATGGCATCCATATTACAACTTGCTTGTTTAGCCGAAACTTAAAGATCTGACATTAGATCTGCCGCGACTATTGGTTTTCAGAATTGAACAATCGTTTTGTCATAGTTGATGGTTAGTAAACTATTCGTCCATAATATGTACCCAAATAAGTTAAAGTTAAAAAGATCAAGGATTGAAATACTTTAATGCTGAACTCCATTGAAACAATGGTATGGGAAAGGCATTCACAATGAGTGAAAAGCATCTCTAATTTGACAAATTTAACACGTGCATGGTGATGTGGTGGCAATAATATTAGCGGGTTCAGTACTAAATTATTTTTCAAAAGCGATTTGTTACGTGTATTTTTTTCAAAGGTACTCTGCTGACAGTAAGAGGAGTCTTAGTTTCACAAGATTTTGGTCATCAGTAATTGCTTTGTTACTATTTATTGGAGAGTGCCACATTGCACTCTCCAATACATTTGAACAAACCAATTTTATATGAACATTTCTTTATCTACTGCTGCACAAATGACAAGTTAATGCACACAGTGTGAAGCCACTAAGGTGGCTTTCTGCACTTTTCAGTAGAGCCCTGATAGTGGCTTCCAGCGCTCGACCAGTTAATTAACAATTTGACATTGTTTTGTCTTTCAATGCCAGTCTTTGAGATTATCATGTTTTACTAACCATCATCTCCAGAAATCTATAGCGAATTCTGCTCACAACAGTTAAGAAATGTATTAATTAATTCGCACATGCTGGCCTGCATAGTTATAGTTAAAGACCTCCGCTGATATACTGGATGATGGATAGTGCTTCAGGTTGAAACAGGAATGGAAGTGCGTGATATTTTTTATCATGACATCAAGTATTTTGATTACTTTTAATCAAGGACTATGATAATCTATTCAAAGATTTTGATACTTTTATTTCACAATCAAATCATTCACCGGGAGTGCGGTGGCTCAGTGGTAGACTGTTGGACTTCTCTGCTAGAGGTCCCGAGTTTGATCCCCATCCGGGACGACCTGCGTTGTGTCCTTGGGCAAGGCACTTTTCCCGGTTGCCTACATGTGGGCACAATGACGCCATGTACTAAGGCGTACTGCATGTCAATGGTGCACATGTCTTCAACTGCTGTGACCCTGCTTGAGTGGAGCTTGAACAGAGTTAGAATGATGAGGAGTTGACAGTTGCTCATCAATGCTCGGTGGTTCTCTTTGGGTACTCTGGCTTCCTCCACCTGTAAAACTGTCATGGTGACGATAAGTCATTGTGCTTAAGTATGTGACCTTAAACACCAATAAATAAATAAATATATCATTCACCGACTATTAACTGATCTACGCATGTGACAAGTATGGGTTTTTTTAACTGTTGCTGCTCAATTGCTGACTGTCGCCAACAGGTGGACATGCAAACATTTCAAGCTCTGGGCTATCATCATTCATCAAAAGTCAGAATACCCAGAACATGATGTTGTCCAGATTTCAAATGTTACACAATGCTGTTATCTTTTGCCACAGTGTTGTATCTAACTGCCTGTTTAATGCATATTAGTGTCAGGATAGTCAAACTTGACTTTGTTTTTTAGGGCCCCATGAAGCTGCGAGATTTGATTCGATTTTGAATCTCAAGTTGCTATTTGATTTGATTAAATTAAAAACTGGCTGCCCGTTTCATTTCCTTTCAGATCTTTTTACAGGAATATAGCTTGGTATCAGTCATCTATGTCGTCTCGCAAAATATCAAGTTCAGATGGAAATTGTACATGAGTAATGTTGAAAACAGACTGAGTGTAATTTCCGTCATATTAATATAAATAGCATCTGTATCCCTGCCATGGCCCATGCTAATTTTTCTCTTGCTTGTGACTACCAGTATAGAAAGCAATTAAAAGTTCCCCAAAAATGTTGATGATGAACTGTTGCTAGTGGCAACCCATGTACAGTGCCTGGTGCGGAAAATTCTCTCACTGGTTCAAATTTTCAAACTATAACCTCACTGGATAATATTCCAACTACATCATCAAGGCATGCCTTTGATGAAGGCATGCCTTGATAGTGTAGATGGAATATTTTATTATTCAGGACTTGAGCCATCACAGTGAGAACAAATCAGGTTTATAGCATCCCCTCCCTCCAGTTGGTTATTTTCAAGACGTCCCTGATTCGATTTGTGGTTCAATTCGATTTTGAATAATAGACCCAATTCAATTCAAGATTCGATTAAAATAGAAAATGTGTCGTTTGCAGGACCCTAGTTTTTTTGTGTTCTTCAACATTAACGGTGTTTCAGTCCACATTGTAGTTGATACACTGTCATACAAATTTGTTGATGACTCCACAAATAAAAGTAACCTTTGATGAGGTTTCAGTAAGATGGCATTCATCAATCCAGCCTTGTCCAACAAGATGGCATTCATCAACAGTTAGTTGATTAAACAACTTTTTGCAAAAAACCCTATCCAACAAGAAAACTTACTGTTCGTGAGCCACCTGGTAGTCTACCCTGTGGCCAATAAACAGAAAATATGTTTGCCAGGTCCTTAACCATTAGGTCTATAAACTGCCACTTTTGTATTGCTTTGATAAAGTTGGCCCAAGTGTATTCTTCCTTAAGAACACAACTGGTAAGTTGCATTTATCTTGATACTATTTTTATATCTGTACAGGCAGCCAACAGTGATGTAGAAACACTGTTAAGTCATCTGCAGTTGTCTACATTAGGGCTCAGCAAATCACATATAGTTTTATACTAATAACCAATGGCCCAGACTTAGCTGGTGCAAACTCGATATTATCAAGGGCCAAACACTTTTGAACCCCCCAATCCCCAAAATTTGCATACAATGCCGAAAATTAAAAGTCCTATCTGGCCCTCCATACTTTTACCATCTGAGCATGCGCAGCAGTCAGGAAGAGACCGGAATTGGCACAAACTTCATTCTTTGTTTGGCCCTAAAGTCAGTAACAATGATCTGACATCTGTGCTTTAAAATCTCCTATTTTTATACAACAACCAATGGCCCAGACTTAGCTGGTGCTAACTCAAAAATATCCAGGGCCAAACACAAATCCAATCCTTCAAATTTGCATGCAAAACCGAAAAAAATTTTTTCCTATGTGGTCCTCCATACTTCTGTGATCTGTGCATGCGCAGTATCCAATAAGACACCGAAATGACGCCAACCATCATTCTTTGTTTGGCCCTCTGTCAGATAACAACAAACTGACTTCTGTGCTTTTAAATCTCAGTTTTAATGATACCAGACACAAATCAATGGTGATTTTGGTGGATCCAAGGAGACAGTAGGATGATGGAAGGAAGAAACGGTGGTTTGGAACGTTCAGGGCTGTAACTTTATAATTTTCACAAAAATTATTTCATGTTTCCCAATTTTGGGACATGGGCCTGACATCATTCTTGCTAATGATTTTGCCACTGTTTGTTAAGTGTTCCTTCCCTGTCCTTCCTTGAAGCCCCCCAGTTAAACTCCCATGCTTTTTGACTTGTTTTATTGAAATTTGTTTGTAAATTTCTTGGGAGTTTAACATGTTACACAGAATGTTTATTCTGTATATCCCCATGGTTACGTCCTCACCCTAGGGGTGTTTAGGCGTTTTTGGCCATGCATCATACATCTGATGTATCGTTTTTTCTTCTGATGAAGATCTTGCTTTACATCGGATAGTTCAAGATCTATTACTGACTTTGGGCCATGTTATTCATTGCCTGGGGGTCTTGTTTCTGGTTTTCATTCCAACATTGTTTACATTGACAACGCTCTGTTTATATATGTAGTTTCCTATTTATTAATCATGGTAGGACTATTGTAAGATATATATTCCGGTAGTGTAGCATTAATTTTAGGATAATTAAAAAAAAATTTGTCCACGCTTAGGCTCTGTCAGGATACTTTGGGGCTCATCATTCCTTTTGGGGACTTGGGCTCATCATTCCCTTTGGGGACTTGGGCTCCTGTCAAAATTTTTTTTTTTAATTTTTTTTTGAAAATTATTTTTCAATTTATTGTTTTGAATGTTATTATTATGTATCTTTTTCATATAATTTTTGGGAGTTGGTGCGAGTACAGTCAACTTTAATTTGATTCATAATGAAAGCTTATTGCTCAAATTGCAAGGTGAGGAAGTCTCTGATTTACGTGATGGTTGTCTTGCTTGTAGTCAGTGTACTCGCACTAATTCTTGCTCAACATGTGTCGGGATGACAAACGTTGGAGACGGGTGTCACGGTACATTGTTAGCGACAAGAGGCCAATGCCGGTCCTCTCGCCACAGAGTCAATCTAGTTTCTCAGTTTCTATTTCAGAGGAACAAGAACATGGTGATGTTTACGTGACACCTTCAGAGAGTGTGCTGCCATCGTCGCACTTAGATGTTCAAACAGAGCAAACGGCAAAAGTGCTCATGAGTATTAGGCAGGGCAAAAAACCACACACCCATGGTTTCAGCTCCCTGTCACCAGCTAGCTTGAATGGTGAAGTGGTTACTCTATCCGTGGGTACCTTGACGCCGGGTGTGTCCATTGCAGTCGGAAAGAGTGGAGTGGGTAGATCGAGCACTTTAAAATATAAACAGGCTCACCCTGCGACGACGGAGAAGAAGAAGCCGGCAAGTTCAGCGGGAAGCTTGGTGAGGTCTGAAAGGACCGCGAGCAAGAGAGCCCCCCTCTCTTTCCCAACAACATCTGGGGCCAGATGTGGTGGTTCGGAACTTGCGTCAGTTGGAGCGTACGTCCACGCCTCCCGTCCGGGATGCTCTGTTCAATTCACAGCCGAGGTCGGCTATAGTTACGGCTTCTTCATCGGCGACTTCCAAGCACACATGACCACACCTTGGCTATGTGACTTCTGATATCCAGCCTGCATCGCCGAGAAGGGACCACTCATCGTCAAAGAAGTCTGACCATCCAGTAGCCAAGGTGACGAGGCCTCATTTATCGGGACGTCCAGAGAAAAGAGCCATCTCAGACACCCCGTCCCAGGAGCAGCCAGCGGCCAAGAAACAGAAGACCACTGCTCCTCAGGCCTCCGTCATGGCCTTGCTGTTGCAGATTCCAGCTCATCGCAGCATCCCAGCAAGTGCAGGAACAACCTACAGTAGTCTCAGAACCTGAGCTGTCGGATGGTGCTGGGTCGGTTCAGTCATCTGCGCATTCAGATACCGCTGACCATGAGTCTAATCTGATTCAGTCGGATGGTCAAAGGGATATGGAGGAGGATTACCCTTCCCTTTCAGAACAACACATGGTTGCAATGGATTTAATTCATCAATACTACCCTGAGTTTGTTCCAGCGAATCAGAATGCTGCGACTATTCAGAAGAAACTGCTGGCATCGTTGGATGCTGACTTTATCCGGACAAAGGAGGAGGCCATGTCCTTTCCGGTACAGTCTAGACAGGTGTCGCAGGCCTTCGGGCATTTAGACAACGCCATATTCAATCTTTCCAGTGGGAAGAAGAAAGGCGGTTTCTTGTCATCATCTTCCGTACGTTTACCGTTTATTGGACTACGACCTAGACATGTCCTTACCTTCGTCATTCACTATTCGCTGAGACACAATTGAGACGGCAATTTCTTCTAACAGAGTGAATTTAGACGCTATGTCCTACGCAGATCACCTTATAAGAGCTATGGCGCAACTTCTCAATGGAAAGGAATTTGAGGACATTCGTACCTCTTTAAGAGTTCTTTCCAGGGCTGTTATGTTTACCACGTATAACTCCGCCTTAACAGTGGCTAATTTGGAGTTAATCAGACGTGATGGAGCCCTTGCATCGTCATCTTTAATAGATGACAAGGTGAAAAACTCTCTACGAGTCGCTCCGGTATCGGGTCATAAAATTTTTGAGGATAAGCTTTCTTTGGTCTGTGACCAAGCTACAAAGAGAGCGTCAGACACTCTGCTCCTTAAGTCGGCGTCTAATCGACCCGCAAGCCATTCATCCACTTGGGAATGAGCTTCGAGACTCACAACAATCTGGTTCGTCTGCCATCAAACAGAACGAAATTAGTCAGATGTTATGCTCGCTTTTGTCTATACTCAGACGCATTAACAGCGAGGGAATTTATGCGACTGATGGGGTTGTGTGGAGTGGCTGCGGATCTTATTCCGATGGGTCGCTTGCGCACCCGTCCCCTCAAGATATTCTTCACCCAGAACTGGAGTGTGAAGACGCATTCGCTTGAGACCAGTATTGTTTTAACAGACCTAGTAAAACAAAAGGTCCAGATTTGGGCAGATATTCAGTGGTTAACTTAGGGAGTTCCGCTGCAGCTGCCAGATCCGGCTTTCACGATTATGATGGATGGGAGTCAAACAGGTTGGGGCACGACCCTGAGCCCGACAGACTCGAAGTGCCAGGGTCTTTGGGACCCTTGGTTCGTAGAGAAACACATAAACATCAAAGAAATGACGTCAATATGGTTAGCGGTACAACAGTGGATTCACATTATATAGGCACGTTCAGATATTGTTGGACAACTCAACAGTAGTAGCGTACATCAGGAACCAGGGAGGCACACATTCGATTCCGTTATGCGAACTAACGGAAAAAATTCTCTGTGTATTGAAGCATCAAGTTCATCTATCGGTCCGTCATATACCGGGTCGTCTGAACATATTAGCAGACTCGCTCTCTCGGAAAGGTCGCCTGTTGCCATCAGAGTGGACTCTCAACAATCGAGTATTCCGACAGATTTGCTACCAGCGGGATCAACCTATGATAGATTTATTTGTGATACACCTCAACAATCAGTTGCAGACTTACGTGTCGCCATGCCCAGATCATCGAGCGTATGCAGTAGACGCTCTCTCAATTCCATGGGACGGAATGATAGGATACGCGTATCCTCCAACTCCGTTGATTCAGCAGATCTTGTTAAAGATCAAACAGTCCTGTTGCAAGATCCTGTTAGTAGCATCTCTGTTGTCACAGAAACCATGGATCAATCTTCTCAGGTGTCTGTTATAGGACGTTGCCCGGAAGCTTCCTCCGCGAGAGGACCTTCTTTATCAGGGGAAGTCATACACACTGCATCACAACCCGCAGGGTCTCAACCTTCACGTATTTCTGTTGTGCGGTCCTTCTTGCACGGCAAGCGTTTTTCAGGACGAGCAGTGGACGCAATTTCTAACTGCAGGAGGTCCTCCTCTTCACTGAATTACACAGCAAAGTGGAAGGTTTTCTTCCATTGGTGTAAGAATCAGTCGATAAACGTTTATGATCTGTCCATACCGGATATTGCCAATTTTCTGGTCTACCTGTTTGACCTCCTCAAACTGCAGCCCGCCACTATTAAGGGCTATAGGTCTATGTTATTGAACACTTACGCTCATCATGATAACTTGGCAATTGGATCTAATGCTTCATTATCCAAATTAGTTAGAAATTTCTCTATAAATAGACCTAGAACACTCAGATTAATTCCTAAGTGGAACTTAGCTTGGGTTCTGTTGAAGTTTAAAGAAGCTCCGTTTGAGCCGTTAGACGTTGTAGAGTTCAAATTCTTGACCTATAAAACAGCATTTTTCTTAGCCTTTGCTTCTGCTAGAAGAGTTAGTGAACTCCATGCTTTATCTGTTGACGAATCTCACTATTGTTGTGTTGAAAATACCATCACTTTAACTAGAGAAGTGAGATTTTTGGCTAAGAATCAAGCTCCAGATAAATGGCCTGAGCCTATTATCATAAAGGCTCTGCCGTCTACGGACAACCGTAGACCTTTGCTGTGTCCAATCAGGGCTATGCGCATATATAAACGCCGATCAGAGTTTATTAGAGAAGAAAGAAAACGCTTCTTTTTATCATTGATTCCTAACAGAAGAGATATTTCTGTTCATTCAATTGCTAGATGGATTCAGTTGGCAATGTGCATTGCCTGTGAAAGTCTCTCTTCAGATCAGCATTCTGTAAATAAGATATCAGCGCATGAAGTTAGAGTGCTGTCCACTTCTTGGGCTTATTCTAACAGTATAGCCATCACGGATCTCATGAAAGCTGCTTACTGGAATCGGCCTTCTACATTTCCAAGTTTTACCTTAGAAATATAGAGTCCATCTCCGGTGACCTTAGATGTTTAGGTCCTCTATCTGTTGCTCAGAATGTCGTCCACTAATGATTACATCCATAGTTATTTAGGCAACCCGTTCCAGCAGTGACGCTGTTCCGCTGCCCTCTTCATTCTGTGGTCACGTACCTCAGAACAAGGGGAAGGGGGCGGGGCATTTTTTTTCCTTATCATCATCTGGCTTTATAGTGAAAAGCAAGGGAAGACCTCCCCCGGTGTCAGTAGTCCCGAGTCGGTGCTGGGATGGTTTTAATGTGTAGCTCGGTGTAAATCAAATTAATAGGTCTCATTTATGTATTGTTTTTAAAGTGTAGCTCACTGTGAAGCATTTGTATATGTCACGTGTCAAAGCGTTAATATACAATCCTCAGACACTTTTAAATGAGTATAAAGAGTCTCATTCTCTGGACTATCTTTATATATTGGCTTCCCTTCACCGAATTAGCATAATGGGTTATGCTGGCATTAAAATGGAGAATTATATATTATGTAATGCTCAATTATATTGTTGGTGTTATGTCTTTCTCGTTTCTCGTAAATGAGAAAGACATATATAATTCCTTTCTCTTCTATTCTCCAGGAGGAGCTATCCTTTAAGAAGTGATTGAGTAATTGGATTTTCCTTCATGTCCTAGGCCCTCCAGCTTTTTTACGATTCAGTCTGGGCCATTGGTTGTTGTATAAAAATATTATAAATTCAAAGTAATTTGTATATTTTTTATACTTACCAATGGCCCAGATGGGGATGGCCCTCCCATGAGTGGGCACTCATACCTCCTCGCTGATTATAACATTTAGCAGGCACTGTAGAAGAATGATGGTTGGTGCCAATTTTGGTGTCTTCCTGGATACTGCACATGCGCAGATCACAAAAGTATGGAGGACCACATAGGACATAATTTTTTCGGTTTTGCATGCAAATTTTGGGGATTGGGGGGGGGGGGGGGGCAAAATTTGTGTTTGGCCCTGGATATTTTTGAGTTAGCACCAGCTAAGTCTGGGCCATTGGTAAGTATAAAAAAATATACAAATTACTTTGAATTTATAATTTTTTGAGGATGCCAGGCACAAATCAATGCAAGAATTGGTGGATCCAAGGCTGTTAATGGATGATGGAAGTGAACAATGGTTGTTTCAAATGTTCAGGGCTGTAACTTTATAATAATTATAAAAGTATTTCATGTTTCCCATTTTCGGGACATACGCCTGATGTAATCATTCTAGTTAATGATTATTCCACTGTTTGTTAAGGGTTCCTTCCCTATTCTTCCATGAACCCTTCCTGTTAAATAGCTTTTTGACGATTTTTTATTGAAATTTGTTATTAAATTTCTAGGGAGTTTAACATGTATTACAGAATATTATTCTGTTTTTCCCCATGGTTACGTCCTCACCCTAGGGGTGTTAGATCGTTTATTCTTGCATCTTCTATCCGATGTATCGTTTTTTCTTCATATGAAGATCTAGCTTTGCATCTGGTAGCATTAAAGTGATTACTGACTTTGGGCCTTTCTGTGTGCCTGATGTCTTGTTTCCGTTTTTTTTCCTTTGACGTTGTTTACATTGGCAACATCTTCAATATATGTAGTATTTTATATTTATTTATTTATTTATTTATTTATTTATTTATTGGTGTTTAAGGTCACATATTTATGCACAATGGCTAATCATGACCGCGACAGTTTTACAGGTGGAGTACCCGGAGAGAACCACCGAGCAACAGTGAGCAACTGTCAGCTCCCCAACATACTAACTCCACGCAAGCGCAGAGTTAGCATTGGTTGAAGACAAGTGCACCATCGACGTGCAGTACGTCTTAGTACACAACGCCACCGTGCCCCCACGTGGGCAATGGAGATGAAGTGTCTTGCCCAAGGACACAATGCGGTTGCCGCAGGTGGGATTCGAACCGAGGCCCTCTCGGCTTGCAGCCTGCACCTCCACCTACTGAGCCACCGCGCTCCGTATTTTATATAACTGTAGAATTACTGTAGGGTACATTATTTATTATTCCGGTAGTGTAGCTCATAAAATTGGATTTTGTCCACACTTAGGCTCTATCAGGATGCCCTTGGGCTCATAATGTTCCCTTTGGGAACTTAGGCATTTTCTAAAAAAAAAATTTCAAATTTTTTTTTTATAAATTTTTTCGAATTTAATTTTGATTGCTATTAATCATGTATCTTTGTCATATAATTTGTTGTGGAGTTTATAGGAGTGCTATCGACTGTCTTTGGATTGTAATTATCAAAGCTTACTGCTCCAGATGCAAGGAAAGGAAGTCTTCCTCGGATTTACATGCCTGTTGCCTTGCCGGTAGTCGATGCACTCCTACAGATTCTTGACCTACTTGTGTACATTGGGATGACAGACGTTGCAGACGGGTGTCACGGTACGTTGTTGGTGGTGAGGTTCCTATGTCAGAGCTCTTACCACAATATAATTTTAATTTTTCAGTTTTCAGTTTTCTATTTCAGAGGAACAAGAACATGGTGATGGTTTTGTGACACCCATCCGAAGTGTGCTACCGTCGTCGCGCTCTGATGAGCAAATAGAGCTAGCTGCAAGGTGCTCATGAATATAAGCAAGGGATAAGACCTCTCGTTGTGTTCTTATCCTTTGTAAGTAGCTAGCTCGACTGGTGAAGCGGTTACTCCATTCGTGGGAGCCGGACGAGGGAAGCGTAGATTTGGGTAGAGCGAGCACCTCAAAAACTAAAGTTCACCCAGCGACGACGGAAATAGGGAGGAAGCCTGCAAGTTTCTCTTAGGGAGACTCAGTGTGGTCTGATAGGACCGCGAGCAGGAGAGGCCTCTCTCTAACCCAGCAACATTTGGGGCCAAATGTTGTTGAGAAACTTGCCTGTGTAGTATTCTGCAAGTTTATCTTAGGGAGGCTTGGCTAGGTCTGAAAAGACCGCGAGCGGGAGAGGTCCCTCGCTAACCCACAATGTTGTTTGATAAACTTTGGAGCCAAATGTTGTTTGATAAACTTGCCTGTGTAGGAACTAATGTCCACACTCGCCGCTCGGAACGTTCGTTCTAAACTGCAGCCGGGGTTGGCTACAGTTACGGCTTCTTCCTCAGGCAGATATAGCACACATGACCGCATACTAGCTACCCGACTTCGGATATCCAGGCAGCCACCAGAAGAAGTATCCAGTCTTTGCCCATGAAGTCGGCCCATCTGGTAGCTAGTGATCCGAGGCTTCAATCATTGGGATGTTCGGAGTAGAGATCTACGTCTGGATCTTCGTCCCAGGAGCAGCAAGCAGCGTAAATACGGAAGACTGCTACCCCTCAAGCCTCGGTAATGGACTTGGTGTCGCAGATTGCGCAGCTCATCGCAGCATCCCAGCAAGTGCAAGCACGGCCTTCTACAGATTCTGGTGATGAGCTGTCAGATGGTGCTGTGTCGGTCTGGTCAATTGTGCATGTAGAAGAAGCCAGAAGTTTCTCTACGGGACGCTTGGCTAGATCTGGGATCAGATCACTGTTCGGAGAACCCTCTCCGTCCTGTTAACAGTCGGTGTCGACTGTGTCTTTTGTGAGAAACCATATTGAGTCGAAACGTTCCTTCCACACTGCAGCCGGGGCCGGCGGCAGTTATGGCTTCTTCTACTTACATGGAAGTGCACGGAAGAGGATTAGCCTTGAAGTTTCTAAGCAGGATATTCGCCAAGATCTGGGGATAGATCGCGAGTGCAGAGCGTTTTTCTTCCCGTTAACAGTCGGGGATGGATGTTTTGTGCTGTAAGAAACTTCAATGAGTATGAGCATCCATCCTATGTGACGAGTTGGGATGCTTCTTCTGCACTTCAGCGGGGTCGGCTATGGTTATGGCTTCCGCTTCTTCCATGGATATGCATGATAAGGGATAGATGCCTACAAAACGGAACGCTCGACGAGGTCTGGAGCAGACCGTGAGCTGGAGAACCATCTCCTTTCTGTCAGCATTCGGGGTCGACTGTTTTTGGTTCAAGAAACTTTAGTGAGTTGGGACACCCGTTCACACTTGCGGTTCGGGATGCTCCTTCTGCACTGCAGCCAGATCCGGTTGCAGCTATGGCATCTTCCCCTGCTTCTTTAATGAAGCACAACTTTGCATGTTCGGGTCGATAGCTAGTCGTTCAAGGCATTTTTATACAGGACGTGTTGAGGATCTGGGGCCAGATCTCCATCCCGTGAGCAGCTTATGGTAACAAGTGGATTATCATTGTTCTGCTAGCCTCGGTCATGGACCGGCTGCCACAGATTGCTCTGTGTATGGCTGCATTCCAGTAGTCGCTGGTACTACTGTTTAACAGACTCCGATGGTGAGCTGTTGGATGGTGCTGTGTTGGTCCAGTCATCCGTTCAGTCGGATGGAGTTGACCATATTTTCAGATGGAACATTTGGATGGTGAGAGGGCTACAGAATGTGAGTCTCCATCCCTCACAGAAGGGCACTTTAAGACTATGAAATTTTAGTCTTAAACTCTTAGAATATTGTTCCATCTGAATATAAGTCTGCATTTGCTAGGCAAAAACAGCTTATCATACTGGGCGATGGAAAGACAAAGATCTATCATCCCTGGATCTTTTGGCTCAGGTGTTGAGGGCTTTTGTCCTGATTAACGACGCTTCCCTTGCCTTAGCAATAATATAAGAAATGCTATGCCCTATTCTTTACGAATAGAGGTTCCATAGTGCATATAGTTAGGCTGAGACAGCTGTCTTGTATGGAATAGAGCCATTAGAGGGAATAAGTATGTCTTTTCCATCTCGGTGTTGTATTCCTTGGCGTCAGGACATTTAATACCATTGTGGACGCCACAGTAGCCTTATGTATTGTTACAGCCATCTTTTTTTATACATTACCGGCTAGTGTTGTAAGTCTCCATCTAGTGAGCTTTCAAAGGCCGCAAGTGACACAGATATGTCTTCACGCAAACGAAGACTCATAACTGCGTAGTTACCTTGAGACTACAGCCTCTTTGGGAATTACGGCTGTTAGTATAGCAGCTCGTCATTCCCTACCTTGGGCGACGATGATTGTAAGTCTCCATTTTGTGAGCTTTCAAGGTCACAAGTTACACTGAGATATCTATCTTCACGGAGATGAAGACTTCTAAGCTACGTTAGCTAGGCTCTGACCACTGTCTTTTGGGAATAAAACCGCTAAAGGAAGAGAGCTTTTCGGTTTGTTTTCCCAGGTGTCATAGACTTGAGTCTTATTATTTACACCATAGTAGCCTAGCTAGAATCATGAGTGATGTTTTTTCAGTAATTATGCAATGACATAACTGAAATAATTATCTCTTGAGACAACTGTCTCGGGGAATTTAGGGCTGTTAATATAGTGGCTCTTCATTCCCTATTTTGCGCGACGATAGTTGTAAGTCTCCGTTCAGTGAGCTTTCAAGGTCACAACTTACACCGATATATCTGTCTTCATGGAGATGAAAACTTATAAATCTCCTTAGTGAGCTTCTAAGGCCGCAGTTATCAGCCTTTTATTTGTCTTCATGGATAGAAAGACCTTTAGCTACTTCAGCTAGGCTAAGTTCATTGTTCTATCGGACATGATACCGTTATTTTAGAGGAGGTTATTCTCTTCCTACTGGTATGGTTTGGTGTTAGTTATCTGAGGCAATAAGTCCTATTGATGACGCCATATTAACCTAGTGTGATTAATGAGCGTTTCTTCAAATGCCTGTACTAAACTCCTCAGGAATATATTTCCTGATATCAGATCGAACGTAAGAAATTCATCTAGGTTTTTATGATCGGGTGTCGGAACTTTGTTTTCGTCTCCCTCTTCTATCCAATCTATTGCTGTGGATTATATTTCCACCTTAGAGACTGGATATTATGTCTATATGGAGTATTATTTGTTCATCATGTCCCCCTCTCCGTCCTTAGTGGCATTATGGAGTCGGTCAGACGTGAGGGAGCCCTGCTGTTCCTATACTACTTGATAACTAAAACAAGAGCGATTCAAGCAGTGCATGTGGGGGGGGGGGGGGGGGGGGGGGGGGGGGGTGCGAGAGGAATTATTTGATCATTAATCATAATTATTCATGCTAAGATTATGGAATTACTTAGATATGGCTCCTTATTGATGATATGTCGTCTCTATTATTGTATAGAGAGACATACATGTAATTCTTTTAATTATACCACCCACTTGAAAAGCGGGTGATATATAGTGTTCACCATGTCCGTCCATCCGTCTCTGTCCATCCGTCCGTCCATCCATCCATTACGCTTTAGGGGGGTACACATCTGCTATCCGCAACTCCTCCTAAACCAGTGAATGGATTTCATTGAAACTCTCAGACATTCTTTTACATACATTGAAGATGTGCACCTCCTATTTTCGTTTCAGATATTTTCATTTTTACAGTTTCTGCAGTTTCCCATATTGAAAAATGAACTTTGTCAAATTCAATTGACGATCTGTACAGATCTGCTATCCGCAACTCCTCTTAAACCATTGAACAGATTTCATTGAAACTTTCAGACATTCTTTTACATACATTGCAGATGTGCACCTCCTATTTTCTTTTCAGATATTTTCATATTTACAGTTCCCCATATTCAAAAATGATCTTTGTCAATTCAGGTTTTAGTAGGGAGGGGTTTAGACCTGGTATCTGCTACTCCTCTTAACCCTTTACCTAACATGAAAAGCAGACGACACTTGCAAAAAATATTCTTGAATAACTAATTTTTTTCATTTTTCGTCTCAAAAACATAGGTTATGACCCCTCGTTGGAACGAGCTCGATGAGCTCGTTCCAACGAGGGGTCATAACCTATGTTTTTGAGACGATAAATGAAAATATAATGAAAATTAATTGGCGATTTTTGAGAATAGCGCTGGCCGGTTTTGGCCGTTACGTTAGGTAAAGGGTTAAACCATTGAACAAACTCCATTGGAACTCTCAGACCTTCTTTTACATACATTGAAGATGTGCACCTCCTATTTTTCTTTCAGATATTTTCATATTTTGATGTCCGTCCGTCTGTCCATCCATCCATCCGTTATGCTTTAAGGATGTACACATCTACTATCTGCAACTCCTCTTAAACCAGTGAACGGATTCCATTGAAACTCTCAGACATTCTTTTACATACATTGAAGATGTGCACCTCCTATTATGTTTTCAGATATTTTCATTTTTACAGTTTCACATATTGAAAAATGGGTTTTGTCAATTCAAGCTTCGGGGTGGAGGTGTGGGGGGGGGGGGGGTGGTGTCAGTGTTTGTGTTCTCCACATTAAACACACTTTTACTGTTGTAAAATGTTTCTTGGTGGGAGTGGGAGGTATCATTTAGTGAGCAGTGCTCACAGTTTTTCCAGTTTTAATCTCCTTGTCACTTGGAATGCAGGCTTAGGAGCTATATTTGGCCTGCTAATTCTTAAGTCCTAGGCCCTCCGCCTTTTTTACGATTCAGCTAAGTCTGGGCCATTGGTTATTAGTATAAAAATATGATAAATTTAAAGTATATTTTTTATACTTACCAATGGCCCAGATGGGGATGGCTCTCCCATGAGTGGGCACTCATACCGCCCCGCTGAGTTATTATTTAGTACGCTCATCTACAAAGAATGATGTTGGCGCCAATTCCAGTCTCTTCCTGACTGCTTTGCATGCGCAGATGATAAATAAATAAATAAATAACACAGTTTCTTTATTCATGTCTTCACTCTGTTCTCTATTTCAGTTCATCTGAGAAACACCCTTCTCTCTCTCTCTCTCTTCTCTTCTCTTCTCTTCTCTTCCCTTTTCTCTCTTTTATTTTGCTTTATAAGCATTAAACGCATTTTGTCTTTTATGTTTTTTGTCAAGTCACTTAAATCTCCAAAATTATTGAGAACCGTTATGTAAACAATGAAAAGCAAAATATTCTATAAACACTTGTCAATTGGACTGTCATCTAAAGGACAAAACAACAAAACAATTTGAACTTGAGAAGAATCTCCACCCACTTTAGGTATCAGGCATCAGTATTGTCAGTGTCGAAATTTTAAACATGCATGCTCCACCCATTGCTTCTGATAAGTGGACTACTGCAATTCACGACACCTTCACTAATGCTTATTGACAGTATGTGAACGGCAAATCATCTGTTAGAAAGAAAGAGTCTAAGGCCAAAAACACTGCAGTCAAAACTCCTCTGAGGCTTCCAGTCTCATCTTGTCACATTAGCTAAAGGTGATTTCTTTTTGGGGAGGTGATAAGAAAATTCACCCATTGGACATTTTCTGCGATGACAATAAATGCTCCCCCCTCCAAAATATTGTTTTCACAAATTTCGCTTTTTTGTTACTAGCTTAACAGTTAATGAAAAGAATTAAAATTCAGGTAAATTATTCCCTTTAAAGATTAGATGAAAAGTTGACAAAACCCCTAAATAAATTTTAGTTTTAGATTGAATATTACCCCCACCCCCCCAAAAAAAATTGTGCGTAACTTCTCTTTTACTTTGGATGTAGCAAAATGCGAACTAAATACGCCCCATAAATTAATTCTTTACTGTGCAGTTTTATAAAAAAGACATTTTCAAAAAGGTTCTCCAAATTTTTAAAACATGCACATAAACATGACACATTTTTAGCTCAACTTTGACAAAGTCAAATTTGAGCTATTGTCATGGCCCGTCGTCCGTCTGTCCGTCTGTCCATATGTCAACAATTGGCTATGGCTCGGGCTAGAGGTCGTATTTATGAACCGATCTTTACAAAACTTCTTGTGTACCTTTGTTATGACCCTGGGACGGGAACGAGTGTTTTTAGGTGTGGTCCGAAATTCAAGATGGCTGCCAGCGGCCATTTTGTACCGATGATGCAAAAATCAGTTTTTTGTACAGAACTTCTGTATGAAAGTTCTGATTTGAATAAAGTTTTGTATAAATGTTTAGTACCATGGGATACATCACATATAATACGGGTTTTTTTCTCGTGCGTAAATTATGCAAATTAGACTGACTTTGATTTATTTAGTGTTACTTTCAGAGCTGTAAGTGCCAAGCTGCTATGGCTCGGGCTAGAGGCCGTATTTATGAACCGATCTTTACGAAACTTCTTGGGTACCTTTGTTATGACTGTGGGACTAGAACGAGTGTTTTTGGGTGCGGTCCGAAATTCAAGATGGCTGCCAGCTGCCATTTTGTACCGACGATGCAGAAATCTGTTTTTTGTACAGAACTTCCATATGAAAGCTCTGATTTGAATAATTTTTTGTATGAATGTTTAGTACCATGGGATACATCACATATAATACAGGTTTTTTTCTCGTGCGTAAATTATGCAAATTCGACTAACTTTGATGTTTTTTGGTGTTACTTTCAGCACTGTAAGTGCAAATGCCAATACGGCTCGGGCTAGAGGCCGTATTTATGAACCGATCTTTACGAAACTTCTTGGGTACCTTTGTTATCACCGTGGAATGAGAACGAGTGTTTTGGGGTCCGGTCCGAAATTCAAGATGGCCGATGGCAGCCATTTTGTACGAAATTTGGTGCAATCAGATTTTTGCACAGAACTTCCTTATGAAAGTGCTGATTTGAATAATTTTTTGTGTGAATGTTTAGTACCATGGGATACATCACATATAATACGGGTTTTTTCTCGTGCAGAAATTATGCAAATTAGATGAACTTTGATTTTTTCAGTGCTGCTTACACACAGTAAGTACACATGTCAATACGGCTCAGGCTAGAGTCTGTATTTATGAACCGATCTTCACGAAACGTCTTGGGTACCTTTGTTATCACCTTGGGACGAGAACGAGTGTTTCTGGGTGCGGTCCAAAATTTAAGATGGCTGCCAGTGGCCATTTTGTATCGAAATTAGGTCTAATCAGTTTTTTGTACACAACTTCTATACGGCTCAGGCTAGATGCCGTATTTATGAACCGATCATTACGAAACTTTGTTATTACCGTGGGGTGAGAATGAGTGTTTTTGGGTGTGGTCTGAAATTCAAGATGGCCACCAGCAGCCATTTTGTACCAAAATTAGTGCAATCAGTCTTTTGTACAGAACTTCTGTAGGAAAGTTCTGATTTTAATAAATTTTTGTATGAATGTTTAGTAACATGGAATACATCACATATAGTACGGGTTTTTTTCTCGTGCAGAAATTATGCAAATTAGATGAACTTTGATTTATTCGGTGCTACTTATACACTGTAAGTGCACATGTCAATACGGCTCGGGCTAGAGGCTGTATTTATGAACCGATCTTCACAAAACTTCTTGGGTACCTTTGTTATCACCTTGGGACGAGAACGAGTGTTTCTGGGCGTGGTCCAAAATTCAAGATGGCTTCCAGTGGCCATTTTGTACCGAAATTAGGTCCAATCAGTTTTTTGTCACAACTTCTACACAGATCATATTTGTGAACTGATCTTCACGAAACTTCTTGGGTACCTTTGTTTTCACCTTGGGACAGGAATGGGAGTGTTTATTGGGGTGCCTTTGTTGTCACTGTGCTATGAGAACAAATATTCTGGGGTTCAGTCAGACCCACTCTGGGACTCAAAGATTTTTTCTAGTTTAGCATCTGACTGTCACCCACCTTTACAATACTTTACCTATACATTTGTTACAGGCTACGGTCAGTATTTATGTACAGACCATTACAATACTTTATATGTACCTTTGTTATCAGGTCATTACCTAGATGTTTGTCATTGCTGTGTCACATACTATACATGTACATGTCTTTGTCTTGACAAGTTGAGCTACAGTGTCATTGACACTTTCATTCAATTATTTGTCATAAAAAATAATACTAGTCAAAAACCAAAAAAATAATAATACTGAAATAGAATTATATAAACAACAAATATAAAGGATAAAATAGCATATTGTTGACATATACCAACCAGCCCATTGTTTTATGAACATGAAGCTGCACGCACATTCGCCAATCGTCTTTGGCTGTTGAAATCTCCTCCCCTGCAAATTAATCATTCCGTCGACGTTAACTGTTCCTGTGAATTTTGTGTAAATTAAAAACCTGCAAATTGACAACACTTCTAATTTAGTTGTTGGGAAGAAAAGTGAGATTGGTGGTTTTGACCTGGTAAGAAGCCATTAATAATCGCCAGTCCAATTGCACTTTTAATGAGCATTTTCCTGTTCCAGCGTTCCTGAGATTAGGTACCCGTTCCTGTTCTGATTCCATGTCCTGTTCCTGAGAATAGTACAGCCCTAAAAATCTCCCCATTCGGCGTGATATTGAAAGCACCTGGTTTCTGACAGAAATAAAACAAGTATCGAACTACCACAATGACCACATACTTCACTTAAATGCAATATCTACGCATCTGCTGGCCACTGTCAATAATTTCTATATATACATTTGAATGGAATTTTTAAAAAAACGTTTGTACACTATACTTGCACAAATGACATTTTCAAGACAGTAGGCCAAGATTTGGGGCTTCCAGTATCAATACATGTACACGAAACTCAACAAATAATCATTAATATTCATGACCTTTCTACACCAACAGTGAATTAATGTGAAATATTCATCAGCTTATCAAATGTGGTTTCTTTTGCTGAACTGGACCCCATTTATACTGTATGATAGATTTATTTATCCACGTAATTTTGAAAGCTTGAAATCCAAAATCGGTTTCAAATTCACAGTTGAAGTCTGATGGAAATTTAGGGTTACAATGTCATGAACTAATTGAGCGACTTTTACACAATAAACTTTTTAGGGTTGGTTGGGTTACCCTAAACAGTTATTTTTGACATTTTACAACATTACACCATTAGCAGATTTTTGCTGATGATGTGCTACAATGCACTGAGACACAGCATTTTCCTCAGCATTGCCAATCGCCAAGGGTGCATTGCCAGGACTGATTTTGGCATTTATAGTTTGATGAATGGCGGACGGGTGGGCGGGCGTAAACAATTGGTTTCCGGATGATAACTTGATAATGGTTCAACCCATGTTCCTGAAACTTCATAGGTAGGTTGGTATCGGTGAGAGGAAGAACCCTATTAATTTTGGACTTGCTTGGTCAAAGCTCAAGGTCACAGTGACCTTGAACATAGTAAATTGTAAACAATTGGTTTTCGGATGATAACTTGACTACGGTTCAACCCACATTCATGAAAATTCATATGTAGGTTGTCCTTCATGTGAGGAAGAACCCTATATATTTTGGACTCACTAGGTCAAAGTTCAAGGTCACAGTGACCCTGAACATAGTAAATCAAAACAATTGGTTTCCGGATGATAACTTGATAATGGTTTGACCCATGTTCATGAAACTTCATATGTATGGCATCAGTGAGATGAAGAACCCTGTTTATTTTGGACTCGCTAGGTGAAAGGTCAAGGTCACAGTGACCTTCAACATAGTAAATCATAAACAATTGGTTTCCGGATAATAACTTGATAATGTTTCGACCCACGTTCATGAAACTTCATAGGTAGTTTGGAATCAGTGAGAGGAAGAACCCTATATATTTTCGACTTGATAGGTGAAAGGCCAAGGTCATAGTGACCTTCAACATAGTAAATCGTAAACAGTTGGATTCCGGATGATAACTTGATAATGGTTCGACCCACATTCATGAAACTTCATAGGTAGGCTGGCCTAGGTGAGTGGAAGAACCCTATTTATTTTGGACTCACTAGGTCAAAGGCCAAGGTCACAGTGACCTTGAACATAATAAATCGTTAACAGTTTGACAATGGTTCCACCTACGTTCATGAAACTTCATAGGTAGGTTGGCATTGGTGCAAAAAAGAGCCCTATTTATTTCAGAATCACTAGGTCAAAGGTCAAGGTCACAGTGACCCTTCACATAGTAAATTGTAAACAATTGGTTTCCGGACGATTAGATGATAATGAATAAACCCACTTTTGTGCTGTCACAACTCGACATTGGATCGGTGATCCTATCAGCATTTTTCAGTTTGATATCGCCCTCAGTAACCTACTGAAGACATACGCCTATTGAATTCTTTGGATAACAGTGGTTAATCGGTTAACTGTGGTTATCAGAAGCAGTTAACCGGTTATGAAAATCCTGTAACCGTTTCAGCACTGACTCATATGTTATATCGCTTTCTGAATACATAATACAGTAATGTGATCACAAAAGTGACCCTTTTCTTAGGCTTTCTTGATATGTTTGTTTTCAGATTGAGATACAATTACTCCAGCGACTCAAGATTTCAGAAAGACAATTTTGTGAAATCTAGACTGAATGAAGATAAAAGAATGAGAATAGCTTCTGAGATTTAATGTTCTCAACATTGTTTTTTTGACAAGTGAGATTCTGGGAGATATGCAGACAGAGAATTCTGACCAGAGTCACCAGATCACGATCCAGTCGTGATCCAATGGAAATATTCTGTCCGCTTTTGTGATCACAGACGGTTTGTCCCATTTTTGCTCTATATGTATTCATTCATTTACTAAGGTACATTATATAATTAGGTAACAACATTCAAGCAAATATTTAGTGGCTGGTTAACCTGTTACCTAATATGACAGGTGGTGATACACACACACAAAAATTCTCCAAAAAATAAAAGTTTGCATTTTTTACCCCCAAAGCATAGCTCATACTCACTTATTGGAAGCTGAGTTTTGGAGGCAAAAATTTTAAAAGAAATAAAATTTGGCAAAGGTCATTTTGGCTATTACAATATCAGAGGTTATCTTTAAACAAAACCCAATCTGAGATAATCATGATTGAGGGATCATGATACTTTAAAAGTTCTACCAGGTTTGAATTAATTAATCTTAGTTGATTCAACAGTGAAGATAAATTTGGGAGTTTTAAACTATATGTAGAATAAATAAAAGCCTTTTTTTTCTTCTTTTTTTGTAGAAATAAATGTCCTTTTAGTCACATGAGAAGAGGTTTGGTCGAAGGTAAGTAACAGTTCATAATAATAGAAAAAATACAGTGACTGATCAGCAAAAATAGTTTTGCTTACATTGTTACTTATTATATATTTCTTATCAACCTACCTTACAATTTTTTGCAACAGGCTTGCACTACAGTGGAAGTCCCTACTCGGAAAATATACTCTCTATTTTGATCTTTCCCAAGCGATTTGGGAAAGAAAAGTGGTGCAAAAGCACCAAGAAAAAATAAGCCAAAACTGGGTCGACTGCTACTGGCGCACACCCAGTAGGGGATGCTCTTCTCCTAGTACAGATCCACGGCTTCTGGTACCAGTGCGCAGACGAGTAACTAATGACTCATTCTTTTTTCTTCCGTGTCTGGAGAAGACGTGCATCCATTTGCAATAAAGAATCAGTGATAATTCAACTCGTTGATAATGGTTACCTGTGACTAGAATTATGGATTTGAAGATCGTATATTAACAGAACTGTGTTTTATATATTCTCGTTATTAATTTCAACCACATTTTCATTGTCTTTTTGTATATTCTCCGGGTTCGCACGTGACTTTCGCATACCGTGTGGTTCGGACATATAATGTTTTGGTTGATAATTTATGTTATCCTTTTGGATATTATTATTTTTTATTGGAGTTAGGTGTCAGTAAGGGGCTGTCTGGACAGGATTTCTCCTCTCCGTTGAGGGCAGAATTTCTGTTTTTTGGGTCCCTGTCGGCCGTCTGGGTTCAGTTGTGTTCCCGCCGGTCCTTTAATTTCTGCCACCTTTCTCTCATAGTTGGTGGTGTTCTTCTACTTCCTACATCTGTTGAGTTCACCTTTTCTTCTACTGCTCTCACCTTTGTTATGCCCAGGACTGTTCCTTGCTGGAAAGGGGAACGTGGTTGTTCGAGGCCTCACGACATGACCACGTCTGGTGAGAGTTATACCCCCTCTGTGGGGGGATGTGCACTCTTTTCCTGTGGTGTATACTGCGGGAGCTGTGGAGTTGTCCGGTGAAGAGATGCTTGGTTCCAGGACTGTGGTCCCTCTCCAGCCGACATCTGAGGCTGTCACTAGGGTTGTGACTCCTCTTTTGGAGCCGAGCTCGGCTGCTCTCTCCACTTTTCCACTGGTTCAGCAGCTCCTTACGTATCTGCTGCTACTGCTCTTCCGCCTGCAACGTCATCAGTCACCGTTTCAGCCGCCTCCAGAGATGTCTGGTAGTGTGGACGTGGGATATTGCCCTCAGCCTTCTCTGACTTCAACTCGGCGAAGTTGGAAGGGGCTGCTGGTCGAACCCTCTGCTGTGGTCTCTCAGCCGTCGAGCCCAGCAGCTTTTTCTTTGGATTCGGATGTTCATGGTGAGGTCACCATGGACTCTGTTGCGTTTCTGTCCACACACTGAGGTACTACGGCCAGTTTTGCGGGAACGACGCTTTTTGTAGAGCCTGGACCTTCTGTCCCTCAGAGGTCCGCAGCGACTCTCCTCAGTTCCTGCACTTCAGATCCTCAGGGTATTTCATATCCCTATAAGCATCTGCATTCAGATGTTTCAGCTGTACTAGAGGATCATGACCTTTCGCTGGTTAAAAGGGTCTGGACTGAAGCCACTTTGCCAGTTCATTCCCACGTCAAACCGGCTGACACGGGCCGTGAGCTTAGGGAGGCCCTCTCCTTGCTCACTCAGGTTCTTTCCAAGAGCTTTCCCATTTCCTCCAGTGAGACTACTAATGGTTTCCAGGTGCTCCCCACAGCGTCGCCTCCCAGGATTGGAAACACTCCGCTTTCTGGTTTGCCCATGATGGGCTATGTGTCTTCCGACTCAGAGGATGGGTCTGACATACCTGACGTTGGGAGCCAACAGTCTTCTGACTTGGGGGCAGCTCTTGACTCTGTGTTTGAGTTCCTTCCGGATCTCAAACCGTCAGACCAGCCGACTGTGTCAGCCAGTCCACGATACAGCCTGTGGAGCAACCCGCTTCTGGGCGTCTTTGACCGTGCCAGTCGGTACAGGTGGTTGAAGCGTTTGCAGCTTTGGACTCTAAGCTGAGTTCCAAGGCTATGAAGACTTCGTTCTTCACCAGGGCTGATACCTTTTTGTCTCCAGTGCGTTATCGTTCCTACGATTCTGCCAATCCGTCAGTCTGCCAGACTTTGAAGGTCTTGGATCAGGACTCCACCTCCCACGGGCTTTCCAAGCCCAAGTCGACCGTTATTCCTGTGGCGACTCTGGAGTCCCTGTTGTCTTATCGAAAGAGATGCTGGGCATGCTTTCTCTCTCGGATCACGTTGTCTCTGCTTTGGCTGCAAATCTGCCTCCAGATAAGTTTGATGACGTACAGGCTCCTTTGCGTGTGATTTCCAAGGCGATCATGCATCTTACTCACACGCATGCCTGTAACATGGCTAACTTGGAATTAGTTTGCCAGGACGCTGTATTGGACACAAGCCATTCCCTTCCTGAGGGGCAACGATCTTCTCTTCGATCCGCTTCTTTGGCAGGTCCACGACTATTCCATGGTTCCGTGGCGACGGTCCGGGATGATGTCCTGCATCATTCCAAAGATCAGCTGCTGCTTCGCCAGCTTGATCAGCCTTCTGTTGGAGGCAGGGGCCGTTCTAAGCCTAACAATCGCCCTTCTGCTTCCTCTGTGAAGCCAAGGACTAATCCTCCTACTGCCACTTCTACTTCTTACTCACATGGTAAGGGTAAGCGTCTGCAGACCAGAGGGAGGACTCAGGATCATTCATCTAGTAGAGGAGGTGGTTTCTCCTCCCGCGGGCCTTGCCGGTGCTCAAAATGAAGGTCCTCAACTCAATTCATCCCAGGTTGGAGGAAGGATATCAGAGTTTGCAGACCATTGGGCCACAATCACATCCAATCCTTGAGTGTTAGATGTTGTTTGGTCCGGGCTACGAATATCCTTCTGGAGGCACCCCACTCTGTCGAGAGTGCCTCTTCCAACAAAAGTTTCTTCAGACGTTTCACGTCGGGAACTTTTAATCGCAGAGATAGACAATCTCCTGTCAAAGGGGGCGATTGAGGTCATCAAGACCATTCATTCAGTGGGATTTTATTCCCGCCTGTTCTTGGTGCTAAAGGTGCCAAAGGACGGCCGACTTCGACCGGTTATCGATCTGAGTATCCTGAACCAGTCTATCATTGCTCCCAAGTTCAGCATGGAGACTTTTAGGCCGGTTCGCCGCTCCATTCACCAGGGATAATTAGTTTCCAGCATCGACTTGTGAGGCGCTTACTTTCACGTTCCGATTCATCAGACATCACGAAAGTATCTCAGGTTCGCTTTTCTGGGGCGAGTTTACCAGTTCAAGGCCATGCCTTATGGCCTCAACCTGGCTCCTTGGGGCTTCAACCGACTGATGTCGCATGTGATAGCCTTCCATCGCACACAGTCTAGGGTGACTACTTCAGCATATCTGGACGATATTCTCCAGAGGCACTCCAATTCTGCTCTTCTGGAGTCAGATGTCGATACACTGTTGAGCCTGCTCACATCGCTAGGGTTCAGAGTCAACGAGGAGAAGTCATACCTGGTCCCTTCTCAGTCGTTTTGTCATCTGGGGATCGATACTCTGCTGAATACAGTAGCAGTTCCCTGGGCGAGGGCTGTGATTCTCTCAGCTTTCACCCTGACTTTGTCCCAGTCCACGTCCACGACAGCTCGGAGTATTCTCCGGCTGCTTGATCTCTGCTGTTCGGGGACTGATCTCATTCCTCTAGGTCGGCTGCATGTCAGACCTCTCCAACACTTTCTGCTCAGTCGTTGGAGGCCGAATGTCGATCCTCTGGATCTGGTGCTTCAGTTACCAGTCTCTTCCTCGTCACCTTCGAAAGTTCAGTGGATTATGCAGGAAGTTCTGTTGGACTTGGACTTGCCCACGTCCGATCATGTTCTTACGGCAGATGCCAGCGATCTTGGATGGGGTGCGACATTGGATCGTCCCGGACTTTCCCTTCACGGTGTATGGGACCAGGATCAAGCAGCTCTTCACATCAACCAGAAGGAGCTTCTTGCTCTTCTGAGTTTCCGACAGTGGATCCCTCACCTTTCGAATCATCAGGTCCTTCTGTTGTACGCCAATTCGACAGTGGTCGCTTACATTCGGAACCAGGGCGGTACGCACTCGGTTCCCATGTATGAATTGGCTCGGGATCTTCTTCTGCTAGCTCAGGATGTCAACATCGGAGTGGTGGTTCGTCACATTCCCGTTCATCTGAACGTCCTAGCCGACTCCCTGTCCCGACGGGGCTGGGTCATTTCCACCGTGTGGATGCTTCACAGGGCAGTGTTCCAGTCATTTTGCAATCTCTAGGGTCATCCCCACATCAGTCTTTTTGCGACCCGTTGGAACCATCAGGTGTCCCCATGTCCAGATCCTTTGGCTTTCACCGTGGCTGGTCAGTCACTTGATTGGAAAGTTCTAGTCGGCTACGGTTCCGATTCTGCCTCAGGTTCTTGCCAAGATACGAACCTGCAGTTGTCGAATCATTCTGATCGCTCCCACCCGACTTCATTGTGTCTTCACGCATATCTTTTGGGCGAGACGAGCAGTGGAGTGCATTTCTTCTTCAAGGCGGCACTCCACTGGTTTAGCCTATGCGGCTAAGTGGAAGGTCTTCTGTCGATGGTGTGCTGATCACTCTGTTCATTATGGCAATCCTTCGATAACACAGATTGTGGAGTTTCTGGTATATCTGTTTGATTCTCAGGGTCACCAGCCTGTTACCATCAAAGGGTACAGGTCCATGCTTTCGGAGACCTTTTCGTTTGTGGAAAGCATCGTATCAGCACTAATCCATACCTCTCCAATCTTATTCGGCATTTTTCTTTGAAAAGGCCTAGGATTTTGCAGCTTACCCCAAGATGGAATCTTTCTTGGGTGCTGCTTTGCTGGGGGGGGGGGGGGGGGGGGGGGGGGGGGTGCCATTCGAACCTTTATCCCAGGTGGATATGCGTTTTCTCACATACAAGATGGCTTTTCTGATGGCTTTTGCCTCAGCCAGATGGGTTAGTGAGTTTCACGCCTTCTCGGTTGATCCAGCCTTTTTCAGGAGCTCCACCAACAGTGTTACTTTTACCACTGATTGTTCCTTTCTTGCCAAGAATCAAATACCAGAAACAACGCCACCTCCTAACTGTATCAGGGCTCTTCCTTCTGCTGAGGGTAGTCACCCTTTTCTCTGTCCGGTTCGTGCACTTCGCATTTATCTCAACCGGATGCAGTTCATTAGGAAAGGCAGGAAACGATTCTTTCTGTCTCTTGTTCCTGGTCGACAGAAGATCTCTACTCACTCCATTTCTCGATGGATTTGTCTTGCTATTCGCACGGCTTACGCTCGTCTAGCGACTGGCGATTGTATTACCAATCGTATTTCTGCCAACGAGGTACGTGCCTTGTCTACCTCCTGGGCTTATGCTAACTCCGTCAAGTTGTCGGATGTTATGCAGGCAGCCTACTGGAGAAATGCTTGTACTTTCTCCACCTTCTATCTGCGTCAGTTGCCGGAGCAGTCTGAGGACCTTTTTTGTGTTGCCGCCCCACGAAGTGGGGAGCGACATATAGGGATTACTTTTGTCGTCTTGCGTCGTCCGCGTCACACTATCTCTTATCCGCCACTCCTCTTTAACCTATGAATGGATTTTGATGAAACTTTCAGTGATTCTTTATCACATAATGGCATTGTGCACCTCCTATTTTATTTTTTGATCTGCTGTATTTTTTCCAGAGTTATGCCCCTTTTCCACTTAGAATTCTGTCTGAAACGCCAGGCGACACACGTCTTCCATGGAAGACTCACATCTAAGTTCTTTGGGCCCTCTTTCCTCTGCTCAGGCTGTTGTCTACCCTAGCCATTGGGCTTCTTCAAGGTCAGTTCCAGCCATGTGCTGTTTTACTGTCCTTTCTGTCTGTGCATCACGCGGAGCCACACACATCATCTCTCATTGTCTGTTACTAATGTTTGTGATGCTATGGTTTGATAGGCCAAGGAAACTCTTCTTCTGTCCACGTTTCCAGTGCAGTCGGGTTATGTGGGGGTCGGTTATGTGATTCCCTCCTCCTTTTGTCTATTCAGCCTGTAGTAAACAATTGTAGGGTAGGTTGATAAGAAATTTTAATGTTATAGTAAATTTCCTTTCTTATTATACCTACCACAGTTGTTTACATGGAGGCCCTTCCATCTTCTTATTCAGGTAAGAATCCTTCCTCCCTACTGATCACGTAACTCCAATGTTGGCGGATTCAAAAGAATGAGTCATTAGTTTCTCGTCTGTGCACTGGTACCGTAAGCCGTGGATCTGTACTAGGAGAAGAGCATCCCCTACTGGGTGTGCACCAGTAGCACTCGACCCAGTTTTGGCTTATTTTTTCTTGGTGCTTTTGCACCACTTTTCTTTCCCAAATCGCTTGGGAAAGATCAAAATAGAGAGTACATTGTATATTTTCCAAGTTAGGGACTTCCACTGTAGTGCAAGCCTGTAGTAAACAATTGTGGTAGGTATATTGAGAAAGGAAATTTACTATAAAATTTAAATTTCTATACAGTAAAGATGTTTGATATTTGTGTTTTTTTATTGTTATTTTTTTTTTCTTCTAAAGGATAGTGTATGACCCACATTGAAATGAGGAGATTATTGCAAGTCATAAAATATGATTTGATGAAAAAAAATTATAGAAAAAAGGAAAAATCATTTGCTAGTTTCTTATCAACCTACCTCAATTGTTTACTACAGGCTTGCACTACAGTGGAAGAACCTAACTCGGATAAAATACTCTCTATTTTAATCTTTCCCAAGATTTGGGAAAGAAAAGTGGTGTAAAAATACCACGAAAAAAATAAGCCAAAACTGGGTCGAGCGCCATCGGCGCACACCCAGTATGGGACGCTCTTCCATAGTACAAATCCACGTCTTCCGTAAAACAGTGCGCAATGCGTCAATTCGTCATTCTTTTGATTATCCGCACACATGGTGGATGTGTGCCATCTTTTCTGCAGTAACAGTGATATTTTAACTCGTCGATAATGGTTTTCCTGTGACTGGATTTATGGATCTGAAGATCGCATAATAACAGGACTGTGTTTTATATATTCTCGTTTATATTTTCAACCACATTCTCATTGTATATTATTTACTATTCTGTTTTTGCGAATGTTTTGTTTTCGACATCACGCGATTCAACAATGAATTTTTCGGTTGATGAATTAAATTTTGGAGTTAGGTGTCAATCTTGGACTGTCTGGACAGGATTTCTTCACTCTGTTGAGGGCTGAATTTCTGGGTTTTTTTTGGTCCCTGTCGACCGTCTGGGTTCTGTCATGTACTCACCGTTTTTTTTCTGCCGCCTTCTCTCGTAGTTGAGGGTGTTCTTCTGCTTTCTGTTTCTGTTGAGTTCACCTTTTTCTTCTACTGCTCTCACCTCTGTTATTTCCAGTTCGGTTCCTTTAGGGCAATTCCTTTTGCCCTCGCCTTGGTGCGTTCTCATGGCCGTTTCTTCCGCACCCGTGGATGATGTGGAAGGCTGTCATTTCGTCCTGACTCGACCACGTCTGGTGTGAGTTTACCCCCTCCGTGGGGGATGTACAGCTCCTCCCACCCCCGAGGGGGGGGGGGACACTGTCATTTCAGGGCCCCCCGACTCGACCACGTCTGGTGTGAGTTTGACCCCCTCCATGGGGGATGTGCAGCTCCTCCCACTCCCACGGGGGGTGGGGAATGCTATCGTTTTGGGGTCGCCCGATTCGACCACATCTGGTGAGAATTGCTCCCCCTCCATGGGCGATGTGCAGCTCCTCCTGCACCAGCGGGGGTGGGCAACGCTGTCGTTTCGGGGTTTCCCGACTCGACCATGTCTGGTGAGAGTTATTCCCCTTCTGTGGGGAATGTGCAGTTTTTTACCGTGGTGAATACTGCAGGAGCTGTTGGATTTCTGGTGAAGAGATGCCTGGTTCCGGGAGTATGCGCCCTCTCCAGTCGACATCTGAGGCTGTCACTAGGGTTGTGACTCCTCCTTTGGAGGCCGAGCTTGGTGGCTCTCTCCGCTTTTCTGCCAGTTCCAACAGCTCCCGTTGTATCTGCTGCTACTGCTGTTCCGTCTACGTCATTGGGCACCGTTTTTAGCCGGCCTCGGCTTATCCCTGCCAGGGTCTGCAGGGATGTCTGTAGTGTGGTTGTGGGGTATCGGCCTCAGCCTTCCCCGACTTCCACTCGGCGAAGTCGGATGGGGCTGCCGACTGAACCCCCTACTGTGTCCTCTCAGCCATTGAGCACAGTAGTTTTATACCTGCAGTGGTCTGCTGCAGTGTCTGGTTGTGTAGACGTGGGGGTATCGGCCTCAGCCTTCCTGACTTCAACTCAGCGAAGTTGGAAGTGGCTGCCGGCCGGACCCTCTACTGTGGTCTCTGCGCCGTCAAGCACCACAGTTGTCATTGGATTCGGATGTTCTTAGTGGGACACTATGAACTCCGTGGCATTTCCATCCACTCATTCTGGCCACACGACCAGTTTTGGGGGACCAACGTCTTTTGTGCAGCCTGGACCTTCTGCCCTGCAGAGGTCCGTGGTGACTCTCATGAGTTCCTGCTATGTTGATCCTCGGGGTGTGTCACACCCCTATACACGTCTGCCTTCAGACATTTCGGCTGCCGCCCATCGTCTCACGTCGGGTGTTTTAAGAGGGTCAGAGGTGAAGCCACTTTGCCGGTTCATTCCCCTGTCGAACCGGCCAGTACGGGCAGTGAGCTTAGGGAGGCCCTCTCCTTACTCACTCAGGTTCTGTCAAAGAGCTTTCCCGTTGCTTCCGGCGAGGCAGCGAGTGGTTTCCAGGCACCCCCTATGGCGCCGCCTCCCGGGATTGAAAACAGGCCGCTTTCTGATCCCCCTGGTGTTCTGACACCATGGGAGGCGTCGGCTGGTTTGCCCACGATGGGCTATGTGTCTTCCGACTCAGGGGAAGAGCCAGACATGCTTGATGTCGAGAGCCAGCAGTCTTCGGACTTGGGGGCAGCTCTTGATTTCGTGTTTGGGTTCCTTCCGGATCTCAAACCATCTAACCAGTCGACATTGTCAGCCAGGCCGCGATCATCGGTCGCGCGCCAACAGCCTATGGAGCAATCCGCTTCTGGGCGTCTTCGTACAGTTGGTTGAAGCATTTTCAGCCTTGGACTCTAAGCTAAGTTCCAAGGCTATGAAGGCTCCGTTCTTCACCAGGGTTGACACCTTTTTGCCTCCGACGCGTTATCGTTCCTACGATTCCGCCAATCCGTCGGTCTACCAGACTTTGAGGGTTTTGGATCAGGACTCCAATTCCCTTAGGCTTTCCAAGTCCAAGTCTGCCGTCATTCCGATGACGACTCTGGAGTCCACATTGGGCTTATCGAGAGAGATGCTTGGTATGCTTTCTCTCTCTGATCACGTCGTCTCAGCTTTAGCTGCTTATCTGCCTCCTCCCTTCCGGAGGACCAGTGCGCTACTCTTCGATCTGCTTCTTTGGCAGGTCCGCAACTTTTCCATGGTTCTGTGTTGACGGCCAGGGATGACGTCCTACGTCATTCCAACGATCAACAGCTGTTTCTTCAGCTTGATCAGCCTTCTAGGGTTGGCAGGGGCCGTTCCAAGCCTAACAAGTACCCTCTGCTTCCTCTGCGAAGCAAAGGGGCTGATCCTTCTGCCTCCGCTTCTACTTCTTACGCAAGGGGTAAGGGTAAGCGTCGGCAGTCTTGAGGGAAGTCCCAGGATTCTTCATTTAGTAGAGGAGGTGTTTTCTCCTCTCGCAAGCCTCGTCGGGGTTCGAAATGAAGGTCCTCACCTCGACTCGTCCCAGGTTGGAGGAAGGATAGCAGAGTTCGCAGACCGTTGGGCCACCATCACATCCGATCCTTGGGTGTTAGATGTTGTTTGGTCCAGGCAGCGAATATCCTTCTGAAGGCACCCCACTCTGTCCAGGGTGCCTCTTCCAACCACAGTTCCTTCAGACATTTTACGTCGGGAACTTTTGTCCACGGAGATAGACAATCTCCTGACAAAGGGGGCGATTGAGGTCATCAAGAACAGTAGGTCATTGGGTTTCTATTCCCGCCTGTTCTTGGTGCCGAAGAAGGATAGCCGACTCCGACCGGTTATCGATCTGAGTTTCCTGAACCAGTCTATCATTGCCCCCAAGTTCAGCATGGATACTTTCAGGTCAGTCCTCCATTCAATTCACCAGGGAGATTTCGCTTCCAGCTTCGACCTGCAAGAGGCTTACTTTCACGTTCCGATTCATTGGGCGTTACGGAAGTATCCCAGGTTCGTTTTTCTGGGGCGAGTTTACCAGTTAAAGGCCATGCCTTTCGGCCTCAACCTGGTTCCTTGGGCCTTCACCAGACTGATGTCGCATGTGATAGCTTTCGATTGCACACAGTCCAAGGTGACTTCTTCAGCATATCTGGACGGTATCCTCCAGGGGCATTCCAATGCTGCCTTACTGGAGTCGGATGTCGCCACTCTGTTGAGCTTGCTCACATCACTAGGTTTCAGAGTCAACGAGGAGAAGTCAGACCTGGTCCCTTCTCAGTCGTTTTTATCATCTGGGGATGGCTTTCCGCACACAATTCAATTTGGTGGCGGTTCCCCCAGGCCAAGGCTGTGATTCTCTCAGCTTTTTGCTCTGACTCTGTCCCAGTCCACTTGCGCGACGGCTCGGAGTATTCTCCGGCTAATCGGTCTCTGCTGTTCGGTGACGGATCTCATGCCTCTAGGTCGGCTGCGTGTCAGACCTCTCCAACACTTTCTGCTCAGTCGTTGGAGGCCGAATGTAGATTTTCTGGATCTGGTGCTTCAGTTTCCAGAATATCTTTATCCTCACCTTCTCCTCTGGACGGATGTCCAGTGGCTTTTGCAGGGTGTTCCGTTGGACTTACCCACGTCCGATCGGGGTGCGATGTTGGATCCTCTAGGTCTTTCCATTCACGGGATGTGGGACCAGGATCATGCAGCTCTACACATCAACCTGAAGGAGCTTCTTGCTCTTCTTCTGGGTTTCAGGCAGTGGATCCCTCACCTGTCGAATTGCCAGGTCCTTATGTTGTCCGACCATTCGACGGTGGTTGCTTACATTCGGAACCAGGGCAGCACACACTCTGTTCCAATGTACGAATTGGCTCGGAATCTTCTACTGCTCGCTCAGGATGTCCACGCCGGGGTGGCTGTTCGTCACATTCCCGGTCGTCTGAACGTCCTAGCCTACTCCCTGTCCCGTCGGGGCAGGGTCATTTCCATCAGGTGGATGCTCCACATGGCGGGTTCCATCGATCTCTGGCGACTCGTTGGAACCATCTGGTGGACACTTTTGTGTCCCCGTGTCCAGATGCTCTGGCTTTCGCCGTGGACGCTCTGGCCCTCCTTTGGGATGGTCTTGTCGGCTACGCCTTCCTACTGGTTCCGATTCCGCCTCAGGTTCTCGCCCAGATATGAACCTGCAGTCGTCGAATCCTTTCGATCACACCCGTCGCCTCAGTGGGTGTGGATCAATCTGCTCCTCTCTCTGTTAGTGGCGGTTCCTTCATGTCTCCCTCTACCTTGCGACTTTCTTTGCCAAAGTCACCCGAGGAGGTTTCTTGTTGACCCGACTTCATTGTGCCTTTGCACATGTCTTTTATCGGGTCCTGTCTCCTCCGTAGTGGTTTTTCGAGACACGCAGTGGAGTTGCTTTTCTTCTTCAAGAAGGCACTCATTCCACTGGTTTAGCCTCTGTGGCTAAGTGGAAGGTTCTTCTGTCGATGGTGTGCGATCACTCTGTTGCTTCTGTCACTCCTTCGATCACACTGCTTGCAGAGTTTCTGGTATATGTTTGTTTCTGGGGGTCTCCAGCAATGGGTACATGTCCATGCTTCGGAGACATTTTTTCATATGTGATACCGCATTGTTTCGACACTCATCCTTGCCTCTCCAAGCTTGTTCAGCTCTTTTCCTTGAAAAGGCCTAGGACTTTGCAGTTTCCTCCAAGATGGTCACTTTCTTGGGTGCTGCTCTGCTTGGGGGTGGGGGGCATTCACGCCTTTATCCTGGATGAATATGCGTTCTCTAATATGCCAGATCTCTCCTGCATCCATTTCTTGATGGATTTGTCTTGCTATTCGTGCAGCTTCCACTCGTCTAGCTACTGGTGATTGTATTACCAAATGTTTTTTCTGCCCCGAGGTGCGTGCATTGTCTTCCTCTTTTAATAACTCTGTCATGTTGTCGGATGACGGATGTTATTCTGGGAGCCTTCTGGAGAAATGCTACATTCTCCTTTTATCTACGACAGTTGCAGGAGCCAACAGAGAACCTATGGGCCCTCTTTCTTCGGCTCAGGCTGTTGTCTATCCCAGCCTTTCAGCTTTTTTCAGGGTCAGTTCCAGCTTTGTGCTGTTACTGCCCTTTCTGTCTGTGTGTCACACTTCACCATACACCTCATTTTTCATTGTCTTTTCTAATGTTTGTGATGCTATGGTTTGATAGGCCTAGGGATCTCTTCCTCTGTCCACGGTCCCAGTGCTATTGAGTTATGTGTGGGTTGGTTATGTGATTCCCTCCAGCCTTTTTGTCTATTCAGCCTGTAGTAAACAATTGAGGTAGGTTGATCAGAAGTATAAATTTTATAGTAAATTTCCTTTCTTATTATACCTACCGAAATTGTTTACATGGAGGCCCTCCCGTCTTCTTATTCGGGTAAGAATCCTTCCTCCCTGCTGATCACATAACTCCTGTGTTGTTCGGAATCAAAAGAATGACGAATTGACACATTGCGCTCTGTTTTACGGAAGTCGTGGATTTGTACTATGGAAGAGCGTCCCATACTGTGTGTGTACCAATGGCGCTTGACCCAGTTTTGGCTTATTTTTTTTGTGGTGTTTTTACACCACTTTTCTTTCCCAAATCTTGGGAAAGATTAAAATAGAGAGTATTTTATCCGAGTTAGGTTCTTCCACTGTAGTGCAAGCCTGTAGTAAACAATTTCGGTAGGTATAATAAGAAAGGAAATTTACTATAAAATTTATACTTTTCTGAGGTTTGAAAAAAATCCATGCTGAATTAGTTTCTTATTTAATTCACAAGAGAATTTAAGAGTTAAGTTGTAATGCAGAAAAATTCTGAACTACATGTACTGTATCATTGGTCTAAGAAACACTGAAAAAAACTATTCTCAAATTTAAGTCTTTTTGAAATTTCTTTTGTAGTTATTATACATACACTGTATTTGTATTCTCATTCCAGGTTGCAGAGAACAGTTCTTGTCCTTGGTCCGGAATGACAGAAAGTTGCCTATGGTAATAGGTTCTGTGGGAACAGTGTATTGTGATAATGTACAGAATGATGCATTCTTGTTGAAGTAAGTGATAATAGTTTTATTTCAGAATCACATTATTAGATTAAAAGTCAAGGTATGTGTACAATCAAAACCTTTACCTAATACAACAGCCATATCCAGCCAGCGCTATTCACAAAAATTGCATTTTTAATTTTTTTTTCTGCTTTTACCTTAAAAGCATAGCTTATGACCTCTTAATGGAAGGATTTTTATTTCAATGAGAGGTCAAAAGCTATGGTTTTGAAACAAGTAATGAAAATATTCAGTTAACCAAACCAAAAAGAAAAAAATGCAGAAGTTGCCTGCTATTCAAGTTAGATTAAGGGTTCATTGTATAATGCTTTGCTGCACCTATTCTCTCAACAGAATATCATGGAATATTTTTATCTTTTTTAGGTTTATTTTATTATCATCACTATGCTCTCTGCATCTGAATAGGGATTTAAACATGCTATTAATTGAAAATAGAATGTTTTGATTTTTGGAATGTACTTTAAAAAAATTCCACAATCCAGTATAAGTATTTCCATTAGTTCCTTGAATCCTGCACCCTATGTAACATGTAACCAACTAACACTGTGCATATTTTTATACTGTATACCAATGGCCCAGACTAGCTGATGCTAACCCCAAAATATCTAGGGCCAAACAAAAATTTTTTCCCCCCAATCCCCAAAATTTGCATGCAAAACCGAAAATTAGAAGTCCTATCTGGCCCTCCATACATTTACCTTCCGCGCATGCGCAGACGCCAGGAAGTCACCGAATCTGGCGCCAACATCATTCTTTGTTTGGCCCTTGTCAGATAACATCAAACTGACATTTGTGCTTTTTAAATCTCAATTAATAATGATGCCAGACACAAATCAATGGTTAATTGGTGGATCCAAGGACACAACTGGATGAAGGAAGGAAGAAACGGTGGTTTGAAACGTTCAGGGCTGTAATTTTATAATATTTATAAAAATTAGTTCATGTTCCCTAATTACGGGACAGTGGCCTGACATTATCACTGATTGATTATAATCTATCCACTGTTTATTTAGTATTCCTTCCCTACCTTCCCTTGATCTCCCCAGTTAAGCTCCCAAGCTTTTTGGCTTGTTTTAATAAAAAAAAATTTCTTATAAAATTTCTCACGAGTTTAACGTATTATACAGAAGATTATTCTGTACATCCCCAGGGTTACGTCCTCACCCTTGGGGTGTTTGGGCATTTTGGTCATGCATCATACATCCAATATATCATTTTTTCTTCTGATGAAGATCTTGCTTTACATCGGATAGTCTTGTTTCTGTTACTGACTTCGGGCCGTATTGCCTGGGGTCTTGTTTCCGGTTTCTGTTTACATTTACAATGCTCTAGTTAGTTTCCTATTTTTGTTTAGGAACTACAGTTGTAAGTAACATTAAATATTCTGATAGTGTGGTAGTTAATTTTACAGCAGATTTTTATAAGTTTGTCCACACTTAGGCTTTTTTGGGCTTATCGTTCCCTTTGGGAACTTGGGCTCTTATATGAGAAAAATTTTTTCAAAAATTTTTATTTTATTTTTGAAGGAATTTTTCTTTTGAATATATTTATTTCATCGATTGTATTTTAATGTTATCTTATATTATATGTAGATTTGGTGGTGGTAGAATGACATATATTAGAATTTAGGTAATAATATTTATATAATAGAAGGGCAAATGGAGGAAGCCTTTCCTCTATTTACTTGGTCGTTGTCTTGAGTATAGTTGATGTACTACCACTAATTCTTGTTCCATTGGATGACGGGTGTCATGGTTTGTGTTAGGCGAGTGGACACTATCAGTCCTATTGCGGCGAGGGGACACTGCTGGTCCTCTCGTCAAATGTCACTATAGTTTTTTAGTTTCTATGTACAAAGGAACAAGAACATGGTGTGGTTTCGTGATGCCGTCAGGGATTGTGCTTCCGTCGTCGCATTGTAGAGCTAGTGGAAAAGTGCTGAATGATATTAGACAAGGGCTTCAAAAGCGGTTTACGTCCCTTGTCTCCAGCTAGCTCAACCGGTAGATCTATCACATAGTCTAGTGGTGTGACGCCGGGTATGTCCGTAGTGGTCGAGAAGAGGAATAAGGGTGTAGCAAGCACTATAAAATACAAACATGCTCACCCTGCGACGACGGAAAGGAGGAAGCATGGGAAGGAGGAGGAAGCAGACAAGTTCTGAGGTATGCTCGTCCAGGTCTTCTGTGATCGCGAGCAAGAGAGAGGCCCCTCTCTCTTATAACAACATCTGGGGTCAGAGGTTGTTGGTAGGAACTTGTGTCAGTTGGAGCTTACGTCCATGCCTCCCTGTCCGGGACGCTCCTTCCATAGACTGCCGGAGCCGGCTAGTCTTATAGCTTCCTCTACGTTCGAAAAGCACACACGACTGCACAAAGTCTGTTGTTGCCAGCTAGCTCGACCGGTGAAGTGGGTACTCAGGCCTCTGAGAACTGTGGCGCCAGGTGTATCCGATCCGGGCTAGGAGATGATATAGGGTGGAGCGAACACTATGATATGCAACCATGCTCACACAGCGACGACAGAAGGAGGAAACTGGCAAGTTCTGAGGTACGCTCGTCCAGGTCACCCAGGACCGCGAGCAAGAGAGAGGCCTCTCTCTCTCTTACAGCTTCATCTGGGGATAGATGTTGTTAGTAGGAACTGGTGTCAGTCGGAGTATACATCCATGCCTCCTGTCCGAGACATCCCATCTAATAGGCAGCCGGGGTCGACTAGTCTTATGGTTTCCTCTACGTAACGGACAAAGTGATCTTTATATTGCACAGGGCTATAAACCGCGATGAGTGGTTTCAGTTCCCTGACGCCGGTGAAGCGGTTAAGATTGAATATGAGGGCCGGGACACTGAATGTGTCGCATGTGCATTGTATTCAGAGCTAGTGGAAAAGTGCTCAATGATATTAGACAAGGGCTAGGCTTCAAAAGAGGTTTACGTCCCTTGTCTCCAGCTAGCTCAACCGGCAGATCTATCACGTAGACTATTGGTGTGACGCCGGGTATGTCCGTAGCGGTAGAGTGAGAATAAGGGTGTAGCGAGCACTATTTAATCAAATCATGCTCACCCTGTGTTGAGGGAAGGAAGAAGCCGGCAAGTTCTGAGGTATGATCTGTTAGGTCTCCCCGGACAGCGAGCAAGAGGGAGACCCCTCTCTCTCTTTCAACAACATCTGGAACCGGGTGTGGTTGGTAGGAACTTGCGTCAGTCAGAGCTTACGTACATAGCTATTGTCCGGTATGCTTAATTCAGTTCTTAGCCAGGAACTGCTACAGTTTTGCTTCTTTAGTGTCTACCAAGCACTCTCGACCGCACCTTGGCTAAGTGACTTAGGATTTCTAGTCTGCATCGTCAAAAGGTCCATCTTTTATGAAAAAAGTCGCACCATCTAGTAGCCAAGGAGATGAGGCTTCATTTATCGGGACGGCTGCAGTAATAGCTATCTTGGACACCCTGTCCCAGGAGCAGCCGGCGGACAAGCAATTCATGACCGCTGCCCCTCAGGCCTCTGTAACGGACTTGCTGTTGCATTTGCGCAGATAATCTCAGTATTCCTGCTAAGGCAGAAGCATTCAACGTCAGTCTCAATACTTGAGCTGTTGAATGGTGCTTAATCGGTGCAGTCATCTGCCTGTTCAGATGCTGGTGACTGGGTTTATAACTGATTTAGACGAATGATGAAAGGGATATGGAAGAGGATAGCTTTCCCCTTTGGAACAACTCTTGGATGATATGGTTTCTATACATTATCGTTTCCTTGAACTTGTTCCAGTGAATCACAATGCTGCGAGTAATTATGAGAAACCGCTAGCATAGTTTGACACTGACTTCATCCAGACAAAGAGCAGGGTAATAAGATCTCTTTCCGGTTAAGTCTACTCGGGTGTCACAGGTCTTCGATTGTGTAGATGACACCATATTTAACTTCCTGCGGGAAAAGTAATTCGGTTTCTCATCTTCTTCCTCTGTATTTTTAATCATTTGTGTTTGTTCACATACTTTTAAAAACAACAGGGGAAGATGTGTTGAGAGTTTCTCTGCGTTGAATTAGCAGGCTTAGATCTTAGTGGTAGCCTTACCTTCATCATTTAGCTGTTCGCTCGGATAATTGAGAAGATAATTTCTTATTCAGAGCGAATTTAGACTCATGGTCTTATGTACTTCAATTTTAAGTATTGTGACACAATGTCTATATGGAAAGGAATTTTGTGGTCGTTTGTACCTTTTAAAAATTCTTTCCAGACCTATTATATATATATCTCTGTCTTAACAAATGTTAAGTGGGTGTTATTCTGACATGATGAAGCCTTGCGTCTTCATCTTTTAACATTTGACTAGGTGGAAAACTTGCTACAGGTCGCTTTAGTTTTCCAGACTCTAGTCTTTGATTGTCCTACACTCAGATCGTCTATAAGGACTCATAGCGAAGGTAAAGGTATACCTAAGTCTTTGATGGTAAGCTTTCATTATTGTAGGATTAAGCTACAAGAAAGCATCAATACTCGACTCTTTAAGTTGGGGTCTAATCGACCACACCAACAGAAAGAGTAGAAGAGGTTGTCCTAGACTCAGTTTGCCTATAAGGGCTCATAGCGAAGGTACAGGTATCTCTCCTATATATTTCCTTAGGATTGTCTATACAGCCACTTGGATAGGGGGTTTACGTCTGTGAGTTACTGATCAGACACCCCTGAGCCAGTGGCTCAAGGCTCTTATAGAGCTCGGTCCGACTGATTTTGACTGGATCTGGATAATTAGGTTATTTATGATTATCTTTCAGTCGAAAAGCGTGTGTTCGGCAATGTAGCGAGTATAGTTCTTTAGATCTCTTGTATTGTGAACTAGATAATGTCTCATGGGATTAATGATAGGATACACATATCCCACAATTCATTTTCATCTGGCTGGTTCACCTGTTGTTTCACAGAGCTAAGTTCATCAGCTGTTTGGCTCGCTTTTATCTGTTATCTGATGCATTAACAGCAGAAAATCTTATGTGCCGGATGGGGTTGTGCGGAGCGGCTTTGAATGTTATTTCGATGGGTTGCTTACGCACACGTCCCTCCAGTTATTCTTAACTGGAGTGGTAGACGTTTTTCGCTCTAGACCTGTTTTGTTTTAGAGAATTTTTTAACATAAGGTCAAGTTTGAGCATATATTAACGGTTTTCTCAATTATTACGGATGTGAGTTCATATATTGAGTTACAATCCTGAGTCCGATGGTCTCTCTATGCAGGGATCTTGGGACTCTCGGTTCTTGGAAACCACATATTCAGAAATGATGTCTCATTGTTTACGCTACATCACTGAATTATTACCGTTCATGTATTTATAGACGCAGATCAGAGTTTATCAGAAGAGAAGAAACGCTTCTTTTGTTATTAATTTCCAATAAAAGGGACGTTTACGTCCATTCTATTGTTAAATAAGTCAGTTAGCTATTCGTACTGCTTTGGTTAATTTATCTTCCAATCAGCAGTCAGTGCTTAAGATTTCAGTGCATGGAGTAAAGCGCTGGCTACATCTTGGGCTTATTCTAACTGTATGGCTATTACATGATCTTAAATAGGATCACTTCAGGATAGTTAAGTTTGCGGCGCACGGGAATAATAGTTTCCATTATTTGTGTCGCCAGTATTAAGCATTTGAGCGCATACATTTGACGCTCAGCCGCTTTCATGAGAATGAATGATAGGATATGTGTATCCTTCAATTCATTTGTTTCTATTGATTTCATTGAGGTTATGGGGTCTGTTATTGAACATTTGCCAGAAGCTTCCCCACGAGAGGGTTTTCTTCTTCAAGGGAAGTTTTGTTCTTCACGTCATTCTCCGCTCTCAGTGGCATTACGGAGTGTGTCAGACGTGAAAGAGCTTTGTGGTCACTATATTATTGCTGTCTGGAGCAGCAATGATTATTAATGTGGGTGAGGAGGTTTTAACATATATTCAAATTCCACACTGTCGCGTATATATATTTTAATACATACATACTTTGCGTTTGGGGCATGTTGGATGGCGCTCTCATAGGCATATATGCAGTTCTGTTGCATTAGTTTCCAGTGTTTATTTTCTGATTTCTAATATACAGGCACTTATTTAATCATCATAATGGCTGCTATTTGAGTTCATAGGTTACGGCATAGCCATTTAGTGGTTTTTAGATGATTACAGGCTGGATTTTTATGCAATCGTGCAATATGTGATTACACTATCACTTTGGTGGACCTTGAAATTATTATATATTTTGGGGGCAGTCTGTGTTGGAGCCAGTTAATCATGCCTACTTCCATTTCTAGATCCTGGTCTCTATTTTGTCAGTTCTCAAATCGCATATTCTCACGTGTTTATAGTTGTAGATACCAAATAGTACACGTTGGAGAGTGTTCTTACAGGATTTAATATTACAGAGGCCTCCTGTGAATGATCTAGAAGCGTGTTTTCTCTGCAGAGATTGTTCATCGTATCTCGCTTTTGTATGTATATGTTATATTATTATTTCACTGATTTCGTCGGAAAGGGAAGAAAATTCCTAACAGAAAAGACATTTCTGTTCATTCTGTTGCTAGATGGATTCAGTTGGCAATACAGATTGCCTACGAAAATCTATCTTTGGAGCAACGTTCTCTCAATAAGATTTCAGCACACGAGGTTAGAGCACTGTCCACTTCTTGGGCTTATTCTAACAGTATAGCCATTACTGATCTCAAGAAGGCTGCTTACTAGACACAGCCCTCTTCATTTACCAAGTTTTACCTGAAAAATTTAGAGTCCATCTCTGGTGACCTTAGATCTTTGGGTCCTCTTTCTGCTCAGAATGTCATCCATTAATGTTACATCTGTAAGGTCTTTAGGCAGTCTGCTCCAACACTGACGCTGTTCTGCTGCCCTCTTCGTTCTGTGGAATTTTACCTCAGAACAAGGGGAAGGGGGGGGGGCGGTTTTTCCCTTATGATTATCTGGCTTTATAGTGAAAAGCAAGGGAATACCTCCTCCGGTGACAGTAGTCCTGCGTCGGTGCTGGGGTGGTTTTAATGTGTAGCTTGGTGTGAAGCAATAACTATGTCTCATTTATGTACTGTTTTTAAAGTGTAGCTCACTGTGAAGCATTTGTATATGTTACGTGTCATACAAGCTTTAATATTAAATTCTCGGACACTTTTAAATGAGTATAAAGAGTCTCATTCTCTGGACTATCTTTATATATTAGTTTTCCTTCACCGAATTTGTATAACGTGTTATGCTGGCATTAAATGGAGAATTTTATATTATGTAATACTCAATTTCATTATTGGTGTTATGCCTTTCTCTTTTCTCCTAAAAGAGAAAGACATATATAATTCCTATCTTCTCCTATTCTCTTGTAGGAGCTATCCTTTACTGAAGTAATTGAGAGATTAGATTTTCCTTTAAGTCCTAGGCCCTCCAGCCTTTTTACCATTCAGCTAGTCTGGGCCATAGGTTGTCGTATAAAAATATGATAAATTTTAAGTAATTTGTATATTTTTTATACTTACCAATGGCCCAGACGGGTATGGCCCTCCCATGAGTGGGCACTCATACCTCCCCGCTGTTTATAACATTTAACAGGCATCTGTAGAAAGAATGATGGTTGTGCCAATTTCGGTACCTTCCTGGATACTGCGCATACGCAGATCTCAAAAGTATGGAGATCCATCTAGGACTTAATTTTTAGCTCAACTTTGGCGAAGCCAAATTTGAGCTTTTGTCATGGCCCGTCGTCCGTCTGGCCATGCGTCAACAATTGGATACGGCTCGGGCTAGAGGCCGTATTTATGAACCGATCTTTCAAAACTTCTTAGGTACCTTTGTTATGACCGTGGGACGAGAACGAGTGTTTTTGGGTGCGGTCCGAAATTCAAGATGGCTGCCAGCCGCCATTTTGTACCGACGATGCAGAAATCCGTTTTTGTACAGAACTTCCATATGAAAACTCTGATTTGAATAATTTTTTGTATGAATGTTTAGTACCATGGGATACATCACATATAATACAGGTTTTTTTCTTGTGCGTAAATTGTGCAAATTAGACTAATTTTGATGTTTTTTGGTGTTACTTTCAGCACTGTAAGTGCAAATGCCAATACGGCTCAGGCTAGAGGCTGTATTTATGAACCGATCTTTACGAAACTTCTTGGGTACCTTTGTTATCACCTTGGTACGAGAATGAGTGTTTCTGGGTACGGTCCAAAATTCAAGATGGCTGCCAGTGGCCATTTTGTACCGAAATTAGGTCCAATCAGTTTTTTGTCACAAGTTCTATACAGCTCGTATTTATGAACTGATCTTCACAAAACTTCTTGGGTACCTTTGTTTTCACCTTGGGACAGGAACGAGTGTGTTTTGGAGTGCCTTTGTTATCACTGTGCTGTGAGAACAAATATTTTGGGGTTCAGTCAGACCCACTCTGGGACTAAGATTTCTTTTCTAGTTTAGCATCTGACTGTCACCCACCTTTACAATACTTTACCTATACGTTTGTTACAGGCAACAGTCAGTATTTATGTACAGAACGTTACAATACTTTACATGTACCTTTGTTATCAGGTCATTACCTAGATGTTTGTCATTGCTGTGTCACATACTATACATGTACATGTCTTTGCCTTGCAAGTTGAGCTACAGTGTGATTGACACTTTCATTTCGGTTTTGCATGCAAATTTTGGGGATTGAGGGGCAAAATTTGTGTTTGGCCCTGGATTAACTTGAGTTAGCACCAGTTAGTCTGGGCAATTGCTAAGTATAAAAAATATACAGATTACTTAAAATTTATAATTTTTTGATAAAAATAACCCCTTCCTACAGTTTTTAAATGAAGAAGAAAGCGAATAGTTGGAGGAACCTCTGCTACTGTCAGAAATCCGAACGGCCCTCAAATCGATGAAAAATAATAAGACACTAGGGTCGGATGGATTTACAGCAGAATTTTACAAATTTTTGGGGAAAGACATAGGACCTTTTCTAGTTAATTCCCTCAACCATGGCTATTCAGTAGGAGAACTATCTATTACACAATGAGGAGGTATAATAACATGCATACCAAAACAAAATAAACCAAAGATATTCATAAAAAATTGGCATCCTATATTGTTAATAAATGTAGATGTAAAAATTGGATCGGCTGCTGTAGCCAATCGTATTAAAACTGTTCTCCCCAAACTATTCTCAGAAACCCAACTCGGCTTTATGTTGGGGAAAATAAAATGGTGAATCTACCCGCCTAATATTTTTTAGATAAAAAAATGTGAAGAATTAGACAAATCAGGGCTACTGGCATTGTTAGATTTTGAGAAAGCATTTGTCTCACTGGAATGGTAATTTATTGAAAAAGCATTAAGATTTCTCAGATTCGGCCCATCTGTCATCCAGTGGTTCCAAACATTTTATAATAATATTTTTATACCCCCTGCAATGAGTTGTGCGGGGGGGGGGGGGGGGGGGTTGGGTTGGATATTCTGGAATCACCTTGTCTGTCCGTCCATCATCCGCCTGTCTGTCCGTCAATCAGTCCATCCATAAAAATAATTTTGTCCGGAGATTTTCTCAGATTTTTATGGACCATTGTCATCAAATGATTTTGTGAGTATATGTTATGTACTTCTTTATGATCTTCTTTGTTATCTGAATAAAAAACTGTAAAAAAAAACAAAAACAAAAAAATAGAATAAATATAATGTGTTCAGCCAGAAGTCTGCAGTATTTCATGATGCAGACATTACAACACAATAGGACAATAAAATCAAGAGAAAAACCCAAATGGAATCTTTTCTTTTTTTTTCACTGGCAGATGATTGTTACGCAACATCGATGTCGCATGGCTGTCACAACCACGTTTTCAGTTTGTCAAGTTCATTGTTCAATTCAGTTACCTCCCTTGATATGCCTCTCCAAAGTTGACCGCAATGTAAATGTTGGCAAAACACATCAAGGGATGTAAAAAGTTGAAAAATGAACAATATATTCTGATACGGCCCATTCCTATCTATCTGCAGGCTATGCATGGACATAAGTTCACAACATACATTTTACATCCAGGTTATTATTAAATTGAGACATGAAATATATGTGTGCTGTATATTTCTGGTTAAAACAGCTCGTGTATTGTATTCAAGCACTAAACTGTGTTAACACTATTTACCAGAATAAACACAACCTTTGCAAGAGAACACTACCATAATTATTTCTCTTAATCACAATCTTCTTTCCCCAAAAAACTTGAATATTATTTTGGGTAAAATTACCCAGCACTAAACGTCCATAGTCTGAGAACTTAATGTGCTATTAAACAATCATAATTGGTGACTTGTCAACAAAATTTAATGGTATATTAGGCACCAACATATTTTTGTGCTGTTTCCTATTCCAACCATCAGAATTGGCCTTGGAATTGGCAGAATTTTTAGTGAAATAATCGGTAATTGGTTCATAGCTAGTTTTAATAATTGGTTCTTCACTAAATATTTTGTTATTACCAGAGTACTGACCCTGTGCACTTTACTGCCAAGGTACTTAACTTCTATCAGCATAAGAAAAGCCATTATGTTGGAATATGTGTTCTATCTATACATGTTAGACAAGAAGGATACTCGTCAAAATTGGAACTAGATCCATAAGGGTTGAAAGTATCTAAATATGAGGGGGTTTTTTTTGGAGGTGATCCTGGCTGCTGAAAGTGTTGTTGAGTTGCTATATAAGTAAGGAAAATTAGTTTACTTTGAAATTCCCTCCTCTGATATTCCATAAATTCAAATTAAATATACACAAATTATACATCAAAATGAAGGTTGTGATATATAGAAAACAAAAAATATATGCAATCAACTCACAGAGTTGACAGCAGGCACCAATGGTTCCTGAAAGTTTGCTACCATATTCGTACCAGAACTGATAATAAAAATAGTCTTTCAGGAGAACAACTGTGCTTCAGATAGCCAAGAAAAAAGCTAGTTATTTAAAACTCTTTATGATGCAGCAACAGGATTGTATTTGGGGAAAGACCGACATTGGCTGCATTTTTTTATTGAGTCCATGGTTGATACACTTGTGTATGTCATGTGATACAACAAATTTTAATTGAAAAATAATCGCATAATTCTAGGAAATTCATACGGGTGTCATGATACCTGTCTGTAATATGATAGTGTTGCTGTCTCCAAAAAACAGCAGTCTATAGTGTGAAGACAATCAGTCTCATTATTTGATTTTAGATAGCATTGTATATCAGTGCTCTTTCAGCCTTGGTGACCTTGATCGAACAAATCCGAGAGTTTTGGAATTTACCCCATGCAGCTTTGTCACTGCATTTTGAAGAATTATGATTTCCTAGTTTTGTTCTTGGATATCTGAAGAATATTTAGCCACAAATATGGTAGAAGACTTCCAGGAACCATTGATGCCTGCTGTCACCTCTTTGAGTTGATTACATGTATTTTTCGTGTTCTGTAGATTATAACCCTAGTTTTGATGTTTAATTTGTGTATATTTAATTAAATTTATCAAATATCAGACTTGGGAATTTCAACGTTAACTAATTTTCCTTACTGATATAGCACCTTAAAACCCAACAAATAAATAAATTTAAGAACTGAAAATTGCTCCTTGCAGCAGGAGTTTGTGAGAATCATAACCGATTCTTGTGAATTGATACAAATTTTTGTTACTTATCTGTAGCTCTCTTTATGTTTAGCCTTATAAACATTTGTTAAATACCTTATTATATATTTTGCCCTTTATCTAACACAACTAGAAGACTATACTTGTTAAACTATAAAAAAAATCCTTGAATAACTAAATATTTTCATTTTGTTCCTCAAAAAACATAGCTTATGAACCCTTCATTGGAATGAACTTGATGTGCACTTTCCACTGAATGGGAAGGTTTGGAGTTGAAATAAAGTAAGGTTTGGAGGCGAAAAAGAAAAAAAAATTAATATTGAATGACGATTTTTGTAAATAATGCTGATCGGATATGGCCCTTGCATTAGATAAAGGGTAAATCACTAAGCCATCAAGCTCCTTCCTTTATCAATGATCTTATAGACAATCTCTCTGCTTATATTTATGATGAGAGTTCCTGTAGAAAAAAAAGGGCACAAGTGCACACACTTGTATTTTTTCCTCAATGACAGAAATGATTCTGGACATTCCTCTGGTACAGTTTTCAAATGTGACTAGAGTGTATTATATGGTAGAGGTGGTGGCTGTTATCATTTAGTTAGTCATGTCCTTGAAAGAGTTTGGTGAGTTTCACTGTAAATATACAGCAGTATGTTTTCCATTTTTATACTTTTGTTTTGTATATCTGTTCTGTGACTTAAAGCTACTATTTTACTATATATTTATAGTGGACAAGAGAGAACACAGATGACTGTCAGCCACTTCTGTTCTCAGAGTTCTGTTACACAGTCCTTTGACTTTTGGCAGCAGTACAGGTTACAGTGGTGGAGGCAGGTAATACCTTATTTATTTTCTGTGGCAGACAAGCATAGCTTGCCACCTAGATGGCAACCTTATATATGCCTCCCATTCCCCATGCAAATTTGCCCCCTCCCTACCCCACACCACAGATACCACTCAGAGTAGTACCCCCCCCCCCCCCCCCCCACAGCCACACCCCTCCCTCCCATTGATCACTACTTTTATCTTTAGAACAAAATTTGACTTCTCAGAATTTACAAAACCTTTTTATCTAAAAAATAGTCTGCCACTATTTGGATAAGTCTGAGATAAAATTTTACTTTATTTTCATATAAGGGTTATAAATTTTCCCCTCCACTTTAAAGGAACAGTAAGTCACTAATTTGAAAAAAAATATTGATTCACAGATTTTGCTTGTATGTGAATGAACATGTAAAAGAACCCACTATATACAATGTGTAAGACATCAAAAGCAATGCAAAATTACATTAATCTGTAAATAAAAAACTTTAATTTTTGTCCAAATCGTGGCTTATTGTCCCTTTAATGAAGAAAACATTTATCACTATAGTACCTGTAACATCACCAATATCTTTACACTTTCTTTTAATGTAATGTTTCACTACAGCATTTCCATTATAGTGCAGAACTATGAAAGTTGATTGTATGGGGTATCTTTGAGTCTTTTATATTTTTTTGTGAAAATTGATTCCCATAACTCTCAGATAATAAAAAGGTGCTTTTGTATATAAAATAAAAAAATAGTATGTTTTGTTAGAATAAATTTTTGTTGCTATTGAATAGAATTAATTATTTAACCCCCTCATCAAGGGTCTTAAGTTAATTAATTCCACTGGTCAGACAAAAAAAATATATTAACATGCTGTTTATTTATTTCGAACAGCAGAGCTCACAAGACTGGATATTTCATAATTGAATGATCCTGTGAATTGTATTTACCTTCCAAACACCAAACCATTTGCCACACCTTAGTACGATCATGACCTGTTAATTGCATACAGGTTGAAGAGAAAACTCCTATTTTAATTGAATAAAAAATCTTGTGATGTAGCAAAGAATTACTCTGTCAACCACTGACATCCCCAAATTTATAAACCTATGTTCCTTCAATACATCTAACACTAAACAAGCTATTAATTGAAAATAAACTGTTTTCATTTTTGGAATTCACTTAAAAAAATTTCCACGATCCTATAGCAGTATTTCCAATAGTTCCTTGAATCCTGCACCTTTGTAACAACATGTAACCAAATAACCATGTGCATATTTTTATACTACAACCAATGGCCCAGACTTAGCTGGTGCAAACTCAATATTATCAAGGGCCAAACACAAATTTTGAACCCCCCAGTCCCCAAAATTTGCATACAAAACCAAAAAATAAAAGTCCTATCTGACCCTCCATACTTTTACTATCTGCACATGCGCAGTACTCAGGAAGAGACCGGAATTGGTGCCAACATCATTCTTTGTTTGTCCCTAAATCAGTAAGCATCTCAACTGACATCTGTGCTTTAAATCTCTTTTTTGGTGGATGTCAGACACAAATCAATGAAGTATATGGTGGATTCAAGGCAGGAAATGGATGATGGAAGTGAACAACGGTGGTTTGAGACGTTCAGGGCTGTAACTTTTAAATAATATGAAAATTATTTCATGTTACCCAATTTCTGGATATACGCCTTGACGTCAGTAGTTTTGCTAATGATTTACCTACTGTTGGTTATGTGTTCCTTCCCTGTCCTTCCATGAACCCTCCGGTTAAACTCCTAAGCTTTCTGACTGTTTTTTTATTGAAATGTTTTATTAAATTTCTTGGGAGTTTAACGTGTTGTACAGAATGTTTATTCTGTTTATCTCCACTGTTACATCCTCACCCTAGGGATGTTGCGCTGTTATTGTCTTGCATCTCCTACCGGATGCATTGTTTTTTCTTCACATGAAGATCTAGCTTTGCATCAACTCCCTTAACAGGTAATATTCAGGTTTTATTTCATCACAATTATATTAGGATACATTTATTAATATCCGGTAGTGTAGCTTTAATATTTTGGTGTTGTCCACACTTAGGCTTTATCGGGATGCCCTTGTGCTCATGTGGTTCCCTTTGGGAACTTAGGATTTTTTTTTTAAAAATTTGGAAAAAATTTGTCTTGATTTATTTTGAAATTATTTTTGATTGTCTTCGTCATGTATCCTTATATTGTATGATTATATGTTAGGAGTGCAATGAACTTGTTGGATTATAATTATGTATGAATTACTGCTCTCAGTGTGGAGCAAAATAGTCTACATCGGATTTACATGCATGTTGCCTTGCATGTAGTCGGTGCACTCCTACTGATTCTGGTCCTACTTGTGTGGTCAGGGTCAACTCATTAGGACACTAACGTTGGAAGCAGGTGTCATGCTATGTATTCGCGGTGAAGTTCCGATGTCGGGGCTGTCACCGCAAGATAATTCGATTTCTCAGTTTCTTTTCCAGAGGAACAAAAACATGGTGATGGTATTGAGAAACTTGCACTAACTTCCTCCCCGGCCACTCAGGAAGCTCTTTCTACACTGCAGCCATGGCCGGCTGCTGTTATGGCTTCTTCCTCCACTTTAGCAAAGCACATGCGACTGCACACTAGCTACCTGACTATAGATGATCATGCAGCCGATCGAAGATGCTCCAGTCTTTGCCCTCGAGGAAAGAAGGAGAAGAAAGTCAGTCCATCCAGTAGCTAGTGATTAGTTCAATCCTGACATGCAGCATCCTTGTTGTGTCCTTGGGCACGACACTTCAATCCGATTGCCTCTTTGGGCGCATAGTGCTGCTATATACTAAGGCAAAGAGTAGGGTGGCAATACACTTGCCTCCAACCAATGCTAATCTTGCTCATGCTTGGTTACTAAGTTGGAGAATCTGACAGTAACTCACGGTTGCTTTTTCATTCTCTCTTACGTTCTCTAGCTTCCTGTACCCGTAAAACTGTCTGATGTGATGTGATCTTGGCTGTTGAAAATGTCACTGAAACCCCAATAAACAGTGATTAGATTAAATACTCCAGCTCATTCCAATTATTCCTCCATTAACCCTTCACCTAATGAAGGCCACATCCATCCACGTAATCTACAAATTGAGCAGAAGAAAAAATATTATTTTTCATCAAAAATTTAACAGAACCATATCATGTGACCCCCTCATTGGAAATGGCTTGTCTTTCCCATGAGGTGGTCACATGACATGGTTTTGTTGAAATGTTTTGAAAAATTTTTAAAAATAATATTTAAAATAATAAATTTTGATATCGACTGCTTTGGGTAAAGGCTTAAAGGCCTAATTCTGACTATGACAATCTTTCATTTTCTTGTGTAGCAGGTGCCTCAACAAGCAATTTTGAGTTAATCTCTCAGACAGTGGTTAATACACCTTATCATTACCGCAGCCAAGTCATTCAAGTTATCGGCTGTAATATGGTAGAATTTCTGAAAAAAATTCCAGACCTTTAATCCTTTACCTAATGAATCGGCCACATCTGCCCAAATAATTTCCAAATTGAGCAATTGAAGAAAAAAATTATTTTTCAGCACATTTCAACAAATTCATATCATTCATATCTTGTGACCTCTTATTGCAATGAGCTCAACAATCACATGAAAATTGGAAGAAAAAAACATTTAAAATAACAGACTTTGATATTATGTGCTTTGGGTAAAGGTTTAAGGGTTGATCTGTTGACATTCTGTTATGTAGCACATTGTTGGAAGAGAGAGCACTTCTGACAGCCTTCCAATTAACCCTTTACCGAAAGTAACAGAACTATCCAGCCAGCACTATACACAAAAATCTAAATTTTCAAATTTTTGCCTCACATATTGCTTAACCTTACACCTCTTATTTAATTTTTATGATATTTACTTACTTATGTAGATGTACATAGCTGCCCATGACTTAACAGAGTTTCTACATTATTGTTGGATGTCTCGACAGCCAGCCAACAATGTTTTATAAACATTGCCAAGACAAATGCAGTGCACTGAGTTCTCAATGAAGAATACATGAGAGGCAACTTTTTAAAAAGAATATAAAAGATGAAGGCTGTTTGAGATCTTCAGGGATAAGCCCCTCTATTGGAATGGCATTGAGCTCATTCCAGTGAGGGTTAAATAATCAATTTCTGTTCATAAATGAAAATTTTGGTCATGCATGAAATAGGGCTGGGTCCAAAGTACTCAATACTCATACCCGAGGTACTCGAGTACCACTTTTTCAACAAAGTACTCAATACTTGTACTTTACTCATATAATTTCCAATACTCGTACTCATTACTTTGAAAAAAATGGTCAGTACACCTGAGTATTTTATGTGTACTTTATGAATTCTTTACTCACAAATTTTCAGAGTACTAATATTTGTACTCAAGTATTGGAGTCTATTATTCGCCACACCTCATCCACGTGTTCGGAAAAGTCCCCAAAATTGCTGGTAAGGTTCTGAGATTGCCTATTTTCAATTCACTGGTCATTATTCAATGGTATAAGCCAGGTTGAAACTGTTTTTATTTTGTTCTATATTTTTTGACATGGGTGGGGGGGAAGATAACCAGGCCTGGATATCTTCCCCCCCCCCCCAACCCATGTCAGACTCCCAATAAACATTCATAAAACCTTTTGCAGCTATTGTTTGGAATCCCAAGATGAGAGAGAAATTTTCTCTTCACCGGTCATGTATATATTAAAGAGTTGAACCACTTTTTTGTGTTAATTTCAGTGAAAATTCCATAAATAAATGTTCTTATCTTTATCTTTTTGTTCAGTTCTTTTTATATTTTAATTTTTTTTTTGGTTGGGGGGAAGATATCCAGGGTGGGTGTAGGGGGTGGGGGGGGATAACCTAGGTCATCTTCCTCCCCGTGGGGGGGGGGGGGGAGATAACCTATGTTATCTTCCCCCCGGGGGAAGATATCCAGGGGGGTAAGATATCGTGGCACACCGGGACAGTTCATCCCAAAATCCAAGCTGGGATGTTTTATTAAAAAATTGGGATGATTGAAATGAAATGAAATACATTATTGAACAATACACTTTGATACAAACTTCATGTACAGGTGATAATTTGATAGCAGCACACTGGGCGAACACTATTGGCAATATATTTTCCCTTTCTATATGGGTGAATTAAAGATTATGCTTGTTCACACCCACCTACAATGTTCAGTTTCTTTGAAGATAGATATTCAAAGTGTGAATTATTGGCATCTATGAACATAACAGTTGTTGATTCACTGTATCGAGGACCTGATCGGTAAACATCAGTTGAATATTATGCCAGTAACCCAGCATGGCATAGGCAGTGTAAATGCATTCTACATTATTGTTTGTAATGAGCTTATCAACCCAGTCTATTGAATGTATCAACACCTCCCATACCACAATAGACACCCAACAAACTACAACTGATGTCAAGCCCACATGATGAGCACCCAGAGTTACTGCAGCGTATGGAAGAGGAGTATGAATTCAGAAATGGTTTGCATTAACATTCTTTTAAATACTACATTGAACTCATATTTTTCAAATTATAATCCAGTTGATTTCATAGTTTTGGAAAGATGTGCTTTGGAAGTTGGGACAGTGAGTTTGTTCTTGGTATGTCAGTACCAAATGTCCCTATTTGCCACGTACAGATTCCTGTTATTCTGATCTAGTAAGAATTTGTCTATCCCATTTGCTGAATGCTGTGGTTTTTTTGAAAAAAGATAGCATTTTTTTCAACTTGTCAAAAAATCAATTCTTCTCATTCTAGTACCTACTTTCAAGAATTAATTCATCAGTAATTAACTCTTTACCTAACACATGAAAACAAAATTCTTGAATAACTATAATATTTTTATACTTACCAATGACCCAGACTTAGCTGGTGCTAACTCTAAAGTATTTAGGGCCAAACGCTAATTTTACCCCCAATCCCCAAAATTTCCATCTAAAACCAAAAAATACATGTCCTATATGGTCCTCCATACTTTTACTCCACTGTGCATGCGCAGTGTCAAGGAGGTCTGGAAGCTGCCGCCATAAGTCATTCTTTGTTTGGCCCTCAATACAGTTACACTTCAATGTTATTTGTGCTTGTAAATCTCAGTTTTAAAGATGCCAGATGCATATTTATGAGAGAAATGGTGGATATATGGTGGAAATAGAAGATGGAGAGGAGAAAACAGTGGAAACAAATGTTCAGGGCTGTAACTTATAATTATTTTACGAAATTGTTACATGTTACCTATTTTCGTGGCATGACCTTATTGTGGTCATTCTTGCTATGAATGTTCCATTATTTAATCAGTGTTTCCTCTCTCCCTATCCTTTATTCCACCCTAGCTATTCTCCCATTCTTTTGGCTTATTTTTTGTAATGTTTATTACTAAAATTTCTTGGGAGTTTTGGCTTGGAAACAGAATTATTTTCTGTTTTTTCCCCATGTTTACATCCTCACCCTAGGGGTGTTTAGGCGTTTTGGTCTGCATTCACCATCTGATGTTCTACAGTTTCTTCTCTGGAAGCCTCTGTTTTGCATCAGATAGTGTTTAAATTGGTAACTGATTTCGGGCCATGTTTGTTTCCGTGCCTGGAGTCATGTTTCTGGTTTGTTGACACTTTTGCTTATGTTGACAACTGTTACTTCTGACAATGATTACTTGTCTTCTGCTTAATTTAGTTCATAGCAAGATACATTAATATTATCCGTAAGTGTTACATTAATTTTTCAATATGATTAAAACATTTTGTCCACACTTAGGCTTTTTTGGGATCCTTTGGGCTCAGGGTTCCCATTGGGAACTTGGGCTCTTCTGAAAATTTTTTCCAAAATTTTTTTTTTTTTTGAAAATTATTTTCTTTTGAAATGTTATATTGAATTATAATATATTATGTATATTTATTTCAAGAGTTAGTGCGAGTAATATGAAGGTGTATATTTTTTCTGGTTGAAAAAATATTCTTCAATTGTAATGCGAGGATATCTTCCTCTAATTCACAAGTTCATTGTGTTTCTTATAGTCAATGTAGTTGCATTAATTCTTGCTCTGTGTGTGTTGATTGATATGACAATGTTGGAGACGTGTGTCACAGTATTTGTTGCGGTGAGAGGTCCATTACGGTCCTCGCTCCGTAGGGTCACTATATATTATCAGTTTCTTTTTCAGAACTCAGAGTGATGTTTCCGTGATGTCTTCAATAAGTGTGTCTCCGTCGTTGCAATATTAGGGTTAGCAGGAAGTGCTCAAGGTATTACGACAATTGCTGGGAGTTAGCTAGTTCTATCGAAGGCATTGTCGCCCGCTGGTCCACCCGGTGTCACGACCATTCACCTGGAAAGAATGGCTCAGCACCCGGGTTAATCCGTTGCGGTCCAGGGAAGCAGATTGGATGATGCGAGCACTATAAAAGTTCAGACATGCACACCCAGCAACGACGGATCTGAGGATAGTACGGGGAAGCCTGTCAGTCCGAGAGCTAGCTCGTCCAGATCCCCCAGACCACGAGCGAGAGAGGCCTCCTCTCTCTTGCATCAACATCTGAGCTGCGATGTTGTTGTATGTTGTTCGCTTAGTCGGAGCTTACGTCCACTCCTGCTCGGGACGCTCTGTCGCATGACAGTCCTACGCGGCTGTTATATTGGCTTCCTCATCCTCGTCAAAACACACAACCGCACCTTGGCTATGTGACCACAGATTTCCAGGGGCCGTTCGCATATTATATAAATGCAGGATTGAACGTCCCTGGTGCTCCTGCTTCGCCGACCAAGGAATACACGTCGACCAGGTCACTCCATCTGCTAGCCTAAGGATACGAGACCTTTCCAGTTGGGACGTTCGCATATTATATAAATGCAGGAATGAACGTCCCGGGAGCTTCCAGCGGATATTCACGTAGGACCGCGGCTCCACAGGTCTCATAGGGTAACATGAACTAGGTATTGTTACCGTGATGTCTTTGTAATTGTGCTTCCGTTGTCACAGTTAAATGAAGAGTTAGCGGCAAAGTGCTCATGTAAATATGTCAATTGCCTGGAGTTCCCTAGTAGGATCGATGGCGTTGGCATCCGCTAGCTCGCCCGGTGTCGCGACCATTCACCGAATGGCTCAGCACCCGGGTTCATCCGTTGTGGTCCAGGAAGGAGATTTGGGTGATGCGAGCACTATAAAATACAATGTGCACACCCAGTGACAATGGATACGAGGATGGTACGGAGGAAGCCTATTAGTCCGGTTCCTAGCTCGTCCAGATCCAGCTGCGAGCGAGAGAGGTCCCTCTCTCGTATTACAACATCTGGGACCAGATGTTGTAGTACTAAACATTCCTCAGTCGGAGCATTCGTCCACCGCTTGGGACGTTCTGTTATATAGACAGTCCGGAGAGACTGCTCTTTCGGCTTCCTCATCCTCAGGGCAGCACACACGACCGCACCTTGGCTACGTGACCTGTGATATTCAATCAGTATCACCGACCAGGGATTCTATGGCGATCAGGTCACGCCATCCAGTAGCCAAGGATACAAGGCCTTCATTCTCTGGACGTTCGCATATTAGAGGTATGCAGGAGTGAACGTCCAAGGAGATTCCAGCGGCTAAATCTATAAGACTGCAGCTCCACAGGCCTCTGTTGTGGACATGCTATCGCAGATAGCACAATTATCGCAGCAACCACAGTAACTCTGTCGGATCAGGAATTATCCGAGGAAGCTGGGTTGGTACGTTCCGCTGCAGGTTCAGGCTCGGACAACCAAGATTTTCAAGTGGTCCGACAGGATGGTGAAAGGGATACGGATGAGTTGTATTTTCCCTTTTTGGAACAACATATTTGCCAGAGAGTTCATCCGGCATTATCATCGGACATGGTTCCTCCAGACCAAAATGCTGCGTTGCCGGATAAGAGACGGATAGCGTCACTGGACATAGAATTCTTAATCGGTTTAGGGACATCATCCCTCAGTTTCCTACATAGTCCAGATATGTTCACGGACATTTGGTCTGTTGAATGACGGTATATTTATATAACTTGCTACCTAAATGGGCAGGTCAAGTTTCTTATCGGCAATATGCTCTACATCTGCCTTTCATCAATTCATCGAATATTTTGAAATGGCAGGACAAAGCATTCTGAGAGTTCTCTGCATCAAGACGACCAGGTCAGGATCTAGTATTGTTTATCTGTCGTCTATGTCAAATCCAACCATGATGTTGGAAATAACAATATCGTCTAGCAGGGACAGCTTAGACGCATTATCGTACGCAGATCACCTTACCAGAACGTTATCTTTATGTCTCAAAGCAAAAAGAATTCTAGGATGTACAACCTCCTTAAGAGTTCTTTCAAGGGCCTCACGTAAACTCCGTCCTTTAGTGGCATTATGGAGTTGTTTGGACGTGACATGGCCCCGGCTACATTCCAGGCGTGTAGATAGTAAGGTGAAAAACTCTCTCAGAGTCGCTCCGGTCTCCGGATAGTTTTCTTCGACGGCAAGCTTTCCGCAGTTTATCATCAATTAACTAAGAAACCTTTAGACTCTCTGCTATTTAAATTCGCTTCCATATAGTCGGATTCAGCAGAGAAGAGTAGGACAGGCACTTCTGGGACGAATACATCCAAGGGAAGTTCCTATAGAGGTTCCCATGCGTCCTCTAGGTCATATCCTAGAGACTGTCAGATTAGCGACTCAGATAGGGGCCGTAATTCTGGTCAGATGCCCCTAGGTCGACGAGGCGAGGTGTGGGCCATAGAGGACATGGATTCTCCTTCCGCCAGCCTCGCAGGACCAGGAGGTAATGGTTTTATCTTCTATCGTGTATTAGTGAGCGGAAGACTATCAAGTTTCTAGAATAGAGGCTCACTTCTATCAGAAGTCCAGTCTCTTCTGGAATGATCGCGATAGAGATTGTAGAAATCCAGGATTTTAAAAGTTTCTACAACTATCCTTTTCTGGTTCCAAAACCAGACGGCTCATTCCGTCCACTCATAATCTGAGCTGGATAACAAGCTGATCGTGGCTCTAAGTTTCTATATGGAGTCCATCCAAATGGTCAGAGCGAGTATTCGGGTGCACGACTATGCTACATGCATAGATTTCTAGTTTCATACTTTCACGTCATGGTACATCAGGCGTTCAGAAAGTATCTTTGCTTCTTTATCATAGGAATTGTGTTTCAGCACCGACCAAATAAAATGTACCAAAGTAGCTTGGTGTACCAAATGTTCACCACTCATGGTATATTTTATATTTCTCTTCAAGTATTCAGGTGTTGAGTTGTTGTTTTAATTATTAGTAGATGCACATCTTATGTTCAGTCAGCCTTTGATAGTTTGAAAAATAAAATTGTGGCCCAACCAGATAAAGTGAATCTTTGTGTAGTTGTTGCTGATGTCAGTCTTTGAATGGCCAAAGAAAGTATCTATAAAAGTAAACAGACCATTGGGGGTCCTGCAAAAGCTTCTCTAATTTAGCGCTCTTCGTCTTGCTGAGGAGTGTGACTTTTAACACTCCGTGCAATTTTAGAATCTAAGGCCTGAAGGTAAAAGTTTCATCAACTTATTTACTCAATGTAGTGTCCAAAAACCGACTAGCACTATTCACAAAAATTGCCATTCAGATTTTTTTTTTTTTTCATATTTTTACCTCAAAAACCTATCTTATGACCCCTCATTGGAACAAGACTGTTGAACTCATTCTTATGAGGGGGTCATAAGTTATATTTTAGCTCAACTTGACGCAGTCAAGCTGATCTATTGCCCTCACTTCTCATCTGTCGGTGTATGTACAATTTCCTTTGGCACACAGCACAGGTCGCATTTATGACCAGATCACTTTGAAGTTTGGTGTGCTTGTTTCGGTGACCTCCAGATGGGAGCTATCGATTTTCTTCCATTTCCATCAAAAAATGTTGCTGTAGGCAACAACCTTTTAAAACATAGTTTAGTCAAGCAGCAATATATTCTTTTGGCATTCCCTATAGGGCACATTTATGATCGGAACACTTTGAAACTTGATATGCTTGTTTAGGCTGACCTCTAGATTGGAGATATCGATTTTCTTCCATTTCCATCAAAAATAGTTGCATTGGCAATGACCTTTGATGAACTTAGTGCAGTTATGCATCAATATTTTCCTATGGCACACTCTGCAGGGCACATTTATTATTGGATCGCTTTGAAAAACTTGGTTTGCATGTTAGGGGTGACCTCTAGATGGGAGCTACCGATTTTCTTCCATTTCTGTCGAAAAACATTGCTGTTAGCAACAACCCTTGTACTTAGTGAAGTTATGCATCAGTATATTTCTTTGGCATGCTACCCGGGGGATATTTATGAATTTCCATAAAAAAAACCAAAAACATTGCCACTCGCAGCGACCTTCAAACATAGTACAGTTGTGCATTAACATCTTCCTTTGGGATGCCTCAGAAGGCGCATCATTATCGGATTGTTTGAAACTTGGTATACTTCTTCAGGGTGACCAAGATAGGAGCTATCGATTTTCTTTTTATTTCCAGCAAAAACTGTTTCTGGTAGCAACAACCTTTCATTTTAGTGCATTTGTGCATCAACATTCTTCTTTGACATGGCCTACAGGGCGTATTTATCATAGGCTTGTTTTTTAACTCTAGATAAGAGCTATCGATTTGCATTCATTTCTGTGAAGAAAATTGCCATTGACAATGACCTTTAATCTTACTGCATTTGTGTATCAACATTCTTCCTTTAGCCAGTTTACATTTAAAAATTCATGAATTGCTCTGACGTGCATACACAATGCTGTTATGATGAAGTTTCAGCAAATAACATTGGAACTAATGATCTTCAATTTTGACATTTCACCAATAACTTACCAAATTTAAGTTTGTCAAGTTGAGCTACAGTGTCATTGACACTTTCATTTGTGCAAAGAGTGAACATTTTAGTTATTGAAGAAATGTTTTGGCAAGTGTCGACTGCTATTCAGGTTGGGGAAAGTTTAATTTGTTTTCCAACTAAGCCCTGTACAAGAATAGTAGTGAATGAGTACACTAAAAAATAATGCAGTTTTGAATATCATGATATTTAAAATGAGTATATCTTCTTTTTACCTCTTTTCTTTTCAGTTTTCTGCTAAGCCAGTTCATTACAGCATTACAGGATCAAATAAGTCTGATAACAGTCAGCTACAGGCAGACATAATATATCAGTTTCCATGGGGAGAGGAGGTGATTGAATCCATTAGCAACCATGGAAATATTGGAGACAATCATGGGGTAATTACATATTAACAGGGCTGTTGCGAAGCACTCTTGATTGGGGATTGGAGAGATGGTCTGATGAAAGTTTAGGTTTCTTATAAATTCTGACTTTTGTAGTTGGTGAAATGGCAGGTAGCCTAAGGTGTTATCTGTGTGGTTCACGAAGGTAGGAGTACCGTTATTCCAGGTTAGCGATGCACAGTAGAACAGATAAATAGTATTACTGCAAATGTTTATGATACATCAACATTTGATTTGGTTGATTGATACAAAGATAATTTTACCTGATAATTCTACCACGAATCTGATGGGGGGTGTGGTGGGGGGGGGTCCCCTCCCACCCTATTTGCTTTGGCCCAGATTGTTATAACATCCAGAGAATGGTCTAAGCAGGCACCTGCCTTTTGAGATACATGGCTGCCACCATGTGCCTATCAAGTGCACAAAAACCATGGTGCTTTTAAAACCAAATGCAACTTAGATATCCCGTTCACTATATATTTGGGAGTGAGAAATGCAAAATAATCCAAGAATGTTCACAAAAGAATTGATGTTGTGGAGAATTCATTTGTATCCTGCTTAAAGTAAATTGCCTAAGTTAATAAAGATTTTTACGGACTTTTTCTGAACAAGACAGCTGTACCTGCAAGAAAATCCAAAGTAAAATGGAGCGATGACCTTAGATATGATATAGGCACAGACGAATGGCAGAATTTATACAAAACAACATTCACTTCTACCAGTGACACATATTTACAGACACTGCAGTTCAAAATAAATCACTGAATCCAATTCTAAACTATTTTGTAGTGGTCTTGCCGAAACTCAGCTCTATAGCTTTTGTTTTAACTCAAAAGAAACAATAGCACATCTCTTTTATGATTGTTCATATTCAAAAACGATTTTACTCCAACTCATAGAAAAAGGTCAATATTGTTTGTAATTCAGATGTTCAGTTCAGTCTTAAGGAAGTAATATTAGAAATGCAAATAGAACCTCAGTTATCCGACATATTGAATACATGTTTACAAATTTAAAAAAAAATATATGTATGTAGTCTTGAAAACCAGCTACCCAACTACACAGCGTATACAGAAGTTTTAAAGAATTACAGAGCTATCAATATATACTCACTCTATTTATACTTGTTCTGCAAGGCAAACAAAAACAAATTGAGGCGGGAAACAATATCAAAAATAATTAGTTTAATCTAAATGTCTTCTATAACCACACAGGCCTATGTTGAATTTAGAATGGAAGATTGTACTTATTCTTTACACATTGTATTTTTGTCCATACATGTGTGTTAATGTAATTTACTGTGAAAACTAAATAAAAAAAAGTGCACCAAAATGTTTGGAGCTCCAAAAAATGTCCGCCTAAAATAATGCATTGTCAATTTAACCTAAAACAAACCACCACTGCTGCAGTGTAACCTCTAGCTCCCTAGATTGCAATTTTCAATAATGTACATTTCACAAGAAGGAATCATTTCACAAGAGTGACATAAAGGATCTCAAACAAATCCTAGGCTAATTCTGGGCTCAGTCCAGATTTAATTCAGTGGACAAGACTTATAAAGTTCACGATAAACTAGAGATGAGTTGAAGATTCTATTTATCACTTGATTCCAAACTTAATAAAAGATGATTAAATGAATCAAGAAACAAACAGCATTTCCTGTGAGATTAACCTTTTACCTAACGCATAGGATATCACAATTTATTATTTCAATTATTGTTTTCTAAATTTTTTCAAAACATTCAGCAGAACATATTGTATGACCCCTCACTGGGGATGAGCTCGATGAGCTAATTCCAATGAGAGTTTCACATGATATAGTTTTGTTGAATTTTTTTTAAAAATAATATTTGTTTCAACTGCCTAATTCATAAATTACGTGGGCAGGCACAACCAATTCGTTTGGTAAAGTGTTAAGGCCTCCAATTATATTGTTAAAAATAATGCATTGTTTGGCAAAGTATCTGATTTAAAAAATAGTACCCAATAACATAGAAATTTTGACAGTGGCAGATATTTTGTAAATTTCAGCAATAGAATTATATTGGTTCAGAACTTATTAAATGATGTCACTGAAAGTGTTGTTTTAAACATTCAAAAGTTTTGTGCTCAAGTTCATGCAAGAATACAACTACATAGACCTGGCCAACTTTCATAATGTTATTGGGTGATTGTGCTTTATCACTTCTAAAGTGGTTTAATGGATGGGAAGGGGGCATGGTGGCTCAGTAGGTAGAGGTGCAGGCTGTAAGCTGAGAGTCCTTGGTTCGAATCCTACCTGCAGCAACCATGTTGTGTCCTTGTGCAAGACACTTCACCCCCATTGCCCAGGGGGGAGGTGGGGGGGGGCACTGTGGCATTGTATACTAAGGCATACTGCACGTCGATGGTGCACTTGTCTTCAACCAATGCTAAGTCTACTTGTGTGGAGTTAGTATATTGGGGAGCCTAACAGTTGCTCACCATTGCTCGGTGGTTCTCTCTAGGTACTCCGGCTTCCTCCACCCGTAAAACTCTCTGACACGAGGTGACCCTGACTGTCAAAAGTGTTGTTAAACCCAATAAATAAATAAATGGATGAGAAAAGGGTCAGATCATGGGATAGACAGTGTTGCCACACTTAAGTTTGAGTGGAAAGCCCATGTTAAAATATAAATGTATTATGTCAACTCTGATATCAATACACTTGACAGAATTGCAACAAATTAGACATTTCAGCCCTTTATTACATGCATATTACTTTTCTTCAAGTTCCATATTTACAAATCCATATGGAACATGTGTTCCATACCAATTTCCGATGACAGATTATTTTTCCACCAGACATCATAGATCCATCAAAAGAACTAAACTCCACCCACTTTTGTAATCAGCCAATCAAAATGTCCCATTCTGACCCAGATCAAGTTGGAAGCTGTGGTGACAGTTAATAAATCGAATGTCAATTGGAAAATGTTTTTGTTCAAATCCACCTAAATTAACAAAATTAAATTATTCTACAAGTGGGGAGTGATTTTATAACACTCAAGTTTGACTATGAAGTGAATATCTCTTAGTTAATGGCATCTAATTTCTTAAAAATACAAAAAGACACTTAATATTTGGTGTGCAGCTTCCTTTTGAGGTGTAGACTCAGATTTGTTCAAGAGAAGTTCGAGAAAAAATTTTCCTGCCCCAAATTTCTATTTTCCAAACCGAGAGGCAGATTTGAACCAAATTTGATATGAGGGCTTATGGGGTCATAAGCACTTAATTTAAATTATGCCAAAAAATTTTTTCCCATTGCCCCATGGGAACCACAGGAGCTAAAAATAGAAAAAAATTAAAATGCCCATATCTCCAAAACTACACGGCACTGAGAATTCTTATTTGGTGTGAAGCTTCCTTAGGACCAATGGAATGGTAAAAAAAATTGCTATTGGTTTTATCATGGGGCACTTTTTTGGGGACTTTGAAAAAGTGCTGAGTCAGTATATTTTTATACTGTAAACCAACGGCCCAGACTTAGCTGGTGCTAACTCTTAAATATTCAGGGCCAAACACAAATTTTTCCCCCCAAATCCCCAAAATTTGCATCCAAAACCAAAAAACTAATGTCCTATATGGTCCTCCATACTTTTGTCTACTGCGTATGTGCAGTGTCAAGGAAGTACCGAAATTGGCGCCAAGCCTCATTCTTTGTTTGGCCCTTCTGTCAGTAACAACTAACTGACTTCTGTGCTTCAAAATCTCTATTTTTATGATGCCAGACACAAAGTAATGGTGATTTTGGTGGATCAAAGGATGAATTAAGAGGATGAGAGGAAAAAACAGTGGTTGGATGTGTTCAGGGCTGTAACTTATAATTTTTATTGAAAATTATTTCATGTTTCCTAATTTCGGGACATGGGCCTGATGTTATCATTCTTGCTATGAAATTGCCACTGTTTGTTAAGTGTTTCCTCCCTCTCCTTCCTTGATACCCCCCTGTTAAGCTCCCATACTTTTTGGACCTTTTTTGAAATTTTTTTATTGAAAATTTCATGGGAGTTTAACTTGGTTACAGAATGTTTATTCTGTATATCCCCATGGTTACGTCCTCACCCTTTGGGTGTTTAGACATTTTTGGTCTTGCATCTTCCATCTAATGTATCACAGTTTCTTCTGATGAAGATTCTGACTTGCATCGGATAGTTTAAAAAATCTGTTACTGACTTCAGGCCTTGTTGTTCAGTCCCTGGGGTCTTGTTTCTGGTCTTTTAGCATTTTGTTTACATTGACAACGGTTACTTTCTGTAAGTAATCTCCTATTCATTATGATGTCAGGTCTATAATCAGATACATTATATACTCCGAAAGTGTAGCATTAATTTTTTAGAATCATTTAAAAAGATTTGTCCACACTTAGGCTTTTTGGGGATCCATTTGGGCTCATCGTTCCCTTTGGGAACTTGGGTTCATATCAAATTTTTTCGAAAATTTTTTTATGAATAATTTTTCGAAATTTTTGTATTGGATTGTGTTGTTGTGTATCTTTGTCATATTATAATGAGGGTTAGTGCGAGAGCTATGGACTTGTAATTTTTTGCGTAATGAAAAAATATTGACCAAATTGTAAGTCGAGGAAATCTTCCTCTGACTCTCATGTTTTTTGTGTTTGCTGTAGTCAGTGTTCTCGCACTAACACTTGTTCTGTTTGTGCCAATTGGGATGACAAATGTTGGAGATGTGTGTCACGATATGTTGTTAGTGGTGAGAGATCCATGCCTGCTCTCTACCACAGGCTCACTCTAGTATGTCAGTTTCTTTTTCAGAGGAACAAGAACATGGTGATGTATTGGTGATACCGTCAGAAAGTGTGCTACCGTCATCGCAATCTAACAAAGAGCTAGCAGCAAAAGTGCTCAATGAAATTAGACAAGGGCCTAGATCACTGATCATGGGATTTATGTCCTTGTCGCCAGCTAGCTTCTTTCACTCAGAATATGGGTGTCATGACACCGGGTAAGTCCGTAGCGGTTGAGGAAAGGAAAAAGGGTGTTGCGAGCGCTATAATATCCGAACATGCTCACCCTGCGACGATGGAACAGAGGAAGCCAGTCAGTTCTGCGGTCGGCTCGTCCAGGTCCTCCCGGACCATGAGCGAGACAGGGCCCTCTCTCTTTCAACAACATCTGGGACCAGAGGTTGTTGTTCAGAGCGATCGTCAGTCGGAGCATACGTCCACGCCTCCTGTCCGAGATGCTCCATCAAATAGGCTGCCAGGGCCGGCTAGTCTATCGGCTTCCAGTTCTTTTTCAAAGCACACACGACCTCACCTTGGCTATGTGACTACGGAGGTACAACCTGCATCGCCGACGAAGGATTCGAGAAAGTCTCGCCATCCAATAGCCATGGAAACAAGGCCACATGATTTGGGATGTCCGCATAAGAAGAATATGTCAGATATGCCATCCCAGGAGCGACCAGCGGCTAAGCTACAAAGAACCGCTGCTCCAAAGGCCTCAAATACGGACTTGCTGTTGCAAATAGCACAGCTAATGGCAGCATCCCAGCAAACTACGGTACATCCTACGTCAGTTACCAATGTTGAACTGTCGGATGAAGCTGGGTCGGTACATTCTTCTGCACGTTCAGATAGGGATGACCGAGTCTCAAATCTGGTCCAGTCAGATGGTGAAAGGGAATTGAGTGATTTAGAATTTTCCCTTTCGGAGCAACACAAGGTAGCGATGAATTTTATTCAGCAATACCTTCCAGATGTTGTTCCTCTGGATCAGGATGCTGTGACAAACGATAAAAAATTGCTAGCGTCATTGGACTCCAATTTTTTCGGCCGGGTAAAGGAAGATACACCAGTTTACCCGGTTCAGTCCAATAATGTGTCTCAGACTTTTGATCTGATAAATTACGCTGCACTCAATCTACTCTCGGGATCGAGGAGAAGCAGTTTTTTATCAACACGTGCTCTAGATCTGCCATTTATCAATAACACAAATAAATTCAAAACGACAGGTCAGGGTATATCGAGAGATCCTCTGCATTTGGACGAACAGGCTGAGGACTTAGATTTGTCCTTACCCTCGTCTTTTTCTATACGCTCGGATACAATGGATACAACATTATTCTCCAATAGAGCGAATCTAGATGCTTTATCTTATGCAGATCACCTTACTAGAGCGTTAGCACAACGTCTCAGTGGAGAAGAATTTGAGGTCGTTCATACCTCATTAAGAGTTCTTTCTAGGGCTATAGCTTATTCCACGTATAACTCTGCCCTATCAGTGGCTAATTTAGAATTAATAAGACGTGATGCAGCGCTAGCATCATCATCCCTGGTGGATGTTAAGGTGAAAAACTCTCTTCGAGTCACTCCGGTATCTGGTGACCTTCTCTTTGATGGCAAGCTTTCGTTGATCTATGATCAGGTCACTAAGAAAGCATCTGAAACTCTGCATTTGAAATCAGTTTCAAGTAAAACTGGTATGGCAGAGAAGGGTAAAGGAGGAGCTTCAGGGCAAAATACGTCCAAAGGAAGCTCCTATTGAGGATACAAGAAATCCTCAGGTAATTACCCTAGAGATCGTCAAAGCAGCGACTCAGGTAGGGGACGTGGGTCTGGCTGAGACTACCGGTCGGACGTCGACGGGCCGAGGCACTGCTCGGGGAGGACGTAGTTTCTCTTCCTGCAGACCTCGCAGGTCCAGGAGGTGATGGTTAGGATCTCGGTTGTGGTCCTGTTGGCGAAAGACTCAAGGTTTCTGATAAATTGGATTCCAATTACAGAAGACCTCTGAATCAGAGGGGTAATCTTGGAAGGCCTAAAGCTATCATTCCGAGAGAAACCTCCGTTAACACGAAGTCCGCGCTGGACTCAACTTCCGACCAACCCTCAAAAAAGAGATTCCCTTCTATTAGAGGTAAAATCTCTTTTGGAGAAAGACACAATAGAGGTCGTAGAAAACCAGGATTCACTGGGTTTTTACAGTCACCTGTTCTTGGAGTCGAAGCCAGACGGCTGGATTTGAGCTGGATAAACAAACTGATCGTGCCTCCAGAATTTTATATGGAGACCATTCGATCAGTAAGAGCGAGCATTCGGGTGAACAACTATGCATCATCTCAGATCTAAAGGATGCATACTTTCATGTTGTGGTAAATCCAGCATTCAGAAAGTACCTATGGTTCGCCGTCCTAGGGGTCGTTTATCAGTTACGAGCGATGTGCTTCGGACTCAATCTAGCACCCTGGGCGTTCACTCGAATAATGAACTCGGTAATGGCATATTTCCGGACTCATTCGTCTGCGGTAACGTCGCCCTATTTGGACGACATTCTTCAGAGATACAGCAACTAAACAGTTCTTCAGAACGATGTTCAGAGTCTGCTACAATTGCTCCGATGTGTCGGTTTCATTGTAAAGAAGTCTAGTTCCGTCCAAGTCATTCATACACTTGGGGATGAGCTTCGTGACTCACAACAATCTGGTTCGTCTGCCGTTACCCAGAGTGAAATTAGTCAGTTGTTATGCTCGCTTTTTCAGACGCATTAACAGCAAGGAAATTTATGCGACTGATGGGGCTGTGCGGAGCGGCTGCGGACCTCATTCCAATGGGTCGCTTACGCACACATCCACTCCAGATATTCTTTACTCAGAACTGGAGTGTAAAGACGCATTCGCTCGAGTCCAGTATTGTTTTAACAGACCAAGTAAAACAAAAAGTTCAGATTTGGGCAGACATTCAGTGGTTAACTCATGGAGTTCCGCTGCAGCTGCCAGATCCGGTTTTTACGATTATGACAGATGCAAGTCAAGCAGGTTGGGGGACGACCCTGAGCCCGACAGACTCGAAATGTCAGGTTTTTTGGGACCCTGTGTTCCTGGACAAACATATAAACATCAAAGAAATGATGTCAATATGGCTAGCGCTACGTCATTGGATGAACATAATACAGAATTCACATGTTCAAATACTGTCGGACAACTCAACAGTAGTAGCGTATATTCGGAACCAAGGAGGCACTCATTCGATTCCCTTATACGAACTAATAGAGAGAATTCTTCTGTTTGTCTTGGAACATCATGTTCATCTATCGGCCCGTCATATACCGGGCCGTCTGAACGTTCTAGCAGACTCGCTCTCTCGGAAAGGTCGCATGTTGCCTTCGGAATGGACTCTCAACCAGCGAGTATTCAGGCAGATTTGGTACCAATGGGATCGGCCAATGATAGACTTATTCGTGACTCATCTCAACAATCAGTTGCAGACATATTTGTCACCATGCACAGATCCTCAAGCATATGCAATAGATGCTCTCTCAATTTCTTGGGACGGAATGATAGGATATGCATATCCTCCAACTCCGTTGATTCAACAGATCTTGTTGAAGATCAAGCAATCGCAGTGCAAGATACTGCTGGTAGCATCTCTGTCGTCTCGAAAACCATGGATAAATCTACTCAGGTGTCTGTTATGGGACATTCCCTGGAAGCTTCCTCCACGGGAGGACCTTCTTTATCAGGGGAAGTCACGCACACTGCATCACAACCCGCAGGGTCTCAACCTTCACGTATTTCTGTTGTGCGGTCCTTCTTGCACGGGAAGTGCTTTACAGGACGAGCAGTGGACACAATTTCTCACTGTAGGAGGGCCTCCTCTTCACCGAATTATGCGGCGAAGTGGAAGGTTTTCTTTCGCTGGTGAAAGGATCATTCGATAGACGTATATGATCCATCCATTCCAGACATTGCAAACTTTCTGGTCTACTTGTTTGACGTTCTCAAACTGCAGCCAGTCACTATCAAGGGTTATAGGTCTATGCTATCAGACACTTATGCTCATCATGATAGCTTAGAAATTGGAACTAATGTTTCTTCATCTAAGCTAGTTAGAAACTTATCGATCAATAGGCCTAGAACCCTTAGATTAATTCCTGAGTGGAATTTAGCTTGGGTTCTGTTGAAGCTTAAAGAAGCTCCATTTGAACCATTGGATGCTGTAGAGTTCAATTCTTGACATATAAAACAGCTTTTCTCTTAGCCTTTGCTTCCACAAGAAGAGTTGGTGAGCTTCATGCTTTATCTATAGATGATTCTCATTATCGTAGTGTTGGTAATACTATTACTTTAACTACTAATGTGGGATTTTTGGCTAAGAATCAGGCTCCTAATAAATATCCTGAGCCTATTATCATTAAGGCTCTTCCATCATCAGATAACCGTAGACCTTTGCTGTGCCCAGTAAGAGCTATGTGCATTTATAAACACAGATCAGAGTTTATCAGAAAAGGAAGAAAACGCTTCTTTTTATCATTAATTCCCAATAGAAGGGACATTTCTGTTCATTCTATTCCTAGATGGATTCAATTAGCAATTCGCACTGCTTATGAAAGTTTATCTTCTAATCAGCAGTCAGTGCTTAAGATTTCAGCGCATGAAGTTAGAGCGCTGTCCACATCTTGGGCCTATTCTAACAGTATTGCCATTACTGATCTCATGAAGGCTGCTTACTGGACACAGCCTTCTACCTTTACAAAGTTTTATCTTAGAAATATAGAGTCTATTTCAGGCGACCTTAGATGTTTAGGTCCGTTATCTGTTGCTCAGAATGTCGTCCACTAAACAATTACAGCTATAGTTATGTAGGTTTTCTGTTCCAGCAGTGACTCTGTCCCGCTGCCCTCTTCATTCTGTGGTGATTTGACTCAGAGCAAGTGGAAGGGGGGGGGGGGGGGGGTTTCTCTTATATCACCGCCTTTATAGTGAAAAGCAAGGGAATTCCTCCTTTGATGTCAGTAATTCCGAGTCGGTACTGGAATGGTTTTAAAGTGTAAAGCTAATATATATCTCATTTATGTAATATTTGTAAAGTGTAGCTCGGTGTGAAGCATTTGTATATGTCACGTGTCATACGAGCACTATATACAATCCTCGGACACTTTTAAATGAGTATAAAGAGTCTCTTTCTCTGGACTATCTTTATTTATTGGCTACCTTTATTAAATTAGTATAATGGGTTATACTGGATGTTAATAGAGAATTATAGATGATATACTGCTCAATTACCTGGTTGGTATTGTGTCTTTCTTATTTCTAATAAATAAGAAAGACATATGTAAATCCTTTCTCTCCTTTTCTCCTTGAGGGGATATTCCTGTATATATAATTGAGCTTATTGGATTTTCCTTTATGTCCTTGACCTTCCAGCCTTTTTACTATTCAGCTAAGTCTGGGCCATTGGTTTACAGTACAAAAATATGAAAAAATTTAAAGTAATTTATATATTTTTTATACTTACCAATGTCCCAGACGGGGATGGCCCTCCCATGAGTTGGGAACTCATACCTCCCCGCTGATTATATACATTTAGCAGGCACTGGTTGTAAGAATGAGGCTTGGCGCCAATTTCGGTACTTCCTTGACACTGAGCATGTGCAGTAGACAAAAGTATGGAGGACCATATAGGACATTTGTTTTTTGGTTTTGGATGCAAATTTGGGGGGCAAAATTTGTGTTTGGCCCTGAATATTTAAGAGTTAGCACCAGCTAAGTCTGGGCCATTGGTAAGTATAAAAAATATATAAATTACTTTAAATTTTTCATTTTTTAACTCTGTGGGTAATGGGAAAAACATTTAAGACTACTTTTCTCCCAAACCATGGTTCCAAAAGGTTTCAAATTTCATATATAACATCTTTGGAAAATTGTTTCACACGTTCATTGAAATCAAATTCCCGGGTCCATATTTGGGCTCTCTATAGGAGCCCAAATGTTTAAATTAGTGCAGTATATGGAATATTCCTTAAAAATCTTCTTCAGATCTACCAATCAGAATCTTTTGATATTTGGTATGCAGCATGCTTAGGGGGTGAGATTCAAGTTTGTTCAAGCCAAATCCCTGGGTTCATATTTGGGCTCCCTGTGGGAGCCCGAATTATAACTTAGTTCAATATAAGAAATTTTTTTAAAAAAATCTTTTTCTTCAGATTCAGCAGTCGGAATGTTTTGATATTTGGCATGCAGCATCCTTAGGGGGTGAGATTTAAGTTTGTTGAAGCCAAGTCCCTGGGTTCATATTTGGGCTCCCTGTGGGAGCCCGATTTATAACTTAGTTCAGTATGAAGAATATTCTTAAAAAATCTTCTTCTTCACATCCACCAGTCAGATTCTTTTGGTATTTGGTATACAGCATCCCACTGGAGGTGAGATTCAAGTTTGTTCAAGCCAAGTCCCTGAGTTCATATTTGGGCTCCCTGTGGAAGCCCGAATTATTATTTAGTTCAATATGAGGAATATTCTTTAAAAATCTTTTTTTTAGATCCACTGGTCAGAATCTGGATATTTGCTATAAGCTTTTCTTAGGAGGGGCAGATGCAACTTGTTGAAATGAAGTCGCCGGATTGATATTTAGGCTACCATGTCAGGTGAGTGCCCTCAGGCCCCTGGGGCCTCCTGTTTCACCTAAATATTGAAATTTTATTTTCTGTAAAGTTACCCTGCAACTTTATACTAATAAAAGATATATCAATTAATATTGCTTTTGGATATTCCGATGTTTTTTTCTGGAAATATGATTTTTCTTAAATTAATATGTAAAAACAGGAATTTCAGTTGATTTCAGCTCTCTGATCAATAATGCTCATATGCTTGAATATTATTTTTTACTTAAGGGGACGTCCAACCTAACTTTACTCAAATTTCTGGTAATTTTCTCCAAAGCCCAGAGAAGGTCAGAAAGGAAGAACCCCAATAAATTATATATCAATCTTTTTGGAATAAAACATAGATTTTGTGGAAACTAATATTTGCAATGGAACCATTACCATGTGGCAAAAACCACTGCCTGAAAGTCTGCTCTGGCATAAGTAGCCGACCAGATTTTATACAATAAAATACCTTAAATTTACAGAATAGTTAACTTCTGCAATCATTCTAGTACAGACTCGGAGAAATCTTTTTCTCATTCTTGCAAGGAACAGTCCGCAAGACTAATTGTCATTTAGGATGTCTAAATTCCAAGGGGCTGCCATTTTTCTTGTGTTTGTTTACCTTTTATGAAGTTCACCAAGGGTCAAATCCACACAGTTCGCATGAACAAGTATGGAGTCATGAGAGAGTGTATCAATGTAAAATGAAGAATGTCCAATGTGGCTTTTGTCAGTCTGCTGTGACCATACCCCCACAATTCTATGCCATTTTGCATGAGATCTGTGTCAAATTGGTAAAAGAAGATGAGATTGATACACCAAAAAAGGGAAAATTCCCAAACCTTCTCATTTGATATTATATGTGTCTATTTCTGGGGTTGCATAAGCAATGACAGCTGCCAAGATTGCCATTTGAATGCTCAAGTGTGGCCAAAACAATCAAACGACCTACCCAGCGTGCAGAATACTTACATCAATCAGCTTCTTTAAGTTAAAAAAACATGGCTTCTAATTCATTTGTGTACATGGTTTGGTATGCTTCATTTGTTTTGAAATTATCGCCCATCTGTAGTTGCTGTTTGGAGAGGCTTAACTGTTGCTTTCTCATGAGATTTAAGAACATTAATAACCGATCTGCTTACCAGTACTAATTTTATGGGCAGTGAGTTACAAGCCTGAACAATATCAGAATTATGTTGGTTAATAAATTAATTTAACGAAAAATTTAAGAGACTTTTTGGTCTCATTTCAGTAATTCGTGTGATTTTTGTCCCCAGGCAGCTTCTTTCCATTTCTGTCCACAGATTGTCAACCCACATAGATTTTTGCAACCTTTTGGTACCAATAGCGATCAAAATCGACGTTCATTTATCTTACACTCAATGCGCATGTGCAGAGAAGACATTTAAATTTACAATGGTTCAACGTTTTGCTATATTTGGTGAACAGGAAAAAATCTTTCTGAAAATTCTCCTTGACATTGGTCTTCTTTTTGCCTAGCCTTGTGCGGCTTGCAATTTCTTTGTCATCAAAAGCAAAAAAAATTTGAAAAACGTGGATAAATTAAGGTTTTGTGTACTTTTGTCATTATTTTGGTATATAATATGTCGTTATTCACTGCTTTAATTCGTATTTAGGGCATTGTGGAAATTTAAAAAAAAAAATGTCCAAAGTTATGTTGGATGACCTCTTAACAAAAACTTAACTAAAATCAGCAACTTTTTACCTCACCTGACTGCAAGTCAGTGTGAGGTATTGCCATCACTTGGCGTCCTTCGTCCTTTAACTTTTGCAAACCAGGCTTCTTCTCAACAGCCATTCAGCCAAATTCAAACATATATTGCACAAACCATCCCTGGGGTATACCCTTTCTATTTTGTTCAAATGGAGTGGCTGCCTTCTTTGGGCTCTGGGCAATGATGCCAAAGCCTAAAAATCTTTAAAAATCTTCTTCTCATGAACCACCAGAGAGATTGCCTTAATATATGGTATGTAACACTCTTTGGTGTTGAAGATTAAAGTTTGTTCAAGAGAAGTTGGTAGATCAATATTTGGGCTCTCTGTGGGCACATACCCATTTTGGGCTTCGCCCAAAATTTCTATTTCAAGAACCGATGAGCCAATTTTAACCAAATTTGGCATGTAGCATAAGTGGGTCCAAAGTACTAGATTGATGACCAAAATTTTTTTTCGTTGCCCTGTGGGTACCCCAGGGGCTAAAAATAGAAAAAAATTCAAATGCCCATATATTTTATACTATAACCCAATGGCCCAGACTAGCTGGTGCAAACTCAAAGTTATCAAGAGCCAAACACAAATTTTGAACTCCCCAATCCCCAAAATTTGCTTGCAAAACCGAAAATTAAAAGTCTTATCTGGTCCTCCATACATTTACTCTGCGCATGCGCAGCCGTCAGGAAGTGACCTGAATTGGTGCAAACATCATTCTTTGTTTGGCCCTAAAGTCAGCAACAATGAAATGACATCTGTGCTTTAAAATCTCCTTTTTTGAGGATGCCAGACACAAATCAATGCAAGAATGGTGGATCCAAGGCTGTTATTGGATGATGGAAGTGTTCAACGGTGGTTTTAGATGTTCAGGGCTGTAACTTTATAATAATTAGAAAATTATTTTATGTTTCCCAATTTCGGGACATATGCCTGACGTCATCATTTTTGTTAATGATTATTCCAGTATTTGTTAAGTATTCCTTCCCTATCCTTCCATGAACCCTTCCTGTTAAACTCTTAAGCGTTTTGGCTATTTTTTATTGAAATTTTTTATTAAATTTCTTGGGAGTTTAACATGTATTACAGAATATTATTCTGTTTTTCCCCATGGTTACGTCCTCACCCTAGGGGTGTTAGGTCGTTTAGTCTTGCATCTTCTATCCGATGTATCATTTTTTCTTCGTATGAAGATCTAGCTTTGCATCTGGTAGCATTTAAATTGGTTTCTGACTTTGGGCCTTTTTGGGTGCCTGATGTCTTACTTATTTTGACGTTGTTCACATTGACAATGTCCTCATATATAGGTAGTTTTTTATATTCTATTATTGTAGAATTACTGTAGGACACATGGATTATTATTCCGGTAGTGTAGCTCAAAAAATTTGGATTTTGTCTATCGGGATGCCTTTGGGCTCTTAATGTTCCCTTTGGGAACTTAGGCATTTTTAAAAAAAAAAAAAATTTCCCAAAAATTTTTTGAATTTAATTTTGATTGCTATTATTCATGTATCTTAATATATATTTTGTTGTGCAGTTTGGAGGACTGATATCGACTTTAGTCGATACACTCCTCCGGACTCTTGTCATTCTTGTGTTCACTGGGATGACTTGTTGGAGACGGGTGTCGCGGTATGTTGTTGGCAGTGCGGTTCTGAGGCCAGGCCTCTCACTGCGTTATAATTCATTTTGTCAGTTTCTATTTCAGAGGAACATGAACATGGTGATGATATTCTGACACCCATCCAAGTGTGCTACCATTGTCGTGCTCGTGGAGTATATAGAGCAAGCTGCAGTGCTCATGATTGCAAGAGTTACGGCTTTTGTTAAGGGTTTTAATTTCTTGCAAGCAATTAGCTTGAAGAGTGAAGCGATACTCCGTCCGTGGGTGCCGTGACGCCAGGTAAGTCCGTCGTGGTCGAAGGAAATGTAGATGTGGGTAGAGCGATCACTTAAATGTAAATAGCTCACCCAGCGACAACGGAAATAGGGAGGAAGTCGGCAAGTTCTTGCACTCGGCGAGCTCTAATAGAGGCCCCTCTCTAACCTAACTTTGAGGCCAGATGTTGTTATGAGAAACTTGCACAAGCTGGAGCATATGTCTGCCCTCCACTCGGGATGCTCTGTTTAGTCTGGATCGGCTTCAGTCATGGCTTCCTCCTCAACGTTCCACAAGCAGAAATGAAGTTTTCTGGTTGGAAACTTGCATGAGACGGAGCATACGTCCGCCCGCCGCTCGAGACACTCCGTCTAGTCTGCAGCCGGGGTTGGCTTCAGTCACGGCTTCCTCCACTACGTTATTAAAGAACACTCGACCACATCCTAACACCTGACTTCGGATATCCTGCCTGTTGCACGAAGAAGGAACCACTCTTCGCCGGTGAAGTCGTACCATCCAATAGCTAGGGAGACGAGGCCTCGATCATCGGGACGTTCAGAGAAGAGATCCATCTTCGACACACCGTCCCAGGAGCAGCAGGCGGCTAAGAAATGGAAGACTGCTGCTCCTCAGGCCTCGAAGATGGACTTGCTGTTGCAGATTGCGCAGTTCATCGCAGCATCCCAGCAAGTGCAGGTGCAGCCTCCCTCAGACTCAGAACCTGAGCTGTCGGATGGTGCTGGGTCGGTCCAGTCATCTGTTCATGCAGATGCAATGGACCGAGATTCGCAACTGATTCGCTCGGATGGTGAAAGGGATAAGGAAGAGGATTACCCTTCCCTTTTGGAACAGCACATGGTTGCGATGGATTTCATCCATCAATACTACCCTGCATTTTTCCTACGAATCAGAATGCTGTGACAACAAGAGAGAAACCGCTGGCGTCGTTGGATGCAGACTTTATACGGACAAAGGAAGAAGTTCTTTCTTTTCTGGTTCAGTCTAGGCAGGTGTCGCAGGCCTTCGGCCATGTAGACGACGCCATATTCACCTCTCGAGTGCGAGGAAAAAAGACGGTTTCTTAACTACATCTTCCATAAACATACCGTTTCTTCGACCACATTCATTTAAAGCGGTTGGAGAAGATGTTCAGAGAGCTCTTCTGCATTTGGATGAGCAGGCTGGTGATCTAGATGTATCCTTGCCTGCATCATTCACTATTAGCTCAGACACAATTAAAATGGCTATTTCATCAAGTAGAGCGAATTTGGAAGCAATGTCTTATGCAGATCACCTTACCAGGGCTATGGTGCAACGTCTCATCAGGAAGGAATTTGAGGACGTTTGTACCTCTCTTCGAGTTCTTTCCAGGGCAATACCATGTATAACTCTGCCCTAACAGTGGCTAATCTGAGTTAATCAGACGTGATGCTGCCCTTGCGTCGTCATCACTAAAAGATGACAGGGTGAAAAGCTCTCTCCGGGTTGCTCTGGTCTCCGTACATACTATTTTTGACGACAAGCTTTCGTTAGTCTATGAACAGGCTACTAAGAAAGTGTCAAGTGCTCTGCTATTGAAGTTGGCATCTCAACAACCTGCTTCAGCAGACAAGAGTAAGGAGGATGTTCCAGATCTAAACGTCAAAAGGGAACTCCTCATGAGGGTACCAGAAACCCTCTTACAATTACTCTGGAAGTCATCAATATAGCGACTCGGGATAGGGGCGTAAGTCTGATCGGGATTATTGGTCAGACGTCCCTAGGCCGACAGAATGAGGTTTTTCATGGGGAGGACGTAGTTTCTCCTCGCGTAGGCCTCGCAGGTCATACAGGTGATGTTCAAGACCTCTTTTGCTTGCCAGTTGGCGGAAGGGAATCAATCTTTGCGATAAACTGGATAGCAGTCATGGAAGATCAGTGGGTGAGAAGTGTAGTCTCGGACAGCCTACGGCTATCATTCCAAGCAGAACCCCCACTAACAAGATGTCCGCATTGGACAAATCTTCCGTCAGATCTTTTCAAAAGAGAGTCTCTCCTAGCGGAGGTACGGGCTCTCTTATTAAGGAAGCAATAGAGGTCGTCGAGAATTTAGACTCTCAGGGTTGTTACAGTCACCTGTTCCTCGTACTGAAGCCAGACAGCTCGTTCCGACCGGTAATAGACTTGAGCTGGATAAACAAGCTTATTGTGGCTCCAAAATTCTATATGGAGACCATTCGGTCGGTAAGAGTTAGCATTCGAGTGAACGACTATGCGGCAAGCATAGATCTATAGGATGCATACTTTCATGTCCTGGTACATCCGGCATTCGAAAAGTACCTTCGGTTCACCGTACAAGGGACGGTTTATCAGTTCAGAGCAATGTGCTTTGGTCTGAACCTGGCTCCTGGGCATTCACTCGAATAATGAATTCAGGAATGTCATACTTCTGAGCTCATTCGTCTGCGGTAACGTTGGCTTACTTGGACGACATTCTGCAGAGATACGGCAACAGAATTATTCTTCAGATCGATGTTTAGAGTCTGCTTCTATTACTCCGACGTCTCGGTTTCATCATAAACGAGAAAAAGTTGGATCTAGCTCCGTGCAAGTCGTTCACTCACTTTGAGACACACAACAATCTGGTTCATCTGCCGTTACCCATAGTGAAATTAGTCAGTTGTTATGCTCGCTTTTGTCTACACTCAGACGCATTAACAGCGAAGGAATTCATGCGACTGATGGGGTTGTGCGGAGCGGCTGCAGATCTTATTCTGATGAGCTGTCTACACACACGTCCCCTCCAGATATTCTTTACTCAGAACTGGAGTGTGAAGACGCATTTGCTTGAAACCAGTATTGTTTTAACAGACCTAGTAAAACAGAGGGTCCAGATTTGGGCAGATCTTCAATGATTAACTCAGGGAGTTACGCTGCAACTGCCGGATCCGGCTTTCACGATTATGACAGATGTGAGTTAGACTGGTTGAGATGCGAGCCTAGGTCCCGCAGACTTGAAGGGTCAGGGTCTTTGGGACCCTCGGTTCCTAGAGAAGCACATAAACATCAAAGATATGATGTCATTATGGCTAGCTCTTCAACATTGGATTCACATAATAGCAAACGTCCATGTTCAGATTTTGTCGGGCAATTCGACAGTAGCTTACATCAGGAACCAAGTCGGCACTCATTCAATTCCATTATGCAAATTAACGGAGAGGATTCTCTTATATGTCATGAATCATCATGTTCATCTTTCTGTCCGTCATATACCGGGTCGTCTGAATGCACTAGCAGACTCACTCTCTCGGAAAGGTCGCCTGTTGCCATCGGAATGGACTGTCAACAAGTGAATATTCAGGCAGATTTGCTACCAGTGGGATCGTCCCATGATAGATCTGTTTGCGACACACTGGAACAATCAGTTACTGACGTTCGTGTCGCCATGCCCAGATCATCGAATGTACGCAATAGACGCTTTGTCGATCTCTTGGGAAGGAATGATAGTATGTGCATATCCTACAACTCCGTTGATTCAGCAGATTCTGTTTAGATCAAACAGTCTTGTTTGCGAAATTCTGCTAGTAGCACCTCTGTCGTCACAGAAACCTTGGATCAATTTTCTCAGGTGTCTGTTATGGGACGTTACCCGGAAGCTTCCTCCACGAGAGGACCTTCTTTATCAGGGGAAGTATTTGTTCTTCACGTCCTTCTCCGCCCTTAGTGGCATTATGGAGTCGGTTAGATGTGAGGGAGCCTTGCGGTTCCTATATTATTTGATGACTAACACAAGAACGATTAAAGTAATGTGGGTGAGGGGGGTTCGATATGACTTTGAATCCCCCTCCCCCTCACCCAGCCAAAACCCCCCACCCCACACCGCCAATGTGTTAAGAGGAGATTACCAGTCAAGACGTTGTTTTCTTCCCATAAGCCTCGTATGATTTTAAGTACATACATGCATTTCATGACTTCTCGATTGGCGGCTGGGTCGTGTTCTGTGGCAACCTCATGGGCACATCCACTTTTTAGTTGGTTGGTTTCCTTTGGTTGTTCGTCTATATGTCATATAAGAGCACATAATTCATCATCAATAAATTACTAGCCTTTGGGTACCTGGGAGGCTGTCTAGTCAGTTAACTGGTATTCAGATAATTACATGTGGGATTTCAATGCTCACGTGCATAATAAATGAATTATTAGGCAGACACATTATTGTACATTAGGGACCTTAGAAACAATTAATTATTTCGGGGGCGGTCCGTGTCGAGTTTGTTAATCATAGCTCATTCCATTTCTAGATCCAGGTTTCAATTAATGTCGGTACCCAATCGAATACACCTTGTCTTACACTCTCGTATATTCGCACATTTCTAGAATCATAGATATCGGATAGTACACGTCGGGGAGTGTTATTACTGGAATTTATTGTACACCTGAATGGGTCACCTGTGGGTTACCTCAGAAGTGTGTTTACTCACCAGAGATCGTCCATTTTGATTCTATTGGACATATGTATGTTATATATTATATCACCGGTTGTTGACCTATCTGCGTATGCCGCCTCCGGTATACGTTACAAGCACGCGATATTAATTAATGGGATCGCCACTATAGCCTTAGCTTCTGAAGTGGTGTTAAGCACTGATTTATTAGCTCACCTGGCTGAAAGTCAGGGTGAGGTTTTCTTATCACTCTTCGTCCGTCATCTGCCGTCCGTCATCTGTCGTCCGTCGTCCTGCGTGAAGGTGGTGTTTGAGCCTCTTTCTCCTAAACCACTGGCCACATTTTAATTAAATTTCATGTAAGTAGTGGTTATATAGGGGCATTTTGATTTTTATCCAAAATAGGTTTCGGCTCATATTGAGCAGAGGTGTGGGGAAAAAATGGCCAAATTTTTTGAAAATCTTCTTCTAATGAACCACCAGTAGCAGAGACTTGATATATGGTATACAGAGTCCTTTTGAAGTTTAGAATGAAGTTTGTTCAAGAGAAGTTTGTCAGGCATTATTTGCCTTCGTTATGGGAGGGGCAAAAATTTTGGCCACGCCTAAAATTTCTATTTTCTGAACCGTGAGGTCGATTTGAACCAAATTTGATATGAGATGATAATGGGTCATAAGTAGTTGATTGATGCAAAAAAAAATTTTCTCATTGCCCCGTGGGAACCTCGTGAGCTAAAAATAGGAAAAACCTTAAAACTGCCATATCTCCAAAACTACACGGCACAGAGAATTCTTATTTTGTATAAAGCTTACTTTTATCCAGTAGAATAGAATGGTTAAAAAAAAATCCCTGTCGGTTTGATCACAAGGAACTTTTTTCAGGACTTTGAAAAAGTGCTGAGTCAGCACTTTTTAACACTGTAGGCAATGGGAAAAACATTAAAAAATCTTCTTCTCCAGATCCAGCAGGCAGAATCTTTTGATATTTGGTATGCAACATTGTAGGGTGGATCTGATTGAAGTTTGTTCAAATCGGCCCCCTGGGTTCATATTTGGGCTCAGTATAAGAGCCCGATTTCGAACTTAGTGTATTTCAGGCAAATTTCTTAAAAAATCTTCTTCTCCAGATCCAGCAGGCAGAATCTTTTGATATTTGGTATGCAACATTGTAGGGTGGATCTGATTCAAGTTTGTTCAAATCGGCCCCCTGGGTTCATATTTGGGCTCAGTATAGGAGCCAGATTTCGAACTTAGTGCATTTCAGGCAAATTTCTTAAAAAATCTTCTTCTCCAGATCCAGCAGGCAGAATCTTTTGATATTTGGTATGCAACATTGTGGGGTGGATCTGATTCAAGTTTGTTCAAATCGGCTCCCTGGATTCCTATTTGGGCTCACTATAGAAGCCTGAATTCGAACTTGGTGCATTTCAGTCAAATTTCTTCAAAAATCTTCTTCTCCAGATCGAGCAGGCAGAATCTTTTGATATTTGGCATGCAACATTGTGGGGTGGATCTGATTCAAGTTTGTTCAAATCGGCCCCCTGGGATTATATTTGTGCTCAGTATAGAAGCTTGAATTCAAACTTAGTGAATTTCAGGCAAATTTCTTCAAAAATCTTCTTCTCCAGATCTAGCAGGCAGAATATTTTGATATTTGGTATGCAACATTGTGGGGTGGATCTGATTCAAGTTTGTTCAAATCGGCCCCCTGGATTCATATTTGGGCTCACTATAGAAGCCCGAATTCAAACTTAATGCATTTCAGGCAAATGTCTTCAAAAATCTTCTTCTCCAGATCCAGAAGGCAGAATCTTTTGATATTTGGTATGCAACATTGTGGGGTGGATCTGATTCAAGTTTGTTCAAATCGGCCCCCTGGGTTTATATTTGGGCTCAGGATAGAAGCTTGAATTCGAACTTAGTTCATTTCAGGCAAATTTCTTCAAAAATCTTCTTCTCCAGATCCAGCAGGCAGAATCTTTTGATATTTGGTTTGCAACATTGAGGGGTGGATCTGATTCAAGTTTGTTCAAATCGGCCCCCTGGATTAATATTTGGGCTCACTATAGAAGCTCGAATTCGAACTTAGTTCATTTCAGGCAAACTTCTTCAAAAATCTTCTTCTCCAGATCCAGCAGGCAGAATCTTTTGATATTTGGTATGCAACATTGTGGGGTGGATCTGATTCAAGTTTGTTCAAATCGGCCCCCCCCTGGATTCATATTTGGGCTTACTATAGAAGCCCAAATTCAAACATAGTGCATTTCAGGCAAATTTCTTGAAAAATCTTCTTCTCCAGATAAAGCAGGCAGAATCTTTTGATATTTGGTATGCAACATTGTGGGGTGGATCTGATTCAAGTTTCTTTAAATTGGCCCCCCTAGATTCATATTTGGGCTCACTATAGAAGCTCAAATTCAAACTTAGTGCATTTCAGGCAAATTTCTTCGAAAATCTTCTTCTCAAGATCCAGCAGGCAGAATCTTTTGATATTGGGTATGCACCATGTTTAGAGGGGGGTGGGGGGAGATTCAAGTTTGTTCAAGCCAAGTCCCTGGGTTCATATTTGGGCTCACTGTGGTAGCCCGAATTATGACTTAGTTCAAAATGAGGAATTTTCTTTAAAAATCTTCTTCAGATCCAGCAGTTGGAATGTTTTGATATTTGATATGCAGCATCCTTAGGGGGGTGAGATTCAAGTTTGTTCAAGCCATGTCCCCAGGTCCATATTTGAACTCACTGTGGGAGCTTGAATTGTAACTTAGTTCAAAATGAGGAATTTTCTTTAAAAATCTTCTTCTTCAGATCCAGCAGTCGGAATGTTTTGATATTTGGTGTGCAGCATCCTTAGGGGGGTGAGATTCAAGTTTGTTAAAGCCAAGTCCCTGGGTTCATATATGGGCTCCTTAGTTCAATATGAGGAATATTCTTTAAAAATCTTCTTTTTTTTTTAGATCCACTGGTCAGAATCTTTGGATATTTTGGTATAAGCTTTTCTTAGGAGGAGCAGATGCAACTTGTTGAAATCAATTCTCTGGGTTGATATTTTGGCTACCATGTCAGGTGAGCGCCCTCAGGCCCCTTGGGGCCTCTTGTTAATATAATTAATACCTGGGTGTCTGTTCGAAGAATATTTATATTGTTCTTTGGTACCGCTTTTACTGATTCCAGACTGCTCCCTTCTTTCTTTTTGAAGAAGATTCCTTCAAAAAGGGGGGGGATTTTTTACTGCTCCTCCGGTTTGATGAGTATGTAACTATGAGTGAAGCTGTTTTGTCTGTAATTATATCCTGGATACAGCTTGTGTTTTATTGTATATGGCGTATGTTTGTGGCATATCCTCTCATTCTTATATACGCCATCCTAATTTTTGGGGCTTAGTCCAGACTAGCCTTAAAAATTGGGAACTAGTTACATCCAAATTAGCATTGTCTTTATGCTAAGAATACGGAATTACTTGAATTGGGCTCCTTATCTTTTATATGTCTTCTCTTTTACTGTATAGAGAGACATACATGTAATTCCTTTTAAATTTAATTTCCTTTCACCTTGTATTACAGGCTTTGAACTATGTTGGTCTACTAATTCTGAAGTCCTAGCACCTTTTTACGATTCAGCTAGTCTGGGCCATTGGGGTATAGTATAAAAATATTATAAATTTAAAGTAATTTGTATATTTTTTAGCTCACCGAAGGGAGCTTAACTTATCACTTGCCATCCGTCGTCGTAGTCCGTCGTGAACTTTGCATTATCGACTACTCCTCCCAAACTACTGGACCAAATTGAACCATATTTGGTGTGCGTGTTCCCTATCATATGTCCATGCAAACTTGTACAAATAAACATGCCGCACCCACAGTGGCCACCACAAGGGGCATAACTCTGATAGCACCCATGAATTTCTTTCCAAAATTAAAAAAAATCTTCTTCTTCAGATCCACCAGGCAGAATTCTTTCCTATTTGGTATACATCATCTCTAGGGGGGCAGATTCAAGTTTGTACAAATCGGCCCCCTGGATTCATATTTGGGCTCACTATAGAAGCCCGAATTCGAACTTAATGCATTTCAGGCAAATTTCTTAAAAAATCTTCTTCTCCAGATCCTGCAGGCAGAATCTTTTGATATTTGGTATGCAACATTGTGGGGGGGATCTGATTCAAGTTTGTTCAAATCGGCCCCCTGGGTTTATATTTGGGCTCAGTATAGAAGCTCGAATTCGAACTTAGTGCATCTCAGGCAAATTTCTTAAAAAATCTTCTTCTCCAGATCCAGCAGGCAGAATCTTTTGATATTTGGTATGCAACATTGTGGGGTGGATCTGATTCAAGTTTGTTCAAATCGGCCCCCTGGGTTTATATTTGGGCTCATTATAGAAGCTTGAATTCGAACTTAGTTCATTTCAGGCAAATTTCTTCAAAAATCTTCTTCTCCAGATCCAGCAGGCAGAATCTTTTGATATTTGGTTTGCAACATTGAGGGGTGGATCTGATTCAAGTTTGTTCAAATCGGCCCCCTGGATTAATATTTGGGCTCAGTATAGAAGCTCGAATTCGAACTTAGTTCATTTCAGGCAAATTGCTTCAAAAATCTTCTTCTCCAGATCCAGCAGGCAGAATCTTTTGATATTTGGCATGCAACATTGTGGGGTGGATCTGATTCAAGTTTGTTCAAATCGGCCCCTCTGGATTCATATTTGGGCTCACTATAGAAGCCCAAATTCAAACATAGTGCATTTCAGGCAAATTTCTTAAAAAATCTTCTTCTCCAGATAAAGCAGGCAGAATCTTTTGATATTTGGTATGCAACATTGTGGGGTGGATCTGATTCAAGTTTCTTTAAATTGGCCCCCCTAGGTTCATATTTGGGCTCACTATAGAAGCTCGAATTCAAACTTAGTGCATTTCAGGCAAATTTCTTCGAAAATTTTCTTCTCAAGATCCAGCAGGCAGAATCTTTTGATATTGGGTATGCACCATGTTTAGAGGGGGGTGGGGGGAGATTCAAGTTTGTTCAAGCCAAGTCCCTGGGTTCATATTTGGGCTCACTGTGGTAGCCCGAATTATGACTTAGTTCAAAGTGAGGAATTTTCTTTAAAAATCTTCTTCAGATCCAGCAGTTGGAATGTTTTGATATTTGATATGCAGCATCCTTAGGGGGGTGAGATTCAAGTTTGTTCAAGCCATGTCCCTAGGTCCATATTTGGACTCACTGTGGGAGCTTGAATTGTAACTTAGTTCAAAATGAGGAATTTTCTTTAAAAATCTTCTTCTTCAGATCCAGCAGTCGGAATGTTTTGATATTTGGTGTGCAGCATCCTTAGGGGGGTGAGATTCAAGTTTGTTAAAGCCAAGTCCCTGGGTTCATATATGGGCTCCTTAGTTCAATATGAGGAATATTCTTTAAAAATCTTCTTTTTTTTTAGATCCACTGGTCAGAATCTTTGGATATTTTGGTATAAGCTTTTCTTAGGAGGAGCAGATGCAACTTGTTGAAATCAATTCTCTGGGTTGATATTTTGGCTACCATGTCAGGTGAGCGCCCTCAGGCTCCTTGGGGCCTCTTGTTAATATAATTAATACCTGGGTGTCTGTTCGAAGAATATTTATATTGCTATTTGGTACCGCTTTTACTGATTCCAGAGTGCTCCCTTCTTTCTTTTTGAAGAAGATTCCTTCAAAAAGGGGGGGATTTTTTACTGCTCCTCCGGTTTGATGAGTATGTAACTGTGAGTGAAGCTGTTTTGTCTGTAATTATATCCTGGATACAGCTTGTGTTTTATTGTATATAGCGTATGTTTGTGGCATATCCTCTCATTCTTATATACGCCATCCTAATTTTTGGGGCTTAGTCCAGACTAGCCTTAAAAATTGGGAACTAGTTACATCCAAATTAGCATTGTCTTTATGCTAAGAATACGGAATTACTTGAATTGGGCTCCTTATATTTTATATGTCTTCTCTTTTACTGTATAGAGAGACATACATGTAATTCCTTTTAAATTTAATTTCCTTTCACCTTGTATTACAGGCTTTGAACTATGTTGGTCTACTAATTCTGAAGTCCTAGCACCTTTTTACGATTCAGCTAGTCTGGGCCATTGGGGTATAGTATAAAAATATTATAAATTTAAAGTAATTTGTATATTTTTTAGCTCACCGAAGGGAGCTTAACTTGTCACTTGCCATCCGTCGTCGTCGTCCGTAGTGAACTTTGCATTATCGACTACTCCTCCCAAACTACTGGACCAAATTGAACCATATTTGGTGTGCGTGTTCCCTATCATATGTCCATTCAAACTTGTACAAATAAACATGCCGCACCCACTGTGGCCACCACAAGGGGCATAACTCTGATAGCACCCATGAATTTCTTTCCAAAATTAAAAAAAATCTTCTTCTTCAGATCCACCAGGCAGAATTCTTTCCTATTTGGTATACATCATCTCTAGGGGGGCAGATTCAAGTTTGTACAAATCGGCCCCCTGGATTCATATTTGGGCTCACTATAGAAGCCTGAATTCGAACTTAATGCATTTCAGGCAAATTTCTTAAAAAATCTTCTTCTCCAGATCCTGCAGGCAGAATCTTTTGATATTTGGTATGCAACATTGTGGGGGGGATCTGATTCAAGTTTGTTCAAATCGGCCCCCTGGGTTTATATTTGGGCTCAGTATAGAAGCTCGAATTCGAACTTAGTGCATCTCAGGCAAATTTCTTAAAAAATCTTCTTCTCCAGATCCAGCAGGCAGAATCTTTTGATATTTGGTATGCAACATTGTGGGGGTGGATCTGATTCAAGTTTGTTCAAATCGGCCCCCTGGGTTTATATTTGGGCTCATTATAGAAGCTCGAATTCGAACTTAGTGCATTTCAGGCAAATTTCTTCAAAAATCTTCTTCTCCAGATCCAGCAGGCAGAATCTTTTGATATTTGGTATGCAACATTGTGGGGTGGATCTGATTCAAGTTTGTTCAAATTGGCCCCCTGAATTTATATTTGGGCTCTGTATAGGAGCCCAAATTCGAACTTAGTGCATTTCAGGCAAATTTCTTTAAAAATCTTCTTCTCAAGATCCAGCAGGCAGAATCTTTTGATATTGGGTATGCAGCATCCTTAGGGGGGTGAGATTCAAGTTTGCTCAAACCATGTCCCTAGGTCTATATTTGGGCTCACTGTGAGAGCCCGAATGATAACTTAGTTCAAAATGAGGAATTTTCTTTAAAAATCTTCTTCTTCAGATCAAGCAGTCAGAATGTTTTGATATTTGGTATGCAGCATCCTTAGGGGGGTGGGTGAGATTCAAGTTTCTTCAAGCCATATCACTAGGTCCATATTTGGGCTCACTGTGGGAGCTTGAATTGTAACTTAGTTCGAAATGAGGAATTTTCTTTAAAAATCTTCTTCAGATCCAGCAGTCAGAATGTTTTGATATTTGGCATGTAGCATCCTTAGGGGGTGAGATTCAAGTTTGTTCAAGCCAAGTCCCAGGGTTCATATTTGGGCTCCCTGTGGGAGTCCGAATGATAACTTAGTTCAAAATGAGGAATTTTCTTTAAAAATCTTCTTCTTCAGATCCAGCAGATGAATGCTTTTGATATTTGCTATGCAGCATCCTTAGGGGGTAAGATTCAAGTTTGTTCAAGCCATGTCCCTAGTTCCATAAAATTTGTCTCTCATGACTTCATTCCTTTGTAGTGTTGATGAACCATGTCTAACTGAATTTGACCCCAAATACTTCTTTGAACCACTTTGTTTGAATCACTTTGCCCGGCGAGCGATTAAGGCCCCTTGGGGCCTCTTGTTATACTTACCAATGGCCCAGACGGAGATGGTCCTCCCATGAGTGGGCACTCATACCTCCCCGCTGAATTATGTAGTACTCTCTTCTACAAAGAATGATGTTGGCGCCAATTCAGGTCACTTCCTGATAGCTGCACATGCGCAGAGAGTAAATGTATGGAGGACCAGACAGGACTTTTAATTTTCGGTTTTGCAAGCAAATTTTGGGGATTGGAGGGTTCAAAATTTGTGTTTGGCCCTTGATAACTTTGAGTTTGCACCAGCTCGTCTGGGCCATTGGTAAGTATAAAAAATATACAAATTACTTTAAATTTATAATTTTCCAAACTACATGGAACAGAGAACTGTTATTTGGTATGAAGCATCCTTTTGACCGGTAGAATGGATTTTTAAAAAAAAGGCCATCGGTTGTGTCAGGGTGTAGGGGCGTTTGAAAAAATGCTGAGTCAGCGTATTTGCAAAAATTGAAAAAAAGATTTCTTCAGAACTGCTGATCATAATCGTTTGATATTTGGTTAAATCCAAGTGTGTTCAAATCGACCCCCTCAGTTCATATTTGAGCTCAACAGAGGATCCCAAATATTTAACTTAGGGCACTATGGGGAATAAGCTTTAAAAATCTTCTTCAGATCAAACAGTCAGATTCTTTTGATACTTGGTATACAACATCTCTACAGGGGTCAGATTGAAGTTTGTTCAAATTGAGTCCCTGGATTAATATTTGGGATTCCTAAGGAGGATTGAATATTAACTTGGTGCAATATGGGGAATAATCTTTAAAAATCTTCTTATTCAGATCCACCTGTCAGATTCTTTTGATATTTGGTATGCGGCATCTACAGGGGGGTTAGATTTATGTTTGTTCAAATGGGATCCCTGTATGAATATTTTGGCTCTTTATTGGAGCTCAATTTTTATTTTCGTGCAATATGAGAAAATTTCTTAAAAATCTTCTTTTTCAGACCCACCAGTGAGAATCCTTTAATATTTGGTATGTGACATTTCTAGAGGTGTAAGATTTGAATTTGTTCAAATCGACTCCCTGGGTTAATATTTGGTCTTCCTATGGGAGCCTGAATATTAACTTGTGAAATATGGGGATATTCTTTAAAAATCTTCTTCTTCAGATCCAGCAGTCAGAATGTTTTGATATGTGGCATGCAGCATCCTTAGGGGGTGAGATTCAAGTTTGTTCAAGCCAAGTCCCAGGGTTCATATTTGGGTTCCCTGTGGGAGCCCGAATGATAACTTAGTTCAAAATGAGGAATTTTCTTTACAAATCTTCTTCTTCAGATCCAGCAGATGAATGCTTTTGATATTTGGTATGCAGCATCCTTAGGGGGTAAGATTCAAGTTTGTTCAAGCCATGTCCCTAGTTCCATAAAATTTGTCTCTCATGACTTCATTCCTTTGTAGTGTTGATGAACCATGTCTAACTGAATGTGACCCCAAATATTTCTTTGAACCACATTCTTTGAATCACTTTGCCCGGTGAGCGATTAAGGCCCCTTGGGGCCTCTTGTTATACTTACCAATGGCCCAGACGGAGATGGCCCTCCCATGAGTGGGCACTCATACCTCCCCGCTGAATTATGTAGTACTCTCTTCTACAAAGAATGATGTTGGTGCCAATTCAGGTCACTTCCTGATAGCTGCACATGCGCAGAGAGTAAATGTATGGAGGACCAGATAGGACTTTTAATTTTCGGTTTTGCAAGCAAATTTTGGGGATTGGAGGGTTCAAAATTTGTGTTTGGCCCTTGATAACTTTGCGTTTGCACCAGCTCGTCTGGGCCATTGGTAAGTATAAAAAATATACAAATTACTTTAAATTTATAATTTTCCAAACTACACGGAACAGAGAACTGTTATTTGGTATGAAGCATCCTTTTGATCAGTAGAATGGATTTTTAAAAAAAAGGCCATCGGTTGTGTCAGGGTGTAGGGGCGTTTGAAAAAATGCTGAGTCAGCGTATTTGCAAAAATTGAAAAAAAGATTTCTTCAGAACCGCTGATCATAATCTTTTGATATTTGGTATACAGCATCCATAGGACGGTTAAATCCAAGTGTGTTCAAATTGACCCCCTCGGTTCATATTTAAGCTCAACAGAGGATCCCAAATATTTAACTTAGGGCACTATGGGGAATAAGCTTTAAAAATCTTCTTCTTCAGTTCAAACAGTCAGAGTCTTTTGATACTTGGTATACAACATCTCTACAGGGGTCAGATTGAAGTTTGTTGAAATTGAGTCCCTAGGTTAATATTTGGGATTCCTATGGAAGCTCGAATATTGACTTGGTGCAATATGGGGAATAATCTTTAAAAATCTTCTTCTTCAGATCCACCAGTCAGATTCTTTTGATATTTGGTATGCAGCATCTACAGGGGGGGGGGGTAGATTTAAGTTTGTTCAAATGGGATCCCTGTATGAATATTTTGGTTCTTTATTGGAGCTCAATTTTTATTTTCGTGCAATATGAGAAAATTTCTTAAAAAATCTTGTTTTTCAGACCCACCAATGAGAATCCTTTAATATTTGGTATGTGACATTTCTAGTGGTGTAAGATTTGAATTTGTTCAAATCGACTCCCTGGGTTAATATTTGGACTTCCTATGGGAGCCTGATTATTAACTTTGTGCAATATGGGTAATAATCTTTAAAAATCTTCTTCTTCAGATCAACGAGTCAGATTCTTTTGATATTTGGTATGCAACATCTCTTGGGGGTTAGATTCAAGTTTGTTCAAATGGGATCCCTGGATGAATATTTGGGCTCTTTATTGGAGCCCAAATTTTAACTTAGTGCAATATGAGAAAATTGCTTAAAAAATCTTCTTTTTCAGACCCACTAGCGAGAATCCTTTCATATTTAGTATGTGACGTCTCTAGAGGTGAAAGGTTCAAATTTGTTCAAATTGAGTTCCTGGGTTAATATTTGGGTTCCCCAAGGGAGCCCAAATATTTACTTAGTGCAATATGGGGAATTATTGTTTAAAATCATCTCCTTCAGATCCAGCAGTCAGATTCTTTTGATATTTGGTGTACAACACCTCTGGGAGGGTTAGATTGAAGGTTGTTCAAATCAGGTCCCTGGGGTAATATTTGGGCTTTTTATTGAAGCCCAAAGTTTAACTTAGAGCAATATGAGAAAATTTCTTGAAAATTCTTCTTCTTCAGATCCACCAATGAGAATCCTTTCATATTTGGTATGTAACAACTCTCGGGGTGTCGAATTCAAGTTTGTTCAAATCGATTCGCTTTCTTTTTCTTGTTCTGTTTTTTTTTATTGTTTTTTTTTTTTGGGGGGGGGGGGGGGGGGGGGAGGGGTGTGTACTAGAGAGAACCACAGTAGTTTAAAACAAAACAAAAATTTCGTTCGGTTGTTGTTTTTTAATACTTCACAGAACAGAGTTTGCTAGGAAGCTTTCCTAGGACCAGCAGAAATGAATGGCCAAATAAGTTGCCTTTAGTTGTGTCATAGCAAATAAAAAAAAAATTGCTCTTGCTGCTGATCACATGCTGATACACTCATCTGTCTTGACAGTTTGAGCTGGGTGAGCATTTTAGGCTCACTTGAGCCTCTGGTTTGATTTATGTATTTTTAGAAAAGTTTAACAATAGCAAAATGGGGTTAGGCCATACAAAATAAATTAATTGATTTTCAGGCACTTTTTTTCACAAATCAGTGAGGGAGAGTGGGTTTTATTTTCTATTTGAATTTTCTTCTTGCAAATAGTGAGAATGAATCAATAGGCTTTCTTCCGTCTTTTCACACAGATAATATATACAAAGTGCCAAATTATGCAAATAAAACTATTTTGCAACTTTATTTATGTTCTTCATATTTCAGTTTCAGAGTACAAACATCAGTCAAAAAACGTTTTGGAGTCTCCTGATTGTGTATTAATATCGTAAGACACTGCAATAAAATTGTCCAATGAGGAGGTTTAGTTTCAGTGAGAGATTGCCTGAGAATGAAAACATTTTTTTTACCTTATTTAGCCTTACACACTTTCTTCTTGTTGCATATCTTGAACTCTTTATGTTAATCATTGCATCTCTGTATTTTAGAACAAGAATTCTAAGACCTCCAGTCCAAATATGATTGAATGTACCACAGACTTGGAAAGTTGCCTTCTGATATTTTTATATGATAGTTTTCTGGAAAGATCAAAGACTATGAAAGCAGGAACATCAACACAAATCCGACAGGTATGTATTTTTAGCCTAAATGTAGAAATGTTGATCACTTTCCCATCAAAAAAGCCTATGTCATTTGATTATCGTGGATCAATTTTTATTGATAAATGGTTATGTGTTTGACCATTATATGCAGTTAAGAGGTGTATTCTGTAAACCAGTATGCAATCAAGTGGGAACTGCTGTATTGAGTCCATTTGATTACACTATCCGGTACAGGGCAAAATCTTATTTATACCCCCACAAAACGAAGCTTAGAAGGGGTATATAGGAGTCAACTTGTCCATCGGTCGGTCTGTCGTCGTTATTCCATTGCACATGTAAACTTGTGGAGCGAACTACTTCCACAGTTTTAGCTGCATTTTCATGAAACTTCACAAAAATGATCAACATGATGAGGGGAAGTGTGTAACATACTTTTTTTCCCACTTGGTTTCAAGATGGCTGACTGGCGGCCATATTGTATTTTTTTTTTATGTAAACTTGTGGAGCGAACTACTTCCACAGTTTTAGCCACATTTTCATGAAACCTCACAAAAATGATCAACGTGATGAGGGGAAGTGTGTGACATAATTTACGTACATGTACACTAAGCTTTCATCTTGAATTATTTTCAGTTTCTGCAACTACACACCCATCTAGCACCATACAAAGTATCTGTTATTATAGCTGGATCCAGACTTAACGAACTGAAAGCTGTTGGTAGGAGAGTTCAAAATGATTTTAGAAAAGAGGGCATAGTGCTACTAGATAATCAGTTCCAGTCATTTGTATCTGCTGAGCAAGTAACGAGGTGAGAAACAGGCTTATTAAACAGGCAAATTAACAATACTTTTTTAATAATGATAGCCGAGACCCAAACTCATGCAAATGGAAAATTTACAGTACTTTAGGAAGAAACTAGAAATTTTGGAAATTTATGAAAAGTTACTGATAATTCTACTTTTTCATTTACTTTTCTTGATGGTCATCCTTCATGACAGCTTCAGCCTTAAAGATCTAATTGCAGTTTAGGAATTTTTCTCCACAAAACTGGTGCTTCAACATTAAGTCATACAGGAAGACTTCTAGAGAATGATAGCATTACCATAGCAGTGGCTGCCTGTATCCATGAAATCACTGTCAGGCTACCAGCCCTACAGGATGGGAAGTAGTAGAATTCTAGAAAAATATTCAGACTTTCATGAGTTAATGTTCATGCATGTTGAGTGGGTTATCTTCTGATAAGCCCACAGTAAATGAGGCAGTTTCCCCACTGGGGCTGGGGCTCTCCCTTCCATGACAGGAGAACTGTAGTCTCTGCTAACCTCCTTGGTGCAACCCCTGTTGAAGTGGTGTCTGGTGATTGGGGAAAACTTAGTCTTATTAAGGAGTTGAGATGCTTGAGGCTTCAAATCTGGTCTGCAACACTTGAGTTGTGCCCTTGAGCCAGGAACTTTGCATAGCTTGCTCTACTGAGAGTAGGGTGGTATGGTATACCTGAACCTTAATACTCATTTGTAGCTGGTTGGTACATAGAAATTTCGAAAAGCTTGGCAGCTACTTACAGCTACTTACAGCTACTAGGTAGCCCCTGATAGGTACTCTGGCTTCCTGTGCTTCCAGTCAGTCCAACCAAAAGTCAGAATACCTCCAGTGGTCTCATATATCCACCTGAAATAATTCTATGTGCTTGAAACCCCTATCATGGCTCTATTGAAAAGTGTTTAAAGCCCTACAGTGTGTGCATTAGCTTATTGTTATCTCAGCCACAGAAATAAATGTTTATTTAAAATTCTTGGCACTCTCCAATAAATTGTTTCAAAACAATTACTTAAGAGCAAAATCTTGCTAAACTAAGGCTGCTCTTATCCGTAGCATGCTACCTTTGAAAAAAATAATCATGTTACAAATCTTCTTTGAAAAATAACTTGGCCAAAAATTTCATGTCACATAAATATGTACCCATGTAGAGGAACAAGTCAGGCACAGAGAATCGAAGAGACTGCATTTGCAAGGGAAATTTCCAATCATGACTGACCCATTTAACAATCTACATATATTGGATTTTGGTAGTTTCCCATAAAAGAAATTTGTGGGAATTCAAATAGATTTCTAAAAATTGGATGAAAATGAAGTTTGAATCACAGGCATTTCACAGTAATGATCCTTCCATTTCCATGTTGATTCCATCTCAGCAAAATCATAGGAATTGAAAAATGGGTCCCTCTGTATTTTATAGTGCACACCCACGCAGTGGTGTGTGCGCACATAGGTAACCCAGATACGTATCAATGATTTGAATATTTCTATATACCATGCAACAGAGTTTGGGGTGCCATCTGGCGGCGTGGCTCTCACACTGGCAAAAAATGCGAATCATTGTAACGGATATTTAATTGTTTTTGGCTTTTCAAAGGACTAACGTAAAATATATTGTTGCAGAATGCTGGAAACTATGAGATGTAATTAAGTAATGAAGTGACTTTCGAAGTTATGAAGTTGTTGGCGAGTTAGGTATTGTTTGAAAGTTCGAAGTGCCAATGCCGTCCGTTGCCGGTTTCGTCTTATTCAAAGCCCAGTTTCAATTTTAATGGAGAACGTACACTTCACAAATTGTTGACAACGAATAAAAAAATAAAACAAGTGATTCATTTGACACTTTTAGTGGGCCCTTTTCATTTGTGGGGAACTTAGCATGATTTCCTTAGAAACAGCCGGAGTTCAGATGAATTCAGGTTATGTTGACGTACGGTCTGGGGAAATCTTTGTTCTCAAAACCCGGACATGCAGTCTTGTAGTAAAATTTTACAGAAACAGACATGCACGCGAACAGCGATATTCATTTATTTCCAAGATTTTTATCCCCGCATTTTAAAAAATGCGGGGATATTGTCATGATCTCCGTCCGTACGGCCGTACGTCCGTACGTCCGTACTTCCGTACGTCCGGTTTTGTAATTCGAAACGCTGTAACTTTCTACAGTTGTTCGATAGGGTCTGTGTAACTCAAAAATACAACTTTTAAATTTTTGTGCCACCAGGTGGCTTCTGTGGAGCCACTTAAAAAATGTGTTATTTTTTCACTTTTTTGCTGAATAGTCCCAACCTATGTAATTCGGAGTTCTAAAATTACACTAGGGTGTTGCTAAATGATCTGTAGATATGTAGGAAGGTTTCGGATTTTTCGGGTGCCACGTGGCTGTGCCACCGTAGCCACTTTTGTGTTTTCTTAGACCGTTTCCGGCAAAAGGCTCATAGGATATGTAATTCGAAATGCTAAATCCATGCTCAGATGTTGCAGTAGGGTCTATAGATGCGCACGAAGGTTTCGGATTTTTCGGGTGCCATGTGGCTGTACCACCGTAGCCACTTTCGTGTTTTCTTAGACCGTTTCCGGCAAAAGGCTCCTAGGGTATGTAATTCGAAACGCTAAAACCATGCTCAAATGTTGCAGTAGGGTCTGTAGATGTGCACGAAGGTTTCAGATTTTTCGGGTGTCCACGTGGCTGTGCCACCATTGCCACTTTTGTGTTTTCTTAGACCGTTTCCGGCGAAAGGCTCCTAGGGTATGTAATTCGAAATGCTAAAACCATGCTCAAATGTTGCAGTGGGGTCTGTAGATGCGCACGAAGGTTTAGGATATTTCAGGTGCCACGTGGCTGTGCCACCGTTGCCACTTTTGTGTTTTCTTAGACCGTTTCCGGCGATAGGCTCCTAGGGTATGTAATTCGAAACGCTAAAACCATGCTCAAATGTTGCAGTGGGGTTTGTAGGTGTGCACGAAGGTTTCGGATTTTTCAGCTGCCACCTGGCTGCGCCACCATTGCCACTTTCGTGTTTTCTTAGACCGTTTCCGGCGAAAGGCTCCTAGGGTATGTAATTCGAAACGCTAAAACCATGCTCAAATGTTGCAGTAGGGTCTGTAGATGTGCACAAAGGTTTCAGATTTTTCAGGTGCCACGTGGCTGTGCCACCATTGCCACTTTTGTGTTTTCTTAGCCCGTTTGCGGCAAAAGGCTCCTAGGGTATGTAATTTGAAATGCTAAAACCATGCTCAAATGTTGCAGTAGGGTCTGTAGATGCGCACAAAGGTTTCGGATTTTTCAGTTGCCACGTGGCTGTGCCACCATTGCCACTTTTGTGTTTTCTTAGACCGTTTCCGGCGAAAGGCTCCTAGGGTATGTAATTCAAAATGCTAAAACCATGCTCAAATGTTGCAGTGGGGTCTGTAGATGTGCACAAAGGTTTCAGATTTGTCAGGTGCCACGTGGCTGTGCCACTGTTGCCGCTTTTGTGTTTTCTTAGACTGTTTCCGACGAAAGGCTCCTAGGGTATGTAATTCGAAATGCTAAAACCATGCTCAAATGTTGCAGTGGGGTCTGTAGATGCGCACGAAGGTTTTGGATTTTTCAGCTGCCATGTGTCTGCGCCACCATTGCCACTTTCGTGTTTTCTTAGACCGTTTCCGTCGAAAGGCTCCTAGGGTATGTAATTCGAAACACTAAAACCATGCTCAAATGTTGTAGTGGGGTCTGTAGATGCGCACGAAGGTTTCCGATTTTTCAGGTACCACGTGGCTGTGCCACCGTTGCCACTTTTGTGTTTTCTTAGACCGTTTCCGGCGAAAGGCTCCTAGGGTATGTAATTCGAAATTCTAAAACCATTCTCAAATGTTGCATTGGAGTCTGTAGATGTGCACGAAGGTTTCAGATTTTTCAGCTGCCATGTTGCTGCGCCACCATTGCCACTTTCGTGTTTTCTTAGACCGTTTCCGGCGAAAGGCTCCTAGGGTATGTAATTCGAAATGCTAAAAGCATGCTCAGATGTTGCAGTAGGGTCTGTAGATGCGCACGAACGTTTCGGATTTTTCAGGTACCACGTGGCTGTGCCACCGTAGCCACTTTCATGTTTTCTTAGACCGTTTCCGGCAAAAGGCTCCTAGGGTATGTAATTCGAAACGCTAAAACCATGCTCAAATGTTGCAGTAGGGTCTGTAGATGTGCACGAAGGTTTCAGATTTTTCAGGTGCCACGTGGCTGTGCCACCATTGCCACTTTTGTGTTTTCTTAGACTGTTTCCGGCGAAAGGCTCCTAGGGTATGTAATTCGAAATGCTAAAACCATGCTCAAATGTTGCAGTGGGGTCTGTAGATGCGCACGAAGGTTTCGGATTTTTCAGGTGCCACGTGGCTGTGCCACCGTTGCCACTTTTGTGTTTTCTTAGACCGTTTCCGGCGATAGGCTCCTAGGGTATGTAATTCGAAATGCTAAAACCATGCTCAAATGTTGCAGTGGGGTCTGTAGATGTGCACGAAGGTTTCGGATTTTTCAGCTGCCACCTGGCTGCGCCACCATTGCCACTTTGGTGTTTTCTTAGACCGTTTCCGGCAAAAGGCTCCTAGGGTATGCAATTCGAAACGCTAAAACCATGCTCAAATGTTGCAGTAGGGTCTGTAGATGTGCACAAAGGTTTCCGATTTTTCAGGTGCCACGTGGCTGTGCCACCATTGCCACTTTTGTGTTTTCTTAGCCCGTTTGCGGCAAAAGGCTCCTAGGGTATGTAATTCAAAATGCTAAAACCATGCTCAAATGTTGCAGTAGGGTCTGTAGATGCGCACAAAGGTTTCGGATTTTTCAGGTGCCACGTGGCTGTGCCACCGTTGCCACTTTTATTATTCTTAGACCGTTTCCGGCGAAAGGCTCCTAGGGTATGTAATTCGAAATGCTAAAACCATGCTCAAATGTTGCAGTGGGGTCTGTAGATGCGCACAGAGGTTTCAGATTTTTCAGGTGCCACGTGGCTGTGCCACTGTTGCCGCTTTTGTGTTTTCTTAGACCGTTTCCGACGAAAGGCTCCTAGGGTATGTAATTCGAAATGCTAAAACCATGCTCAAATGTTGCAGTGGGGTCTGTAGATGCGCACGAAGGTTTTGGATTTTTCAGCTGCCATGTGGCTGCGCCACCATTGCCACTTTCGTGTTTTCTTAGACCGTTTCCGTCGAAAGGCTCCTAGGGTATGTAATTCGAAACACTAAAACCATGCTCAAATGTTGCAGTGGGGTCTGTAGATGTGCACGAAGGTTTCAGATTTTTCAGGTGCCACGTGGCTGTGCCACCATTGCCACTTTTGTGTTTTCTTAGACCGTTTCCCGCGAAAGGCTCCTAGGGTATGTAATTCGAAACGCTAAAACCATGCTCAAATGTTGCAGTGGGGTCTGTAGATGCGCACGAAGGTTTCGGATTTTTCAGGTGCCACGTGGCTGTGCCACCGTTGCCACTTTTGTGTTTTCTTAGACCGTTTCCGGCGATAGGCTCCTAGGGTATGTAATTCGAAATGCTAAAACCATGCTCAAATGTTGCAGTGGGGTCTGTAGATGTGCACGAAGGTATCGGATTTTTCAGCTGCCACCTGGCTGCGCCACCATTGCCACTTTCGTGTTTTCTTAGACCGTTTCCGGCGAAAGGCTCCTAGGGTATGTAATTCGAAACGCTAAAACCATGCTCAAATGTTGCAGTAGGGTCTGTAGATGTGCACAAAGGTTTCCGATTTTTCAGGTGCCACGTGGCTGTGCCACCATTGCCACTTTTGTGTTTTCTTAGCCCGTTTGCGGCAAAAGGCTCCTAGGGTATGTAATTCGAAATGCTAAAACCATGCTCAAATGTTGCAGTAGGGTCTGTAGATGCGCACAAAGGTTTCGGATTTTTCAGGTGCCACGTGGCTGTGCCACCGTTGCCACTTTTGTGTTTTCTTAGACCGTTTCCGGCGAAAGGCTCCTAGGGTATGTAATTCGAAATGCTAAAACCATGCTCAAATGTTGCAGTGGGGTCTGTAGATGCGCACAAAGGTTTCAGATTTTTCAGGTGCCACGTGGCTGTGCCACTGTTGCCGCTTTTGTGTTTTCTTAGACCGTTTCCGACGAAAGGCTCCTAGGGTATGTAATTCGAAATGCTAAAACCATGCTCAAATGTTGCAGTGGGGTCTGTAGATGCGCACGAAGGTTTTGGATTTTTCAGCTGCCATGTGGCTGCGCCACCATTTCCACTTCCGTGTTTTCTTAGACCGTTTCCGTCGAAAGGCTCCTAGGGTATGTAATTCGAAACACTAAAACCATGCTCAAATGTTGCAGTAGGGTCTGTAGATGCGCACAAAGGTTTCAGATTTTTCAGGTGCCATGTGGCTGTGCCACCGTTGCCACTTTTGTGTTTTCTTAGACCGTTTCCGGCGAAAGGCTCCTAGGGTATGTAATTCGAAATGCTAAAACCATGCTCAAATGTTGCAGTGGGGTCTGTAGATGCGCACAAAGGTTTCCGATTTTTCAGGTACCACGTGGCTGTGCCACCGTTGCCACTTTTGTGTTTTCTTAGACCGTTTCCGGCGAAAGGCTCCTAGGGTATGTAATTCGAAATGCTAAAACCATTCTCAAATGTTGCATTGGAGTCTGTAGATGCGCACGAAGGTTTCAGATTTTTCAGCTGCCATGTGGCTGCGCCACCATTGCCACTTTCGTGTTTTCTTAGACTGTTTCCGGCGAAAGGCTCCTAGGGTATGTAATTCGAAATGGTAAAAGCACGCTCAGATGTTGCAGTAGGGTCTGTAGATGCGCATGAACGTTTCGGATTTTTCAGGTACCACGTGACTGTGCCACCATTGCCACTTTTGTGTTTTCTTAGACCGTTTCCGGCAAAAGGCTCCTAGGGTATGTAATTCGAAACGCTAAAACCATGCTCAAATGTTGCAGTGGGGTCTGTAGATGCGCACGAAGGTTTTGGATTTTTCAGGTGCCACGTGGCTGTGCCACCGTTGCCACTTTTGTGTTTTCTTAGACCGTTTCCGGCGAAAGGGTCCTGGGGTATGTAATTCGAAATGCTAAAACCATGCTCAAATGTTGCAGTGGGGTCTGTAGATGTGCACGGAGATTTTGGATTTTTCAGCTGCCACCTGGCTGCGACACCATTGCCACTTTCATGTTTTCTTAGACCGTTTCCGGCGAAAGGCTGCAAGGGTATGTAATTCGAAATGCTAAAACCATGCTGAAATGTTGCAGTAGGGTCTGTAGATGTGCACGAAGGTTTCCGATTTTTCAGGTGCCACGTGGCTGTGCCACCATTGCCACTTTTGTGTTTTCTTAGACCGTTTCTGGCGAAAGGCTCCTAGGGTATGAAATTCGAAACGCTAAAGCCATGCTCAAATGTTGCAGTAGGGTCTGTAGATGTGCACGAAGGTTTCAGATTTTTCGGGTGTCCACGTGGCTGTGCCACCATTGCCACTTTTGTGTTTTCTTAGACCGTTTCCGGCGAAAGGCTCCTAGGGTATGTAATTCGAAATGCTAAAACCATGCTCAAATGTTGCAGTGGGGTCTGTAGATGCGCACGAAGGTTTAGGATATTTCAGGTGCCACGTGGCTGTGCCACCGTTGCCACTTTTGTGTTTTCTTAGACCGTTTCCGGCGATAGGCTCCTAGGGTATGTAATTCGAAACGCTAAAACCATGCTCAAATGTTGCAGTGGGGTTTGTAGGTGTGCACGAAGGTTTCGGATTTTTCAGCTGCCACCTGGCTGCGCCACCATTGCCACTTTCGTGTTTTCTTAGACCGTTTCCGGCGAAAGGCTCCTAGGGTATGTAATTCGAAACGCTAAAACCATGCTCAAATGTTGCAGTGGGGTCTGTAGATGCGCACGAAGGTTTCGGATTTTTCAGGTGCCACGTGGCTGTGCCACCGTTGCCACTTTTGTGTTTTCTTAGACCGTTTCCGGCGATAGGCTCCTAGGGTATGTAATTCGAAATGCTAAAACCATGCTCAAATGTTGCAGTGGGGTCTGTAGATGTGCACGAAGGTATCGGATTTTTCAGCTGCCACCTGGCTGCGCCACCATTGCCACTTTCGTGTTTTCTTAGACCGTTTCCGGCGAAAGGCTCCTAGGGTATGTAATTCGAAACGCTAAAACCATGCTCAAATGTTGCAGTAGGGTCTGTAGATGTGCACAAAGGTTTCCGATTTTTCAGGTGCCACGTGGCTGTGCCACCATTGCCACTTTTGTGTTTTCTTAGCCCGTTTGCGGCAAAAGGCTCCTAGGGTATGTAATTCGAAATGCTAAAACCATGCTCAAATGTTGCAGTAGGGTCTGTAGATGCGCACAAAGGTTTCGGATTTTTCAGGTGCCACGTGGCTGTGCCACCGTTGCCACTTTTGTGTTTTCTTAGACCGTTTCCGGCGAAAGGCTCCTAGGGTATGTAATTCGAAATGCTAAAACCATGCTCAAATGTTGCAGTGGGGTCTGTAGATGCGCACAAAGGTTTCAGATTTTTCAGGTGCCACGTGGCTGTGCCACTGTTGCCGCTTTTGTGTTTTCTTAGACCGTTTCCGACGAAAGGCTCCTAGGGTATGTAATTCGAAATGCTAAAACCATGCTCAAATGTTGCAGTGGGGTCTGTAGATGCGCACGAAGGTTTTGGATTTTTCAGCTGCCATGTGGCTGCGCCACCATTTCCACTTCCGTGTTTTCTTAGACCGTTTCCGTCGAAAGGCTCCTAGGGTATGTAATTCGAAACACTAAAACCATGCTCAAATGTTGCAGTAGGGTCTGTAGATGCGCACAAAGGTTTCAGATTTTTCAGGTGCCATGTGGCTGTGCCACCGTTGCCACTTTTGTGTTTTCTTAGACCGTTTCCGGCGAAAGGCTCCTAGGGTATGTAATTCGAAATGCTAAAACCATGCTCAAATGTTGCAGTGGGGTCTGTAGATGCGCACAAAGGTTTCCGATTTTTCAGGTACCACGTGGCTGTGCCACCGTTGCCACTTTTGTGTTTTCTTAGACCGTTTCCGGCGAAAGGCTCCTAGGGTATGTAATTCGAAATGCTAAAACCATTCTCAAATGTTGCATTGGAGTCTGTAGATGCGCACGAAGGTTTCAGATTTTTCAGCTGCCATGTGGCTGCGCCACCATTGCCACTTTCGTGTTTTCTTAGACTGTTTCCGGCGAAAGGCTCCTAGGGTATGTAATTCGAAATGGTAAAAGCACGCTCAGATGTTGCAGTAGGGTCTGTAGATGCGCATGAACGTTTCGGATTTTTCAGGTACCACGTGACTGTGCCACCATTGCCACTTTTGTGTTTTCTTAGACCGTTTCCGGCAAAAGGCTCCTAGGGTATGTAATTCGAAACGCTAAAACCATGCTCAAATGTTGCAGTGGGGTCTGTAGATGCGCACGAAGGTTTTGGATTTTTCAGGTGCCACGTGGCTGTGCCACCGTTGCCACTTTTGTGTTTTCTTAGACCGTTTCCGGCGAAAGGGTCCTGGGGTATGTAATTCGAAATGCTAAAACCATGCTCAAATGTTGCAGTGGGGTCTGTAGATGTGCACGGAGATTTTGGATTTTTCAGCTGCCACCTGGCTGCGACACCATTGCCACTTTCATGTTTTCTTAGACCGTTTCCGGCGAAAGGCTGCAAGGGTATGTAATTCGAAATGCTAAAACCATGCTGAAATGTTGCAGTAGGGTCTGTAGATGTGCACGAAGGTTTCCGATTTTTCAGGTGCCACGTGGCTGTGCCACCATTGCCACTTTTGTGTTTTCTTAGACCGTTTCTGGCGAAAGGCTCCTAGGGTATGAAATTCGAAACGCTAAAGCCATGCTCAAATGTTGCAGTGGGGTCTGTAGATGTGCACGAAGGTTTCAGATTTTTCAGGTGCCACGTGGCTGTGCCACCATTGCCACTTTTGTGTTTTCTTAGACCGTTTCCTGCGAAAGGCTCCTAGGGTATGTAATTCGAAACGCTAAAACCATGCTCAAATGTTGCAGTGGGGTCTGTAGATGCGCACGAAGGTTTCGGATTTTTCAGGTGCCACGTGGCTGTGCCACCGTTGCCACTTTTGTGTTTTCTTAGACCGTTTCCGGCGATAGGCTCCTAGGGTATGTAATTCGAAATGCTAAAACCATGCTCAAATGTTGCAGTGGGGTCTGTAGATGTGCACAAAGGTATCGGATTTTTCAGCTGCCACCTGGCTGCGCCACCATTGCCACTTTCGTGTTTTCTTAGACCGTTTCCGGCGAAAGGCTCCTAGGGTATGTAATTCGAAACGCTAAAACCATGCTCAAATGTTGCAGTAGGGTCTGTAGATGTGCACAAAGGTTTCCGATTTTTCAGGTACCACGTGGCTGTGCCACCATTGCCACTTTTGTGTTTTCTTAGCCCGTTTGCGGCAAAAGGCTCCTAGGGTATGTAATTCGAAATGCTAAAACCATGCTCAAATGTTGCAGTAGGGTCTGTAGATGCGCACAAAGGTTTCGGATTTTTCAGGTGCCACGTGGCTGTGCCACCGTTGCCACTTTTGTGTTTTCTTAGACCGTTTCCGGCGAAAGGCTCCTAGGGTATGTAATTCGAAATGCTAAAACCATGCTCAAATGTTGCAGTGGGGTCTGTAGATGCGCACAAAGGTTTCAGATTTTTCAGGTGCCACGTGGCTGTGCCACTGTTGCCGCTTTTGTGTTTTCTTAGACCGTTTCCGACGAAAGGCTCCTAGGGTATGTAATTCGAAATGCTAAAACCATGCTCAAATGTTGCAGTGGGGTCTGTAGATGCGCACGAAGGTTTTGGATTTTTCAGCTGCCATGTGGCTGCGCCACCATTTCCACTTTCGTGTTTTCTTAGACCGTTTCCGTCGAAAGGCTCCTAGGGTATGTAATTCGAAACACTAAAACCATGCTCAAATGTTGCAGTAGGGTCTGTAGATGCGCACAAAGGTTTCGGATTTTTCAGGGCCACGTGGCTGTGCCACCGTTGCCACTTTTGTGTTTTCTTAGACCGTTTCCGGCGAAAGGCTCCTAGGGTATGTAATTCGAAATGCTAAAACCATGCTCAAATGTTGCAGTGGGGTCTGTAGATGTGCACAAAGGTTTCCGATTTTTCAGGTACCACGTGGCTGTGCCACCGTTGCCACTTTTGTGTTTTCTTAGACCGTTTCCGGTGAAAGGCTCCTAGGGTATGTAATTCGAAATGCTAAAACCATTCTCAAATGTTGCATTGGAGTCTGTAGATGCGCACGAAGGTTTCAGATTTTTCAGCTGCCATGTGGCTGCGCCACCATTGCCACTTTCGTGTTTTCTTAGACTGTTTCCGGCGAAAGGCTCCTAGGGTATGTAATTCGAAATGGTAAAAGCACGCTCAGATGTTGCAGTAGGGTCTGTAGATGCGCATGAACGTTTCGGATTTTTCAGGTACCACGTGACTGTGCCACCATTGCCACTTTTGTGTTTTCTTAGACCGTTTCCGGCGAAAGGCTCCTAGGGTATGTAATTCGAAACGCTAAAACCATGCTCAAATGTTGCAGTGGGGTCTGTAGATGCGCACGAAGGTTTTGGATTTTTCAGGTGCCACGTGGCTGTGCCACCGTTGCCACTTTTGTGTTTTCTTAGACCGTTTCCGGCGAAAGGCTCCTGGGGTATGTAATTCGAAATGCTAAAACCATGCTCAAATGTTGCAGTGGGGTCTGTAGATGTGCACGGAGATTTTGGATTTTTCAGCTGCCACCTGGCTGCGACACCATTGCCACTTTCGTGTTTTCTTAGACCGTTTCCGGCGAAAGGCTGCAAGGGTATGTAATTCGAAATGCTAAAACCATGCTGAAATGTTGCAGTAGGGTCTGTAGATGTGCACGAAGGTTTCCGATTTTTCAGGTGCCACGTGGCTGTGCCACCATTGCCACTTTTGTGTTTTCTTAGACCGTTTCTGGCGAAAGGCTCCTAGGGTATGAAATTCGAAACGCTAAAACCATGCTCAAATGTTGCAGTGGGGTCTGTAGATGTGCACGAAGGTTTCGGATTTTTCAGGTGCCACGTGGCTGTGCCACCATTGCCACTTTTGTGTTTTCTTAGACCGTTTCCGGCGAAAGGCTCCTAGGGTATGTAATTCGAAACGCTAAAACCATGCTCAAATGTTTCAGTGGGGTCTGTAGATGTGCACGAAGGTTTCAGATTTTTCAGCTGCCTAGTGGCTGTGCTGTTGCCACTTTCACATTTTCTTAGACCGTTTCCGGTGAAAGGCTCCTAGGGTATGTAATTCGAAATCCTAAAACCATGCTCAAATATTGCAGTAGGGTCTGTAGATGCGCACGAAGGTTTTGGATTTTTGGGGTGCCACATGGCTGTGCTACCGTTGCCTCTTTCATGTTCTCTTAGACCATTTCCGGCGAAAGGCTCCTACAGTATGTATTTCAAAATGGTAAAACCATGCTCAAATGTTGCAGTAGGGTCTGTAGATGTGCACAAAATTTCGGATTGTTCAGGTGCCACGTGGCTGTGCCACCATTGCCACTTTCGTGTTTTCTTAGACCGTTTCCGGCGAAAGTCTCCTAGAGTATGTAATTTGAAACGCTAAAACCATGCTGAGATGTTGCAGTAGAGTCTGTAAATGCGCAGGAAGGTTTTGGATTTTTTGAGTGCTAAGTGGCTGTGTCACCGTTGCCACTTTTGTGTTTTCTTAGACCGTTTCCAGCGAAAGGCTCCTAGGGTAAGTAATTCGAAATGCTTAACACATGCTCAAATGTTGCAGTAAGGTCTGTAGATGCGTACAAAGGTTTCAGATTTTTCAGATGCCACGTGGCGGTGCCACCGTTTTTCTTTCGTGTTTTCTTAGATCATTTCCGGCGAAAAGCTCCCAGAGTATGTAATTTGAAATGCTAAAACTATGCTCAAAAGTTGCAGTAGGGTCTGTAGATGTGCACGAAGGTTTCGGATTTTTGGGGTGCCACCGTTGCCACTTTCATGTTTTCTTAGACCGTTTCCGGCGAAAGGCTCCCAGGGTACATGTATGTAATTCGAAACGCTAAAACCATGCCCAAATGTTGCAGTGGAGTCTGTAGGTGCACACGAAGCTGTGTCACCTGTGCCACTCAATATGATTTTAGTGTGTCATATAATACATTTCTTCTTTGTATCAAGCATTCATACAAAGTCAAGGATGCAAATGCGGGGATACACTATAGTGTGCTTTGCGCACAAGTGACACCATCTAGTTCTTCACAAGTTCACTGGCTCCAGTCTATGAACTATTTTTACCAGTGATACAATATAATGTCAGTTTAAGACTGTCAGAATTACAGTGTAGCGACCAGCCAATTTTGTGATCCAACGTGTTCTGCTAAAGGCTAAATACCAGAACCACTCAGAACTCCCATTTAAATTACACTTCCTCTGTGTTTTGGTAAACAATGTTCTAATTCCTGGATGCTTTAGGCTTTGCAACCAGAATAGAACTGAATTCATCTTCAAACTAGTCAATGTCGGCCTCCTCGTCTGACCAACATCTGGAGGTGGGAATTTGATATTTAGTATGTTTCTCCAAAAATGGCAAAAACTTTTAAAAAGCCTAAATACCAACCTCCCCAGAACCGACCTCTAAATAACATTTGCACACTGATTCCAGGGAAAATATTTTATTTCTACTAATTCTAGTTTTAGCATTCAAAAGGAAACTGAAATTGAATTTATTACAAAATGTGTGACTGCATTTCTGTCTGTCCATCCATCCATCATCCATCCATCCATCCATCCATCAATCAGTGAGTTGGACAACTCATAGCCTGGACGATTTGTACCTCTGGCAATTGGTACCTATTGCTGGACAATTCGTACCCCGATGTCTGGACAATTCATACCTTTTCCCAGGACAATTTGTACCTTAATTCTGGACGATTCGTACCCCTCCTCTGGGCAGTATCCGACAGTTCGTACCCCCTCTGGACAATTTGTATCCTCTTCTGCAAATTCATATCCTGCTTAATTAACCTCCTCTGAAAAAATATACATGGAGATGGGGTTGGGAGAGGATTATAAACTTGGAGAAAAGATAAAAAAGGCGATGTCATTTCTATTATTTTAAAAAGACACAGAATATCAAATTTAATGACTTAAAGTAAAAAGCAAGTAGTCACTTAAAAGATTAAATGTCACGATGGCAAAAAGAAAATGCTCTATTGAGGGAGCTTAGAATTAAAAACGCCAAAAAGAAAATGCTCTATAGGGGGAGCTCAGAATTAAATTAATTAAATTATTAAGGCAGCAAACTCTTTAACTTATTATTTCGGGCGTCATAACATTATTTATTGTTAGATCTTCTTCAACTTAAAGAATATTTGTGGCTTCATTAAAAATATAGAGTTTTAACTGTAAAACTACATTCCTTACTATCTACTATAAATTTTCTTTTACGACGTTCGGACCCGAAGTTGATAATACTAGAGATCGCTTTTTCACTTATGCTGTTAAGCGATGGTTCACCCATTGAAGTTTCATTTCTATGCATAAATCTTGTTTTGATTGGTTGTTTCATGCATATGTTTATATTACTATCACTCCGTCAACTTTTCATTTTCATTTCACTCAGCCAAAACACGAGTCAAAAACATTTAAATAGTTAATACATTAGACAGTTTAGTACACTTACGTGAGACAAATTGTACCAAACAGGAGACAATTCATACCTTTTACTGGGACAATTCGTACCTTTTGTCTAGACAAGTTGTACCTTATTGTCAAGACAATTCGTACCCCCTAATTGTGGTATGAATCGTCAAGGATGCAAGTTTTCCAAGAACCGTCCATCACAGACAGCGATTCTTTGCTTTTCTTTGCCCGGTTGTACATGTACGTTTTCAGTAACTGGCTTCTGACTATATTTCACACTGTAACCCCCTCCACCTTACACACACACACATACACAAATATATTAAACATTAAAGAGCACTATCTTTTTGAAGCAAATATCTGATTCATCCTCTCTGGAAAACATATATGTACATTGTATTTTCCTTAATTTTACTCTTTTTATCAAAATGGGTCATGAGTGTCTGTATGGATTAAATCCAAGGTTGTGAAAGTGCCTTTATGGGTACTTGCAGCATAAGCACCGCACTACAGAATCAATATTTGATGGTTTTTGGCATTTTAATGGTGCTATGAGATACCACATGAGCTGCACTGTCATGCTGTTGGAAAAAATCAATGTGTAATGTTTTGTCAGAGACATACCAATGACTCTAGATGCCTTAATTAAGAAATCTGAGGGATTTTTAAAAAAGAAAATTTATTTACCAAAATTGCAAAATATTCATCAAACACAATGTGAAATATCTTAAGAAGCCAGAATGTGATTTAAAAACTATCACAAATGGGAAATTTTATATCATAAGAGGTTTGTTTTGTGTCAACATCAATTAATTTATGAATTATATCATAGTTTTGGATGAAAGTGGGTATGCTGGGGGTCTAGGGGACACATTCAGGGCTATATTTTACCACATCAATATGTAGAAGAAATTTTGACATCATTTGTTAGGATAAAATGGTTATATGTATGATAAATGATTTATATAGCTGCAACCCCAGTTTTTAAAACAAAATTGACATTCATTTTGTTTTGTGTGGAGGGGGAGTGGGGGGGGGGGGGGGTGTTGAACACCACTCTTTCTCTTGCAGTATGGTTAAATGAGACAGATTTTTCCCCAAACTATTGTCTGCTGATGCAGATTTTAGTTTTATTTTGGGATTGGGGTAGTTTTCAAAAAAAAGCAGTGAATTCTCATGCAGAAATGACTCTTTTATCAAATGAAAGAGGTCAAATGTATCTTTGGAAGGATTAGAATGTAGGTTAAAATCTCCCCTACATACCCCCCCCCCCCCCCCCCCAATCATTTTTACACACTTAGCAAAAATCACCCCCACCCCACCCCCCCCCCCCCACCCCACCCCCCCTCCCCCGACCCACAGTTTTTTAGGGTAGTACCACAATTTCCCACATTATTTTAAGAGCAGTTTTAAGAGCAGTACAAAAATCCCCCTCCCGACCTTTTACACCAAAAGGTTAAAAGGCAGTCCAAGAGGATTTAAAAACTTGTGTATTTGATTTGTAAATTACATAAACACTCATCACTATTTACAAGAAAACATGCCTCAATAACTATTTATCAACACAGTTATTTATTTATTGGAGTTAAGGACACTTTCAACAGCCAGTGTCACCTCGTGTCGGACAGTTTTATGGGTGGAGGAATGTAAAGTGCACTGAGAGAACCACTGGGCAACAGTGAGCAACTGTCCAATGTACTAACTCCACACAAGCAAGGTTAGCATTGATTGAATCGACAAGTGCTCGGCCTCGAGTGGTAAAAAGCTTTGGACATTTTTGTATGGCTTTAAAAATACTTCTAACAAATTAGGGGAGGGGGGGGATTTTTTTTGTTCACCAAAAATTATGGAGGGAGGAATTTCTGTTCACCTGAAAAAAACGTGGTGGGGGGGGGGGGGGGGGGGGATTTTTGTGCATTGTGTGAAAATGATTGGGGGGGGGGATTTTTGTCAGGGAAAAGTTTTGTAGGTTATCCTTTGGAAGGTTTGGGGTTGATTATAGGAAATACATACGTGTAAATGTACATGTATTTTGGCTTCCAACACTGATTTAATTATTATTTTTTGGATATTACACGTATTTCACATTTAAATGTTCATTTAAGAACCACAGGCCGAATAATACGGTTTTATTAGCTCACCTGACTGAAAGTCAGGGTGAGCTTTTCTGATCACTTTTCGTCCATTGTCCAGCGTCCGTCGTGAAGGTGGTGTTTGGGCCTTTTTCTCCCAAACCACTGGCCGCATATTAATGAAATTTCATGTGAGTAGGGGTTATATAAGGGCATTTTGATTTTTTGTCAAATTAGGTTTCGGCTCATATTGAGCAGAGGGATGGGGCAAAAATACTCCAATTCTTAAAAAATCTTCTCAAGAACCAGCAATAGCAGAGACTTGATAGTACCAGCTAAGTATGGGCCATTGGTAAGTATAAAAAATATATAAATTACTTTAAATTTATTCCTATTTTTTTGGAAGAGATCATGCTGGCAGCAAGGGGAGCATTAGTTTGTGTGGTTTCTATTAATAGATAATTGTTTTGTTACAATTTATTGGAGAGTGCCATCAGTCACTCTCCAATACATTGTAACAAAACAAATTTTTATACTGTACCAATGACCCAGACTTAGCTGGTGCTAACTCTAAAATATTTAGGGCCAAACGCAAATTTTACCCCCCAATCCCCAAAATTTGCATCTAAAACCAAAAATTACATGTCCTATATGGTCCTCCATACTTTTACTCCACTGTGCATGCTCAGTGTCAAGGAGGTCTCGAAACTGCTGCCAAAAGTCATTCTTTGTTTGGCCCTCAATACAGTTACACTTCGTTGTTATTTGTGCTTGTAAATCTCAGTTTTAAGGATGCTAGACACATAATTATGAGAGAAATGGTGGATATATGGTGGAAATAGAAGGTGGAGAGGAAAAAACAGTGGAAACAAATGTTCAGGGCTGTAACTTATAATTATTTTACGAAATTATTACATGTTACCTATTTTCGTGGCATGACCTTATTGTGGTCAATCTTGCTATGAATTTTCCATTGTTTAATCAGTGTTTCCTCTCTCCCTTTCCTTTATTCCCCCCTAGCTATTCTCCCATGCTTTTGGCTTATTTTTTGTAATGTTTATTACTAAAATTTCTTGGGAGTTTTGGCTTGGAAACAGAATTATTTTCTGTTTTTTCCCCATGTTTATGTCCTCACCCTAGGGGTGTTTAGCGTTTTGGTCTGCATCTACCATCTGATTTTCTACAGTTTCTTCTCTGGAAGCCTCTGTTTTGCATCAGATAGTGTTTAAATTGGTAACTGATTTCGGGCCATGTTTGTTTTAGTGCCTGGAGTCATGTTTCCGGGTTGTTGACACTTTTGCTTATGTTGACAACTGTTACTTCTGACAATGATTACTTGTCTTCTGCTTAATTTAGTTCATAGCAAGATACATTAATATTGTCCATAAGTGTTACATTAATTTTTCAAAATGATTAAAATTTTTGTCCACACTTAGGCTTTTTTGGGCTCAGGGTTCCCATTGGGAACTTGGGCTCTTCTGAAAATTTTTTCAAAAATTTTTTTTCTGAAAATTATTTTCTTTTGAAATGTTATAATGAATTATAATATATTATGTATATTTATTTCAAGAGTTAGTGCGAGTAATATGAAGGTGTATATTTTTTCTGGTTGAAAAAATATTCTTCAATTGTAATGCGAGGATATCTTCCTCTAATTCACAAGTTCATTGTGTTTCTTATAGTCAATGTAGTCGCATTAATTCTTGCTCTGTGTGTGTTGATTGATATTACAACGTTGGAGACGTGTGTCACGGTATTTTGTTGCGGTGAGAGGTCCATTACGGTCCTCTCTCCGTAGGGTCACCATATATTATCAGTTTCTTTTTCAGAACTCAGAATGTTTCCATGATGTCTTCAATAACTGTGTCTCCATTGTTGCAATATTAGGGCTAGCGGGAAGTGCTCAAGGTATTACGACAATTGCTGGGAGTTAGCTAGTTCTATCGAAGGCATTGTCGCCCGCTAGTCCACCCGGTGTCGCGACCATTCACCAGGAAGAATGGCTCAGCACCCGGGTTAGTCCGTTGCGGTCCAGGGAAGCAGATTGGGTGATGCGAGTGCTATAAAACTTCAGATGTGCACACCCAGCAACGACGAATCCGATGATAGTATGGAGGAAGCCTGTCAGTCCGATAGCTAGCTCGTCCAGGTCCCCCGGACCGCGAGCGAGAGAGGCCCCCTCTCTCTTGCATCAGCATCTGCGCTGCGATGTTGTTGTATGTCATTCGCTTAGTCGGAGCTTTCGTCCACTCCTCCTGTTCGGGACGCTCCATCACATGACAGTCCGACGTGGCTGTTATATTGGCTTCCTCATCCTCGTCAACACACACGACCGCACCTTGGCTATGTGACCACAGATTTCCAGGGGACGTTCGCATATTATATAAATGCAGGATTGAACGTCCCTGGTGCTCTTGCTTCGCCGACCAAGGAATTCACGTCGACCAGGTCACTCCATCTGCTAGCCAAGGATACGAGACCTTTCCAGTTGGGACGTTCGCATATTATATAAATGCTGGAATGAACGTCCTGGGAGCTTCCAGCGGATATTTCACTCGGCTCCACAGGTCTCATAGGGTAACATGAACGAGATATTGTTACCGTGATGTCTTTGTAAAGTGTGCTTCCGTTGTCACAGTCAAATGAAGAGTTAGTGGCAAAAGTGCTCATGTAGATGCGTCAATTGCCTGGAGTTCCCTGGTACGATCGATGGCATTGGCGTCCGCTAGCTCGCCGGGTGTTGCGACCATTCACTGAATGGCTCAGCACCCGAGTTCGTCCATTGCGGTCCAGGAAGGAGATTTGGGTGATGCGAGCACTATAAAATACAATGTGCACACCCAGTGACGACGGATACGAGGATGGTACGGAGGAAGCCTATTAGTCCGGTTCCTAGTTCGTCCAGGTCCATCCGGGCTGTGAGCGAGAGAGGTCCCTCTCTCGTATTACAACATCTGGGCTCAGATGTTGTGGTACAAAATGTTCCTCAGTCGGAGTATATGTCTACTGCTCAGGACGCTCCTTTATATAGACAGTCCAGAGAGACTGCTCTTTCGGCTTCCTCATCCTCATGGCAGCACACGCGACTGCACCTATGTGGCTATGTGATCTGTGATATTCAACCAACAGCGCTGATCAGGGATTCTACGGCGACCAGGTCACGCCATCCGGTAGCCAAGGATATGAGGCCTTCATTATCCGGACGTTCGCATATTATAGGTATGCAGGAGTGAACGTCCAAGGAGCTTCCTGCGGCTAAATCCTATAAGACCGCAGCTCCACAGGCCTCTGTTGTGGATATGCTATCGCAGATAGCACAAATTATCGCAGCATCCCAGCAACCGACAGTAACTCTGTCAGATCAGGAATTATCCGACGAAGCTGGGTTGGTACATTCCGCTGCAGGTTCAGGCACGGACGACCCAAGAATTTCAAGTGGTCCGAAAGGATGGTGAAAGGGATACGGATGAGTTGTATTTTCCCTTTTCGGAACAACATAATTGCCTTAGAGTGCATCCGGCATTATCATCAAACATTGTTCCTCCGGACCAAAATGCTGCGTTGCCGGATAAGAGACGAATAGCGCCACTGGATATAGAATTCTTAATCAGTGTAGGGACATCATCCCTCAGTTTCCGACATAGTCCAGATATGTTTCACGGACATTTGATCTGTTGAATGACGCTATATTTATATAACTTGCTACCTAAATGGGCAGGTCAGGTTTCTTATCGGCAATATGCTCTACATCTGCCTTTCATCATTTCATTGAATATTTTGAAATGGCAGGACAGAGCATTCTGGGAGTTCTCTGTGTCTAGACGACCAGGTCAGGAACTGGTATTGTTTTACTGTCGTCTATGTCAATTCCAACCACGATGTTGGAAATAACAATATCGTCTAGCAGGGACAGCTTAGACGCATCATTGTACGCAGATCACCTTACCAGAACATTATCATTATGTCTCAAAGGAAAAAGAATTCTAGGATGTACAACCTCCTTAAGAGTTCTTTCAAGGGCCTCATGTAAAACTCCGTCCTTTAGTGGCAATATGGAGTTGGTTAGACGTGACGCGGCCCTGGATACATCCACGTGTGTAGATAGTAAGGTGAAAAACTCTCTCAGAGTCGCTCTGGTCTCCGGAGAGTTTTCTTTAACGGCAAGCTTTCTGCAGTTTATGATCAGTTAACTAAGAAAGCTTTAGACTCTCTGCTATTAAACTTCTCTTCCATATAGTCGGATTCAGCAGAGAAGAATAGGATAGGCACTTCTGGGATGAATATGTCCAAGGGAAGTTCCTATAGAGGTTTCTATGCATCCTCTAGGTCTTATTCTACAGACCGTCAGGGTAGCGACTCAGATAGGGGTCGTAATTCTGACCGAGACATCCGGTCAGACGCCCCTAGGTCGACGAGGCGAGGTGCGGGCCGTGGAGGACATGGCTTCTCCTTCCGCAAGCCTCGCTGGACCAGGAGGTAATGGTTTTAACCTCTATCGTGTACTAGTGAGAGGAAGACTGTCGAGTTTCTCAATGATTTGGGATTAGATTACGGACGTGCCTTGGATTCAAGGGGTGATTTCGGAAGGATTAAATTGTTCCTCAAACAAAATCCTCTGTTAACTCGGAGACCAAGTTGGACTCAGCTTCCGTCAGTCAGTAGGATAGATGCTCGCTTCCATCAGAAGTCCAGTCTCTTCTGGATTGATCGCGATAGAGATCGTAGAAATCCAGGAATTTCCAGGCTTCTACAATCATCCTTTTCTGGTTCCAAAACCAGACGGCTCGTTCCGTCCACTCATATTCTGAGCTGGATAACAAGCTGATCGTGGCTCCAAGTTTCTATATGGAGTCTATCCGATTGGTCTGAGCGAGTATTCAGGTGTACGACTATGCTACATGCATAGATTTCTAGTTGCATACTTTCACGTCATGGTACATCAGGCGTTCAGAAAGTATTTTTCTTTATCATAGGAATTGTGTATCAGCACTGACCAATGTGTTTCGGTCTGAATCTAGTTCCTGGGCTTTCACTCGAATAACGAACTTGGTAATGACTCATTTCCGAGCTCATTCGTCTGCGGTAACGTCGGCCTACCTGGACGACATTCTTCAGAGGTGTGGCAACGAGTTAACGCTTCAGAACGATGTGCAGATTCTGCTTCTATTGATCCGACGTCTTGGTTTCATAAGTAAATGAGGAGAAGTTGGATCTGGTTTCGTCCAAGTCATTTACCCACCGGGGGATGAGCTTCGAGACGCATAACATTCTCATTCATCTGCCATTAACCAGAGTGCAGAACGATATGCAGATTCTGCTTCTATTGATCCGATGTCTCGGTTTCATTAGTAAACAAGCAGAAGTCGGATCTGGTTTCGTCCAAGTCATTTACCCACCGGGGGATGAGCTTTGAGATGCATAACATTCTCGTTTGTCTGCCGTTAACCAGAGCGAAATTAATCAGTTGTTATACTCGCTGTTGTCTTCGCTCAGACAATGTCTCAGCAAGAGATCTCATGTGACTGATACATTGTGCGGAACTGCCGTGATTTTATTCAAATGGGGCGGTTACGCATTTGTCCTCTCCAAATTTCTTTTAATTCAGAATTGGAGGGAGAAGATTATTTCGCTCGATATGGACATCTTGTCAAATCACGTGAATAAGAGATTCAGACTTGGGCGAGTTTTCAGTGCTTAACTCAAGTAGTTCCACAGCAATTGCCGGAACCAAGTTTTACAGTTTTGACGGATGTCAGTCAAACACTTTGGGTAGTTTCATTAAACCCAACGGATTTGAAGTGCCAAGGTCTTTTGTTTCAGTAGTTCCTTATCAAGCACACAAACATCAAGAATGATGTCTTTTTGGCTTGCGCTACGTTATTGTTGAATGTTATTCAGAATGCTCATATGCTAATTCTGTCCGACAACTCAGCGGTATTAGCGTATTTTCGGAATTATGGAGGCACTCATTCCATCCTGTTATTCATGTTAACGGAAGGAATCTTTCGGTTGGTACTAGACATCAAGTTCTTCTATTGGTCCATCATATTCCGGGTCGTCTGAATGTATTAGTGGACTCCCTTCACGGAGGGGCCGTTTGTTGCCACTAGAATGGACTTTCAACAAACCAGTATTCAATCAGATTGCTACCAAGGAGAGCGGCCAAATGATCGATTTTTTCGCGACGGATCTCAACAATCAGTTGCAGACATATGTGTCACAGTGTTTGGATCTTCGAGCGGTTGCAGTAAACGCTCTATCGATCTTGTGAAACGGAATAATAAGATATACGTATCTTCCAGTGCCGTTGATTTAGCAGATATTGCTCAATGTAATTATTTCAATGCAAATTCTGTTGGTAGCTTCTCTAGATCCACAAAGACTGAGAATTAATTTACTCAGTCGTCTATTGTGGGACATGCCATGGAAGCTTCCTCCACATTTCGGTCCATTCTATGGTCAGATGGATTCAATCTACTATCAGTTCTGCTAATGATTTTTCTTCATTCAGCAGTCTGCACGTTAGTTTTAAGCTCATGAAGTAAGAGTTCTTCTACATCATAGGCTTAAGCTAATAATGTGGATATTACAGATCTAATGAGGGCTGCATATTGGTCTTAGCCCTCCATTTTCACGATTTGGTATCTGAGTCCTTTCTGCAGATCTACATATTTATTTGATCCAGGGCAAGGGGAAGGAGGGGAGGGGGGTGTTCCCTTGGGTCTCCTGCTTTATAGTGTAAAGCAAGGGAATACCTCCCTTGGAGTCAGAAATTCCGAGTCAGTTCCGAGATGATTTTAAAGGGTAAAGCCTATGTTTACTCATCTGTGTAATATTTTTTACGTGTTGATTGGTGTGAAGTATCTGTATATATCATGTGATTAATTGAGTGTTAATGTACATTCTTCGAACACTTTTAAATGAGTATATAGAGTCTTATTTCGCTAGACTCCCGTATTTATTGGCTTTCCTTTAAAAAATATTAGTATAAAGGGTTATACTGGATGTTAATAGAGATCACTGATGTTATTGTGCTCAATTACAGAATGGTGTTGTGTCTTTCTTTTTTGATACAAATAAGAAAGATACATTTAGCCTATCTCTCCTTTTCTCATTGAGGGAATAGGTTTGTTATAGGTAAATGAGTCTATTAGATTTTCCTTATGTCCTAGGCCCTCAAACCTTTTTACTATTCAGCTAAGTCTGAGTCATTGGTACAGTATAAAAATGTTCAAAAATTTATAGTAATTTATATATTTTTTATACTTACCAATGACCCAGACGGGGATGGCCTTCCCAGGAGTTGGGAACTCTTGCCTCCCCGCTGCGTACATAACGCTTACCAGGCACTGGTTGTAAGAATGACTTTTGGTGGCAGTTTTGAGACCTCCTTGACACTGATCATGCGCAGTGGAGTAAAAGTATGGAGGACCATATAGGACATGTAATTTTCGGTTTTAGATGCAAATTTTGGGGATTGGGGGTAAAATTTGCGTTTGGCCCTAAATATTTTAGAGTTAGCACCAGCTAAGTCTGGGTCATTGGTAAGTATAAAAAATATATAAATTACTATAAATTTTTTAACTTTTATGTAAATATTTTGTTCTCATCTGCTGATTAAACAAGAGCTAATGTACACAGTGTAAAAGCACTAGAGTGGCTTTCAGCATTTTCAGTAGAGCCATGATAGAGGCGCCTAGCATTCAAGCAGTTGATTGAATATAACTTTCAAACACCAAACCATTTAACATACCTTCAGAATAAATTTGATCGGTTTACTGCATACAGGTTATAGAGTAAACTGATTTTATTTGAACAAACAATTTGCTGAGAAATTGCCCTGACAGTCACTTAATTCCCCTTGTTTATAGACCTATTTGGTCCCAAGATATCCAATAAGGCATCCAATCTACTATACCTTATTTGACAGAGCTCTGCCAAACAAGATATAATATGATAAATGCTCAATTTATTATATACACTTGAAACTTAAATAAGTCCCCCTGAAATGTTTCATGACAGTGAAGTTGCTGTAACTGATTATTATGTTTTAATCACTTTAATGCTATATCTTGAAGTATATTTCATCTCGTGAAACATGATGTTTCTGGTTGATAGCGTACCCCAAACACATCCACTCGTCCATGTGAAGCATGCTTTCCACGAATGTCACAAAAAAACACTATCATCCACTTGCAATACCTGAGTATAAAACAGGAAAATTTGTCACTTCTTTTATCAGTAAATGTTGATGTGGCAAGGAGGAGACTGTCAGAGGCTCTAAGATGGCAAATCGTTGGCATGCATGCAACAGGCATGTCATTCAAAGCTATTGGAAGGCATCTTGGCTATAGTCATTTTGTCATCAGCTGACTTGGCCAGAAAACCAACGATGGTAAGGACTGATCAAGGCCTGTGAACCCCGAAAGACCTTTCCTCGGAAGATTGGAGTCTGGCATGCCTCATTAGTTGTGAACCCTTTGCTTCAAGTGGGGTTTTGAAACTCCTTTGGCTCCCCAACAGGCATTTGTGCAACAGAACTGTCCGAAACTGACTCAAAGCACTGGGTATGAGGTCCAGAAGGGTCATCAAGCATCCAGCTCTGTCTGATCAGCATCAAATACGATGTTTGGAGTGGTGTATGGCAGGACAACATTGGAATCTCAGGGCATGGAGGGAGCGTCCATTGGTCAGACGAGAGTAGGTTCCTGCATCATGTCACAGTCGCATGAGAGTGTGGAGGCATAGATATACTGCTTACATGCCCAGGAACATCAGACATACTGTTACTTATGTTGGTGGATCAGTAATGATCTGGGGATTACTCTCTTATGATTGTGAACTTGATATGGTGACTGTCCGTGGGAATCTCAGTGAACATCTGTACAACTGGGACATTCTCAATCTGGTTGTGCCTCATTTTGACAACCTCCCATTGGCTACTTTCCCTGTATTCATGGACGACAGTGCAAGGCCACATCGTTCCCATCCTGTGAGGGCATTTCTTCAGAACAATGCTATTACAGCACTACCTTGGCCTGCAATGAGCCCCGATTTCAATCCCTTAGAACACATCTGGGACTTTCTTAAACGTTGTGTGCAAGCAAGGGATCTGCCTGTAGAGAATTTGGCTGATTTGGAAGCTGCTGTGCCTGGTAGCGTTAGAGGGTTCATGCTGACATCCGGGCATGTGGTGGATACACTGGCTACTGATGTCAGACACTGCTATTGTGTTCAGATCAGAAGTTACATTTTTTTTTCCAGTAATTACTGGCATGGTTTCATCATGGATCGTACATGTCGAAAGAACATTTTTCCATCAGAAACATTAGTGATAGATATGTGTAAATAGCACCATAAAAATACTGCATATTTTCATAATTGTGTTGTTAATAGGCCATTCTTTCTGCAAACAATCACTTTTGGTCATCTTAAAGATAGCATGAAAGTAATGACAGTTTCTGTCAACACCCCTGGGAAAAAGGGGGTGCTTAATTAAGTTCCAGGTGTATAGAATACAGAAAACTATTTTTCACTGGTAAAGTGTCTATTCAGTTAGGGTAACACTATACTGCTAATATTACAATGAAATGTGAGTTGATAATTCATATGTATTATTCATGAATTGTTTCTTCCCATTTCACAATCCGAGTCATTCTGGGACTCTGGCAACTGTTCTCTTAGAACAATAGCAGTTTTATCAGTTTTTTTTTTTTCTGACAAGTTCAAATGATAAACCTGATATCTCTTCCTCTGTAGATTTTCATTTTTTATTTAACAATCGTATAGATTTTGGCTTGAAAGCCACGAGAAACGGTACATATCACATAATGTGTTCCGATTCCATATCATGTAGACAACTTATTCTGATTCCGTATCATATAGACGACTTGTTTCTGGTAGCGCTACGGGCAATCATAACAGGCGCATGGATACATTCTATGTGCATTTCAGTGATCGACCGAACATTATGTCCCAAAAATAATTTAACCCTTCACCTAACATGAAAAGCAGACGACACTTGCATAAAAATTTTTTGAATATCTTAATTTTTTTTCATTTTTTGTCTCAAAAACATAGGTTATGACCACTCATTGGAACGAGCTCATTCCAAAGAGGGGTCATAGCCTATGTTTTTGAGACAAAAAATTAAAAAATAATGAAAATTAATTGGCGATTTTTGAGAATAGCGTTAGCTGGTTTTGGCCTTTACGTTGGGTAAAGGGTTAAGATTTAATCTGTTTATGTGACAGAATTGTTAGATAAATGAATTATCATGATAATGTGCATGTCCTGTGATTTGCCTCAGATTCTCGGTGGTGTCCAAAAATGGGATCACAACTGGCCGTTACGTTGGGTAAAGGGTTAAGATTTAATCTGTTTATGTGACAGAATTGTTAGATAAATGAATTATCATGATAATGTGCATGTCCTGTGATTTGCCTCAGATTCTCGGTGGTGTCCAAAAATGGGATCACAACTCGCCGGCAAAGCTGGCTCGTTAAGATCCCATTCTGGACACCACCTCGAATCTGATGCAAATCATAGGACATGCACATTTTCATGATAATCTGTAATTACTGGTCATGGGTTTGATCCTGCCCAGCTGCGGCTGTGTTGTGTCCTTGGGCAAGACACTTAATCCTGATTACCCACATGTGTGCCATGAACGTGGGCAGACTGCATGTCAATCATGCACTAGCCTTCAACAGCCGTTAACACTGCCTGAGTAGAGTTAGTAAGTTGGAGAGTTTTGACAGCAGCTCACCACTGCATACTGGTTCTCTCCTGGTACTCTGGCTTCTACCACCCATAAAATTGTCTGGCACAGTGTGACCCTGGATGTTGAAAGTATCATTAAGCCCCAATAAACAAACAAACTGGTTATGGGAATGAGCTTGCATTCAATGAGGGATTGAAAGTTTTGTTGATGGAACAAAACATTTCTTAGCTCAACTTGACAACGTCAGGTATGAGCTATTGGGATGGGTTGTGATTCATCGTCTGTCCATATGTACGTACGTATGTCTGTCCATCCACAATTCCTTTAGCACACCCTACAGGCCACAGCTCTCCCCCGATCAGTTACAAATTTCATATGTGGCTTTGGGGCTATGTCTAGATGGAAGCTATTGAATTTCGTTGAAAAACATGGCTGCCAGTGGCCATCTTAGATTTGGATTTTAATTGTCCAACAATTCCTTTAGCACATCCTACAGGTCGCAGGTCTCACCTGGTCTGTTCCAAATTTCATGTGTTGCTTTGAGGCAGTGTCTAGATGGGAGCTATCCATTGTTTTCAAATTTCGTTAAAAAACATGGCTGTCAGCAATCATCTTAGATTTGGCATATAAATTGTCTACAATTCCAATAGCACACCCTACAGGCCATATTTCTCACTCAATCTTTTTCATATTTCATATGTAGCTTTGGTATGATGTCTAGATGGGAGCTCTTGAAATCTTTAGGAATTTTATTGAAAAACATGTCTGCCAGCAGCCATCTTGGATTTGGATTTAAATTATCCAACAATTTGTTTAGCACACCCTACAGGTAATGACTCTCACCTAATCAGTCCCAAATTTTATATGTCGCTTTTGGGCAATGTCTAGATGGGAAGTATTGATTTGTTTACCAAATTTCATTGAAAAACATGATCGCCAGCGACCATCTTAGATTTGGCATATAAATTGTCAACAATTCCATTAGTACACCCTACAGGCCGCATCTCTCGCCCAATGTTTTTCAAATTTCATTTGTAGCATTGATGTGATGTCTAGATGGAACCTATTGAATTTTTCTGAATTTTGTTGAAAAACATGACTGCCAGCAGCCATCTTTGATTTGGATATAAATTGTTCAACAATTCATTTAGCACATCCTACAGGCCACAGCTCTCACCTGATCAGTCCCAAATTTCACATGTGGCTTTGGGGCAATGTCTAGATGGGGGATATCAAATTTTTGCAAATTTTATTGAAAAACATGGCCGCCAGTGGCCATCTTAGATTTGGCATATAAATTGTCAACAATTCTATTAGCACATCTCACCTGATCTTTTTCAAATTTCATATGTAGCTTGATGTCTAGATGGGAGCTATCGAATATTTCTGAATTTTGTTGAAAAACATGGCCGCCAGCAGCCGTCTTGGATTTGGATATAAATTGTCAACAATTCCATTAGCACACTCTACAGGTTGCAGCTCTCACCTGATCTTTTTTGAATTTCATTTATAGCTTTGGTGTGATGTCCTGATGGGAGCTATCACATTTTTCTGAATTTTGTTCAAACATATGGCTGCCAGCAGACATCTTGGATTGACATTTGAATTGTCAACATTCCATTAACACACCCTGCAAGCCACATCTCTCACCCAATCTTTTCAAATTTCATATGTAGTCTTGGTGTGATGTCTGGATGGGAGCTAACAAATTTTTCTGAATTTTGTTGAAAAACATGGCCGGCAGTGGCCATCTTGGATTTTGCATATAAATTGTCAACAATTCCATTAGCAGACGCTACAGTGCGCACCTCTCACCCAATCTTTTTCAAATTTTATATGTAACTTTGGTATAATGTCCAAACGGGAGTTATCAAATTTGTCTTCATTCCATTGAAAAAGATAGCTGCAACTAGCCATCTTGGATTTGAAATATAAATTATCAACAATTCTATTAGTACACCCAAGTTGTCCCAACCTCCCTCACCCGATTTTTTTCAGATTTCATTTGTAGCTTTGGTGTGATGTCCTTTCTGTAGAAAGTTGAGTGAGTGACTTGGCATTACTGATTTTAAGTTTTTACTGGTTCCTAATTCTCTCTTTGTCATAGTCTAGAAGAACTGGGTTAAACCTGAAAATTATTATAGATATATTTGTGTCAGAGAGTATTCTGTAAAAAATTCAGTCTTTTCCTGCCAAACATAGTTTTTTGTCAAAATACTGCTCTGCGGTGATGGCAAAATGACTGTGTTTCAGAAGTTAAGTGTAGAATTTGGAAGAAAACAGTAAATTCTTGTTGAATAATAAAGACGCCATTTCTAGATTTTGTTTTTCTCTTTGAAAGGAATGATCATTTAGGAATACCTTATACAGTCATCCTCAAAGACCAAACTCTTGAAAATGGTATCACACTTTTGAGGAACAGGGACACCACTATAAAGGTAACTGGTTACACCGTGTAGTTACAACTTATTAATTTCAGCAAAGCTTGAGCTCAATATATATGAAATTAATTGATACCACATTTACCATTTTAGGTCACTAACAAACTGTATAACGAAAATATCTTGCAGACTATTTTTTTCAAAAGACAAAACTAGCAACAGCAGTGAGTGATAAATGATAGAGCTCTTACTTGTTTATTGTGAAGCAGTTGTTGCTTGCCATCATTTTGATAGATGAATAAGCGAAGGGAAGATCACTCAAACCAAACCATGTATAAATTTAAACAAACTATCTATGATTTAAACTAGGTTTTCACATAAGGCCCCATAAAGATCTTCTGTTCCTTGGGCCATTTTTTGTAAAATTGCATGTGGGCAGGTGGTTTTTTACTTTATTTTTTATTTTTGTAATTATTTCTTTGCCATCAAAAGTTCATGTTCTTGGTTTGTTAGCTCACCTGACTGAAAGTCAGGGTGAGCTTTTCTTATCACTCATCGTCCCTCGTCCTGCGTGAAGGTGGTGTTTGAGCCTCTTTCGTCCTGCGTGAAGGTGGTGTTTGAGCCTCTTTCTCCTAAACCACTGGCCACATTTTAATTAAATTTCATGTAAGTAGTGGTTGTATAGGGGGATTTTGATTTTTATCCAAAATAGGTTTCGGCTCATATTGAGCAGAGGTGTGGGGAAAAAATGGCCAATTTTTTTGAAAATCTTCTAATGAACCACCAGTAGCAGAGACTTGATATGTGGTATACAGAGTCCTTTTAAGGTTTAGAATCAAGTTTGTTCAAGAGAAGTTTGTCGGGCATTATTTGCCTTCGTTATGGGAGGGGCAAAAATTTTGGCCATGCCTAAAATTTCTATTTTTCGAACCATGAGGTCGATTGAACCAAATTTGATATGAGATGATAATGGGTCATAAGTAGTTGATCGATGCAAAAAAAATTTTTCTCATTGCCCCATGGGAACCTTGGGAGCTAAAAATAGGAAAAACCTTAAAACTGCCATATCTCCAAAACTACATGGCACAGAGAATTCTTATTTTGTATAAAGCTTACTTTTATCCAGTAGAATAGAATGGTTAAAAAAAATCCCTATCGGTTTGATCACAAGGTACTTTTTTCAGGACTTTTGAAAAAGTGCTGAGTTAGCACTTTTTAACACTGTAGGCAATCGGAAAAACATTAAAAAATCTTCTCCAGATCCAGCAGGCAGAATCTTTTGATATTTGGTATGCAACATTGTAGGGTGGATCTGATTCAAGTTTGTTCAAATCGGCCCCCTGGGTTTATATTTGGGCTCACTATAGAAGCCCAAATTCGAACTTAATGCATTTCAGGCAAATTTCTTAAAAAATCTTCTCCAGATCCAGCAGGCAAAATCTTTTGATATTTGGTATGCAACATTGTGGGTTGGATCTGATTCAAGTTTGTTCAAATCGACTCCCTGGATTCATATTTGGACTCACTATAGAAGCCCGAATTCGAACTTAGTGCATTTCAGGCAAATTTCTTAAAAATCTTCTTCTCCAGATCGAGCAGGCAGAATCTTTTGATATTTGGCATGCAACATTATAGGGTGGATCTGATTCAAGTTTGTTCAAATCGGCCCCCTGGGTTCATATTTGGGCTCAGTATAGAAGCTCGAATTCGAACTTAGTGCATTTCAGGCAAATTTCTTAAAAAAATCTTCTTCTCTAGATCCAGCAGGCAGAATATTTTGATATTTGGTATGCAACATTGTGGGGTGGATCTGATTCAAGTTTGTTCAAATCGGACCTCTGGATTAATATTTGGGCTCACTATAGAAGCCTGAATTCAAACTTAATGCATTTCAGGCAAATTTCTTAAAAAATCTTCTTCTCCAGATCCAGGAGGCAGAATCTTTTGATAGTTGGTATGCAACATTGTGGGGTGGATCTGATTCAAGTTTGTTCAAATTGGCCCCCTGGGTTTATATTTGGGCTCAGTATAGAAGCTCGAATTCGAACTTAGTGCATTTCAGGCAAATTTCTTCAAAAATCTTCGTCTCCAGATCCAGCAGGTAGAATCTTTTGATATTTGGTATGCAACATTGTGGGGTGGATCTGATTCAAGTTTGTTCTAATCGGCCCCCTGGGTGTATATTTGGGCTCAGTATAGAAGCTCGAATTCGAACTTAGTGCATTTCAGGCAAATTTTTTTAAAAATCTTTTTCTCCAGATCCAGCAGGCAGAATCTTTTGATATTTGGTATGCAACATTGTGGGGTGGATCTGATTCAAGTTTGTTCAAATCGGCCCCCTGGGTTTATATTTGGGCTCACTATAGAAGCCCAAATTCGAATTTAATGCATTTCAGGCAAATTTCTTCAAAAATCTTCTTCTCCAGATCCAGCAGGCAGAATCTTTTGATATATGGTATGCAACATTGTGGGGTGGATCTGATTCCAGTTTGTTCAAATCGGCCCCCTGGATTCATATTTGGGCCCACTATAGAAGCCCAAATTTGAACTTAATGCATTTCAGGCAAATTTCTTCAAAAATCTTCTTCTCCAGATCCAGCAGGCAGAATCTTTTGATATTTGGTATGCAACATTGTGGGGTGGATCTGATTCAAGTTTGTTCAAATCGGCCCCCTGGATTCATATTTGGGCTCACTATAGAAGCTCAAAGTCGAACTTAGTGCATTTCAGGCAAATTTCTTAAAAAATCTTCTCCAGATCCAGCAGGCAGAATCTTTTGATATTTGGTATGCAACATTGTGGGGTGGATCTGATTCAAGTTTGTTCAAATCGGCCCCCTGGGTTTATATTTGGGCTCAGTATAGGAGCCCAAATTTGAACTTAGTGCATTTCAGGCAAATTTCTTTGAAAATCTTCTCAAGATCCAGCAGGCAGAATCTTCTTATATTGGGTATGCACCATGCTTAGGGGGGTGAGATTCAATTTTGTTCAAGCCAAGTCCCTGGGTTCATATTTGGGCTCACTGTGGGAGCCCGAATTATAACTTAGTTCAAAATGAGGAATTTTCTTTAAAAATCTTCTTCTTCAGATCCAGCAGTCAGAATGTTTCGATATTTGGTATGCAGTATCCTTGTGGGGGTGAGATTCAAGTTTGTTCAAGCCATGTCCCTTGGTCCATATTTGGGCTTACTGTGAGAGCTTGAATTGTAACTTAGTTCGAAATGAGGAATTTTCTTAAAAAATCTTCTTCTTCAGATCCAGCAGTCGGAATGTTTTGATATGTGATGTGTAGCATCCTTGGGGGGGGGGGGGGGGGGGGGGGGGATTCAAGTTTGTTAAAGCCAAGTCCCTGGGTCCATATTTATAACTTAGTCAATATGAGGAATTTTTCTTTAAAAATCTTCTTCTTCAGATTCAGCAGTCGGAATGTTTTGCTATTTGGCATGCAGCAACCTTACGGGGCTGAGATTCAAGTTTGTTCAGTCCAAGTCCCTTGGTTCATGTTTGGGCTCACTATGGGAGCCCGAATGACAACTTAGTTCAAAATGAGGAATCATCTTTAAAAATCTTCTTCAGATCCAGTAGATGAATGCTTTTGATATTTTTTATGCAGCATCCTTGGGGAGGGGGGTGGGGGGTGGGTGTTAGATTCAAGTTTGTTCAAGCCATGTCTCTAGGTCCATATTTGGGCTCATTGTGGGAGCTCGAATTGTAACTTAGTTCAAAATGAGGAATTTTCTTTAACTTAGATGTGAGTCTTCCATGGAAGACGTGTGTCGCCTGCACTATATTTTAATATTTCAGACAGAATTCTAAGTGGAAAAGGGGCATACCTCTGGAAAAAATACAGCGGATCAAAAAATAAAATAGGAGGTGCACAATGCCATTATGTGATAAAGAATCACTGAAAGTTTCATCAAAATCCATTCATAGGTTAAAGAGGAGTGGCGGATAAGAGAAAGTGTGACGCGGACGACGACGCAGACGACGCGGACGTCGCAAGACAACAAAAGTAATCCCTATATGTCGCTCCCCACTTCGTGGGGCGGCGACACAAAAATCTTCTTCTGCTGATCCGGCAGTCGTAATGTTTTGATATTTGGGGTGCAGCATCCTTAGGGGGGTGAGATTCAAGTTTGTTAAAGCCAAGTCCCTGGGTTCATATATGGGCTCCCTGTGGGAGCCCGAATTATAACTTAGTTCAATATGAGGAATATTCTTTAAAAATCCTTTTTTTTAGATCCAGTGGTCAGAATCTTTGGATATTTGGTATAAGCTTTTCTTAGGAGGAGCAGATGCAACTTGTTGAAATCAATTCTCTGGGTTGATATTTAGGCTACCATGTCAGGTGAGTGCCCTCAGGCCCCTTGGGGCCTCTTGTTTTGAAACTCATAATCTACAGAATAGCATGGGTGGTGGTGTATTTCTTCTTCCCTTGAGTGCAAGAAGGATGCTAAAGCATTGCAAAGTCTTGTTGCACTCAAGGGGCAAATTTATCAATTTGATTAACTTGGGTAAAATATCAGGCCTAAACTTGATAAATAATTTTTATTTTTAGCTCACCTGTCCCAAAGGGCCATGTAAGCTATTGCCATTACTTTATGTCCGTCGTCTGTCAGCATCCATAAACTTTTCACATTTTTATCTTCTTCTCTGGAACTACCAAGCCGTTGTGAACCAAACTTGGCAGAAATTGTCTATGGGAGGTTCTCTACAAACGATCCTCATTTTGTTCCCATCGGATGAAAAAACATGGACACCAGAGGCATTCTTTGATTCTGATAGGTGGATTTTCAAAAATCTTCCCCCCTGAAACTGCAAGGCCAAATGTTTTGAAACTTCACAGGACACCCTCTACCAACAATCCTCATTTAATGTTGATTGGGTTTCAAACATGGCTGCAATTGCGGCTTATAGTTCCCATAGAAACCATATGGGAAATCACATTTTCGACTTCTTTTCTGGAACTACTGAGCCGATGTGAACCAAACTTGGCAGGAATGATCTATAGGAAGTTCTCTACAACCGAACCTCATTTGTTCCTGTGGGATGAAAAACATGGCCACCTTAGCCATTCTTTGATTCTGATTGGTCGATTTTTGAAAAAATCTTCTCCTCTGAAACTACAAGGCCAAATGTTTTGAAACTTCGCTTGCTTGTTGACTGAGACACCCTCTACCAATGATCCTCATATAATGTTGATCGGGTTGAAAACTTTGCCGCAATTGCAGCTTATAAAATCAAAAATCTTCACCTCTGAAACTGCAAGGCCAAATGTTTTGAAACTTCACAGGACACCTAACAACAATCCTCATATAATGTTGATTGGGTTGCAAAAATGCTATTGCAGCTTATAGTTCCCATAGAAACCATATGGGAAATCACATTTTCATCTTCTATTCTGCCAGGTGAGCAATTACAGGCTCTTTAGAGCCTCTTGTTTTAAGTTTGCATTAATTATAAAAAGGACCATGTAGGAGGGCCTGAGAAACAGATTTTTTTTTTACTTTTTTAGGCCTAACAAAAAATGTTTTGTCTTTGCCATTTTAAAAAAAGGTCTCTAATTGCATGGATATTGATTATTATCACAAGAGTGGGCACAAGAAGTATCTTTGTTCATGAGTAGCTTTTCAGCTAGTGGAAATACATATTTCCTCATGCACCCAAATGAGATAATTGTTGATATCCACAGGAAAAACACTAAGTTCTCTCTTTATTATTCAAGCTTCAGAAAATTTTTTGACATATCTGACAGAGTCGTCGGTGAATCATTCAAACCACAAGTCATTTGATAATTGTCCAACCATTCCCCTGCTGTGTGTAGGCTATAGTTAAACCAACGCAGCAAGTTGTAGTTCCCTAGTACTTCCTGCACAGTGTTCAAGAAAGGGGCAAAATTGTTTTAGAATGAGAATTTAACAAAAATTTAACAAGAAGCATCATAGAATATTTTTGCAGAAAGTTTGTTGGTGTTATTGAATTTTTATGGAAAACAATCTGAATGATTTGAAATGATTCTCTGAAGTAATACATCACACTGGCATGAAACCAATTCTCTTTCTCTCCCACCTGGGATATATCAAGTTTTACAACTTTAACATTTCCTTGATAAGGAGAAATATCAAGTCACAGCTGCACAGTATTGGCAATTTGAAAACAGAATACAAGTCAGAAACTAGATGCTACCCTCTCTAAGTTGGTGAGCATAATAAAAATCATGGTTGTTACATACTGGATGTGATGTGCTAAATTACAGATAAAGACAAAGTTTTGTTAGTTCTGTCTTTGTCATAGTTGAAAGGAGTTGGGTAAACCTGAAAATTTAATATGCGAGCTTTAGAAAATTTTTGGACTTATCTGACAGTCATCAATGAATCATTCAAAATCTCAGCAGCCTTAATATAGAGGAAGGTTCCACTTTTACAATGCAAAATCTTATGTCTATATATTTAATGTATATAGAGCAGGGTCAGACTGTTGAATAAATTCCATTGAATAATAATCTTTTAACCATTCACTTAATGCAGTGATCATATCTGGCTAAAGTTAAACACAAAAACCACCTTTCAAGTTTTATTCTTATTCAAATTTTGCCTTTAAAACATAGCTTCTGACCCATCATTGGATCAAGCTTGTTCCAATGAGGGGGTCATATGATATATTTTTGAGGTTATGAATGCAAATTTTTATCTATTCTAGGAACATTTTTGTAAATTTCTCCTTATCATGTTATTTGTTTATTTATTGGTGTTTAAGGTCACATATTTCTGCACAAAACAACATGGATATAAAGTCAAGTCCAGCCAATCATTTATTATGTTGTCCATTTTAAAGGACTTTGATCCCAGGCATTGGCTACTGGGTCCTATTATACCAGTATAACAGGGCTTGTTTACCACAGAAACCTACTCGTATTAGGTAAAGAGTTAAACAACAAGTGCTAAACATCCAAACTTAACATTTCATTATTTGCACAAAATTAGTGGCTATAAATTCTCGTAATAGTACTAGTTTTCATTTGTATTGATTGTGAAATGTTCCAAGTGTAACAACAGAAAAGAGAAATCAGGACACTGTCACCAGAGCAGTTATGTATTGTTTTTTTGTGTTATGAAGTATAGCTGGTACAGAGCTAAATTAATTCTGGTCGTCAGAATTTGTTCACATGAGTTTACCATGAGATGTTTTATTGGAGAGTTTGCCTTGAGACAATTTATTGGAGAGTGCCCTTTGCACTCTGCAATAAATTGTCTCAAGACAAACCCATGTGAACAAATTCTGATGACCAGAATTAATTTAGCTCTCTACCAGCTAAACTTTGTTCATTACATACATAAATTGCAACAAAGGAAAGTTATACAGACAGAATAAGAAAATGTGAAGCTCTTTCACAGGACATGAAGCATTTTAATTGCAGTACCTGCATTTCTGAATGCATCCCAGTTATGGGCTTCCTGCACTCAACTGATTTAGGTCACTTTCAACATATCTAGCACTTGGATTTATCATGACCACAACTGAGATATAAACTCAAATTTAGTCAATTGTTTACAATAATATTGCTAACATTAGAAGATTGTGACCCCAGACATTGGCTGGCAGGTCCTCTACAAGTAAACAGAAGTTGTTTACCACAATAACTGAGCTCTGCTCCACTTCACCGAATTTCCACAGGGATTGCAGTTTGGTCAAAAAGATGTCTTTAATTGTGAAAACTGCATCAGAGACGATGGTACCCAAAGGGGAATCATCGCTGTTGCTGCCAAACCTGGAAATAAGCAATTTGTTATTTGCAGAATGAGGTCCCAAGAGGGGGAATTTGCTGATGCTCTCCCATATAGTGGGCTAGCATCGCCCAATTTATCCTCTGGGTATATCTTTCTGTTTAGGCCTGAGACCTTCATTCAGATTGAGGTTCACAGGGGGTGAAATTGGTAATGCTGCCCTGCTGTGCACGGTTGCATCACCAAAATCACCCTCTGAAGATCACATTCTGCAGATGACTGCCTGCTTATTTCCTGGGTTAGTTGCTGTAGTTATCAAAATCTATGGGTATGAAGAGAAGAAACAAGAATATGACCAAAACTAGTCCCACGTTTAGTATTCATGTAGTTGAGTGCCAGCATAGCTTACCAAAATAGTACAGATTCTGAAGCGGGTAGAGAATTCTGTGAACAGTTGACTGTTTAGTTATTACTCTTTCATTACCGATTAACCTCTCATTAGTTTGGACCGGCGAATGTGCAGATGCAAGAACATTGTTGAACTGCATTAACTATTAGAGGGCTAAATTATTTTTGACCATCAAAATTTATTCAGTTGTCTTTTCCTTGTTACAATTCATGGGAGAGTGCCTGTGGGCACTCTCCCATAAATTGTAACAAGGCAAATTCTATCAGACTAAATAATATCACTTCAAAGGTAATATGAAGCATAGCTACTGAATTTGAGGCCTGCACTTCAGAATAGTGCCCAAATATGGGCTTCTAGCACTCTACCAGTTAATGTAGTCAGGATGGAAATATTTTGTACAGTAGAATCCTCTTAATTGAATATCCATTTTGCCAGAGAAAATTATTCAATTAACAGGAGTATACAATTAACAGGGATTTGGTCAGTTTTCTGGGTTCTGGGGGTAAACTGAGTATTTATTCTATTATATCTTGTTTGACAGAGCTCTATGAGCTCTGTCAAACAAGATATAATAGAATAAATGTCTGTATTGGATGTAGTGAGGCCAAAAAGGTTGATAAATAAGGGGAATTTGGTCCACGTCACAGTAATTTTTTCGACATATTATAAAAATTTATATACAATTAACAGGAATTTACTCTACAACCCATATGCAATTAACAGATCAAATTTGTACTGAAGGTATAGTAAATGGTTTTGTGTTTGAAAATTATATTCAATTAACAGGGATATACAATTAAGAGATATCCAATTTAGTGGGCTCCACTGTATTACATGTAGTGGATTCAGACATTGAGAAAACCTATTGTAACTTAAAATGTAACTCCTGGCTTGTAACCATTCTGCTAGAGGTTCATTAATCAATTAATTGTTTTAACACTATATCAAAATACCACTTAACAGTGAAATACTTATGTTTGGTGGTTTGAGATTCTTTGGGATTCCATGGCCTTCATAATACAAATGTGAATACATTCATTATTTATGTACTACGAGAACACAACATGAATGGTCCAATGGCCATTTTCTCTTTGTATGCTATTTCTGCTTTTTCAGCAAGAAATACACATTTCACGACTTACTGAAGTTTTGAAGAGGAATATTCGACCTGGAAATAAGTGGACTGGAGAGAAAAAAGCAACTGAACAAAAAGAACATGGTTGATTTCCCTGCAGAGAAATGTTCACTGATTGCTGTGTAGTAAAAGTCAGCCCAACAAGTGAACTGATGGACAGACATTGGAGTGTTTGTTTCTGCAAGTAATTGAATAGTGAACTTTAATAGTGGAATCCTATTAACTGAATTGCCACTTTGCCTGTGGAAACTGTTCAGGTGACGGAAGTCATTAAATCACCAGAATTTGGTCATTTTCCAACATTCTGATGATACATTGACTATTTATTCTGTTATATCTTCTTTAGCCATTCACCCAATGCAGATGATATCAAAATTTATTCTTTTAAATATTACTTTTTCAAATTTTTCAAAACATTTTAACAAAACCATGTCATGTAACCCAATCATTGGAATGATCCTGGTGAGCTTGTCCCAATGAGGGGGCAATTGATATGGTTTTGTTGAAGTTTTTTGAAAAATAATATTTTTTCAACTGCTGAATTTGCACATTACTCAGGCAAATGAGGCCAATTCGTTAAGTAAAGGATTAACGTATGAAAGCATATTGATATTTTTACCTGCGTCGCCAGTGGCAGAGCAGGTCTAGTAACCGCTCGACTCCGTCTGTCAGTCCGTCCGTCCGTCAGTCCGTCCGAAACACTTTTTCCGTCAAAGTTTTCTTGGCTTCTATGAAAGGGAATGATTTTATATTTGGTCTGCTGCTTCATAATGATGAGTTGTATCGTGTAAGCAATTTTCAGATCTGCCGTGCAGCCACTTCCTGTTTGCCGATACTTTGAAATTTTACAGTACCCACTGAACATTGAAATTTTCCGTCAAGGTTTTCTCGGCTTCTATGCAAGGGATTGATTTTATATTTGGTCTGCTGCTTCATAATGATGAGTTGTATCGTGTAAGTAATTTTCAGATCTGCCATGCAGCCACTTCCTGTTTGCCGATACTTTGAAATTTTACTGTACCCACTGAACATTGAAATTTTTCGTCAAACTTTTCTCGGCTTCTATGCAAGGGATTGATTTTATATTTCATCTGGAGCCTGATAATGATCAGTTGTATCGTGTATGCAATTTTCAGATCTGCTGTGCAGCCACTTCCTGTTTGCCGATTCATTTGCATGCAGCGATGCAGGGCCAGACCCGGTATTGGTCTTGGCTTGTTATACTGTACCAATGACCCAGACTTAGCAGGTGCAAACTCATTAAATTCAGGGCCAAACCAAATTTTGCCCCCACCCCAATCCCCAAAATTTGCATCAAAAAACAAAAATTTGATGTCCTGGCAGGTCCTTTTACTGTACTGCGCATGTGCAGTGTCAAGGAGGTCTCAAAATTCCTGCCAAAATGTCATTCTTTGTTTGGCCCTGTAAACAGTGTCACATCACTGATATTTGTGCTGTAAATCTCAGTTTTAATGATGCCAGACACATAATTATGAGAGAAATGGTGGAAAGGAAGTGCATTTAGGATGAGGAGAGGAGAAAAACAGTGGTTTCCAATGTTCAGGGCTGTAACTTAAAATTTTTTTATAAAAATTTATTCATGTTGCCTATTTTCGAGGCATAGCCCTGCTGTTGTCATTCTTGCCATGAATGTTCCACTGTTTGTTCAGTGTTTCCTCTCTCCCTTTCCTTCATTCCCCCCTTGCCATTCTCCCATGCTTTTGGCTTATTTTTGTAATTTTTATTACTAAAAATTTCTTGGGAGTTTTGGCCTGGAAACAGAATTTCTTTCTGTTCTGTCCGCATGTTTACGTCCTCACCCTAGGGGTGTTTAGGCGTTTTAGGTCTGTATCTACCATCTGATGCTCTGCAGTCTATTCTGGGGAAGGCTCTGTTTAGCATCAGATAGTGTTTAAATTGGACACTGATTACTGGGCCATGTTTACCAGTGCCTGGAGTCAGTTTTCTGGTTTGTTTACACTGTTTATGTTGACAACGGTTACTTCTGATAAGTGATTCCTTGTCTTCTGCCTTGATTATTCATAATAAGATACATTAATATTGTCCGTAAGTGTTGCATTAATTTTTTCTGAATAATTTAAAATTTTTGTCCACACTAAGGTTTTTTGGGGATCCATTTGGGCTCTGGGTTCCCTTTGGGAACTTGGGCTCTTCTGAAAAAATTTTTTCTTTTTGAATTGTTTTTTCATGTTATTATAATGGATTTTTATACTATGTATCTTTGTTTGCAAGGTTTATTGTGGGTACTATGATTGATTATTTTTACAATGAAAGATTATTGTTCAAATTGTAATGGAAGGAAATCTTCCTCTGATTCTCATAATTTCTGCATTAATTGTAGTCAGTGTACCCGCACTAAGCCTTGTTCTATATGTAGCAATTGGGATGACAAACGTTGGACACGTGTGTCTCGTTATATTGTTAGTGGGGAGCAGGACATGCCGGTCCTCTCTCTGCAAGGTCACTCAAGTTTTTCACTATCTTTTTCAGAGGAAAATTGGGTGATGTTTCCGTGATGTCGTCTTCCAGTGCGCGTTTGTCGTCACAATCCAGAGAAGAGCTAGCAGCAAAAGTGCTCATGGATATATGGCAATTGCCTAAGAGGCCCCCAGAAGGGTCGACGGCGTTGGCGTCTACATCCGCTAGCTCGCCCGGTGGCGCGTCCATTTACCGAATGATACAGCACCCGGGTTCGTCCGTTGCGGTCCAGGAAAGAATTAAGGGTGTTGCAAGCACTATAAACATTCCTCCGGCACACCCAGTGATGACGGATCTTGGTTTAGGATGGAAGAAGCCTTTGGGTTCGGTCCCTAGCTCGTCCAGCTCTGCACAGGCTGCGAGCAAGAGAGGTCTCTCTCTCGTACAACAACATCGCGGTCCGGATGTTGTTGTACAAAACGTTCCTCAGTCAGAGCTTACGTCCACCCCTCGGGATGCTCCAGTGTATAAACAGTCCGGAGAGGCTTATCAAGGGCTTCTTCCTCCTCACGTCAATGCACTCAACCGCACCTTGGCTACGTGACCACCGATATCCAGCCGGCATCGCCTTCCAGAGATTCCTCGACAGCCAGGTCACGCCATCCGATAGCCAAGGATTCGAGGCCACCTTCATCTGGACGTTTGCTTAAGAGAAGTATGCAAGAGACAACGTCCACAGAGCTTCCTGCGGAAGAAAGTATCTTCGGTTCGCTGTCCTAGGGGTTGTATATCAGTTCTGTGCGATGTGCTTCGGTCTGAATCTAGCGCCCTGGGCTTTCACTTGGATAATGAACTCGGTCATGACTTACTTCCAAGCTCATTCATCTGCGGTAACGTCGGCCTACCTGGACGATATTCTTCAGAGGTACGGCAATGAGTTAACGCTTCAGAACGATGTGCAGAATCTTCTACTATTGCTCCGACGTCTCGGTTTTATAGTAAACGAACAGAAGTCAGATCTGGTACCGTCCAAGTCATTCACCCACCTGGGGTTGAGCTTTGAGATGTACAGCAATCTCGTTCATCTGCTGTTAGCCAGAGTGAAATTAGTCAGTTGTTATGCTCGCTATTGTCTAAACTCAGAGAAGGTTACAGCGAGAGAATTCATGAGACTGATAGGTCTGTGCGGAGCTGCCACGGATCTCATTCCAATGGGGCGGCCACGCACTCATCCTCTCCAAATCTTTCTGACTCAGAATTGGAAAGTGAAGACTCATTCGCTCGATGCGGACATCCTCTTGTCAGACCAGGTGAAACAAGAGATTCAGACTTGGGCAGACATTCAGTGGTTAACTCAAGGAGTTCCACTGCAATTGCCGGATCCGAGTTTTACTATCATGACGGATGCCAGTCAAACAGGTTGGGGCGTGACACTATGCCCGTTGGATTTGAGGTGCCAGGGTCTTTGGGATCCTCAATTCTTAGGCAAGCACATAAATATCAAAGAAATGATGTCAATTTGGCTTGCGTTGCATCATTGGATGGACGTTATTAAGAACACACACGTTCAAATTTTGTCCGACAATACGACGGTAGTAGCGTATATTCGGAATCAGGGAGGCACTCATTCCATTCCGTTGTTCAAGCTAACGGAAAGAATCCTTCTGTTTGTACTGGAACATCAGGTTCTACTATCGGTCCGTCATATTCCGGGTCGTCTGAATGTGTTAGCAGACTCCCTTTCACGGAAGGGTCGCCTGTTGCCGTCGGAATGGACTCTCAACAAACAGGTTTTCAATCAGATTTGCTACCAATGGGAGCGACCAATGATAGATTTGTTTGCGACGCACCTCAACAATCAGTTGCAGACTTACGTGTCTCCATGTCCGGATCCTCGAGCGTTTGCAGTAGACGCTCTATCGATCCCGGATGGGATAATAGGATAAGCGTATCCTCCAGCGCCGTTGATTCAGCAGATATTGCTCAAGATAAAGCAATTCCACTGCTAGATTCTTTTGGTAGCATCTCTGTCACCACAGAGACCGTGGATAAATCTACTCAGGTGTCTGTTGTGGGACATGCTGCGGAAGCTTCCTCCACGGGAGGATCTTCTGTCGCAGGGGAAATTGCGCACGCTTCACCACAATCTGCAAGGTCTCAACCTTCACGTATTTCCGTTGTGCGGTCCTTCTTGCACTGTAAGCATTTTACAGGACGAGCAGTGGATGCAATTTCTAACTGCAGGAGGACCTCCTCTTCGCTAAATTATGCTGCAAAGTGGAAGGTCTTTCGCCAGTGGTGTAGGGATCACTCGGTGGACTTATGTGATCCCTCCATTCCTGACATTGCTAATTTCCTGGTCTATTTGTTTGACGAGATCAGACTGCAGCCTGTTACTATCAAGGGTTATAGGTCTATGTTATCTGATACCTACGCTCACCATGATACATTGATGATTGGTTCTAATGTCTGTTTATCTAAATTAGTTAGAAATTTTTTGATAAATAGACCTAGAACTCTTAGATTAATTCCGAAATGGAATTTAGCATGGGTTCTTCTTAAGCTAAAAGAAGCACCTTTTGAACCTCTTGATACAGTGGATTTCAAATTCTTAACATATAAGACAGCTTTTCTCTTAGCCTTCTCTTCTGCTAGAAGAGTTTAGTGAGCTTCATGCTTTATCGGTAGATGATTCTCACTATCGTAGTGTTGGTAATACTATTACTTTTACTACTAATGTTGGGTTTTTGGCTAAGAATCTGGCTCCTAATAAGTATCCTGAACCTATTGTTGTTAGGGCCCTTCCGTCTTCAGACGGGCGTAGGCCTTTACTCTGTCCTGTTAGAGCAATACGTATTTATAAACGTAGGTCTGAGTTTATTAGAAAGGGACGTAAGCGTTTCTTTTTGTCTTTGATGCCTAATAGAAAGGACATTATGGGTCATTCTGTTGCTAGATGGATTCAATTAACTGTACGTACTGCTTATGAAAAGTTATCTTCTTCTCAGCAGTCTGCTCTCAAGATTTTGGCTCATGAAGTAAGAGCTCTATCAACATCTTGGGCTTATGCTAATAGTGTTACTATTACAGATTTAAAGAAGGCTGCATATTGGTCTCAGCCTTCCACTTTCACTAATTTTTATCTTAGAAACATTGAGTCCATTTCTGGAGATCTTCATTGTTTAGGTCCGTTATCTGTTGCTCAGAATATCGTCCACTAAACAGTTGCAACTATAGTTATGTAGGCTTTCTGTTCCGGCAGTGACTCAGTACTGCTGCCCTCTTCGCTTTGAGGTATTTGACCCAGGGAAAGGGGAAGGGGGGTGGGGGGGTTCCCTTAGATCACCTGCTTTATAGTGAAAAGCAAGGGAATACCTCCCCCAGAGTCAGTAATTCCGAGTCGGTACCGGGATGGTTTTAAAGTGTAAAGCTACTGTTTACTCATGTCATGTAATATTTTTAAAGTGTAGCTCGGTGTGAAGCATTTGTATATGTCACGTGTCAAACGGGCGTTAATATACAATCCTCAGACACTTTTAATGAGTATAAAGAGTCTCATTTCTCTGGACTGTCTTTATTTATTGGCTTACCTTTAAAAATAATTAGTATAAAGGGTTATTCTGGATATTAACAGAGATCATTGATGTATTTGTGCTCAATTACGGAATGGTTTTGTGTCTTTCTTTTTTGATAAAAATAAAGATACATATAAATCCAATCTCTCCTTTTCTCCTTGAGGGGATAATTCTGTTATATACTCTCCCAAAAAAGAAAGTGTGCATGCTAAAAAATAACACTAAAAAAAAGATATATATCATTTTCATTCATGGAAATTTTATTCAATCACAGATGAATCAATTTGTGATCAACACGAGAAATTTCATTACGCTACGACGAAAACTCTTGATGCCATGGAGAGTCAAAGACACTAAGGGTCCAACACAAAAGTCACACACTCAATATCTGGTATGACCTCTGTCTGCATCGACTACTGCTGTGCATCTACGCCTCATGGAAGCGAACAAGTTAGCATGGAAGTGTTGGGGGATGTTGTTCCATATTCTGATAAGCTGTCTTTGGAGTTCCACAAGCGTTGACGGTGCATGGGGAAGCCGGCGTAGCTGACATTTCATTTCGTCCCATACGTGCTCAATGGGTGAGATATCGGGCGAATTTGCGGGCCAGGGAAGAACATCCACTTGTTGTTGCTGCAGATACTGTTGAACAACACGAGCTGCGTGGGGTCGGGCATTGTCCTGTTGTAGAATGACGCCGGGGCCGTGACGTTGCAGAAATGGGACAACAACAGGTGTAAGCACTTCATCACGATATCTGGCTGCATTGAGATTGCCATCAATAATGACCAGCTCAGTTCTGTTACGGGCAGTGATGCCACCCCACACCATGAGAGACCCTCCCCCATAACGGTTTCGCTCCACAACACATGGATCTGTGTAGCATTCGTTTCGACGTCTGTACACTCTCTGGCGGCCATCTGATGATGAAAGATGGAAACGACATTCATCTGTGAATAAAACACGTCGCCACCAGTGTAAGGGATGCCTGAGATGTTGTCTATACCACTGCAGTCGAGCACGACGATGACGTGACGTCAAAATCAAACGAATTGCAGGTCTTCGAGGACGTAAGCCGTATTCTCTCAGCCGGTTGATTACTGTTTGAGGATGTATCCGTCTCAGGTTAGGGATGTTCCTGGCTGTCGTCGTTGCCGTTTGTTGCCGGTTCCGGAGATGGACGACACGGATATACCGATCTTGTGCAGGGGTGGTAACTCGGGGTCTCTCGGAGCGGGGTCGGTCTCGAACGTCATCATGTTGTGCATGTCGATGGACTAGCCTGTCTACAGTGTTACGGTGGCAGTTCAAATGCAGGGCAACCTCTCTGTGTGTTCTGCCAGCTCTAATCATACCCAGGGCAAGGAGACGTTGATTCATTGTCAATCTTGGCATGCTAATGTGGAGTCGTTTTAACAGCAGCGCAAGTTTGAATGTGAACGATAGAAAGGCCTTACTTTAGTGTTTAAATACTCAAGGATTCACACTGCTGCATGAATTTTCAGACTCTCCACGTGCAAAACATGCCTTTTCACAAACGTGTAGCACGTCAATTAACGTTAATGCAATTTTAACGGGGAAAGCTGTTTTTGTGTTCAATATAACTTATTCATGAACAGGTTAACACTCTTTACACCTACGAAATTATTTTTTTGGAGTTTGATCAATTTCTGCAATGCACACTTTCTTTTTTGGGCAAGTATATGTAATTGAGCCTATTGGATTTTCCTTTATGTCCTGGTCCCTCCAGCCTGTTTACTATTCAGTCATTGGTACAGTAAAAAAATGTTAAAAAATTTATAGTAATTTATATATTTTTTATACTTACCAATGACCCAGACGGGGATGGCCCTCCCAGGAGTTGGGAACTCTTGCCTCCCCGCTGCGTACATAACACTTACCAGGCACAGGTCGTAAGAATGACATATTGGCGGGAATTTCGAGACCTCCTTGACACTGCGCATGTGCAGTACATTAAAAGTATGGAGGACCTACCAGGGCATCTAATTTTTGTTTTTTGATGCAAATTTTGGGGATTGGGGGGTGCAAAATTTGGTTTGGACCTGAATTTGAGTTTGCACCAGCTAAGTCTGGGTCATTGGTAAGTATAAAAAATATATAAATTACTATAAATTTTTTAACTTTTATACGGCCACTCATATGAGCGGCCGTATTATGGTATGGCAATGTCCGTCCATCTGTCTGTCTGTCCATCCATCCATCCATCCATCCATCCATCCATCCATCCATCCGTCCGTCCGTCCGTCCGTCCGTCCGTCCGTACATCCGTCCGTCCATCCATTAGCTTTTGTTTGTCCACGCGATAACTTGAAAACAATACATCCAACAGATACTGTTTCTTTTTGGTTGATTTGTCATGACTAGAGGATGGATTCCTTTCCACAACCAGCATCGTGGCATATCCAACATGGCCACCACGGCAGCCATCTTGGATTTTCAGGGACTTTTGATTGTCCACGCGATAACTTGAAAACTATAGATCCAACAGATACTGCTTTTTTATGGTTGATTAAGCATGACTAGAGGATGTTCCTTTTGATAACCAGCATTCTGGCATATCCAAGGTGGCCACCAAGGCAGCCATCTTGGATTTTCAGGGACTTTTGATTGTCCACACGATAACTTGAAAACTATAGATCCAACAGATACTGCTTTTTTATGGTTGATTAAGCATGACTAGAGGATGTTCCTTTTGATAACCAGCATTCTGACATATCCAATATGGCCGCCATGGCATCCATCTTGGATTTTCAGGGACTTTTGATTAACCATGTGATAATCCAACAGTTCCTGTTTTTATGGTTGATTAGTCATGACTAGAGGATGGTTCCTTTCAATAACCAGCAACATTGTCTGTCCATCCGTCCATCTGTCTGTGTGTCTGTCCATCTGTCCATTAACTTTTGTTTGTCCACACGATAACTTGAAAACAATACATCCAACAGATACTGTTTCTTTATGGTTGATTTGTCATGACTAGAGGATGGTTCCTTTCGATAACCAGCATCAGTGTCTGTCCATCCGTCCATCTGTCTGTCTGTCTCTCTGTCCATCTGTCCAGTAACTTTTGTTTGTCCACACGATAACTTGAAAACAATACATCCAACAGATACTGTTTCTTTATGGTTGATTTATCATGACTAGAGGATGGTTCCTTTCGATAACCAGCATTCTGGCATATCAAACATGGTCACCACGGCAGCCATCTTGGATTTTCAGGGACTTCTGATTGTCCACGCGATAACTTGAAAACTGTAGATCCAACAGATACTGCTTTTTATGGTTGACTAAGGATGACTAGAGGATGGTTCCTTTCGATAACCAGCATTCTGACATATCCAATATGGCCGCCACGGCAGCCATCTTGGATTTTCAGGGACTTTTGATTGACCATGTGATAATCCAACAGATCCTGTTTTTATGGTTGATTAGTCATGTCTAGAGGTCGGTTCCTTTCAATAACCAGCATCAATGTCTGTCCATCTGTCTGTCCATCTGTCCATTAACTTTTGTTTGTCCACACGATAACTTAAAAACAATACATCCAACAGATACTGTTTCTTTATTGTTGATTTGTCATGACTGGAGGATGATTCCTTTCGATATCCAGCATTCTGGCATATCCAACATGGTCACCACGGCAGCCATCTTGGATATTTTTATACTGTAACCAATGACCCAGACTTAGCTGGTGCTAACACTAAAATATTCAGGGCCAAACACAAATTTTGCCCCTCCCAATCCCTAAAATTTGCATCCAAATAAAAAAATCTAATGTCCTATATGGTCCTCCATACTTTTGCCCACTGTGTATGCGCAGTGTCAAGGAAGTACCGAAATTGGCGCCAAATCCTCATTCTTTGTTTGGCCCTTCTGTTAGTAACATCACACTGACTTCTGTGCTTATAATCTCAGCTAAAATGATGCCAGACACATAATCATGATGGATATGGTGGGTCCAAGGATAAAATAAGCGGATGAGAGGAAGAAACAGTCGAAGGGTGTGTTCAGGGCTGTAACTTATAATTTTTATATAAAATTATTTCATGTTCCCTAATTTCAGGCATGGGCCTGATGTTTTCATTCTTGCTATGAAATCTCTACTGTTTGTTAAGTGTTTCCTCTCTCCCTTCCTTTGAAACCCCCCTTGCTAATCTCCTATACTTTTGGAATAATTTTGAAATTTTTTTTTATTGAAATTTCTTGGGAGTTTAGCTTAGTTACAGAATGTTTATTCTGTTATCCCCATGGTTACATCCTCACCCTTGGGGTGTTTAGGCATTTTGGTCATGCATCTACCATCTGATGTATTCCAGTTTCTTCTGTGGAAGATTCTGTTTTACATCGGATAGTGTTTAAAATTGCTTACTGACTTCGGGTCATGTTTTTCAGTGCCTGGAGTTTTGTTTCCGGTTTTTATTGACTTTTGTTTACGTTGACAACGGTTACTTTCTGTTCGTGATTACTTGTCTTCTGTAAGGTTTTTTTTTATGTAGTCAGATACATTAATATTATCCGTAAGTGTAACATTAATTTTTAGAATTGTTTCAAAATTTTTGTCCACACTTAGGCTTTTTGGGGATCCATTTGGGCTCATCGTTCCCTTGGGCTCAATTTTTCGAAATTTTGATATGGATTGTATTATTATTATGTATCTTTGTATTTTTGAGGTTTAGTGCGAGTACTATGGCTGTATAATATTTTTAATTATGAAAGAATATTGTTCAAATTGTAAATCGAGAAAGTCTTCCTCGGAATCTCATGCTCATTGTATTTGCTGTAGTCACTGTACTCGCACTAATTCTTGTACGGTTTGTGCCAGTTGGGATGACAAATGTTGGAGATGTTAGTGGTGAGAGGTCGATGCCGGTCCTCTCACCACAGGGTCACTCTAGTTCTTCAGTCTCTTTTTCAGAGGAACAAAAACAGGGTGATGTTTCCATGATGTCTTCCGGAAGTGTGCTGCTGTCGTCCCAAATCAATGAAGAGCTAGCGGCAAAAGTGCTCAATGAAATCAGACAAGTGCCTAGGTTCCAAAAGGGATTTACGGTCTTGTCGCCAGCTAGCTCGACCGGTGGATCTATGACTCGTAATGTGGGTGATGTGACGCCGGGTATATCCGTTGCGGTCCAGGAGAGGAAGAAGGGTGTTGCGAGCACTATAATCTCGGATCATGCACACCCTGCGGCGACGGATCAGAGGATGGATCAGAGGAAGCCAGTCAGTCCAGTAGCAAGCTCGTTCAGGTCTACCCGGACCACGAGTGAGAGAGGCCCCTCTCTCTTACAACAACATCTGAGGCCAGATGTTGTTGTGCATAACGTTTGTCAGTTGGAGCATACATCCACTCCTCCCACTCGGGACGCTCCGTCGCATAGACAGCCGGTGTCGACTAGTTTATTGGCTTCCTCTTCTACATGCCAGCACACACGACCGCACCTTGGCTTTGTGACCTCAGATATCCAGCCTGCTTCGACGACAAAGGATTCCATGTTGTCTAGGTCACTCCATCCAGTAGCCAAGGACACGAGGCCTCACCAGTCGGGACGTACGCATAAAAGGATTATGCAGGATGTACCGTCCCAGGAGTTTCCAGCAGCTAAGCAACATAAGACTGCAGCTCCACAGGCCTCCGTGACAGACTTGCTATCACAGATAGCGCAACTCATTGCAGCATCCCAGCAACCTTCGGAAACGGTTTCGGATCAGGAACTGTCAGAGGAAGCTGGGTCAGTTCGTTCCTCTGCAGTGTCAGACAGGGACGATTGAGATTCGCGTCTGGTCCAGTCGGATGGTGAAAGGGAAACTGCGGAGCTGGATTTTTCCCTTCTGGAACTGCATAAGGTGGCGGTGGATTTTATCCGTCAACACCTTCCAGAGGTTGTTCCATCAGACCAGAGGGCTGCGATACCGGATAAGAGACTGATAGCGTCACTAGATACAGACTTTTTCGGCTGGACTAAGGATGACGTTCCTGATTATCCAGTCCAGTCCAGCAGTGTCTCATGGATGTTTGAATTGCAGAATGACGCTATTTTTATGTTAGCCTCTAAGACAGGCAGAACCAGTTTCTTATCGCAACATGCTCTACATCTGCCATTCATCAACAATAGGAATAAATTTGCTACGGCAGGAAAGCTCGTGCCGAGAGTTCCTCTGCGTTTAGACGACCAGGCTGAAGACTTGGAACTGTCATTGCCGGCGTCTATGTCGATTCTCTCCAGTACGTTGGAGACGACAATCTCGTCTAATAGAGCCAGTTTAGATGCATTATCATTCCCAGATCCCAGAGCGTTAGCGCAACGTCTCGATGGTAAAGAATTCCAGGATGTTCAAACTTCCTTGAGAGTTCTTATTAGGGCGATCACATTTTCCACGTATAACTCCGCCCTTTCAGTGGCAAATTTGGAGTTAGTCAGACGTGATGCTTGCTGCCCTGGCTTCATCCACTAGGGTGGATTCTAAGGTGAAAAACTCTCTTCGAGTCGCTCCAGTCTCAGGAGAATTTCTCTTTGATGGTAAGCTTTCATTAATCTATGATCAGATTACCAAGGATGCTTCAGATTCTCTACTCTTTAAGTCTGTTTCTAAGAAACCAGACTCAGCAGAGAGGAGTAAGTCAGGAGCTTCTGGTGCGAGTACGTCCAAGGGAAGCTCCTATAGAGGATCTAAAAAATCCTCTAGCTCTTACTCCAGAGAACGTCAGAGTAGCAACTCAGGTAGAGGACGTAATGCTGGCCGAGACAACCGGTCAGATGGTCAGACCGGTCGAGGAGCTGGACGGGAAGGACCAAGTTTCTCTTCCCGCAAGCCTTGCAGGTCCAGGGAGTGAAGGTCAGGACCTCTATTGCGCTATAGTGGGTGGAAGGCTGTCAAGATTCTTGACCAATTGGTTGTCAATTACGGACGACCGATGGGTACAGGAGGTTATTTCGGAAGGTCTAAAACAGTCCTTCAGGGAAAAACCTCCGTTAACACGAAGTCCACAATGGACTCAGCTTCCGTCCAACCTTCAGAAAAGAGATTCGCTTCTATCAGAGGTGAAATCTCTTCTGGACGAGAATGCAATAGAGGCTGTAGAAAACCAGGAATCTCCCGGTTTTTACAGTCACCTGTTCCTGGTACCAAAACCAGACGGCTCGTTCCGTCCAGTTATAGATCTCAGCTGGATAAACAAGCTGATCATGGCTCCGAAGTTTTATATGGAGACCATTCGATCGGTGAGAGCGAGCATTCGAGTGAATGATTATTCTGTGAGTATAGATCTCAAGCATGCGTACTTTCATGTCATGGTACATCCGACGTTCAGAAAGTACCTTCGCTTTGCTGTCCTAGGAGTCGTTTATCAGTTCCGAACAATGTGCTTCGCCTTGGGCTTTCACTCGAATAATGAACTCGGTAATGACTCATTTTTCGCGCTCATTCATCTGTGGTAATGTCGGCCTACTTGGACGACATTCTTCAGAGATACAGCGACAGATTAACTCTTCAGAACGATGTTCAGTGTCTACTTCAATTGCTCCGACGTCTCGGTTTCATCGTAAACGAAAAGAAGTCGGATCCAGTTCCGTCCAAGTCGTTCATTCACTTGGGAATGAGCTTTGAGACACACATCATCCGTTACCCAGAGCGAAATTAGTCAGTTGTTATGCTCGCTTTTGTCTACACTCAGACATAGTAACAGCGAGAGAATTCATGCGACTAATGGGTTTGTGCGGAACTGCCGTGGACCTTATTCCGATGGGGCACTTACGCACACATCCACTCCAGATATTTTTCACACAGACTTGGAGTGTGAAGATTCATTCGCTCGAAACGAACATCGTCTTATCGAACCAAGTAAAACAAGAGAATCAGACTTGGGCAGATATTCAGTGGTTGACTCAGGGAGTTCGACTGCAACTGCCGGATCCATTTTTTACGATTATGACGGATGCGAGTCAAACAGGTTGGGGCGTGACATTGAGCCCAACAGATTCGAGGTGCCAGGGTCTTTGGGATCCACAGTTCCTGAACAAACACATAAACATCAAGGTGATGATGTCAATTTGGCTTGCGCTACATCATTGGATGAACATGATTCAGAATTCACATGTTCAAACACTGTCCGACAATTCAACAGTAGTAGCCTACATTCGGAACCAGGGAGGCACTCATTCCATTCCGTTATTCAACTTAACAGAAAGACTCCTTCTGTTTGTTCTACAGCATCATGTTCTTCTGTCTGTCCATCATATTCTGGGTCGTCTGAACATTCTAGCGGACTCACTTTCTCGAAAATGTCGCATGTTGCCGTCGGAATGGACTTTCAACAAGTGAGTATTCAATCAGATCTGCTACCAATGGGATCGCCCAATGATAGACTTGTTTGCGACACATCTCAACAATCAGCTGCAGACGTATGTGTCGCCATGCCTAGATCCTCGAGCGTTCGCAGTAGACGCTCTCTCGATCTCCTGGTGCGGTATGATAGGATACGCGTATCCTCCAGCTCCGTTGATTCATCAGATATTGCTAAAAATCAAGCAATCTCAATGCAAGATTCTGTTGGTAGCATCTCTGTCGCCCCAGAGACCATTGATAAATCTACTCAGGTGTCTGTTAAGGGACATTCCTCGGAAGCTTCCTCCATGGGAGGACCTTATTTCGCAGGGGAAATCATGCACACTGCATCACAACCCGCAAGGTCTCAACCTTCACGTATTTCCGTTGTGCGGTCCTTCTTGCATGGCAAGCAATTTACAGGACAAACAGTGGACGCAATTTCTAACTGTAGGAGGGCCTCCTCTTCGCTAAATTATGCAGCAAAGTGGAAGGTTTTCTCTTGTTGGTGTAGGGATCATTCAGTTGATATTTATGATCCCTTCATTCCAGACATTGCTAATTTTTTGGTCTACTTGTTTGACGAGATCAAACGGCAGCCAGTAACTATTAAGGGTTATAGGTCTATGCTATCGGATACATATTATCATCATAATAGCTTACAAATTGGATCTAATGTCTGTTTATCAAAATTAGTTAAAAACTTTTCAATAAATAGACCTAGAACCCTTAGGTTAATTCCTAAGTGAAATTTAGCTTGGGTTCTTCTGAAGCTCAAAGAAGCTCCTTTTGAACCCCTTAACACGGTAGACTTCAAATACTTATCTTATAAGACAGCTTTTCTCTTAGCCTTTGTTTCCGCTAGAAGAGTTAGCGAGCTTCATGCTCTATCTGTTGATGATTCTCACTATCGTAGTGTTGGTAATACTATTACTTTAACTACTAATGTGGGATTTTTGGCTAAGAATCAGGCTCCTAATAAGTACCCTGAGCCTATTATTATTAGGGTTCTTCCATCCTCAGATGGCCATAGGCCTTTGCTGTGTCCACTTAGAGCTATGCGTATTTACAAACACAGATCTGAGTTTATCAGAAAGGGACGAAAACGTTTCTTTCTGTCTCTGCTTCCTAATAAAAAGGACATTACAGTCCATTCTATTTCTAGGTGGATTCAGTTGGCTATTCGTACTGTTTATGAAAGTTTATCTTCAACTCAGCAGTCTGTGCTTAAGATTTCAGCGCATGAAGTTAGAGCGCTGTCTACATCTTGGGCTTATTCTAATAGTATTGCTATTACAGATCTGATGAAGGCCGCATACTGGTCTCAGCCTTCTATGTTCACTAATTTTTACCTTAGAAATATTGAGTCTATTTCTGGCGACCTTAGATGTTTAGGTCCGTTATCTGTTGCTCAGAATGTCATCCACTAAATGGTTGCAACTATAGTTATGTAGGCTTTCTGTTCCAGCAGTGACTGTGTCCTGCTGCCCTCTTCAGTCTGTGGTGATTGACCCAGAGCAAGGGGAAGGGGGGGGGGGGGATGGTGTTCCCTTATATCACTGGCCTTATAGTGAAAAGCAAGGGAATACCTCCTCCTGAGTCAGTAATTCCGAGTCAGTGCTGGGATGGTTTTAAAGTGTAAACCTAATGTTTATCTCATTTATGTAATAATATTTTTAAAGTGTAGCTCGGTGTGAAGCATTTGTATATGTCACGTGTCATACGAGCGTTAATATACAATCCTCAGTCACTTTTAAATGAGCATAAAGAGTCTCATTCTCTGGACTATCTTTATTTATTGGCTTTCCTTTAAGAAATTAGTATAATGGGTTATACTGGATGTTAATAGAGATCATTGATGTTTTCGTGCTCAATTACGAACTGTTTAGTAAACAAGAAAGATATATATGTAAATCCTGTTTCTCCTTTTTCTCCTTGAGGGGATAATTCTTTATTTGTAATTGAGCCTATTGGATTTTCCTTTATGTCCTAGGCCCTCCAGTCTTTTTTCTATTCATCTAAGTCGGGGTCATTGGTTACAGTATACTGTATAAAAATATTGAAAAATTTATAGTAATTTATATATTTTTTATACTTACCAATGACCCAGACGGGGATGGCCCTCCCATGAGTTGGGAACTCTTACCTCCCCATTGATTATATAACATTTACCAGGCACTGGTTGTAAGAATAAGGATTGGTGCCAATTTCGGTAGTTCCTTGACACTGTGCTTGCGCAGTGGGCAAAAGTATGGAAGACCATATAGGACAATAGATTTTTTTATTTATTTAATATTTTAGTGTTAGCACCAGCTAAGTCTGGGTCATTGGTAAGTATAAAAAATATATAAATTACTATTATTTTTTTCATTTTCAGGGACTTCTGATTGTCCACTCGATAACTTAAAAACTATTGATCCAACAGATACTGCTTTTTATGGTTGATTAAGCATGACAGGAGGATGGTTCCTTTCGATAACCAGCATTCTGGCATATCTATGGCAGCCATCTTGGATTTTCAGGGACTTTTGATTGTCCATGTGATAACTTGAAAAGTATAGATCCAACAGATACTGTTTTTTTTATGGTTGATTAGTCATGACAAGAGGATGGTTCCTTTCGATAACCAGCATTCTGGCATATCCAATATGGCCACCATGGCAGCCATCTTGGATTTTTGGTGTGTTTTGATTCTCCAACCTATACTATTTTTTATGGTTGATTAATCACGACTAGCAGATGTTTATGGTTGATTAATCATGACTAGAGCATGGTTCCTTTCAATAATCAGCGTTCTGGCATGGCCAATATGGCCGCCATGGCAACCATCTGGGAGTGTTGGTGACTTTTGATTCTCCATGCAATAACTTGAAAACAATATATTCAACTTTAATGGGCCGTAAGCCAGGAATGTACAATTATTTTGAAGGAATTATTGACCTTTTGTTCAACTAAAAATTTCTTCACAAGCGCAATTTCTTTATTGGCGGCCGTATATTGATCCACCGCCTGGTGGTGCACTTGTTACATAATTTTTGCTACATTTTGACAATGTGCATCCTGTGGCTTTGCATTTGTTCCTAAGCAAGTCATGGATGCCCATATAGGCAGCCAAGATTTGCCTAGAAACAACTGCCAAGGTACTTCGAATAGTGATGAGCCAATAAGATAAATGACCCATCATCCGAATACCGATATTTTGGGTACAAAATTGGCTGATTGTCGATGCCGATGGCAAATGGTCGGTGTTTTATGTTTAATTGATGGTAATCACAAGCCAGTGCACCATGTTAACACTCAATCCTGACAACGATTTTAGTGGTGTTTGTTATCAATATTGAGGGCTTTAATTAAAGATTTAATTATTGCTGTTGAGCACATTTATTTTACGAATGGGCGCTGTCATCTTGCATACATAATATTTTTTAAACCGGAATCATGGCAGAATAAAATGAAACAAAACAAGCATAAACCCGAACACTACAGTTTTATCTTCTATGGAAGCTATCGCCAAAATGCTTCAAAGGTAAGGCCATAACAAAAAATATGCTAGATTTTCCTCCCCGCCCACTCACAATTTTTTTGCTGTTGTTGAAATTTTATGCCCCCGAAAAAAGTTTACCGGTCGGAATAACATAGAACAAAGTTGGCAGATGAATGTGGTTCAGTTACGGTTTTTAGTGTTCAAATAATTCTATAGTATATTTTCTTATGTTTTACAAATAAAGAGTTGAGACTTACATATTTATAATCAATAAAAAACTCAATAACTTTTGCAGAATAAAGTGGGTTTTATTGTTTGTCTAACATCCAAAACAAATAAAGAACCACGTGGTTATTTTCTTTGAAGCGTAATATCAACAGTATCCCATAATTCTCATTCGTGACCGTACATCATGAATATTAATTACCTGGGGTCAGAAAGACGTGATCTCTCACAAACTCAGTAAATTAGTTTTGAATATTCATTTGTGTACTTTTTGTTGACATGAACATTGGAGCATTTTTATTTTTATTTTTTTCCTGTTTTAGGTAAGGTTATTGGTTAAATAAAACACACACAGAAACAACATATAAATTTTGAATATGAGTAAATCCATAGAAAATACAAATGAGACCTGCAACAGTGACTGCAGTGTTGTTTGCTCAATACTGCTGTACTGCCAGTAGTCAGTACCGGTGGATCAATTCCCCTTGCAAGCAAGTTTCTGCCATTTCTTGCTGTCATTTTCGGATTTCTTTGATATCTAGCAGACACTCATCACTTGAGTGAACATGGTTGCCTCTCAATTTTTGCCAAAGCTCGGCGAAATTTGACGAGAGCAAAGCGATCTACGAATCACTCAAGAGTCAATTTAATAAAAACGTCTTAAATCTGGATGATGAATTGAGGAAATCTTGACAATTTATTTTTTGCATGTGACCATCGGCGAGGGCCAATCCCACACCCCTGACTACCAATTGTTAACCGATGGGTGCTTATTGGTCAATGGCTGATTGTGTACTGATTAATCGCCTCATCGCTAACTTCGAATATAACTTACAAGTTTACCTAAACACTGCATGTAACAGCATACATTTTGTTGCAGTAAAAAGTGCTCAATATCAGAATTAGCTCTTTGACACTCTGCACGCTGACATGAAAAAATCAAAATTTGAAGATACCAATTTTTCCCACAACCCAGCTAAAAATTGAACCCATTCAGTGAGCTCTGTCAAACAAGATTGAAGTGGTTAAATTCCCATTGGCATTTTGGCAAAAACCTACTGCTTGGAATGTTGGCATTTCGACATCAGAATGCAGAGGATTAAGTGTCAACAGAGTTCATAAATCTCTATAAAAATATAATAGATATATGGTTGTGTTTGGGAATACTAAGGTCAAGGTGTACTAAAGGTTTGCTGTCTGAAACTTTTGTGCAGTTCATAGAGCTATTTGATTTAGTGATGTTCCGATATAAATGGGATTTACCATATGAAGAAAAGTTGCTCAGTAAAATATGAATGCATTTTAAGGTTGTTGATTTATTGTTAATTTTGATGACTTGAGATTATGACCTTATAGCATCCATTTACCAGTATTCTATTACCTGAAGTTCTCTGGGAATTTTCTTTCAATTATTTTACAAGTACAAGTACAAGTTAGAATTTTTGATCTTAATTTGGTCTTAATACTTCAAAAGACATGTCTCTGACTAAACTGAAAGGGGATAAGAAATGCATTGACAGGTTAGAATATTTAACAGTAATGATAGTTTTGTTTGTCTCATTACCATCACGGCAAAACACAATCGATTTTGGGTTTCTCATACTTCTATGAACAAAAACATAAACACAAAAATTTTTTTTGAAATTTTCCAGTACATAACTTAACTCTTTACGCAACGCAGAGGATATCAGAATTTATTATTTTAAATATCTTTTTTTTTAATTTTTAAAAAAATGTCAATAAAACCATACCATGTGACCCCTCGTTGGAACGAGCTCGATGAGCTCGTTTCAATGAGGGGTCACATGATATGGTTTAGTTGAAATTTTTTGAAAAATAATATTTTTTCAACTGCTGAATTTGCATATTGGGAGCTCGGTGGCTCAGTGGTAGACTGTTGGACTTCTATGCTGGAGGTCCCGAGTTCGATCCCACGACCCGCGTTGTGTCCTTGGGCAAGGAACTTTATCCCAATTGCCTACATGGGGGCACGATGACGCTGTGTACTAAGGCGTACTGCATGTGAATGGTGCACATGTCTTCAACCGATGTAACCGTGCTTGAACAGAGCTTGAACAGAGTTAGAATGTTGAGGAGCTGACAGTTGCTCATCGATGCTCGGTGGTTCTCTCTGGGTTCTCCAGTTCCCTCCACCCAAAAAACTGTCATGGTCATGATTAGCCACTGAACATAAGTATGTGCCCTTAAACACCAATAAATAAATAAATTTGCATATTATGCGGGCAGATGCGGCCGATTTGTTGGGTAAAGGGCTAATCCATTCAATATCCTTTGGTAATCTCAAAACAAAAACAACCCAGTTTCTGAATCAGATTGGTAATCTGTGAAATCCTTGAAGACATAGTACATGTACTACGATAACAAAATTGGATTTTTTTCAAACAGATCGTGAAGCACTTCTAAACGATGGCTCGACGACGTAATTCCTGGACCAACAGGCAACCTACAACATTTGACATACAACATACAAGATAGCATACCATACAAAATGTGACCTGGAATTCAGTATCACTCTTGCCATCGTGGTGAAAAATATGGAAACATTAATTGCAGATTAACTCCACAAAGGATACAGCACACCAGAAATAACTGCAGCACTCATGTGCAATGATGGAATATTCAGATCGTAAATGAATTTTAAATGGACTCTCTTTATCTTAAGTAGTATAGCATGTACCCAAACATCCCTCATTACCCTGACTTTTGGGGAGCAGCTAGTGTTAAATTCCCATAGGAAACAGACTTTTGGGGGAGCAAATTTTTTCTGTGCAAAATTTTGGCACCATTAAGAGTGTCCAGCTTCTCATACAGGAGTGATATCATAGTATAGGATGGGCCTTATATACCTGTGTAGGTCCCCTGTTAGCCCTTGCTACTCCTAATTGACCAAATGCTTCATATTTTCCTATGACTCATATAGGTAGTATGGAATGTTGATCCATGCAGTATTGTGGAGTGGGTGGGTGTAACGCATGGTCATCTCATGTGGTATTGCGAGGTAGTCCTTGGTTGTTTAGAACGGCCTATAGTATGGACATGATATACCCCTGTAGGTCCCCATTAGTCCTTGGTACTACTAATTGACCTAATGCTTCATATTATAATATGACTGGTACAGTTTGTAAGCGCGGGGTTAATGCATAATTGTCCAGTGTGGTAGTATAGGATGTGTGGCTTTTACCCCTGCTGGTTCAATGTTAGCCCTTGATACCACTATCCATCTAAGGCGGTGTGCTGGCCTACAAATGGTATAGGTAGTACGTAATGCTAGGTCAAGCAGTAGAGTGTGGTGGATGGGGGTAATGCACTGTTGCGGTATTACAAGGTAAGTTTAGAATGGTAGTATGGCATGTACAGTCTGTATCCCATATGCACATCACATGCTGCACATAGACACATGCTGAATGTGCCAGTATGTGCTAATGCATTATGCACAATGTACTCACAACAAAAACCCATCGACTTGTCCTTATGGTTTTTGGCCATCATGGCATTCTTTCAGGTTTTAAGACATAGAGCCTGGATACAATGAACATTGATGCAAAAGTCTACAATAATTTTGTCTCCAGCTAATTTTACGTAAGGCAAAATGAATGGCAGTGAAGTCTGTGAACAAAAGACGAGAATGGACAAGTGTATTATTGATAAGAGTAAGGGGGCACCAGCTGAACATTTACTGAAGTCTTAAGAGGATGTCAGAATTTAAGAGAGTAGATCAATGTTTTCCTCACTACTTTACCTCCCAGCTCCATCCTTGTTGTAATAATCTTTACCTTAAAACACAAAGTTTATCCTCCACTTTACAAGACAAACAACCATAAATACCAAATATTTCCTCTCAGCTCCACGCTGGTTGTAGTGATTTTTATTTCTCTAAAACACAAAAGTTTACACACTACTTGATGAGACACACACCTGTAAATACCACGTAGCTCGTCCAGCTCCATGCTGATCCATTTCATCCCCTTGATGGAATGAACCATCTACTCCTTAAGTGGATTCTACATCTAATTTCCACTTTGCTGACTGAGTCACACTGCCTCTGACACACTGTTATTCCTTGAATCTGTCATACAGCATTACTTTAACCACTTTCCCACTGACCAAATCGACAGTTTTACCGATGTATAATAACCCTACACCAGCGACAGCTATAGACCTATCCGAGATTCCCTTATCTCCCGTTGGTTTAAAAAGCCTGGATTACGTGAAACTTGTTACCCCTTGCAGAATTTGTTTCAGGACGAGTGATTTAGGAGCTCACATATTACCAATGCTATAAAATACCTTGTCCAATACAAGGCTGCTGGTTGCTAGACACATCCAATTTGAATCCCATAATCCTGATCCCAAGAGGCAAATGGAATCTCCCTCTTCTGTGACTCCCAAACTTCACAGAATGGAACTTACCACCCGGTTTGTTCTATCCCTGCCTCAGTGCCCAATAAGGGTCTAACCCAGCAGCGAACACAAGCCTGCAGCTGCTAGACACCCCAATTTGAAGCCTGTAACCCTGATCCAAAGAGGCGAATAGGATCTACTCCTCCTGTGACACCCATACATCTCAGGATGGAGCATGCCGCCAGTTTGATCTATCGCTACTACTATGCACCTGAAAAGTGTCTGACTCAGCAGCGAACACAAGGCTGCAGGTCCTAGACATGCCCAATTTGAAGCCCATAACCCTGATCCAAAAGGCGAATAGAATCTCCCTCTCCTGTGACTCCCAAACATCTCAGGATGGAACATATCGCCCAGTTTGTTCTATCCCTGCCTTGTGCCAAAAAAATGTCTAACCCAGCAGTGAAAACAAGGCTGCTTATGCTAGACACACCCAGCTTGAAGACCGTAACCCTGATCTATTCGCATCTCCCCTCTTGTGACACCCATCGCAGATTGGAACATACCGACAGATTTGATCTATCGCTTCTACGGTGCCTAAGAAGTGTCTGACCCAACATTGAATATGCCATTGTGTGACCAAACGGTGTGTACGTAGGGTTCCAAGACCCATAGGCATGCACTCCCAGATGACATCACCTATTACTCATGCTAAACACGCTCATTCCATTTATGTCAAACCTGAAACACCCTTGCCATCCAAATAAATTAAGGTGCCAGTGTTTGACTCAACATTAAATGCACAGACACACTTCTACCCGATTGGCATCTTTCCCAAATAAGTGAGCGTGCCCCTCCCACCAAACATTGAACCCCGCAGTATTATGTTGAAAAGATGTTCCCGCATCCACATAACCCCTCCCGGGGAATGACATTTCCTTCCTAGTATCCCACATACCTGAATTGACTTCCAGTTTGAGTGATTTTGATCGTCATTTTGAGGAAAGTGCTCCTATAATATGAGGCAATGCCTACCTACCAGGTAATAACAGACCTGTTTCCCTATAGCTACTTTGTGTTATCCCCACCTTACTCTCCCAGGGACCCATCTGAACACACCCTTAGCTCCCTGAACCTCTGATTCACCGGCAATCTGGTGCCTCCTGCCCCTTGATATGCCCCTTCCCTTGAGATTTCTGCCAAGCTTAGAGTGTGTCATTACATCCTTTTTTACTCTGATTGGAACAATGACTTGATATTTGGTATTGAGCTTTCTCTTGAGGTGTAGAATCAAGTTTGTTCAAACAAAGCTCGTAGGTCAATATTAGCCTTTATAATGGGAGGGACAAGATTTTTGGCCATGCCAAAACTGCTATTTTCTGAACTGAATAGCCAATTTGAATCAAATTTTGTATATGCTATTATAGAGTAAAAAGTACATGATTCACGCAAAAAAAAAATTTCTGCATCCTTCTGGGAACCCAAGGAGCTAAAAATAGAAATATTTCCAAATGCCCATTTTTCTCACTCCACATAGTCCAGAACCAGTGATCAGAAACTTTTGATATCTGGTATAAAGCCTCCGAGGGGAGAGGTACAAGCTTGTTACAGTTAAGCTCCTTGGTTCATATTTGGGTTCTATTTTGGAACCCAGATTTTAACATTACACAATATGAGAAATATTCTTTAAAGAATCTTCTTCAAATCTACCAGTCAGAATCTTTTGATATTTGGTATACAACATCGCTACAAGCGGGAGATTCAAGTTTGATCAAATAAAGTCTCTCAGTTCATATTTGGGCTCCCAATTTTAAATTAGTGTAATACGATGAATCATCTTTAAAAAGTTTCCTTCTTCAGAGCCAACAGTCAGAATTTTTTTGCTATTTTATACAGCATGCTGGGAGGGTGTGGGGGTCATTAGTAGTGATTAACCGATTTTCGGCAATCACATCTGACATTGGCTGATTGTAAGCCATCGGTTGACCATCTGTAGAAGTGTTTGAACATTGATTCATGCTGATGGTTACATGGAACACTTCGGGATCAAAATTGTTCATATTTACATTTCATTCATAACCTTCAAACGAGCAGTAACAAGCTTCATAAGTTGCCACGGTGATTGGCAGTAGTGTTGAAACGATCATTTGTCGCTTATTCAACATAATATCTTATTCCCTGTACAACTTACACAAACACTGACAGCACCCCTCTAGTACTATGAATTGCTGTTTCATCGTTTGATATTACTCTCAGGTCATTTGTAAACAATCTAGTTACCCAATTCTTGGGACATCAAGGTCAAATTATTGAATTGTTCAGCTAGGTTTATGATATTTGGCATATGAATGCAACAGCCAGGCTGATGTGTCACATTCTATCTTGAACTTCCATGATCTTGACATTTGACCTTTAGTTTAATCTTGGTTAGTCGTACGTTGGAAGCATGGAAGGGGGAGACATGTGTTTTAGTTCACTAAAACAATGCCCCATAGTTGAAGATTATAGTCCCAAAATTTCAAAAGGATGAGCCTCAAAATGGAGGCTAAAAACAAAAAATTAAGAAAAAAAGGAAAACTTGCCAATCAAAAGTGAAAAAATTCAAGACATTGTTGATAAATTTAAATGACCAAAAAGCAGTTCATGAAATTTCAGAGCCTTAACCCTTATAACTACTGAGGTCAGTCGGTACCAAAATTAAACTTTTTAATGAAGTCTTCCAAAATGGCTGGAAACATGAAATAATTCGCAGACGTCATATCTTGGGAATTTGAAGTCAGATTTTCCAAATTTTTCACCTTTGTATTTGGAATGACCCGTATTAAGATGTCACTTTAACTATGATGAACTAAAATGTCAACTTTATCCAAGGAAGTTTAATTTAAAACAATTTTTCCATGTCTTTCACATTTTTATGGCTGTAACTTCAGAAGTTTTGAGGGTAGAAGGTAAAATTATGCTCTTTGGTTATCATTTTGTCCATGTACACAATTTGTGCTTCTATGTTATATAGTTATGGCTTGAAGCATCATGTTACAAAATAGTACCATGTAAAAACAAGAGCAACACGAAGCATGGCAAATGCCCCCTACGGTATCATAAAAGTGTAGGTAAGTCTCTCAGGGACATACTCAAAATCAAAAGGAAGCTTCCTCTGGACACCAGCAATGCATCAACTAAAAATAAAATTGATTAGAGTCTGCATTCATTAGTTATTGGATTGAAACCAAATACTGTTTGGCTGCCATAATGGCATTATTGAATTTGTTATCTGATCCAAAATCAAAAGGAAGCTTCAAGACACCAATAATGCATAACCAACTAGAGGCTCTAAAGACCTTGTAATTGCCCACCTGGCAGAACTACATATCCCTCAGTTATTAGTCCCCTACCAGCATCACTGGAGGGGACTATAAGTTTTCACTCTGTCCATCCATCAGTCCGTCAGTCTGTCAGTCACACTTTAGTTTTCCAGACTTTTTTTGGAAATGCTTCAACCGAATGATTTAATTTTTGGTAACCTACTATAGAATGATGACTTACAGATCAAGTTTGAGTTTCATACTGATTGCAGTATTCTTGTGTGAGTTATGGCCCTTGGAAATATGGAAAAGTGCCAAAATATCAGTTTTCCAGACCTTTTTTGGAAACGCTTCAATGGAATGATTTCATTTTGGGTCAACTACTATAGAACGATGACTTACAGATCAAGTTTGAGTTTCATGCTGATTGCATTATTGTTGTGTGAGTTATGACCCTTGGAAATATGGAAAAGTGCCAAAATATCAGTTTTCCGGACTTTTTTTTAGAAACGCTTCAATGGAATGATTTCATTTTTGGTAACCTACTATAGAACGATGACTTACAGATCAAGTTTGAGTTTCATGCTGATTGCATTATTCTTGTGTGAGTTATGGCCTTTGAAAAGTCTGTCAGTCACACTTTAGTTTTCCGGACTTTTTGGAAATGCTTCAACTGAATGATTTCATTTTTGGTAACCTACTATAGAACGATGACTTACAGATCAGGTTTGAGTTTCATGCTGATTGCATTATTCTTGTGTGAGTTATAGCCCTTGGAAATATGGAAAAGCGCCAAAATAACAGTTTTCCGGATTTTTTTTGGAAACGCTTCAACGGAATGATTTCATTTTTGGTAAACTACTATAGAACGATGACTTACAGATCAAGTTTGAGTTTCATGCTGATTGCGTTATCCTTGTGTGAGTTATGACCCTTGGAAATATGGAAAAGCACCGAAATATCAGTTTTCCAGACTTTTTTGGAAACACTTCAGTGGAATGATTTCATTTTTGGTAACCTACTATAGAACGATGACTTACAGATCAAGTTTGAGTTTCATGCTGATTGCATTATTCTTGTGTGAGTTATGGCCTTTGGAAAGTCTGTCAGTCACACTTTAGTTTTCCGGACTTGTTTTGGAAATGCTTCAACAGAATGATTTCATTTTTGGTAACCTACTATAGAACGATGACTTACAGATCAAGTTTGAGTTTCATGCTGATTGCATTATTCTTGTGTGAGTTATGGCCTTTGGAAAGTCTGTCAGTCACACTTTAGTTTTCCGGACTTGTTTTGGAAATGCTTCAACAGAATGATTTCATTTTTGGTAACCTACTATAGAACGATGACTTACAGATCAAGTTTGAGTTTCATGCTGATTGCATTATTCTTGTGTGAGTTATGGCCTTTGGAAAGTCTGTCAGTCACACTTTAGTTTTCCGGACTTTTTGGAAATGCTTCAACCGAATGATTTCATTTTTGGTAACCTACTATAGAACGATGACTTACAGATCAGGTTTGAGTTTCATGCTGATTGCATTATTCTTGTGTGAGTTATAGCCCTTGGAAATATGGAAAAGCGCCAAAATAACAGTTTTCCGGATTTTTTTTGGAAACGCTTCAACGGAATGATTTCATTTTTGGTAAACTACTATAGAACGATGACTTACAGATCAAGTTTGAGTTTCATGCTGATTGCGTTATCCTTGTGTGAGTTATGACCCTTGGAAATATGGAAAAGCACCGAAATATCAGTTTTCCAGACTTTTTTGGAAACACTTCAGTGGAATGATTTCATTTTTGGTAACCTACTATAGAACGATGACTTACAGATCAAGTTTGAGTTTCATGCTGATTGCATTATTCTTGTGTGAGTTATGGCCTTTGGAAAGTCTGTCAGTCACACTTTAGTTTTCCAGACTTGTTTTGGAAATGCTTCAACAGAATGATTTCATTTTTGGTAACCTACTATAGAACGATGACTTACAGATCAGGTTTGAGTTTCATGCTGATTGCATTATTCTTGTGTGAGTTATGGCCCTTGGAAATATGGAAAAGCACCAAAATAACAGTTTTCCGGACTTTTTTTGGAAACGCTTCAAAGGAATGATTTCATATTTGGTAACCTACTATAAAACGATGACTTACAGATCCCGTTTGAGTTTCATGTTGATTGCATTATTCTTGTGTGAGTTATGGCACTTGGAAAGTCTGTCAGTCACACTTGAGTTTTCTGGACGTTTTTTGGAAATGCTTCAACCGAATGATTCCAGATTTGGTAACCTACTATAGAACGATGACTTACAAATCAGGTTTGAGTTTCTGCTGATTGCATTATTCTTGTGTGAGTTATGGCCCTTGGAAATATGGAAAAGCGCAAAATATCAGTTTTCCGGACTTTATTTGGAAACGTTTTGACGGAATGATTTCATTTTTGGTAAACTACTATAGAACGATGACTTACAGATCAAGTTTCATTTGCACTCTGTCTGTCCATCCATCAGTCAGTCTGTCAGTCACACCTTAGTTTTCCAGACTTTTTTTGGAAATGCTTCAACCGACTGATTTCATTCTTGGTAACCTACTATAGAATGATGACTTACAGATCCAGTTTGAGTTTCATGCTGATTGCATTATTCTTGTGTGAGTTATGGCCCTTGGAAGTATGGAAAAGCACCATAATATCAATTTTCCGGACCTTTTTTGGAAACGCTTCAACGGAATTCATGCTGATCACATCTAGGTATAACATTTGTATAATTATTAGTGCTCATTAGTCCGGTAGGGGACATTGTATTGCTTCAGCAATATGTGAGCTCTTGTTCTAATCAAAATTAAAGAATGCAGCTGGCTGCCATGCTCCTTCATCTGCGCAAAACCGAATGATAATTGTTTTCAGAGGACTTTTCCATACACAGGTCCTGGAACATTGAAAGTCCTGGAATTTGGCCGTTTTAAATTCCAGGTCTGGAAAGTCATGGAAAATGAAAGGTTTTTTTTAGGCTGGACCTTGAAAGTTCTGGAAAACCCGGTCAAAATTGTAGGGGCACCATTGAACATGCTCCAGTTCACCAATTGCTTTTTCTGTTTCTGGTCTCGCACAAAAATGATAGATGATTCATTTGTACCCACAGCAACTATAAAAATATTTGTCAGGGTAGCATATGATGTGTTCTATTTCTGTTCAATGTCTACAAGGATCTGGAGCTATACTTTGAACAGTAAACTTGATGTCAGGTAAGACAAATAACATACATATCGCATATTTTTTTGTTATTACAGATACAAATGTTGGTCATGGAAATTTGCTTTTTTGGTCCTTGAAAGTCCTGGAAAAGTCCTTGAATTTCAATCTTGATTTGGGGTATGAATCCTCCATACATTATTTGTGCCAAGTAGTTTCAGGTAAGAAGATAAAAATGTGATGCCCCAAAGGGTTTTCATGGTAACTATGAGCTGCAGTTACGGCCATGTTTGCAACACGATCAACATTACATGAGGATCGTTGGTAGAGGGTGCCTCAGTCATCAATCATGTGAAGTTTCAAAACATTTGGCCTTGTGGTTTTAAAGGAGAAGATTTTTCAAAATCCACCAATCAGAATCAATGTTGCCTCTGGTGGGCATGTTTTCCATCCGACATGAACAAAATGAGGATCGTTTGTAGAGGATCTCCCATAGACTATTCCTGTCAAGTTTGGTTCACACTGGCTCAGCAGTTCCAGAGAAGATGATGAAAATGTGATTTCCCATAGGGTTTCTATGAGAAGTATAAGCTTCAATTGCAGCCATATTTGCAACCTGATCAACATTAAATCACCCCTTGAGTACATCAACCTGCCAAGTGCATTTTTATACAAGAGGCTCTAAAGAGCCTGTAATCGCTCACTTGGCAGAACAGATGAAAATGTGATTTCCCATTGGATTTCTACGGTAACTATAAGCCGCAATTGTGGCCATGTTTGCAACCTGATAAACATTGCATGATGATCGTTCATAGAGGCTGTCCCAGTCATCAACCATGTGAAGTTTCAAAACATTAGCAATGTAGTTTCAGAGAAGATTTTTCAAAATTGACCAATCAGAATCAAAGAATGCATCTAGCAGCCATGTTTTTCTTTCAACAGGAACAAAATGAGAAACGGTTGTAGAGAACCTTCCAAAGACCATTCCTGCCACAGATGGTTCACATATGCTCAGTAGTTCCAGAGAAGAAGATGAAATGTGATTTCCCATTGGGTTCCAAAAGTAACTATAAGCTGCAATTGTGGCCATGTTTGTAAACCGATCAACATTAAATGAGGTTCATTTCCTAGAGGGTGTCCCAGTCATCAATAATGTGAAGTTTCAAAACATTTGGCCTTGTGGTTTCAGAGCAGATTTTTTAAAATCTACCAATCAGAATCCAAGAATACCTCTGGTGGCCATGTTTTCCATTCGACGGGAACAAAATGAGGATCGTTTGCAGAGGACCTCACATAGACCATTCCTGCCAAGTTTGGTTCACATCGGCTCAGTAGTTCCAGAGAAGATGAAAATGTGATTTCCCATAGGGTTTCTATAGTAACTATAAGCTGCAATTGTGGCCATGTTTGCAACATTAAATGAGGCTCGTTTGTAGAGGGTGTTCCAGTCATCAATCATGTGAAGTTTCAAAACATTTTCCGTGTAGTTTCAGAGGAGAAGATTTTTTGAAAATCCACCAATCAGAATCAGAGAATGCCTCTGTTGGCCATGTTTTTCAACAGACGAAAACAAAATCAGTATCATTTGTAGAGGACATCCCATAGACCATTCCTGCCAAGATTGGTTCACCTTGGTTCAGTAGTGTCAGGGAAGAAGAGGAAAATGTGATTTCCCCATAGGATTTCTATGGTAACTATAGGCTGCAATTGTGGTTATATTTTCAACCTGATCAGCATTAAATGATGATCAAAATTAAATGAGGGGGTCCCAGTGATTGAAGTTTCGAAACATTTGGCCTTGTAGTTTCAGAGAAGATTTTTGAAAATCCACTAACCAACATCAAAAAATGCCTCTGGCGGCCATGTTTTTCATCTGATGGGAACAGAATGAGGAGGGGAATGTAGGGGACCTCCCATAGACCATTCGTGCCAAGTTTGGTTCACACCGGCTCAGCGGTTCCAGAGAAGAAGATGAAAATGTTAAAAGTTTACGGACGATGGATGCCAAGTGATGGCAAAAGTCACTTTACCATCTCATTAAATTTGAATTTTTGTCGACCAGACCATAGCTTATGACCAATCATTGGAACAAGCTTGATGGGTCACAAGCTATCGTTTGGAAGAAAAAAATGAGTAATTTTTATAGCAGCTGACATCATTCTTTCAGGCCGTTGTGTAAAGTAAGGGTTGATAACCAGATAAAAATGTGATTTCCTATAGGGTTTCTATAGTAACTATAAGCTGCAATTGCAGCCTTGTTTGCAACCCGATCATTATATGAGGATCGCTGGTAGAGGGTGTCTCAGTCATCAATCGTGACATTTCAAAACATTTAGCCTTGTGGTTTCAGAGAAGATTTTTGAAAATCCACCAATCAGAAACAAAGAATGCATGTGAAAAGTTTGCAGATGATGGACGCCATGTGATAGCAAAAGCTCACATGTCCTTTCAGGCCAGGTGAGCTAAAAATGAAATTGATTTAGTATTCATTAATACTAATTAGTATTCATTAGTTATTGGAAACCAAATTCAAGATGGCCACCATGGAAGCCATAATGAATTGACCACTGGCAGCCATCTTGGTTCAGCTGACTGGTTCAACATTGAAAAGAAGCTTACTCTAGACACCCACAATGCATAATTCAAAAATAATGAAAGTGTCAATGACACTGTAGCTCAACTTGACAAACTTGAACTTGGTAAGCTATAAATGGAACGGCAAAATTGAAGATCATTAGTACCAATGTTATTTGATGAAATTTCAACATAACAGCATTGTGTGTGCACAACGTCAGAGTAATCCATGCATTTTTAAATGTAAACTGTAAGACTGGCTAAAGGAAGAATGTTGATACACAAATGCAGTATGTTCAGAGGTTATTGTAAATGGCAAATGGAAACTTTTTCACAGAAATGAATGCTAATCAACAGCTCTTATCTAAAGGTCTTGCCTAATGAGCACACCAGGTTCAAAAACAATCCTATGATAAATGTGGCCTGTAGGCCATGTCAAAGAATGTTGATGCACAAATGCAATAAATTCCAAGATTGTTGCTAACAGCAACAGTTTTTGATGGAAATGAAAAGAAAATCAATAGCTCCTATCTTTGTCACCCTGCACAAGCATGCAAAGTTTCAAAACAACCTGATAATGAAAGTGTCCTCTGAGGCATGCCAAAGGAAGATGTTAATGCACAAATGCACTAAGTAGAAGGTCATTGCTTGTGGCAATGTTTTTTTTTTATGGAAATTCATAAATATACCCTGCAGAGAGTTCAAAAGGGAAAAGTTGATGCACAAATGCAGTTAGTTCAAAGGTTGGTGATAACGACAAAAAATTTTTATGGAAATGAAAAAAAGCAATAGCTCACATCTAGAGGTCACCCCGAACACACACACACATACCAAGTTTCAAAGTGATCCAATCATAAATGTGCCCTGAAGGGTGTGTTAAAGGGAAATATTGAGGTCTGACTAAGTTCAAAGGTCAGCGGGAACATTTATTGACAAAAATGGAAGAAAATCGACAGCTCCCATACAGATGTCACCCCACACAAGCTCACCAAGTTTGCGAACGGTCCAATCATAAATGTGCCCTGCAGGGTGTGTCAAAGGGAAATATTGATGCTTAACTGCACAAAGTTTTTACCAAGTTCATCGTAGGTCATTGCCAGTGGCAACATTTTTTGATGGAAATCGAGAAATTTGATAGCTTCCATCTAGAGGTAACCCCAAACAAGCATACAAAGTTTCAAACTGATCTGATCAAAAATGTGCCATGTAGGGCATGCCAAAGGAATATATTGATGCCTGACTAAACTAAGTTCTAACAACATTGGCCGCAGCAACATTTTTTGATGGAAATGGAAGAAAATCGATAGCTCCCATCTAGAGGTCTCCCCAAACAAGCATGCCAGGTTTCATAGCAATCCGATCATAAATGTGCCCTGTAGGTTGTGCCAAAGGGAAATATTGAGGTCTGACAAAAACTAAGTTCTAAGAACGTTGGCCGTGGCAACATTTTTTGACGGAAATGGAAGAAAATCGATATCTCTCATCTAGAGGTCACCACAAACAAGCATGCCAGGTTTCAAAGCAATCTGATCATAAATGTGCCCTGTAGGGTGTGCCAAAGGGAAATATTGAGGTCTGACAAAAACTAAGTTCTAAGAATGTTGGCCGTGGCAACATTTTTTGACGGAAATGGAAGAAAATCGATATCTCCCATCTAGAGGTCACCATAAACAAGCATGCCAGGTTTCAAAGCAATCCGATCATAAATGTGTCCTTTAGGGTGTGCCAAAGGGAAATATTGAGGTCTGACAAAAACTAAGTTCTAAGAATGTTGGCCGTGGCAACATTTTTTGACGGAAATGGAAGAAAATCGATATCTCCCATCTAGAGGTCACCACAAACAAGCATGCCAGGTTTCAAAGCAATCCGATCATAAATGTGTCCTTTAGGGTGTGCCAAAGGGAAATATTGAGGTCTGACTAAACTCAGTTCTAAGAACGTTGGCCGCGGCAACATTTTTTGACAGAAATTGAAGAAAATCGATAGCCCCCATCTAGAGGTCACCCCAAATATGCATACCCAGTTTCAAAGCGATCTGATCCTAAATGCGACTTGTGAGGTGTGCCAAAGGAAATTGTGGATGTACGTACTAACGTACGCCAACGGACGAGAAGTGATGGCAATCGATCAGCTTGACTTTGTCTCTTAATTTCATGAACCCTCAACGTATTGAAATTTCATGAAAATCTAAACAAACTTCAATTTCCCCACCTATGACATCACTGGTTAGTTTAGCCACAACCACTGAGAATTTCCTGTGACAGCAAGACATTTTGGATATACATTTTTGCAGAGATGATATTTCTAAAATTTCAGGATACACTTAGGAGCTTAAAGTTATAATGTTTAGAAAAACCTCTTTAAATCCAGCTCATTTCAACAGTGGGTGTAAATTTGAAGAAAAAAAACCAGCAGACTTTTGAGTTTTGCACGTGTGAACAAGTGTGGCCAAATTTCATGATTCTGAGTTAAAGTAGATGTGCCCAAAAAGTTGTTTTGAGGAATAAATGGGCTTACAATTGCAATATTTATTTATGGGGGTTTAAAGCCACTTCCGACAGCTAGGATCACCTTGTGTTGGACAGTTTCATGGGTGGAAGAAGTCGGAGCACCCGGAAAGAATCATCGAGCAACTATCAGGCTCCCCAACATACTAACTCCACACAAGCAGGGTTATCAGTAGTTGAGAACAAGTGCACCACCAATGTGTAGTATGCCTTAGTACACAATGCCACTGTGCCCCCACGTGGGCAACGGGGACACAATGCGGTTGCTGCAGGTGGGATTTGAACTGAGAACTTCTCGGCTTGCAGCCTGCACCTCTACCAACTGAGCCACCGAGCCCCCAATACGTGCAATATACCATTTCAACTTTGTATAACTCAACAGAGAATGCAAATATGGCAAAATGTGAACTTGACCTGTACTTTTTCTTTATATTATGTTCTAGTTTAAAAAAAAATATCTGAATGCACACTCAAGTTATCATCCAGAAACCATAGTCGCTCTATTAGTGGCAATGTCGGTCGGTCTGTCTGTCGGTCGGTCTGTGACCAACGAGTTTAAAAATTCAATAACTTTTGAAATACTTGATGGAATGACTTTATATTTGGCATGTAAGTGTATCTTATTGATGCCTAGCCACTGTTCAATGCATGTGTTGTTCCAAATATTTTTCTTGGAGTTATGGCCCTTGATGAACTTAGAATTTTGTGAGATTGCACCACCCGTCGCAGCTACGGCGTCGATGTCGCGATTTTTTGCTAAGTCAAGGGGAATATAACCTTAGAGCAGAGAATGCAAATATGGCCGACTGCAAACTTGACCTGTGTTTTGTCATTTTGGATGATAAAAATGATATTTTAAAAATGAAAGTGTCAGTGACACTGTAGCTCAACTTGTCAAGACAAAGACATGTACATGTATAGTATGTGACACAGCAATGACAAACATCTAAGTAATGACCTGATAACAAAGGTACATATAAAGTATTGTAACGGTCTGTACATAAATACTGACCATTGCCTGTAACAAATGTATAGGTAAAGTATTGTAAAGGTGGGTGACAGTCAGATGCTAAACTAGAAAAGAAATCTTAGTCCCAGAGTGGGTCTGACTGAACCCCAAAATATTTGTTCTCATAGCACAGTGATAACAAAGGCACCCCAAAACACACTCGTTCCTGTCCCAAGGTGAAAACAAAGGTACCCAAGAAGTTTTGTGAAGATCAGATCATAAATACAAGCTGTATAGAACTTGTGACAAAAAACTGATTGGACCGTACCCAGAACCACTCATTCTCGTCCCAAGGTGATAACAAAGGTACCCAAGAAGTTTTGTGAAGATCGGTTCATAAATACAGCCTCTGCCCTGAGCCATATTGACATGTGTGCTTACATTATGTAAGTAGCACTGAATAAATCAAAGTTCATCTAATTTGCATAATTTCTGCATGAAAAAAAAACCCTTACAATATGTGATGTATTCCATGTTACTAAACATTCATACAAAAATTTATTCAAATCAGAACTTTCATACAGAAGTTCTGTACAAAAGACTGATTGCACTAATTTTGATACAAAATGGCTGCTGGTGGCCATCTTGAATTTCGGACCACACCCAAAAACACTCGCTCTCATCCCACGGTGATAACAAAGGTATCCAAGAAGTTTCGTAAAGATTGGTTCATAAATAAGGCCTCTAATCTGAGCTGTATAGAAGTTGTGTACAAAAAACTGATTAGACCTAATTTTGGTACAAAATGGCCACTGGCAGCCATCTTGAATTTTAGACCGCACACAGAAACACTCGTTCTCATCCCAAGGTGATAACGAAGGTACCCAAGACATTTCATGAAGATCAGTTCATAAATACAGACTCTAGTCTGAGCCGTATTGACATGTGTACTTACTGTGTGTAAGTCGCACTGAAAAAACCAAAGTTCATCTAATTTGCATAATTTCTGCACGAGAAAAAAACCTGTATTATATGTGATGTATCCCATGGTAATAAACATTCACACAAAAAATTATTCAAATCAGCAGTTTCATATGGAAGTTCTGTGGAAAAATCTGATTGCACCTAATTTTGTACAAAATGGCTGCCATCGGCCGTATTGGCATTTGCACTTACAGTGCTGAAAGTAACACCAAAAAACATCAAAATTAGTCTACTTTGCACAACTTACGCACGAGAAAAAAACCCGTATTATACGTGATGTATCCCATGGTACTAAACATTCATACAAAAAATTATTCAAATCAGAGCTTTCATATGGAAGTTCTGTACAAAAAAACAGATTTCTGCATCGTCGGTACAAAATGGCGGCTGGCAGCCATCTTGAATTTTGGACCGCACCCAAAAACACTCGTTCTCGTCCCACAGTCATAACAAAGGTACCCAAGAAGTTTCGTAAAGATCGGTTCATAAATACGGCCTCTAGCCCGAGCCGTATCCAATTGTTGACGTACGGACAGACAGGCCATGACAAAAGCTCAAATTTGGCTTCGCCAAAGTTGAGCTAAAAATTCAAAAACTTAAGTTATCCGGAAACCAAAAACTGGAACATACGGACAGACTAGAGTAACGATTAATACCCTTCGCATTTCATGAGGGGACATAAAAGCAATTGCGCTCCTGCATCTGTTTTTTTTAGGAGTCATTATCCAAGACTGAAGAATTTTTTGTGTGGCATCTAAGTATAAATCTTTTGCCACTGTCGTGATGGTTTCATCTTTTTAAAGAAAGTGTAAATGATGGTATCTACAAGAGAAAACAAAGTCATTTTTGATGACTGAACATATTTATTTCGAAAATTTGAAACTTTCAATAATAGGTTTGGTATTAACAATGCCAAGTTACTATCTACAGACAGAAATTCCTTCACGTAACTGGAAGGTTTCCACATTTCCACACACAGATTCAATGGACCTTTATGAAAGAACATAAATGATAATAATCCTTTGAGGGTTCTCTGATCCTGTCTCACATTTGAATTTACATAGCATTAATTTTCTGCCGGCACCGCTAAATGAACAAAAGCTGATGTGACACAGAAACAGAGAATGCACAAAACATTTTTTTGCCTCACCTATGACGAATTAGTTGTTTATTTCCACAGTACTGTTCATTAACCCTTTGAATCCAAAATACCACTTCTCCAGTCCAGGCTCATGATACGACCTGAATTCATCAAGTAGTTAGTTGCTCGGTGAATTTGTGTGTCAGACCAATCAAGATTTTCAACGTGCAGCCCCAAGGCTGCACGTTGAAAATACTGACTGGTCTTCCCGCCAAGTAATGAATTTTGACTCTACCAGTTGGTCATGCTGAACTGAAATGGAATATACCATCAGGGTACAAGGGGATAAGGGTAATCACATACTTGCTGGTAATATCTCTAACATTAACTCTGATTAAATACCAGGTGTTATCTTCAATCTTTCATTAATTCTAACAAAATTTATGATTAAATGGTCGAGTGCTGCATTGGCTCCATTCTGAAGTGCCGGTGCCATGTCTTGAACGTTTCATATTTTGCAGATGTGCTTCATATTATCATTGAAGTGAAACTATTTCTTCTGTATGAACTGGCATTGGTGCAATTTATTGGAGAGTGCCTGTGGGCACTCCCATAAATTGTAACAAGGCAAAAGACATGTGAACAAATTCCGCCAACCAAAAATAATTTAACACTCTACCAGTTAAACAATTTGTAAATACAGTAAAAGGTCCTGAAATAAAAGCAATCCCAGGAGAAATGGTTGATTGGTAATTGGTGAGGTAAATAATCTGTCCTGAAAAAAAAAGCATTCCTCCCAAAAATGGTTGATTGGTAATTGGTGAGGTAAATAAATCTGTCCTGAAAAAATCTAACATAGTCATCAGTGGTATGGGTAGCCAACCATAGATTTACTAACCTAACATTTATTTACTGTTGTCTATGGTCACTTTCAGCATCTACGGCTAGATCATAACTGCAACAGAAGTAGAAGTTACATTTAACCAATCATTCAAATGTACACTGCGCACTTCATAGGACTTCAAACCCAGGTGTTCTTTACTGGATCCTGTTCTACCTTTAATGCAGAAGTTGTTTAACTGGTAAAGTGCTGAGTTTTTTTCTGACAACAAATCAAGCTCATCATATACTGCTCTATTACATTTAATTGGATAGTGCCTTATAGGCACTATCCAATTAAATGTCAGAGAGCAGGGTATTGTATAAAAAATCTGAACCATATCAGGGACAATAAAGGCTTCCTCAGGCAGAATGTAGCTAGACAGTTGTTGCCTGTCACTTTTAGTAAAGCCCAAAATAGGGCTTCCAGCACTCTACCAGTTAACAGTCAACAAGCACTATACCATTTTCTGAGGTGTGGATATGATTATTCTAATTGTTTTTTTTTTATTTCTGTTCATGACCAATTTCAGCATCTAAAGCAATACCATACCATAATATACGTTGAAATGAAATTTCACCTAATGCACCGGTCCTGATTTATTTATTTATTTATTGGGATTTACTGACGCTTTCAACAACTAGAGTCACTTGTTTTGGACTGTCCAAATGTACCAACTCCACACAAGCAAGGTTAGCATTGGTTCAAGACAAGTGCACCATCGACATGCAGCATGCCCTAGCATACAGCGCCCCCATGCCCCCACATGGGCAATCAGGATTAAGTGCCTTTCCCGAGGACACAACACAGTTACCCCTGGTGGGGACTGAACTGTGGACCTTTCGGTTTGAAGTCCAATTCTGCAACCAGTAAGCCACTGCACTCCCAGTCCTGATTGTGCCAGGTATATTTATTTATTGGCGTTTAAGGTCACATATTCTGCACAATGGCCAATTGTGACTCCAACATGGATATAAAGTCAAGTTCAGCCAATCGTTTATACCATGTTGCCCATTTTAGAGGACTTCCACCCCAGGCACTGGTAAAAGAGTCCTATTTTACCAGCACAACTGAGCTTGTTTACGACAGCAAACAAGCACTGCTTCACTTTCCGTGGTTTCCCTGGAGAGGCTAGCTGGGGTTCCAATGAGAATGAGCTGACTGTACATTACTAAACTGATACAACAGTTGCAACCTATTGTTCTTTTATGACACCAATGACCTTCCATTTTTAACATCTTTTGTTACAATTGCAAACTAGGACGAAGTATAATTCTAAGCATTATTTACCCAGATGCGGCTTAGTTAACTGGTTGAGTGCTAGAAGCCACTATTAGAGCTCCACTTGAAAGTGCTGAAAGCCACCTTTTACAGTTTGAGCTAATCTGTTGTTGGCTCAGCAGTAGAAGAAAAATATTAATATAAACTTTGTTACAATTTATTGGAGAGTGCCAACTGGCACTCTCCAATAAATTCCAGCAAAAATTTGAGTTGTATCTTACTTAACTTAGGCTACTTTTGCTGGTAATGTGATATCTTTGAAAAAAAATACTTGTGTTACAAATGACCATTGAAAAGTAATTTAGAACTCTGTCGGTTAATACCTGTCAATTTGCTACCAATGATCAAAATATGCCAAACCAAAGCACAAATGTATGGCTCGATGGCTAACCATGTCTTATGCCACAAGATGATGATGTTACATTCAATCTTCAACAACAAAAGAGTAGCAATAATTAATTGGAAATAAATTCACTGCTTTAGTTTTATGGTCTTTTTTGTTAAAGTTACAGATCACTCTACTGTTGCTAGATGTGATGCCGTTACAGGGCACATTGAAATGCTGTTTTAGGGCATATTGTTGGAAATGGCTTTCTGAGGTCACAACAGTGAGCAACATGACAGCTTAACACGGTTCATTGTTCAAGGATGACAAAAATTCAAGGGCTTGTAAGGATCTTTTCAAGCACCTTTCTGATAGTTTCAAAACTTTTTTACATTTGTCAATAGCTCGGAGCATGATCTAGACCTGCAATCAGTGTGAACAGATTTGTTTGACAAAAAAGTTTCTCTTTCGTTACCCCACAGCACTGTTGTCAATACAAAGTGATTGTTGTGCTCTGTCAGATTTGTTTGACAGAAATGTTTTTCTTTCATTACCCTGCAGCACTGTTGTAGATACAAAGTGATTGTTGTACATTAACCCTCTGCACACTGATGTTGAAATGCCAAAATTCTAAGCAGAAATTTTTCCCATAATGCAACCAGAAATTTCAATTCAAACAAGACTGAATTGCTCAACTCCTAGCACTCTGGTAGTATTTCATATTTTTCTTCATTGACTCCACATTGTCCATGCAGCATGAAGAATTTTACAAATTATATCTTGTTTGACAGAGCTCATTACGCTCTGTCAAACAAGATATAATTTGTAAAATTCTTAGTTGCATTGTGAGAAAAAATTTGCTGCTGAAAACTATGGTATTTTGACATCAGAGTGCAAAGGGTACAATTTCAAGTTACATTATGGTGAAAATTTGCAGCTTGAAAGTTTATTTGAACATCAGTTTGCAATAGATTAATAATATACATGCCCTTTAAAAAAAAGTGCAAAGGGCATCAGTTTCTAAGGGAAAACTGAAATTCAAGGACTTTCAAGAGCCCCACTCAATTTTCAAGCACTTGGAAGGCCTTGAAAATGAATTTTCAAATTCATGGACTTTGAATGACCTCAATAAACCCTATTAACATCAAATTAGTTACACATGGGAAAAACTGGAGTTTCCTGAACCCGTCTGATCGACCTTGGCACCAAAACAGTCAAAATTTCAGCGTCAATAAAATGGAAGTGAGAAATTCAAATTAATCTACAAAAATATCCTAAACAAACAATCACACAGATAAAAAGAGAATCAAGAGAAAACCATCGAGAATTAAAAAAAAAACCAACATAAAAATCAAACAGAGATAGGAAAAATTAAAGTTAAATGCAAAATATGAGAAGTTACCCCAGTGAAGTAACTTCCAATTTTTATTTTTAAAATGGATATCATTAAAATTTTACACATAGATTTCTTTCTTTAGCATTAATATTATCTTCAACACCTCAGCTTCATTGGGATTATAGAACTTGAATTTAAAGAACTATATCCCACAATGTAACTTTATGCAAGGATAAAACAATTCTGTGACTTTCTTGCTTGCCAAGCATATTTTGTCATTCAGCCAGAAACCTTCATACAATGGATGCAATGCTGTCATAAGCGAAGAAATATTTTGAGCTTACAACTTCAACATAATGCAATGTCTTCATATTTGTTGATCTATAGAACTGTTTATTGCGATTTAATGTCACTTTCAGCATCCATGGCTCCGTCTGACAACTTTAACAAAATCTCACTCCATGCATTGGTTACTTGGTCCCATCATAACTAGTGAAGCAGAATGAGTCTACCTCAGTAAACTAGCATAGTTTCGCATTCCGGGGTTCCAACAGGGATACTATAGGTGAATGATAATAACCATACCAATCCCATTGTTCAAGGGAAAACATACAATTCCTGATTTTAACGAGCCCCAATAATTGATTAAATCAAAGTTTTAATCAACAAATCTATGCGAGTTTGCACACTGGTCTCTCGTGCAATTAATTCTGACAATTATTTTTCAGTAAGGTGTAAAATAAAGATATTACATTGTATCCACTGTGTTAGAATAAGCACTCCTTTCATCATTATCTGTACATGGGGTGCAAATAGGATGAGTGTGCCCCCCTCCAGTCTGGGTATTTTCATCTAGATTCGAGTTTTAGATATTGATTTGCTCTTGCCTGTAATCATCTACTTTCTTACAACAGATCTGAAACTTGGTCTTCTATCACACACAGTCATTCCTCCAAATGGATGGCTGGCGTACCCCAGCTTGCCCAATCTTGAGTGAAGTATATGCTAATTAAATAACAAGTTGAGAAGCCCATACATCACAACTACTACAGTGGAACCCAGTTAATTGAATAGCCACTTTGCCAATTAAAATTATTCAGTTAACAAGAGCATTCAATTAACAGGGATGGTGTCACTTTCCTGTATTCTAGAGATAAACTTAGCATTTATTCTATTATATCTTGTGTGACAGAGCTCCATGAGCTCTGTCAATCAAGATATAATAGATTTAATGTCAGTGTTGGATGTACTGAGGCCAAATAGGTCTATAAACAAAGGAAAACTGGGAAGAGTCAAGGTAATTTCTCGACAGGTGACAAGATTTTTTATTCAATTAACAGGTGTTACTCTATAACTCATATTCAATTAACAGGTCACAATTTGTACTGGAGGCATGGTAAAAGGCTTTATGTTGGGAAATTACATTCAATTAACAGGGTTATTCAGTTTAGAGATATCCAGTTAAGTGGGATCCACTGTACATGTATTTATTTCCCCCAAAAATTCAGAGAACTCGTATGTTTTTGAACTATAATCTCACCTAACAAATATTCCAACCACATCATCAAGGCATGCCTTTATAATGCAGTTGGATTATTTTACCAGTCAAAACATGAGCCATCACAGTAAGGTTTACATCCCTCCAAATGGATAATTTCCTCCTCTGCACAGAATTTACAACAAAAACTGTAAGCTTCAACATTAGCCTTTCAAAGATGTGAAACTTTAAGACAAAGATTGGTTATGGATGCAGTTGTGTTTCGTTGGTGTTGAGATAAAAATAAATTTATAAAAAATCAGAAGTTCCCTCCATGGATGGGCATTTGTACCATGTGTCTTATTTTGCAAACAAATGCCACAGTTAAAACATGCTCTTTTTGGCTATCTTCAGCTGTAATCTTAAATATCAACAATACACAAAAATGAGGTATAAACAAATGAGAAATAACGCTGTGACCTGCAGTGACACCAAAACAGCATATGATATCTCTGTTCAACATCAACTTGAACAGTTGACAAGATAATGTGCAGAAAAACAAATGGAACTTTAAAAATCCAGCTGCCATCAGCTTTCCAAAAATAAAGTACAGTTGAACTTAAATTTACAGGCTTGGCCTTTTCCAGGCTGATAATTGCTCCCATTTCCTACTGCCCATCTTAAATCACAATGAGGCAAGTGGAAAACACCGACTAACATGTCAACTTCTACCCGCATCGAATGCATGATCTCCAAGCAGAGCATGAGGAATCACCGGCTCAAGAACCTGAATTGTTCAGAACATGTCAGATTTCCCTTACTGTAATGCGCACACTACACATCCAGTGTTATTTTGAAATGGATGATAAAACTTACGTATTTCTTTAATGCCATAACAAGCTGCTTTATTGTCTGAATGCTTGTGAATTAGAGACACAAAAGTCTTAGTAACTTCATCATTGTGCTTTCTTTAGTAACAGAATGACGTAATATGATTAAATCAATTTATTACGTTTCCAAAGTGTGATTTACAGGGATTTCCCAGTTTGATTATAAACGATAACTTCACAAGTGAATTATGCAATCAACAAATGTGTCATGTATCCGTGTGCACAAACGAAGACACTTTGCCGTGGATGTAATGGGGCTTCATTGAGGGTTTTTTTGGTTTTTTTTAACCCTTTACCTAATATGAAAAGCTGACAACACTTGCAAAAAAAATTCTTGAATAGCAACTATTTTCATCTTTTGTTTCAAAAACATAGGTTATGATCCCTCATTGGAACGAGCTCGTTCCAATGAGGGGTCATAACCTGTGTTTTAGAGACAAAAAATGAGAAAATAAGGAAAATTAATTGGCGATTTTTTAGAATAGTGCCAGGCGTTACGATAGGTAATGGGTTAAACAATATAACTATTGTTAATAATGAAAAGTAATAAACAGTAGTCGCTTGACTGGACTGGTTACATGAAATAATTCATTCGAGGCGAGGGACTATATTGTAAAACACTTGTGTGCATTCGTGCACTCGTGTTTGTACAACATCCCTCACCTCAAAATGAATTATTACACGTAACCAGTCCAGTCCAGCGATTACTCTCTATATACTCTAGATTACACCTGCAACATGGTATTACCGTAGCAGCGTGCTTTCAGTTTCCAAACCTGTACAAATTGGAAGAATGGCTGTACTTTAAGCATGAAAACATGTAAAGTTTTACCAAATATTTGTTTTCTGGGCTCCGGGAAGTTTTTGAAAGCGATCATATATAAAATATATACATTATGTTGATATAAAAGTGAGTACGATTTAAAGGCAAGTCACTTATAAACATGTCCACTAAAAGTGGGCAAACTTTTCAAGAATGAGTTGAGTGTGTGATGTGTTCCAACTTCATAAACGTTATACTATTTATAGATGGAGTACTGATTCAAATGACTATCATGAGTTGTGGAAATTGGGAAGGAACTGGAAAAAAAAATCTGATTTATGATTTTATAAGGTAAGTTATTAAAATGAATTTTGTATGCAGTAAAATAATTTTCTGAAAGGAGGCATTTCATAAATTGGACTGATTACTTCAAACCCTGATAAAACCATGACCTGTAATTTTATCTTGGCAATATTGCGATTTTTATTTTAGACAGTATCTCCCAACACTAATTCCATTAACAGAAGCAAAGATACACATAAATTTTGGTTAAAGCAGTGAGAAAAAAAATCCTTTGTAATGGAGCAGCAGAAGCTGATTTCATCAGATCACCCTAAACAAACAATTTTATCAGTAAAACAAAGCTTGTTTACCAAAGTTTGCAAGCACTGCGTTACTTCCTGGGGTACCTCAGGGTTTGGGTTCCCATAGGGGAATAAACTGTGACAACAAAACATATGCTTATAATGAATTGCCAATAACATGAATCAATGTACTTGACCAGCTGATAAGAGAGAATGGAAGATTTTGAGAATTAAACAATTTTATTCAAATAAATATACAATAACCAACCACTTATCTATATTTCAAAGAACAAGTTCTCTCAAAATTTTCAAGCTAGTACAGACTTATAAATTGCAAGAAAATGGACATGACTATTAGCAGACATTAAACTTGTACAAATTGTTTTCCTGATTAACATTCATATAGTTTTGTTAATATGACAGACTGCCATCATGTTTCAGTCTAAGTTCAGCCTTCTGATTTTATCTGCTAGTCCAATGATGTAAGTTTATGCTAATTCTTTTTTGAGGTCACTCTCAGCATATATGGCTACATGTAACAGTAACACAAGTGTGATGTTTAAATAAGGTATTTTTGGAGCTTGATCCTGAAGTGTGGGTACCAGAGCTAAAAGGCATCATATTCTGTGAATGTACATAAATTAATTTTTGATGTGATATTATTAAGTCTGGATGGATTTGCTCTGCTACAATTAATGGGAGAGTGCCTATATGCACTTATTTATTTACTTATTTATTGGTGTTTTAAGTCACACACTTCTGCATAATGGCTAATCGTGACCCCAACATGGAGATAAAGTCAAGGTCAGTCAATTGTTTATGCACCATGTTGCCTATTTTAGAGAATTTGCTATAGTTTTTTTGCATCTTTTTAACAACAAAATTCCCAAACACATGCATACAATAAAATCCCAAAATACTTCAAATAGCACACATTACAATATACACATACTTTTTCACGTAAACTTTCCCCCATATTTGATGATTTTTTTTTTTTTTTTTTTTGAGAGAATGAGCTTGTTCCAATGAAAGGAATCATGATATATAATTTAATTGAAATTTTTTTTTAAAAATAGTTTGTTTCCCCCCCCCCCCCCCCCCCTCCAGGCGCAAGCGATGCGGCCAATTTGTTAGGTAAAAGGCTAACTCTGTAAGAGATGACCCAGCCAAATCTGTCCAGTGTTACAGATTTTTTTTTTTACTGGGGTTTATCAACACTTCCGACAGCCAGGGTCACCTCGTGTCGGACAGTTTTAAAGAAGGATGAAGCAAAATTACACAGAGAGAACCACTGAGTAACTGTCAGATTCCCCCATGTACTAACTTTGCAAAATGCTCTACACATTGCCTCCACATGGGCAATCAGGATTAAGTGTATCGCCCAAGGACATGATACTGTTACTCCCTGGTGGGGATCAAACTGTGGATCTTTCAGTTTGCGGTCGAATGCTATAACCATTGACACCATGCTAGTTACACATAAATGCATTTTATTTTCAAATAGCACCCAATACATTTCTTACAGAATTTTAGTGATTGTATTGTTTTCTTTTGCAGGTTATATTTACTTCAAGCTAAACAAACAAGGAATGAATATCAAACAGATACGAAGATTTTAAACAGTCTATATAATGCAAGATCCAGTTATCCATCACTCTGACTTGTAAACATTTCTATCCAACAAACGCACAAAAATAATCTGTTTTCAATCCTATTTTATATTTGGTTTAATAATTTCTTGGCATACATGATGTACCAGTTTCACCTCAAAATGATTCATACGGCTGGTTGAAAGGTTATACTATATCTCCCTGTCTTTGATTTAAGCACAAAGGTTTAATTTACTGCCAGCAATCAGGTTACTCATTTACTTATACATTGATGTTTTAGATCACTTTCAGCATCTATGGCTATATCATAACTGCAGCAAAGGTATAAAGTCAGATTTAGTAAATTTTTTATACCAACATTTACACTGCCCACTTTAGAGGACATCCACCCTTTTTACCAGTAAGATACAGCATGTGTTCCACAGTAAACAAGCACTGTTTCACTTCCCTGGAATCCCACAGGTAAACCAGGTTACTGTTTTTAGGTCAGAGGATCAACAGTATTATACAAGAAAATGGCAGCAGATCAAAAAAAATCAAAACATGTCAGATATGTACTCTCAATCTTTTTGAAATTAACAGTCTCAGAGCAAGAACTCCATGATTTTTTTTTTTTAAATATGTAGGTGGCAAGATGTAGCTTTGTAACACTTAGAATGTTCTTTGTTCACACCAAGAAGAAAATATTGTTATCTCAAGGAATAAATTTTGGTACATTTTGTTAGAGAATGCGAACAAGCTCTTTCCAATAAACTGTACCAAAATAATTTACTGGGGAAAAAAATATGACTACAATAATCTATAACTCTACCAGTTAATGCATCATAACTTTTTCAAGATTGCAAGTTCTATGGAATCATTCGCAGCAGAAAATATTCTGGCATTTCAACATGATGGCTGATGTTTATTGCATGGGCAAACACAAATTACAAAAAATACAGAATGGCTGCCATGGCAATGTTGGATTGCTAACCTCCTAGCAATCTGGTAGTGCAACAGAATCACTCTGTTTCTTTCTTGCTTAACTTCAAATTTAAGAGCTCTGTCAAACAAGGTAAATTTGGTTAAATATCAAATTGCTTGATAGAAAATATTTGCCATTTTGATACCCGAGTTCAGAGGGTTAATCCACCATTACAAAATGGAGTGCATTGAATACCTGACATTGAAGTTATTACATGGATAAGAAAAAAATATTGATGGATGGACAGAGAGAGCCATGCCACATTATGTTTCACTTTTACAAGCGGCAATATAAAAACTTAGATGTGAGTCCTCCATGGAAGACGTGTGTCGCCTGCACTATATTTTAATATTTCAGACAGAATTCTAAGTGGAAAAGGGGCATAACTCTGGAAAAAATACAGCGGATCAAAAAATAAAATAGGAGGTGCACAATGCCATTATGTGATAAAGAATCACTGAAAGTTTCATCAAAATCCATTCATAGGTTAAAGAGGAGTGGCGGATAAGAGAAAGTGTGACGCGGACGACGCAAGACGACAAAAGTAATCCCTATATGTCGCTCCCCACTTCGGGGGCAGGCAACACAAAAACTATGTTAACAATTTTTGTGCAGTGATGAATTTCAAATGAAGAAATTCATTATGTGATGCACATCACACAACCAAAATGTTCCAAGGTCAGGCACATGTGTCAATGAGAAGTTTTATGGTTGTGGTTATAGTAAGTAACATCTGTTTTATAATTCTGGTTGATATCTGTAAACAATGTAGAGATAAATAACAAAAGCATCATTCTACTTATCTTTTCTTTGACATTGCATGTTTTATGTTATGCTTTACACTGATAGTAAAGCCTGGTATACTCTTATCTTTTCGCAAAAATGTATTTTTTAACAACATCGTCAAAAGCAAACTCGTAGAGCACCTTCTAATAGTGTCTTACACAAAAGCACATTATAAGCTTGATGACAGTAACTCCCTAGAGAAAGCTCCAGAATACTCACGCGCTTGAAGCTACTCTGGGTCCTGTGAATAACAATGTTTGGAGTTTATCAAATTGGCAAAGGATATAGAATTGAATCCAATCCTGAATTTTATGCCCATTGAGGATATTTGGGAGTTTCTTCAAGGCCTGCATGTACCAACAAGCAGAGAACGATATTCTGTAACTGCCTGTAATGTATCTACTCAGTTTGTTTCCTTCATAGGTAGCAGTTTAGAGCTGGAAGCCACTAACATGACTCTTTTGAAAAGTGCTGAAAGTCACTTTAGTGGCTTCACACTGTATGCGTTGGCTTCATTTCTATGCAGCAGAACAAAATTGTTTTCTTCTAAATTCTTGGAGGGAGCAAACAAGCACTCTCCAATAAATTGTATTGTGGCCGAGTGGATAAGTGCACTTGTCTCTCATGCCAGAGGTCCCGGGAGCGATCCCTGGTCCAGGAAATTTCTCGAAGTGTCTACCTACTGAGCCACCGCACTCCCTGAAAAATAATTTAATACTACACCACTTGAAGACTGTTACACCCTGGATGTGATGCTAACAAAGCAATAAGGTGATTGTCAACAGTTTTCCTTCTCACTTCAAAATTTCTATATTGAGTGATGTCTTTAACTCCTTGCATGCTGTTGGCAGATATTCCTGCCCAGGACTGGATTTCTCTTGCCACAGAAATAAGTATAATTTGAGAACAATTTGTTCAATTTTCTCCCTGTAAATTGAATGGATCTTTTTTCAATGATTTCTTGAGTTACATTCAGATGAATTTTTCATCAAATTTAGTCATGGCTGCTTCACAGCAGCCATGACTAGATTTGATGAAAAATATCTTGAAAATACTCAGTGGGTTAAGAGTTGATTTGAGCATCATTGTTGGACAGAAACGACATGTAATTCAAATGAGTCCTGTGTCCAAAGTGAAACATACAACTGAAAATAATTTCGACACGTTTTGATAAGCCAAAATTATAATCAGTGATTGTTTACATTTTCACACTGGTCTCAGTAGTTGCTGCAGTGCTGAGTCCCTGGATTCAAATGAGGTGCAACATTTCACTTCTAACTTCCAGCTAGCTCATTCAGTGAACCGATTTACAGACTCTATAACTTGTTTCCGTAGTAACCTACTTTTTCCAACTATTTATTTATTGGTGTTTAAGGTCACATATTTCTGCACAAGGGCTGATCATGATCACAGATAAATTCAAGTGGACTTCCAGCCCAAGGATTGGTGAACTAGGTCCTATTTTACCAGTAAAACAGAGCTTGTTCACTACAGTTAGCTAGCACTGCTTCACTCGCCAGGGTTCACACAGGGACTGTCCACCTATTACAGATTTGTGAAGTGAGGTGTGGTCATATATAGGAAGTCAAGAACCCCCACCCATGAATTGAAAAGCCAAATCAACATGAAACAAATTGAATCCTGCAACAATGAAAGAGTCAATGACTCTGTAGCTCAACTTGGATATGACAGGAATTAGTACTTGCTGTGACCAAGACAACTGAATATGAATAATGAATATGACAGGAATTAGTATTTGTTTTGGCCCAGTCAACAATAATAAAAGAATTACAAGGTGACTGTAATGGACTACAGATTAAGACCAATCATTGTAGATTATTATTTTTGTGTGGAAATTTTCAGTCCCAAACAAAATATTTTCAGACTAAAATTTTTTCTTCTTCTTCTTCTTAAAATTGACCAAAATGCATCAAAACACAAAAAACTAATTTCCGGATTTTGGTCCAAAATTTTCCAAGTCCCACCCGGACCCCAAATTTTCAGTGTAAAAAAATTTTTTTTTTTTTTGTCTTAAAATTGACCAAAACGCATAAAAAACCAAAAAACTAATTTCCGGATTTTGGTCCAAAATTTTCTAAGTCCCACCCGGACCCCTAATTTGCACAATTTATTCATGAGAAAAACTCTGTATTATATGTAATGTATCCCATGGTACTAAACATTCATACAAAAATTTATTCAAATCAGAGCTTTCATATGGAAGTTCTGTACAAAAAAAAATTTCTGCATCGTCGGTACAAAATGGCTGCTGGCAGCCATCTTGAATTTCGGACTGCACCCAAAAACACTCGTTCTCATCCCACGGTCATAACAAAGGTACCCAAGAAGTTTCGTAAAGATTGGTTCATAAATACGTCCTCTAGCCCGAGCCATAGCAGCTTGGCATTTACAGCTCTGAAAGTAACACTAAATAAATCAAAGTCAGTCTAATTTGCATAATTTACGCACGAGAAAAAAACCTGTATTATATGTGATGTATCCCATGGTACTAAACATTTATACAAAACTTTATTCAAATCAGAACTTTCATACAGAAGTTCTGTACAAAAAACTGATTTTTGCATCATCGGTACAAAATGGCCACTGGCAGCCATCTTGAATTTCGGACCACACCTAAAAACACTCGTTCCCGTCCCAAGGTCATAACAAAGGTACACAAGAAGTTTCGTAAAGATCGGTTCATAAATACGACCTCTAGCCCGAGCCATAGCCAATTGTTGACAGACGGACGACGGGCCATGACAATAGCTCAAATTTGACTTCGTCAAAGTTGAGCTAATAATGAATCAAATCTCAAAGCTTTGCAGGTATTAAGATACACAGTTTGAATTCACTTTGTTTATAGAGTTTTCAAGTCACTTCCAGCATCTTGTATTATAACAACAACATTGTAAATTCTACTTCAGTCAGTCATTTATTATTATGTTGATGGTTTCCACAGATTACCAGGCCCTACTACCAGTGCAGAAGAATGTGTCCAATGGCTATGAAGTAGTTAACTGGTAGAGTGCTAGAAGCCCATATTTGGGCCTTATTCTGAACTGCAGGTGCCTAAAGTTAAAGGCTTCATATTCTGTGAATGTCCTTCAAATTATCGTGAAAGTAAAATTACTTTATCTCCATCGATTTGCATTGTTACAATTTATGGGCGAGTGCCTATAGGCACTCTCCCACGAATTGTAACAAGGCAAAAATGTGTGAACAAATCTTGAGGCTGAGAAAAAAATTTAGCACTCTACCAGTTAAATCAGGTGCAAAATCATCCGAAACAGGTCCAATTTTCAAAAAACAAGTCATTTTTTTTTTTACAATTTACCTTGATGAATTGAAAGTAACACAACTTTGCATGTCCAGCATAGAACCTGCTTTCAAACTGCACTTCCATGCAAGTTAACCCTTTACCTTAAAAGAATTGTCGACAAATACCTATGTAATTTACAAACTGACCAGTAAAAAAATAGCAACAAAACCATATCATGTGATCCCTCAATGGAACAAGCTCATCAAGCTCATTCCAATGAGGGGTCACATGATATGGTTTTGTTGAAATTTTTTGAAAAATTTGAAAAAATAATAATCAAATAATAAATTCTGATATCATGTGCCCTGGGTGAATGGTTAAATGTAATTCCTATACTTTAAGCATAAAACCATGTTACAGTGATGCTATTCAGTTTTGAGGTTTCAGAGACAAACATACTTCAAACTTATTTATTTTTTCAAACATTTTATATACTTGTTACATAAATTAAAAATGTACCAGATGCACACCCATGATTATCAAATATAAATATAATGTAATTATCAAAATAGTGCTCAAAGATGAATAAAAAAAAACAATTACATTGCCATTTCCTGTCACCAGATCATTCTCATGTTTTGATGTTTGATAATGGAAGATATACTGAGAGCATCTGATCTGTAACAGAAAATACACACAGTTCTGGCACCTTATGGAGAGGTAATTCACATGTAGAAATGGGGCAAATGCTTGTTTCATTCAATTATCACATTTTTTGGTCTCCTACATTACTTATTTATTTATTGATCGTTAAGATCAATTTAGCATCTATGGTAATATCATAGGTATGAAGTGAAGTTTAGCCAATCATTTATACCTATGATGCCTACTTTAGAGGGCTTCCATCCTAAGTATTGGCTACCAGATCCTAATTCATCAGTTGAGCAGAACTTGTTTACCACAGTGAAAAATCACTGTTGCTCTTCCAGAGGGGGGAGAGGGGGGGGGGGGGGGGTACATTGCTGGACTATGGAGCAGTATGATAGTTCACTTGATTTGCCCTTTGGTGATGATCTGTCTGTTAAACATCTCAGTACCATGATCTAATTTATCTTAGTGACAAAACCAGCATTCAACTCTTATGCATGAAATGCTGTGATGCAACACACTGTTGTAAAGGGCTCCACATGTATGACAACAAAGCTGTCAACAGTTCATTAAAGAAACTTTTGACATCAGATATAGTTGATTGCCCATTTCTACTTCTGCACAAGCACATATTAATTTTCCATTATCACTTTGCTTTCTATTGCCAGATAAAAATCAGAAAAAGGCTGCGAAATTTAAGGTGACCTTTGGTGTGTCTGAAATGCTCCACTATTAGACCAATCAAAAGGCCCACTATCATCAAAGTATAAAGAATTCATCACATTCCTGTTAGTTACATGAGAAATTATTACATAAATATAGTTCTTTTCTGACAAAGTTGATAATCAATTAAGAGGATTTTTCTTTCCCTTTGCATTAAGTCAAGCATTTCAGGTCAAAATCTCTTCAATCTATGATTTTGCTTCCCCTATTCAATAGTTTGCATGCATGTACTTATAAACACGAGTACCATCATATGAGTCAAGTTGAACCAGGCCACTGCAGAAGACAAACATTTCCCCATTACCAAGAATAACATTTCAAAACATTAATTGTTAAAGCAATTGTCACTTGCATGTGAAACTGTAGAACAATATGCACTCCAATATTGAATGAATATCATAAGTTAAGCACCAGCACAAATGATGTCACTGCTGCAGAAAAAACACCCAGTGACAGCTATGTGCAATAATATCATCTTTAGACTTCATCATTTTGTTCAGATGCAAATGACTCGTGACCAAGATGAAATGTTGTCTTTCAATCATTTTATGTGCAAGAGAGAGGGGCATACACCATACAAATGACTGCCACAGTGCTGCATGCAGGTTTGAAAGCCATGCAATTGTTTCCTCACACAGGCCAAAGGATTTGACAGTAACTTTGCATCTATCTTTGTGTCACTTTGGTGAATGCACAAACACGAAACCATTCTATCCATTTTCGTGATCATTGGTGTTGAAACAAGGAAATGATTAACCTGCACTGGAATGATTAAAAGTTTTTCCCAGTTCGGATTTTCACCACTGGCTTTCATTACTGACAAAATCTGCACATTTTCCATAAGTGGATACAGACAATGGAAACTCACAGAATGCAACTTATGCAAATCTTGTCTACAATACTCGGGTCGGAGTATTTTACGTGAGGTTTGTGGAAGTCATATTCTGTCGGGCCCAGGTATTTTATGCAAGGTTTAACCTTGTGCAAGTTCCATTCAGAGTTTTTCTTATTGTCTGAATCGACTAATACAAAATATTTCCATCCAGGTCTTGACTACATTTAGGCCTGCATGGTATATCGATAAACTGATATATATCATTTTCAAACCAATATCGATTGAATACCGGTGTAATTACAAAAATATTGGTTTATCGTCATTATTTATTCACTCACAATTTAATTTTCAAGATGTCTTGAGTTCTTTGACTGTAGCTCCAAATCAATAATATTATCGCTTTACCCAAGGAACCGTCCGCATTTGTCCACATAACATACAATTTCGGCAGTTGAAAAAATAATTTTCAAAAATTTCAACAAAACTATATCATGTGACCTTTCATTGGAACAAACTCGTTGAGCTCGTTCCAATGAGGGGTCACACGATATTGTTTTGTAGAAATTTTTGGAAAAATTTGATAAATTAATATTTAAAATAAAAAATTTTGATATCATCTGCACTGGGTAAAGGTTTTTCGAACCGCATCATCAAGGCATGCTGATTCAGTCCAGCTGTGATGCCTCAAGTCTCGATTGTGGTACTTATGTTCAGATATCTGAAGTTTCCGATATACCGGTATAACGCGGTATTTTTTTGAATACCCATACCGGTATTCTGTTTTGAATATCATGCAGCACTAACTACATTAACATGGTTCAGCATCCTTGCAAATGTGATATAACTGTTCCAAAGTAATGGGCGATTAACCCTTTACCCAATGCAGACAAAAACAAAATTCTATGTTTTACATATTTTTTCAAAACATTTCAACAAATACATATCATGTGACCCCTCATCGGAACAAACTTGATGAACTCGTTCCAATGGGGGGGGGGGGGGGGGGGGGGGGGGGGGAGGGGGGGATATGTTTTTGTTGAACTTATTTGAAAAATAATCCTTTCCAACTGCTCAATTTGTAAATTACACTGGCGGATATGGCCGATTCATTTGGTAATGGATTAATCAATAATGAAGTGGTTATAACTGGTTTTGGAATTCCCTAACCATCTCTGCACAAATAACTATGTCCCCCAAAATGCACCAGTCAAGCAACAATAGGATTCAGGCTCCATAGAATTTACATGTAATAGAACAAGGGAACAAAACATTTATATTCCAATTACTTTTTGAAATTTTTAGACCACAGCACCCATTTCCTCCCAAGATACCAATAAGCTCCTTGAATTAAGTGAGCTTGTCCAAAATTATTTCCCTTCAAAGTTGACTGTAAATACCCATGGGTCCTCTATCCAGTTAGGATAGACTAAATGATTGATTGGTGTTTGCGGACACTTTCAACAAGACTTCAACACATGTATCAAGTAAAATTTAGCCAATCATTTAAATGTTGCCTGCTTTATGGGGCTTCCACACCAAGCCTTGATTACAAAGTCAGATTTTATCAGTAAAGCTAAACTGGTTTACCACAGTCAACTAGTAATGTTTCACTTCCCGGGGTTTCCTTGATGGATCTGGTTGTGGTTTTGTAATTGCTCACACAGTGTGACAAGTCTTATTTATTTTTCAACTGTACCAGTAGAAAGAGGCATAAAACATTCCAACAGCTCGTTTGGTAAGTCACAGATAATGGTTTTCAGCAATGAATCAGTTAATTAATGGACATATCAGAATAATATATGCATTTTATATTCTCCATAATTTTCTTGGAAGCAATACCAGAACACAAAACTGCTACATTTGTTCCTTTTTAATTGACATAAATTTATAATTCTCAGAATCCACAACAAATTACCACACACATAAAATGAAAACTAATCTTCAGAAAAGTGACCTTAATGATTCATAATTGATGATGAAAAAAAAACCTGTGCTCGTACATATTTATTTAGTAGTAACTAAGGTCACTTTCTTCATCCCTGGCTGCCATGACCGAAACATACATATAAAGTCAAGTTTTGCCAATTGTTTATACCTACATGTAAGCTGCCCACTTTAGAGGACTTCAATCCCAGCCATTGGTTACTGTGTCCTACTGATTCAGTAAAACAGAACTTGTTTACCACAATAAAGACGAACTGCTCAAATTCCCAGGGTTCCCACAGGAGTGCTCCTGTAGCTACTTGTCAAAAATGAGAAGTACACATCATTTGGCATATTATTTGGGTAACTGCAACATAAATGTGAAACATGAAATAAAAAGATATGTTCCGAAAAACATTATTGGTCAAGTTGAGAGACAGGATGTGATTTTTTTTTTTCAAGACTTTAGTCATAAGTAGTTGTGTCCACTTTATAAAGCATAAAATATTGCCACCTGCAGATTGACTAATATACAATTTTTCACAGCAGTAGAGCGATTTGTTCATTTGTATCTCAAATATATCTCAAAACTCAAATCTTTTACACCTAAAATACAAGTGGATTATTTGCAAAACTTCTGTTGAAGGCAAAAGTCACAAAAATAAATTATTCAAAAAAGGGATCAGAAGCAGTTTTTTTTTTTATGTTGTTTAGACAAAGAACTAGATTAGACCTGACTAGGCTACAATAACCGAGGTTCAAGATTAACTGTCAAGAGATTAGAACTGAAAATGCAGAATGAAATACAGCAGTGATTAAGTATTTTTGGTGAGACTACAACCAATACAATTTTGGAAACAAATCTTCAGGGATTTTGAAGGATCTTTCAGGGCTAAAAACATTGTTCATTGACTCTATTCAAGAACTTGCAAGCACCTGAAATAAAAATCAATCTTGTTTTCTATTTGATACGAACTTGTTTAAAATTTTGACTGACCAGAATCACATTGGTCACAATGAGGAAGTTCTTATTGAGTCAGTTCTGGAACCCTTCTGTAGTTTTTCAGTAATGATACTAGTGGAACTGAAAAACAACCCTAATCACAGTACCAGTAAATCTCAACCCCAATTTAATGTTTGCCTAATGTAACGGCCATATCCGACCAGTGTTAGGGATCTACTTTACTCAGCCTGTGTATTTGCTTATTGGAGTTCAGGATTTTCAGGTCATTGTCAAACTATGTTGTGAATTTCAATAGGTTGGGAGAAGACCAATATCACAAGAGAGAATTACCAAGAAGTATAAACTGACAAGACTTTTCTGCTCACAGACACTAATGTGGGCCCAAAACAAGGGGTGTGATAGAGTGACAGAAGTTGAAACCATGTGTTCCATTAATCCTTTATCTAATTCAGTGGTCATATCCAGCCAGATGCATCTTGCTAAAATCTGCGTTAATCTGTTTATCATTACTATTTGGTGTGATGTGCCCTATCTCCTTAGGTTCTATGGGTCCAACTGACTTCAAACTTGGCAGGTGTGTATTTCTATCCAATATGACTAAATGGACATGTTTGGTGGCAATATTTTGCCTTATTTGCCAAGACCCAGCAATTGTGTCTTAAGATAAGTGTTTGTAAACCCACTTTATGATTCGGAGCATTCTATGTATAAGGTAGGTAGCCACCTTTTGCAAATTTTGCATAACGTGCCCATCCGCCCATAATAAATTAATAATAATAATAAAACTTTGGCCAGCCACTGATTTGTCGCGGTTCTCAGGTGAGAAGGCCTTGGTTACCCTGTACTCCCAACTGCCTCCCTATTCCCACGCTTCTTCTCTCCTCCCAGCATTTGGAGACTAACTGCTTGATGACATCCCTAGCCCCATTCTTCCCAATCTCTCCGATTAGCATATTAACCCCCTCCTTTGAGTCCCTCAATAACCACGTCCTTCATTCTCCCATCCCACTTCCCCATTAGACTCCCAGTGAATCTTATTCTTTTAGACTGTTATTTTGGGCATTCTAGAAGAAAGTGTTCCAGGGTCTCCACCAAGTTCAAATTACACATCTGGTACTCTTTTTCACTGTTTTCCCCATTTTTTCCCCTCAGCTCCAAGGACCGCAACCTCAGCTTGACCAACAGTGACCCCCCAAAGGTGCCATCAAGGTACTCTTCAAAACCAGGCTTCTCTTTATCATGCAGTCCACCCAAAAACCTCTTTGATTTGACCCCCTCTCGCCTATTCAGGTTACCATCCTCCATAACCCTTTCGCTGACGATTTTTTTACTCTGGTTTGCCCTAACGTCTAGATCAGAGATCTCCAATGAGTAGTTCTCTATTAGCTCCCTCACTTGGACCATCCATCCTGTCTTGATATTGAGTTGAAAATTCTCTGGAACATTACTTTACACCATCGGCTGTCGGAAGATTTACCAAATAATTAAGATAACTGAGTTTCAGTAAGTCTATCCTGTCCTTGATCCTCATCCACCCAAGCTCACCCCTGATTGCTTCTAGTGCTGCAGCATTGCCATTCAAATTTTATTATTATTAAAATTTTGCCTCCAAAACATAGTTTATGACAACTCATGGGAACGAGTTCATCTAGCCCATTCCAATGAGTGGGCATAAGCCGTTTTGGAGGCAAAAAAATGTAATATTTTTAGTGAATCAAGAATTTTTATTGCAAGTGTCATCTACTCATTGTGTTAGGTAAAGGGTTATTGTCATTTGCCTTAGATAAATAGTAGTACCATGCTCCCACTCTAATTGAGGTGAAGTGCCTTGCTCCATGAACAAATACATGTGACACGAATAAGAGATGAAAGTGGTACAAACCAGAATAATCAGACTGATAATTTATAAATGTAGTTATTTTTACATTGCTCTAGCGTTGAACTGGTTATTCTATCCAGCATTGTATTTGTAAAACTTGTTCTGGTTTGGCACAGTGTTCCAGCGCCTGATTATGTTTAAAATGCAGTCAGCACATTCATGTGCATACACTATTCACAAAAAAAGCCTTCACCCTAGTTTCTTGGTCCAACCGAACAATTCTTTCATGCATGCAAATACTTTTGTACCCTTAGAAATGATACAAGAATACACGAGAAGTCTTTAATTTGAAATGATAAGATTAACTTTTCTCATGCCGGTAGCTGTATCTTCTTTCCTTTTAATACTGCAATAGAAGAAAAAATTACAAGAAAAACTGGAACATAATTCAGGCTTGTACAAAACAAGAATTGAAGGTTTTGAATGAGAGAAAGTCGCATTACTACAGTAATGTTAACTTTTGTTAGTCCAAAGGCTCAGATGAGCAACCTGGACAATTAGGAGATAAACGTCTCTTGTTGAGTTCGACATTCCGGAATTTGACTATGGGAAACCATTTAACGAGCCACGAAGGGGCTAGTTAACAAATGGTTTTCCTTTGTCAAATTTCTGAATGTCTAACGAAACAAGAGACGTTTATTTCCACTGTAATTCCTGTCACCATTAGAAGTGAAAAAATCTCCAAACCCGTTTTAAGAAAAACGATAAAAATAATGTCATTTTCGATCTCTTGTCTATTTGCCGTGATCGAATTTACAAGGTGTACTTTGAAGCAGTCGCTGACAACCGTTGCCCTAGAAAACTCTGGAGTGTGTTTAATCTATGATATGAGTGATTTAGTGCCATTGCTCACACATAGCGTGCATACAGACATGCTCTAAGTGACCCGCTTCCAGAAATTAGAGTATGGTAAGAGAATTTACATGAGATTAGCGCACAGAGCTGACCGGCTCCCAGCCAATCAAATAACAGGTTCACAAAGAACAATGAGGTCGAATTTAACTTGTGAATTACAATTAAAGTTGATTTTGTATTTGCCTCAATGCAGTGGATTTGAAATTTAGCATTACCCATGGTGAGAGTGTTCTTCTCTGTAATAGAAGGTATATTCTTTTAAAAAAAATATTTAAAGTATTTAAACTAAATTTCAAGTTCACATAAGAAGCTGGGTCATTCATGGTTTCTGAATGTCCTAATTGAATTGAAAAGCGTAGTTGAAAAAGTTTTCGACATCCTTCATAAATTAAGCGTCATTAACAATTTGAGTTAATTTATTTCTAAGGTAAATGACAAAATATTTCAGTTGTCTCCCTTGCCTGCTGCACTGGGTGATAATACTCTGTTCAGAAAAATGACAATTTCTGCCATCCATCTTACATTGGCACATGCAATTGGTGCTATAAGGCCTGCCATTCTTATCCATCCTAATATGTGTGATTTCTATCATAGCCTTATTACATTTAACCCCCTTCCAAAACAAGTTTTCAATGAAAAACTTTCAATGCAAATTGCAGGGCGAATTTCAATGGAACCAATTTTTCAGTGGAACAAAGCGTAACCATAAGCAATTTCAATGTTTTTATAGATGAACTGTACCCTACACATTTTGGGGGGGGTTTTGAAACGGTGGTTAACTTTAATAAATTCTAATAAACTCAATGCGTGTCTAGTGTGATTCGTTGTTTTTGCTGACACTTTTGGTTTTAAATAGCATTTTGTGCTGGTTGCTATCAGTTGGGGCATATTGTTCAATCGACTACGCCATTACAACTCTTTTTCAGAAATATAAAATTGGGCTAGTTTTGGCTATTTTCAGAGCCGTATGACGGATTTTAACAGCAGCTGTGTCTACTTTTTTGTGAATGTGGAAGCGTTGTTTTTTTGGAAATAAATCATAAGAAAATACAGTCAACTGCCATGTCTCCCAAGGAAGTTTTGGAGGGCGACTTGAATTTTGCCCTCAATGTAAGCCAAGGCGACTTGAGGAATGACAAGGCTACTTCTTCGCCCTAGTCGCACACTCAGCTGAAGCTGACCCCTGGTTCACATATTGATTGCCTAAAAAGAAATGGGACAACATATTTATTGTATGCCTACAGGTACATTACTAGATCTTTGGTAAACATCTTTATCTGAATTCCTATCATATTAACTTGTAGAGTGCTAAATAATTTTGCAAAGGTGATTTGTAATGCAAGTATTTTTTTACAAGGATACCTTACAAGCAAAAGGAGCCTCGCTTTAGTAAGATTTTGTTCATAAATGTTTTGTTACAATTTATTGAAGAGTGCATCTCGGTAATCTCAAATTGTAATAAAACAATTTTGTTCAAACATTTTTGTGTTTCAAGTGCTGAGCAAATGTGGTAATGAATACAGTGTAAAGCCTCTAAAGTGGCTTTTCAGCACTTTTCAGAAGAGCTATGATCGTGGCTTCTTGCACTCGACCAGTTGTGCTCCGCTTTCTTTTTGAAAATGATAAATTTACAGTAATTTGTAATATAAAATTTTATACTTCAGGCCTTCCCAAATTTAAATTAAAGGTAACCCATTTAACGGGCTACCTTAAATTTTTTTAGGTAACCCATTTCAAATAAGGTAATCCTTTTCATAGTCATATAATTGACGCAATCTATGTATTGTTTTACGCTTGTCAATGAAACACAGCGTATATTGCCTCCTTTTGAATCTCCTTCCATTTTTGGCTACACACCAAGCACTTTAAATTAAAAAGTTTTCCATCATCATCGACCTCAAAACTAAAATCAGTTGAATTTGGCCACTTTTTGAATGTCTTCACGCCCACAGACTCGGTCGTTTGTTTCACTTTTAATTTACTTAACATGGTTTGTAATACTTTGTATGTAAGTATTTTATGCACAAATGAAAGTGGCAATGACACTGTAGCTCAGCTTAACCCTTTACCTAACGTAGCGGCCAAAACCGGCCAGCACTATTCTTAAAAATTGCCAAATAACTTTCATTATTTTTTCATTTTTTGTCTCAAAAACATAGGTTATGACCCCTCGTTGGAACAAGCTCATCGAGCTCGTTCCAACGAGGGGTCATAACCTATGTTTTTGAGACAAAAAATGAAAAAAATTAGTTATTCAAGAATTATTTTTGCAAGTGTCGTCTGCTTTTCAGGTTAGGTAAAGGGTTAAGACATGTACATGTATAGTATGGGACACAGCAATGACAAACATCTAGATAATGACCTGATAACAAAGGTACATATAAAGTATTGTAACGGTCTGTACATAAATACTGACCGTAGCCTGTAACAAATGTATAGGTAAAGTATTGTAAAGGTGGGTGACAGTCTGATGCTAAACTAGAAAAGAAATCTTTGAGTCCCAGAGTGGGTCTGACTGAACCCCAAAATATTTGTTCTCATAGCAGTGATAACAAAGGCACCCCAAAACACACTCGTTCCTGTCCCAAGGTGAAAACAAAGGTACCCAAGAAGTTTTGTGAAGATCAGTTCATAAATACGAGCTGTATAGAAGTTGTGACAAAAAACTGATTGGACCTAATTTCGGTACAAAATGGCCACTGGCAGCCATCTTGAATTTTGGTCCGCACTCAGAAACACTCGTTCTCGTCCCAAGGTGATAACAAAGGTACCCAAGAAGTTTCGTGAAGATCGGTTCATAAATACGGCCTCTAGCCTGAGCTGTATAGAAGTTGTGGACAAAAAACTGATTAGACCTAATTTTGGTACAAAATGTCCACTGGCAGCCATCTTGAATTTTGCACCGCACCCCAGGGACCAGCCGTGAGGGTGACTAGGGCGATTATGTCGCCCTTCTAAGCCAAAAGTCGCCTAGAAAAATAGTCGGGGCGATTACAAGTCGCCTTCTAAAAATTGGCCAATAAATGGCAATATGAGGAAAGGCTGAACTGAGTGATGCGAGGTTTACATGAAAACGATTATTTTCAAAAATCGAATGTGCTCGAGTGTGATAAATGGGCATTTCAATTCGTCAAATAAAAGTCCATTTATTTGAAATCACACGACAATCAATTGTCCATTGTCGCTTTTGGCGGATTTTTTTATTTCTATTTTGTTGCGTTTCAGTCGGAGCTTCAAGCGTCGAAACGAAAATAGGCGACTTATGCGACTCAACAAAATAACCCAGTTTGAAAGTAGGTTACGTCGCTTAGGATGCCGAAAATGTATACACAACGGACGTATTTTATAACACAGTATTTTCATTTCGTTTTGCTGACGACTGTTAACTGTTGGGCTGTCTATTCCCAGAAAAACACGAATGGAATTGAAACGCATGAAGAAAAGCTTTAGTGATGACAAGAAAAGCTTTGTACAGGACACAAGTGTGCATGTGGACGATCTTGAAAAAGGGTCCTCCTAAACACCGGAGTGACATGAAATGACGCGGAATGACACCAGAATGCCATAAAAATGATGTGGAATGACATTTCTTTTACAAAATACTCGACCCCAGAATGTATTTTGTTTATTAACTAACAAAGTACCTCCCAAGCAACCTTCTTACATTTGGTCCTGTTCACACTTTCAGACTTAGGAAATTATTAGCTTTGTAGACTTTGGTGAAAGGCAACCACAGGAGGGGAGGGTGCTGGGGGATTGGCACGAAGAAGAGGGGAGGGGTCATGAAGGAGAGTGTAGCAGTGGGGGATTTTCAGTAAATAATTACTTTGTGATTTTTTAACCTGACATAGATGCATCACAGACAACTGGACCTGGATTATTTGGACGTTAATGGAGGACCACAAATTGAAAATATGAAGGGGCGGCGGGGGTGGTACATGAATATTCTTAATTTTCCCCACTTGCCTATGAAGTCTCTCTACATGACTCTGCAGTCTCCCTATTTTTTCTGGAGGGAGACTTGAAGTCTCCCTAAAATCCCCCCCCCTAGGCTGGTCCCTGCCGCACCCAGAAACACTCGTTCTCGTCCCAAGGTGATAACAAAGGTACCCAAGATGTTTCGTGAAGATCGGTTCATAAATACAAACTCTAGCCCTAGCCGTATTGACATGTGTACTTACTGTGTGTAAGTAGCACTGAAAAAATCAAAGTTTATCTAATTTGCATAATTTCTGCACGAGAAAAAAATCCGTATTATATGTGATGCATCCCATGGTACTAAACATTCACACAAAAAATTATTCAAATCAGCGCTTTCATATGGAAGTTCTGTGCAAAAATCTGATTGCACCTAATTTTGTACAAAATGGCTGCCATCGGCAATCTTGAATTTCGGACCGGACCCAAAAAGGTCTCAGGTCTCGTTTCCTATTAAAAGGTCATTTCCGAGGTTATTGGATATCCTCAGCTAAATGGCTATTTTGGGCTATAGTTTTAGTTTATGGTGGTGTGGATTTAGTAAATAATTCTCATTAATGGTGATATGGCCAAAATAATCTGTTGATGGTCTTGATTCAAACTGTGTATTGTCAAGTGCATTTCAATTGGGGGTCAAGGTCACATGGAAGTGTTAAATGACTAACCCAGACCTGTTTGGGACCTGACAATTTGCAGTTTACAAATGGGACAATTTTTGTGTAAATTTGCTTTGAGAAAGCCTTCTGAAAAAATGAATGAGAAACCCACATGTTTTTTATTTGTCAGAATGATCATGTTATGCTGTAAAATCCTCAGTGAAGGAATGAGGAATTCCTATAACACAGTTTTATCACTATCGATGTACGAAAACTGGAGATTTATCCCCAAAATGAGAAAATTTTGACCATTTTGAGCCATTTTTTTAACCATCAACTGTGTCATTCGGCTGAGTGTATTTGAGTGATATTGTAAGATTTTTGTTGTGTACAGTTGTCTCCAGAAAGGGCCATATTCAGACCTTCCAGAAACTGTATACATTGTGAGTATTGTGAATAGGGGAGGTAATTTAAATGCGAAACATCCTTGGCCGTGTTAATCAGAAGCTGAACATTTCTTGAAAAGCTGACATTTTCACCTGAATAACTGTAACGAGACCAAACCCTCATTCTTGTCCCACGGTGATACCAAAGGTACCCAAGAATTTTTGTAAAGATCGGTTCATAAATACAGCCTCTAGCCCAAGCCGTATTGGTATTTGCACTTACAGTGCTGAAAGTAACACTAAATACATCAAAGTTAGTCTAATTTGCATAATTTACGCACGAGAAAAAAACCCATATTATATGTGATGTATCCCATGGTACTAAACATTCATACAAAAAATTATTCAAATCAGCGCTTTCATATGGAAGTTCTGTGCAAAAATCTGATTGCACCTAATTTTGTACAAAATGGCTGCCAACAGCCAACTTGAATTTCGGATCGGACCCAAAACACTCGTTCTCGTCCCATGGTCATAACAAAGGTACCTAAGAAGTTCCGTAAAGATCGGTTCATAAATACGGCCTCTAGCCCGAGCCGTATTGAATTGTTGACGGACAGACGGGACGACTGGCCATGGCATAAGCTCAAATTTGGCTTCGCCAAAGTTGAGCTAAAAACTGCTTGTTTCATACTTTTACTGTCATTCATTCAATAGAATGCAGAAACGCAGAGCGCTACTCTCACTATTTCAGAGTACACGTGTAACGGTGTTTGTTCCGGTTAATTAACATAATATTCAAGCGTTTTTTGTGTCACTTTTGCGATGATATTTATAGAAATAGTAAATTATTTCAAGCGTTTTTCGCAAAGGAAACTATACTTATATTCTTTTTATTTAGAAAATGCTAAAACATTAGTTTGACATTGCAAATTTATTGCGAAAATAAAAGGTCAACATCGAGAATGGCGTTGAAGACGATTGCGCACAGATCGCTGCGCAGTTATTTTTAACATCTGCAAGGCAAACACAGAATCACTGGTCTATAAATAAATGTAGCTCAGTGCATAGAATCAACTATGACAGAATGAATTCGGAATTTCCGTTGACGAAATAAAATCGCAATGATCTGAGCATGATTTTTTGGGATCATTTTTATTTGTTTGGTTTACATGTTTTAATTTGGGCAACGGAAAAATGGCTCAGCTTAAAAAAATTTTGGTAACCTTTGGGCGAACGAAACGAACGTTCACCCAATTCGGGGAGGCCTGTACTTACCAATGGCCCAGACTAGCTGGTGCTTAACTCAAAGTTATCAAGGGCCAAACACAAATTTTGAACCCCCCAATCCCAAAATTTGCTTGCAAAACCGAAAATTAAAAGTCGTATCTGGCCCTCCATGCATTTACGTCAGGAAGTGACTGGAATTGGTGCCAACATCATTCTTTGTAGAAGAGAGTACTACATAAAAAATCAGCGGGGAGGTATGAGTGCCCCACTCATGGGAGGGCCATCTCCATCTGGGCCATTGGTTAAGTATAAAAATATACAAAATATACAAATTACTGTAAATTTATAATATTTTTACAATGTAAACCAATGACCCAGACTAGCTGAATCGTAAAAAGGTGGAGGGCCTAGGACTTCAGAATTAGTATATCAACATAGTTCCAATCCTGTAATCCAAGGTGAAAGGAAATTAAAATTATTAGAAATTACATCTATTTCTCTCTATACAGTAATAGAGAAGACATATCATACAAAAGGAGCCCAGTCAAGTAATTCCGTATACTTAGCATGAAGACTATGCTAATTGGATGTGACCAGTTCCCAATTTTAAAGTTAGCCCAGACTAAGCCCCAAAAATTAGGATGGCATATTTGAGAATGAGAGAAGGAATCTTCAAAAAGAAAGAGGGGTGCGCTCTGAAATCAGTAAAAATGGTACCAAAAAACAATATAAATATTCGTCAAACAGGCACTCGGGTATTAATTATTATTATATAAATGGTGCTTAATGCCACATCAGAAGTTAAGGCTATAGTGACGATCCGGTAATTAATATTGCCGCTATATACCGTGCATCTGAGATGCAGATAGGTTGAAAAATGATGATATAATATATAACATACACATGTCCAATCGAACCACAATGAACGATCTCTGGAGAGTAAACACACTTCCGAGGTAACCCACATGCGACCCTGAACAATAAAATCTAGTAACAACACTCCTACAGGTACTATCCGATATCTATGACCGTTTACACTTGTGAATATATGATTTGAGTACCGACATAATAGAAACCTGGATCTAGAAATGGAAGTAGGTATGATTAAGAGAGAGCGAGTCTGCTAGTACGTTCAGACAACCCGGTATATGACTGATAGAAAGAGGAACATGATGATTCATGACGTATTTGGAAAATCTTCGTTAGTTGGCATAACGGAAATGAATGGGTGCCACCCTGGATCCCGATGTACGCTACTACTGTCGAGTTGTCCAACCAAATTGAACATGGACGTCCGTTATTATGTGAATCCAATGTTGTAGCGCAAGTTATAATTAACATCATCTCATTGATGTTTATGTGTTTCTCATGAAACCGAGGATCCCAAAGACCCTGACACTTCAAGGCTGCAGGACTTAGGGTCGCTAGGGTCGCACCCCAACCCGTCTGATTCACATCCATCATACTCGTGAAAGCCGTATCCGGAAGTTGCAACGTAACTCTCTGAGTTAACCACTGAATATCTGCCCAATCTGAACCCATGTTTTACTAGGTCCGACAAAACAATACTGGTTCAAGCGAAAGTGTCTTCACACTCCAGTTCTGAGTAAAGAATATCAGGAGGGGACGTGAGCGCAGGCGGGCCATCGGAATGAGATTCACAGCCGCTCCGCACAACTCCAACAGTTGCACGAGCCGACTAGCTTTGGTACGAGGAACAGGTGACTGTAAAAATCTTGAGAATCCTGATTCTCGATGACCTGTATTGCTTCCTTTGATAAGAGAGCTTATACCTCCGGCAGGAGAAACTCTCTTATGCAAGAATATGATGGAAGATTTGTCCAATGCAAACAACTTGTTAGTGGGTTTTTAACTCGGAATGATAGCCGTAAGCAGTCTCAGATTACACATCTCACCCACTGATCTTCCGTGATAGTTATCCAGTTTTCTGCGGAGCTTGAAAACCTTTCGCCAACTGGCAAGCAATAGAGGTCTAAACCATCACCTGTATGACCTGCGAGACTTACCGGAGGAGGAACCACATCCTCCCCACGAAAAACCTTGTCTCGTCGGCCTAGGGGCGTCTGATCTATAGTCCCGATCAGACCTACGCCCCTTTCCCGAGTCGCTATACTGATGACCTCCAGAATAATTAAAAAAGGGTTGGTTTCTCGTGAGGAGTTTCCATTTGACAATTTTTGTCTGGAACGCCCTCCTTTACACTTGTCTGCTGAAGCGGAACGTTGATAAGCCGACTTCAAAAGCTGAGCAATAGACGCTTTCTTAGTAGCCTGTTCATAGACTAACAAAAGCTAGTCGTCGAAAATAAAATGTTCGTAAACCAGAGCGACTCGGAGAGAGCTTTTCACCTTGTCATCTTATCAAGTGATGACGACGCAAGGGCAGCATCACGTCTGATTAACTCCAGATTAGCCACTGTTAGGGCGGAGTTATACGTGGTATACATAATTGCCCTGGAAAGAACTCTAAGAGAGGTACGAACATCCTCAAATTTCTTCACCTTGAGACAAAGCGTCATAGCTCTTGTAAGGTGATCTGTGAAAGACATAGCATCCAAATTTGCTCTGTATGAAGAAATTGCCGTCTCAATTGTATCTGAGCAAATAGTCAATGATACAGGCAAGGATTCCTCTAGATCCCCGGCTTACTCATCCAAATGCAGAAGAACTCTCTGAACATCTTCCCCGGCCGTTTTTAACTGAATGTGGTCCAAGAAACAGTATGTATATGGAAGATGAAGATAAGAAACCGCCTTCTTCCTCGCACTCAACAGGATAAATACGGCGTCGCCTATACAGCCAAAGGCCTGCGACACCTGCATAAACTGAACCAGAAAAGAAAGGGCTTCCTCCTCTGTCCGGATAACGTCTGTGCCTAATGACGCCAGCGGTTTCTCTCTTGCCGTCGCAGCATTCTGACTTGGTGGAACAAAAGCAGGGTAGTATTGATGGATGAAAGCCACCGCAACCATGTACTGTTCTGAAAGGGAAGGGTAATCCTCTTCCTTATCCCTTTTACCATCCGGGAGAATCAGTTGCGAATCTCGGTCCATTGCATCTGCGTGAACAGACGACTGGACCGACCCAGCACCATCCGACAGCTCAGATTCTGAGTCTGAGGGAGGCTGCATCTGCACTTGCTGGGATGATGCGATTAGCTGTACAATCTGTGACAGCAAGTCCGTCATCGAGGCCAGAGGAGCAGCGGATTTCTGTTCCTTAGCCCCATGCTGCTCCTGGGACGGTGTCAGAAACAGATCCTTTCTCCGAGCGCCCCGATGATCAAGGCCTCGTCTCCCTAGCTACCGGATGGTCCGACTTCACGGGCGAAGAGTGGTTCCTTCTTTGTGCAGCAAGCTGGATATCCGAAGTCGGGTAGCTAGGATGCAGTCGTGTGTGCTTAAATAATGTAGCGGAGGAAGCCGTGACTGAAGCCGACCCCGGGTGTAGACTAGACCGAGCGTCCCCGAGTGGCAGGTGGGCATATGCTCCGTCTCGTGCAAGTTTCCAACCAGAAAACTTCACTTCGGTCTTGTGAAACATAGCGGAGGAAGCCTTGACTGAAGCCAACCCTGGCTGCAGACTTAACAGAGCGTCCCGAGTGGAGGGTGGACAAGTGCAAGTTTCTCAAAACAACTTCTGACCCCAGTCGTTGCTATATTAGAGAGGGGGGGGGCCTCTCCCGCTTGCGGTCTATCAGACCTCGCTGAGTACCAGAACTTGCAGACTTCCTCCCTATTTCCTCCCTAATTCCGTCGTCGCTGGGGTGAGCATTTATATTATAGTGCTCGCTCTACCCAATCCACTTCCTATGACCGCAACGGACTTACCCGGCATCACGGCACCTACGGATGGAGTACCTCTTCGCCGGTCAAGCTAGCTGCTTGCAAGAGATTAACACCTTTACCCAAAGGCCCAAAAGCACTGCAGCTAGCTCTATATGCTCCACAGAGTGCGATGACAGTAGCACACTTGGATGGGTGTCAGAATATCATTACCATGTTCATGTTCCTCTGAAATAGAAACTGATAGAATGAATTAAAACGTGGTAAGAGGCACTGATCCTCAGAACCTCACCGCCAACAACGTACCGCGACACCCGACTCCAACATCTGTCATCCCAGTGCTACACAAGAATGACAAGAGTCCGCAGGAGTGTATCACCTAAAATCGATATCAGTCCTCCAAACTGCACAACAATATATATAACTATAACTGAGATACATGAATAATAACAATCAGAATTAAATTCAAAATATTTTTTGTAAACAAAAGTTTTTTTTTGAAAAACGCCCAAGTTCCCAAAGGGAACATAAAGAGCCCAAGGGCATCCCGATAGAGCCTAAGTGTGGACAAAATCCAAAATTTTATGAGCTACACTACCGGAATAATTATCCATGTATTCTACTGTATATTACAGTAATAGAATATAAGAAACTACCTAAATATTAGAACGTTGAAAATGTAAACAACGTCAATGTAAACAAAACATCAGGCACACAAAAAGGCCCAAAATCAGAACCAATTGAAATGCTATCAAATGCAAAGCTAGATCTTCATACGAAGAAAAAACAATACATTGGTTAGAAGATGCAAGACTAAACGGCCTCATACCGCTAGGGTGAGGACGTAACCCTGGGGAAGAAACAGAATAATATTGTGTAATAAATGTTAAACTGCCAGGAAATTTAGTAAACAAGAGGCCCCAAGGGGCCTTAATCACTCACCGGGCAAAGTGATTCAAACAAAGTGGTTCAAAGAAGTTTTTTGGGGTCACATTCAGTTAGACATGGTTCATCAACACTGCAAAGGAATGAAGTCATGAGAGACAAATTTTATGGAACTAGGGACATGGCTTGAACAAACTTGAATCCTACCCACCCCCTCCCCCCCCCCCCCCCCCCCCCCCCCCCCAAGGATGCTGCATACCAAATATCAAAAGCATTCATCTGCTGGATCTGAAGAAGAAGATTTTTAAAGAAAATTCCTCATTTTGAACTAAGTTATTATTCGGGCTCCCACAGTGAGCCCAAATATGGACCTAGGGACATGGTTTGAACAAACTTGAATCTCACCCCCCTAAAGATGCTGCATACCAAATATCAAAACATTCTGACTGCTGGATCTGAAGAAGAAGATTTTTAAAGAAAAATTCCTCATTTTGAACTAAGTTATAATTCGGGCTCCCACAGTGAGCCCAAATATGAACCTAGGGTCTTGGCTTGAACAAACTTGAATCTCACCCCCCTAAGCATGCTGCATACTCAATATCAAAAGATTCTGCCTGCTGAATCTTGAGAAGATTTTTAAAGAAATTTGCCTGAAATGCACTAAGTTCAAATTTGGGCTCCTATACCGAGCCCAAATATGAACCCAGGGGGCCGATTTGAACAAACTTGAATCAGATCCACCCCACAATGTTGCATACCAAATATCAAAAGATTCTGCCTGCTGGATCTGGAGAAGAAGATTTTTGAAAAAATTTGCCTGAAATGCACTAAGTTCGAATTCGGGCTTCTATACTGAGCCCAAATATGAATCCAGGGGGCCAATTTGAACAAACTTGAATCAGATCCACCCCACAATGTTGCATACCAAATATCAAAAATTCTGCCTGCTGGATCTGGAGAAGATTTTTTAAGAAATTTGCCTGAAATGCACTAAGTTCGAATTTGGGATTCTATAGTAAGCCCAAATATGAATCCAGGAGGCCGATTTGAACAAACTTGAATCAGACCCATACCAAGATGCTGCATACCAAGTATCAAAAGATTCTGCCCAATGGTTCTAGAGAAGAAGATTTTTTAATAATTTTTCTATAATTCATACAGTGCTATCAGAGTTATGCCCCATACAAAGCCCCCATGGGACGTGGCCATTTCATTTGAACAAACATGAATTGCCATATAGTAATGAACATCCACATGAAGTTTCGTGAAAATCGGACCAGTGGTTTCAGAGGAGATGTCGTTTGAAAAATGTTCATGACGACATACGACAGACGGACGGCCAGCCGGTGATAAGTTAAGCTCCTTTCGGTGAGCTAAAAATTTCAATAAAAAACAGCCAAAAAGCTTAAGAGTTTAACAGGAAGGGTTCATGGAAGGATAGGGAAGGAAAACATAACACACAGTGGAATAATCATTTTTAAAAATGATCACGTCGGGCATATGTCCCGAAATTGGGAAACGTGAAATAATTTTATAATTATTACAAAGTTACAGCCCTGAATGTCCAAAACCACCTTTGAACACTTCCTTCATCCAATAACAGCCTTGTATCCACCAATTCTTGCATTGGTTTGTGTCTGGCATCCTAAAAAGCGGCGATTTTAAAGCACAGATGTCATTTCATTGTTGATGACTTTTAGGGCCAAACAAAGAATGATGCTGGCGCCAATTCTGGTCACTTCCTGATGTCTGCGCATGCGCGGAGAGTAAATGTATGGAGGGCCAGATAGGACTTTTAATTTTCGGTTTTGCAAGCAAATTTTGGGGATTGGGGGGTTCAAAATTTGTGTTTGGCCCTTAATAACTTTGAGTTAAGCACCAGCTAGTCTGGGCCATTGCTTTACAGTGTAAAAATAAGAGCCATTCCTAACGGTATTTTATACCACAGCATATCTTTGGATTGGTGGCAGAAAGTCAATGAACTACAGTCTTCTTAAAAGTTCATACCAGGCTTTCCTTACCAGCATCAACCCCGGTATACATATCATTGTCATTTTGCCTTTCAATTGCATATAAAATCTGACAAAGGTTACCTGAAAAAAGGGTTGCCTTAAAAAATTTAAGGGAACCTTTTATTAGGGTTACCTTACACAGGGCTTTAGATTGGTCTTCAAGTCAAAAATGTCCTTAAATTATGTGAAACTACATTATTGGGCAATTTACATGCAAATAGAATATAATACAGGGCTTTCTAAGACCTATTTTGCAAGGTGCAAAAGTATTTCTTAACAAATAACTTCATTTTAGAATGTTACAACAAGCTCTTTCTTGCCTTCTCCTAATTTGAGGACACCCTTTACCGACTTGAATTTGGTGTAATAGAAAGGCCAAACAGTTTTACGGGTGGAAAAAGAGTACCCAGAGAGAAACACCCAGCAGAAGCAAGCGACTGTAAAAACTCCCCCAACGTACTAACTCCTCACAAGCAGGGTTAGCATTGGCTGAAGACATGTGCACCATCGACATGCAGTACACCTTAGAACAAGAGCAACGCTAACGCGTGTGCTAATGCTCCCGAAGGTAGCCAAGTCGTACTCACAAGTGGGTAATCAGACAACAGCTTCACTGCTGCTACATTGCAGAACAACACTACATTGCAGAACAACAGTAAGGAATGGCAAAGTGCCAATAAAATTATTACTACTTATATTTTGTTAATATGTTTTGTAACAACACACAACAGCTTCACTGCTACTACATTGCAGAACAGCACTAAGGAGTCAGTAATAGAGAAAAAGTTATAAAAATAATTGCAGATGACTTGAATGGTGCCATATTGAATAATAACTGACAAAAATAGGAATAGTACATACCTTTGTTAAAAATTCTCAAACCAGTGAAAAAGTAGAACTGGTCTTGCATATTCTCCAAGTGAAAAAGGGGGCATAACTGCATCAAAAATTGCCGAGTCAAACCTCAAATTGAAACCGACCTGTACTTTGACATGAGTAATCAGCATATAAAATTAGAAACTCATCGGTTCAGCCAAACAATTTTAATTGGTAGGAAACCAAAAAATCATCAATTTTCAAAGTAAATAAGGGACATAACTCCTGTAAGATTTGTCGGACGAAACCCTAGGTACAAGGGCATCCGTTCCCTCAAGCTGCCCTATCACCATATCAAAGAACATTAAAATCCGACAACTGATGTTCGAGTTATAATACAAAATGTTCGGACGGACGGACAGACAGAGACCTCAGTATATACCCCTCGAAAAAAATTTTCGGGGGCATAACAAAGTATCATCGCATGCCCATGTGGGCTATCCGGATAAGCGCCTTGCCCAAGGACACAATGCAGTTACCTCTGGCATGGACCTTTCAAGTCCAATGCCATAACCTCTGAGCCACCCCACTCCAGGTGCACTGAATTACCAACCAGAAATGCCTACTTGTAGAATTTGCATGTCAGATATTAGTTTGTGTGCTTGGAAATGGTCACTGCTTTCCATCAGATAAAACCAAGAGGGATCTGACCACCAGACATGTTTAGTCTGACTATTTTAGAGGGAGACTCACTATTTTGCAGAATATATTTTTGTTAACTCTTAAGGGCATGGACACGTGTCCTGAAATCCCACCATACCACTGTCTCTACACATCCAGTAGCTTAGCAGTGATTTCTAGTCAAGTCTTGACTGCCTGCTAAGGCAGCCAAGACTTGATTAGAAACCACTGGCTTGCTAATTTGTCTATTGTCAGCAGGACCTCTTCATGATAGCATGTTAAGGGCACCTGTTCTGAGGTCGTAAAAGTCAGAAATAGGCCTTTAATGGTAAAATGTACCTGAAAACTGTGCTCGTTAACAGAATATCACTATTAAAATCAATAAATTTTCCTCTTTGAGTCATATAAAAATCACGACATCGACGCCGTAGCTGCGACGGGTGGTGCAATCTCACAAAATTCTAAGTTCATCAAGGGCCATAACTCCAAGAAAAATATTTGGAACAACACATGCAATGAACAGTGGCTAGACATCAATAAGATACACTTACATGCCATATATATGGTCATTCCATCAAGTATTTCAAAAGTTATTGAGTTTTGAAACTCGTTGGTCACAGACAAACTCTTTGGTCATAGACAGACCGAGCCGACCGACCGACAGACCGACATTGCCACTTATAGAGCTGCTAGTCGCAGCTAAAAATAAAAATCTCAATATTTTGGCTCAGAAACCTTAGGTTTGATTGTAATTCATCAGCTTAAAATGTCTGCTGATCACATGAGACCTTCCGGAGAGGATGGAACAGTTCAGCTGACCAATAAAATTGTAGTAAACAACTTGATACTTTTGTGATGGGAGACCGTCATTGAGGACATGCAAATAATCTTTGGGCAAAGTGTTCTTGAGTTGGAGCCTGAAAACTGTTTTGAGACTTAAACACCCTGTCGCCTTGACTTCTGCCCCCTGATCACCCCCCTCCCCAATCGACATCATTCATTCCTATTCCCCAAAGTAATGTACCTGTGAAGCTTCATGATCCCAGGTCAAAGCATAAGCAAGTTAGAGTAAGGAAACCGTTTTGGGACTAGAGAAGCCTTTGACTCTTTTGGATGTGTGAAATTCCATGATCCTAGGTCAAAGCGCTGTAAAATTTCAACCATGGGGACCAAATCGTATGGACAGGACAATCTCACCATTGCTCATATCAGTTAGTGGGTGGAGGGGGGGGGGGGGGGGAGGGGAGGTGGCCTAATAACCTTTGTGGAAAAAAAATACAAGAGGCCTGCATCACAATTATTTGTGATTCGTAAAGCACTGCTAATGCCTGCAACCGCAAAATTTTTCTAAGTTGAAAGAGTGAAAAAGGGCCATAACGCTTGAAAAAAATCTGTGGTCAATACTTATGCTACACAGGTATCATTCCCACATGATGCTCTATCACAACGCAAAATATCATTCAAATCGGAGTAGCAGTGGCTGAGATATAAAGGAAAATGTTGGAATGGATGGATGGATGGATGGATGGATGGATGGATGGATGGATGGATGGATGGATGGATGGATGGATGGATGGACGAATGGAGGTCTCCACTGGATACCCCTTCAATTTTTTAAGTCGGGGGCATAATAAATTGACATTGGATAATGTGATAAACTCACCCTTTGTAATATATAAATAGAAGAAATCACAGTAGAGAATGGTCTGTACAACACCGGCAACAACAGCTATCAAATCGAAGTAGCCTTCAATGTAAAATCTGTAGACCCAATTCAATATGTACAAAGCTCTGTATATACCCAAAGCAAACAGGTAGTGACTGGTGATCGTTTCTGCCTCCCCAGTTTTACTGACCATGAACAACTGCGGAAGTATAGCAACAGATTCTAAATAGATGGAGAAAGTCCACAATATCTGAAAGTAAAAAAAAAACACAGTTTTCATTTTCATTCACCAGTTACATGCATTGCAGTGTACAGTGGAGCCAACATAATTGGATATCTCTTAACTCTATATATCTAATAATTGAATATAATTTCCCAACACACAACCATTTATGATACCTCCAGTACAAATTTGACCTGTTAATTGAATATAGGTTATAAAGTAAACTCCTGTTAATTGAATAAAAAAGTGTGTAACCTGTCGAGAAATTACCGACTCTCCCCAGTTTTTCTTTGTTCATAGACCTATTTGGCCTCAGAACATCAAATACAGGCATTTAATATTTATATCTTGTTTGACAGAGCTCATGGAGCTCTGTCAAACAAGATGTAGAATAAATGCTAAGTTTATTTCAAGAATACAGGAAAGTGACACAATTCCTGTTAATTGAATACTCCTGTTAATAGAATAATTTTCATTGGCAAAATGGCTACACAATTAACAGGATTGGACTGTACTTCCATATGGCAAGACGTTTGCTGTAGGATCTTTCTTATTGATGACTACAGTAGTAGTGGAATGCATTTTCAAGAATCTTCCAAAAATCCCTGCCAGAGGAGGGTACTGTCTAGCATGGAAACAAATATTTGAACATCCATTTGTGGAAGCTAATGTTCAAATATTAAACTGACATTAGAATATTCAAATATTCACTACTGAAGAAACAAAACAACAAGCACATCACTTGTGAACATGTGTACAGGTATCTTATCACATGATATAATTTGTAAACATTACTGAACTCACACCCTCAATTACATACATGTAGTATGCTGTGGACTGAATATGCATTTGCAGGAAATCTAATTCCATTTCAATGCAGAATATATCACACCGCCAATAGTTTGTGGATGACTGACCACAGGTAGATAATTCAAGTTGCAAAATATGCTTTCAATGATCTATAAAATGTTAGAAGACCGAAAACTAAGTGTTCCCTTCCCCTCACACACAACTAAAAATTCAGATACCACTTTTTGGAAACATGAGTTATTTATTTATTAGTGGTTAAGGTCACACACTTCTGCATAATCATGACCACAACATGGAGATAAAGTCAAGGTCAGTCAATCATTTATACCCCGTGTTGCCTATTTTAGAGGGCTCGCACCCCAAGAGACTGGATCCTAATTTACCAGTGAAACAGAGCTTGTTTCCCACAGTAACTTCCCAGGGTTCCCGTGGGGGGAGGGGGGAAACGTGAGTTTTGGCTGCCTATGCAGCAGACAGCCAAGACTTGAGACTGCAATGTCACTGCATGTTTGGGCACCTGTTCTGTTGTAGTGAAAAGTGATCAAAGACATAGCTAGACCTTTGGGATTAATGTTGAGTCCTGAAGGCTCACCATACTTACATGTGATGATGCCACATTATCCATACAAAAAGTGAATAAATATTCAAATATTATAAACAAGTACTGAAGAGAATAGCATATTTTAGGGGTTCAACTATTCAGTCAAAGTGTTATTGTATTCAAATATTTATTCCATTTCAGCATGGGTAAGGTAGCATCATCTTTCATCAGTATATATTATATGACAAAAAAAATATGGTAATTTAATTGGTTAAAACACTCATTAGAAATGTTGATATACTCCAGTATTGCTGATCTATTCTATTCTTATCGAAATCGAGATGATATTTCACCATTCTGTCATTGTTGCCAATAAATACAGCAGCTAGATTAACTTTCCTTGAGGTTGATACAAGGACTTCTCAACCTTTGAAAAGTAATGTTTGTAAATTGCTTGCTTTATTACATATTCTTCAAAGAACTAGAGCGCACTGTCGAGGTGCCAAAGCTTCGATGATTCGTGCAATGCCAATGATGTTTTAAAACTCGTTGGTGACAAAAAAAACTCGGTGACAAGTCCATAAATGTGACAGAAATTATCCGAATGACATGCACTATTGAGAGAGTGCAGACATCATGAAGATACACTTGTATACCAAGTATGGTGTCATTCCATCAAGTATTTTAGGAGTTATGGTGTTTTTTAAATTCGGTGACAGACCGACCGACTGACCTTACCACATATAGAGCTGCTCGTTGAAGCTAAAAACTGCATATTCATATGCAACAAAATAAATTTAATTTCAACATATATGTATGTAAGAAGCAATGTGCATTAACTTATTTGTTCATGTTGTAGTTAGTTAATTGTTATATTTGAACAGTTCATAAACACTGGAACAGGGAAATTAAAGGAAGGAGCGAGCTGAAAACACAAAGCAGGTATTTGGAATCATTATATCAACCTACCTGTGCTATTTATAAACAACAACGACAGCAGGGTGAAATATCAACTCCATTTCGATAATGAAAGTGTCAATGACACTGTAGCTCAACTTGTCAAGACAAAGACATGTACATGTATAGTATGTGACACAGCAATGACAAACATCTAGGTAATGACCTGATAACAAACGTACATATAAAGTATTGTAACGGTCTGTACATAAATACTGACCGTTGCCTGTAACAAATGTATAGGTAAAGTATTGTAAAGGTGGGCTACAGTCAGATGCTAAACTGAAAAGAAATCTTTGAGTCCCAGAGTGGGTCTGACTGAACCCCAAAATATTTGTTCTCATTATCATAGCACAGTGATAACAAAGGCACCCCAAAACACACTCGTTCCTGTCCCAAGGTGAAAACAAAGGTACCCAAGAAGTTTTGTGAAGATCAGTTCATAAATACGAGCTGTATCAAACTTGTGACAAAAAACTGATTGGACCTAATTTTGGTACAAAATGGCCACTGGCAGCCATCTTGAATTTTGGACCGCACCCAGAAACACTCATTCTCATCCCAAGGTGATAATAAAGGTACCCAAGAAGTTTTGTGAAGATCGGTTCATAAATACAGCATCTACCCTGAGCCGTATTGACATGTGTGCTTACATTGTGTAAGTAGCACTGAATAAATCAAAGTTCATCTAATTTGCATAATTTCTGCACGAAAAAAAAAAAAACCCTACAATATTTGATGTATTCCATGTTACTAAACATCCATACAAAAATTTATTCAAATCAAAACTTTCATACAGAAGTTCTGTACAAAAGACTGATTGCACTAATTTTGATACAAAATGGCTGCTGGTGGCCATCTTGAATTTCGGACCACACCCAAAAACACTCGCTCTCATCCCACGGTGATAACAAAGGTACCCAAGAAGTTTCGTAAAGATTGTTTCATAAATATGGCCTGTAGTCTGAGCCGTTTAGAAGTTGTGTACAAAAAACTGATTAGACCTAATGTCAGTACAAAAAGGCCACTGGCAGCCATCTTGAATTTAGACCGCACCCAGAAACACTCATTCTCGTCCCAAGGTGACAACAAAGGTACCCAAGACATTTCGTGAAGATCAGTTCATAAATACAGACTCTAGCCCGAGCCGTATTGACATGTGTACTTACTGAGTGTAAGTCGCAATGAAAAAATCAAAGTTCATCTAATTTGCATAATTTCTGCACGGGAAAAAAACCCGTATTATATGTGATGTATCCCATGGTACTAAACATTCACACAAAAAATTATTCAAATCAGCGCTTTCATATAGAAGTTCTGTGCAAAAATCTGATTGCACCTAATTTTGTACAAAATGGCTGCCATCGGCCATCTTGAATTTCGGATCGGACCCAAAACACTCGTTCTCATCCCATTGTCATAACAAAGGTACCCAAGAAGTTTCGTAAAGATCGGTTCATAAATACGGCCTCTAGCCCGAGCCGTATTGGCATTTGCACTTACAGTGCTGAAAGTAACACCAAAAAACATCAAAATTAGTCTAATTTGCACAATTTACGCACGAGAAAAAAACCTGTATTATATGTGATGTATCCCATGGTACTAAACATTCATACAAAAAATTATTCAAATCAGAGCTTTCATATGGAAGTTCTGTATAAAAAACAGATTTCTGCATCGTCGGTACAAAATGGCAGCTGGCGGCCATCTTGAATTTCGGACCGCACCCAAAAACACTCGTTCTCGTCCCACGGTCATAACAAAGGTACCCAAGAAGTTTCGTAAAGATCGGTTCATAAATACAGCCTCTAGCCCGAGCCATATCCAATTGTTGACGTACGGACAGACGGACAGACAGACGACGGGCCATGACAAAAGCTCAAATTTGGCTTCGCCAAAGTTGAGCTAACAATAGAATCGATCTGCAAAACTGGAGTATATCAACACTTCTGAAGAGTGGTTCAGCCAATTAAATTACCAGATATTTTTCTGTCGTACATTAATTCCTTGTGTCAACCTCAAGGAAAGGCAATAATTGCATATTTTATTATACTGATAACGCCAATATGTTGACCTTCAGGAGTCAAAACTGATTCACTAAGAAGACCAAAAACTGAGCGATATTCTGTCCGAAAGTGAGATATTGTTGCAAAATTTGCGTGGAAAAAAAGAAAGGCAACTCAACATTTCCATAAAGTTTCGACCATATCATTAGGCACTACTTTGTGGAAGGGAACAGTTAGTTGTTGCTCTTCCACCATTTTATACATCATTAGAAGCCCATTTCTCTGTTCCAGTCCTCTCCCTTTCAATAGTGACCCACAACCTGTTGATTGTGTGGAGATATTCTGCAATGAAATGAGAGGGATTTAGCAAATACATGTTCCCTGGCACAGTTGTGTGATGAAAATATATATTCATTCCTGAACAATTTTGAACTCTGAAGGAATATTCTGGTATCCAGATAAACACCCTTGGACAAAACCCCCTTAGGACATAACACCCTCAAAAAACACCCTTAGGACAAAACACCCTCAATGTGTAGGACACAACACCCTCAGACAAAATGTTTGTAGGTCAGTGGAGGGGCAGGGGGAATTTACACCTCTTTTTATTGGAATTTTAGAGGTTTTTTGGTCATTTTGGCCTCTTTTTACTAGAATTTGGGTGCATAATGGTAATTTTTTCTAATTTTTTGAACTGATCTGTTTTAATAGAATACAGTACTTGCCAAGTGTACCCTGTCTCAAACACCCGCCCCGGATATGAGTGGAAAACGCAAATTTCAGCCGGTTGCACGCGGTGGCTAATTTTCAAATACCGTGATTAATCAGATAAGGGATTAAATAGATTACCCCTTTCCACTTAAAGCCTAAAACTAACCAGTACCTATTTACAGACCTTCCTCTGTCTGTAACATGTCCTGTACCATTCAAAAGAGGGAATTAAATTTCAAGTACGGTGTTAATTGGCAGCATGTTAGGAGCTTGTAATGCCTTTAGTTTCTCAGAATATAATACGTGGCTGAAATGGCTTCCAGTGGTAGTTTCGACCTATGTGTTTTACCCAGCATGTTTTCGTGTTGAGTTTTCAAAAACACAATGTCCCAGGGTAAATTGAAACGTCTCGGACTCCTGGTGGGCCGAAAACGCCCCCCCCCCCTCCCCCCGCCATCCATCTATTCCTTTCATAAGACCAACCTGCTTCAAATTTCTTCAACACAAGCCAAGTTCTTTGGAGGAAGGTGGGGGAGGGGGGGGTGGTGGTGGGGGGAGAGAGGGTTTTTCGACTGGTCCGAGTTCTCGAAGGAAGTAATTTCTCAGACGTGGCGTGCAGTGGGATGAGGTCTTTATTAACACAACGTTATATTGTTTTCAATCAGCACATTTAAAGAGAATGAAGAAATTTTCTGTTTAAATAGACATCCGATTGAAAAGTGGATTTTGCCATATATATTATTAATTATTATTACCACTAAATATTCTTTGTCGACTTGTGTGAAAGTCTAACAGATTTTAAGATGGATTTTTTACTCATCCCGCTGCAGCCGTAGGTTGCAATGGAAAAATCAGTGAATCACTGCGTGATCGAAATCGGCCATGACATTGGCAGATTTCCTGAAAACCTCTGTGGTCAGAATTCAGTTGCGTTTTGAAACCATTATCCCTTTATGGCCACTGTATTGAACGAAAATGAAATGGACTTGTTGGTACGACCGTTTTCATGCAGATAACGTGTGCGGTAATTTTTATTTTTTCTAAAATTGAATGCACATCTCATCGTCACAATGTTACATCATTAGTTTGAATCAACACACGTTTAAATAGGCTTAAACTGTTCGCCAAACCCCATTTCAACATACGTTTTCGCAGTAGCGCAATTGTTAGCTAGTTAATTATATTACCAAGAAGGAAATAATCCTTTTCACACTGAATCACCATTGCACAGTGATTTACCAAGAAGGAGATAATCTTTTCCACATCTAAACACAGTTGCACACGGTGATTAATTTGATCAAACTACACTGTGTGACACGGTGTTGGCCGGTGATTTTCAGAAAATCATCCACCGTGTCGGGTGTTTGAGACAGGATACACTTGGCACGTACTGTAAACATCTTCTTAATTAGCAAGCTGTCTAGAAGGAGACATTAAAGGTATGACTACTTTTGAAGAATTATTGCTTTAAAAACAGTGTGTGGGATCAATTCTGATCTGTTTTAATAGAATAAACATCTTCTTAATTGGCAAGCTGTCCAGAAGGAGACATTAAAGATTTGATTATTTGTAAAGTATAAATTTATAAAGCTTTAGTATATATGAGGGAGCAACTTGGTGGAATTATCATTTCAATATGGAGATTATAAAAAAATAACAAAGGAAGTCCAAAAGTATGTTATGGAGGTTACATGTACACAAAAAAGGCAGCAAATAAGTCAAGCATCCATTGGGAGTGTTATTCCAGACATGCATTCAATTGCAAAGCTATAGCAACCACTGATTTAGAGATAACCACTATTTTAAGGGTTACTGAACATTGCCAAGGACAAAATGAAGAGCTTAACTTGTGTGTTGTGTTTGATGAAAAGGATAATGTTCAATGTTTATGAAAGGATTATGAAATAAGACAAGAATTGTGATAATTGTGAATATGTTCATTTCTGTTCCCTGTATGCTATGTTTTTGATAAAAATGAAAGTTTCAATGACACTGTAGCTCAACTTGTCAAGACAAAGACATGCACATGTATAGTATGTGACACAGCAATGACAAACATCTAGGTAATGACCTGATAACAAAGGTACATATAAAGTATTGTAATGGTCTGTACATAAATACTGACCGTTGCCTGTAACAAATGTATAGGTAAAGTATTGTAAAGGTGGGTGACAGTCAGATGCTAAACTAGAAAAGAAAACATTGAGTCCGAGAGTGGGTCTGACTGAACCCCAAAATATTTGTTCTCATAGCACAGTGATAACAAAAGCACCCCAAAACACACTCGTTCCTGTCCCAAGGTGAAAACAAAGGTACCCAAGAAGTTTTGTGAAGATCAATTCATAAATACGAGCTGTATAGAACTTGTGACAAGAAACTGATTGGACCTAATTTTGGTACAAAATGGCCACTGGCAGCCATCTTGAATTTTGGACCGTACCCAGAAACACTCATTCTCGTCCCAAGGTGATAACAAAGGTACCCAAGAAGTTTTGTGAAGATCGGTTCATAAATACAGCCTCTACCCTGAGCCGTATTGACATGTGTGCTCACATTGTGCAAGTAGCACTGAATAAGTCCAGGTTCATCTAATTTGCATAATTTCTGCACGAAAAAAAACCCCTTAGAATATGTGATGTATTCCATGTTACTAAACATTCATACAAAAATTTATTCAAATCAGAACTTTCATACAGAAGTTCTGTACAAAAGACTGATTGCACTAATTTTGGTACAAAATGGCTGCTGGTGGCCATCTTGAATTTCGGACCACACCCAAAAACACTCGCTCTCATCCCACGGTGATAACAAAGGTACCCAACAAGGTTCGTAAAGATTGGTTCATAAATATGGCCTCTAGTCTGAGCTGTATAGAAGTTGTGTACAAAAAACTGATTAGACCTAATTTCGGTACAAAATGGCCACTGGCAGCCATCTTGAATTTTAGACCGCACCCAGAAACACTCGTTCTCGTCCCAAGGTGATAACAAAGGTACCCAAGACATTTCGTGAAGATCAGTTCATAAATACAGACTCAAGTCTGAGCCGTATTGACATGTGTACTTAATGTGTGTAAGTCGCACTGAAATATCAAAGTTCATCTAATTTGCATAATTTCTGCACGAGAAAAAAACCTGTATTATATGTGATGTATCCCATGGTACTAAACATTCACACAGAAAATTATTCAAATCAGCGGTTTCATATGGAAGTTCTGTGCAAAAATCTGATTGCACCTAATTTTGTACGAAATGGCTGCCATCGGCCATCTTGAATTTCGGACCAGACCCAAAAACACTCGTTCTCGTCCCACGGTGATACCAAAGGTACCCAAGAAGTTTCGTAAAGATCGGTTCACAAATACGGCCTCTAGCCCGAGACGTCTTGGCATTTGCACTTACAGTGCTGAAATTAACACCAAAAAACATCAAAATTAGTCTAATTTGCACAATTTACGCACGAGAAAAAAACCCGTATTATATGTGATGTACCCCATGGTACTAAACATTCATTCAAAAAATTATTCAAATCAGAGCTTTCATATGGAAGTTCTGTACAAAAAACAGATTTCTGCATCATCGGTACAAAATGGCGGCTGGCAGCCATCTTGAATTTCGGACCGCACCCAAAAACACTTGTTCTCGTCCCACGGTCATAACAAAGGTACCCAAGAAGTTTCGTAAAGATCGGTTCATAAATACGACCTCTAGCCCGAGCCATAGCCAATTGTTGACGTACGGACAGACGGATGGACAGACGGACGACGGGCCATGACAATAGCTCAAATTTGACTTCGTCAAAGTTGAGCTAATAATATGAGGTGTACACTGTACTAAAGTGCTGAGGGGTGGGTTAATAAGACTCACATTTAATGTATGTGGCCCTCACAGTTAACGTATATCAACGAAAGTTACCAAGTTACAGTGAAATTATTCCAAAACGAGTCATCCTATCAAGTTACATTGAAATCCCTTCATAAATATGGCCTGTAAACTGTGCTAAAGGTTTTCGGGCTTCGGGCCCCTATAGCCGTCAGTTTCCCAATTGCGTCCAAAGGGGACGTTCTCATCTAGACATTATATGAAGCCAACCTACCAAATAACAATGAAATCCCTTCATAAATATGACCTGTAGACTGTGCTAAAGGTTTTGGGGCTTTGGGCTCGGGCAGCCATCAAGGCTGAATGATCGCGACCAAAAGGGGACGTTCTCGTCAAGACATTATTTGGGGGTCATCCTACCAAGCTACAATGAAATCCCTTCATAATTATGACCTGTTCTAAAGGTTTGCGGGGTTCGGGCCCCTGTAGCTGTCACAGTTGCCCAATCGTGTCCAAAAGGGGACGTTCTCATCTAGACATTATATGAAGTCAAACCTACCAAGTTACAATAAAATCCCTTCATAAATAATACCTGTAGACTGTGCTAAAGGTATTCGGGCTTTGGGCTCGGGCAGCCATAATGTTTAAATGACATGTTCTCGGTGAAACACTGAGTCACTTCAATCAACAGCGCAAATAAGCCGTCGCTACTGTTTATCACCTCCTACTTGAGCTGCTAATCTTTTACCCACAACCATCGCGGTGTGTATAAGTCGACACGGTGTTCCACAAAGTCAATTTTGGTAAAATCACCTGCCACCGCGCCGAGTGGATCAGACGCTATACACTCTGGATGTACTGTATTAGATGTTGACTTGGTGATGGGTCTGTTAGTTGTGTATATGGATTATTAAGTGGTAAATCGCAGATGGTTTATGACGAATTTTTACAGGTTGTAGTGACATTTTGTGATAGTTGTGGCTATACACCAGATCCCACAAAATGTGTAATGGATTTTGAGCAAGCAATGATGAAAGCTGTGTTGCCTACCTTTGGAAGCCATGTTACATTTCAGGGTTGCTTTTACCATTTGACTCAATGCACCTGGCTTAAAATACAGGCTCTAGGACTTTCCGAGTTATACAAAAGTGACCCAGAAATACATCATTTTTGTTCAATCATAAATGGACTTGCTTTCTTTCCAAATGAGAAAGTGAAAGAAAGAATGGTTTATCTGTTACAAATTACACCAGATGGTCTGCAACCTTTAACTGATTATTTTAATGCAACATTTGTGTCTGGTGCATTTAGACATATTTACACTCCAGAATTGTCAAATGAAGAACACATCCCTTCTGTAAGAATGCGGAGATTGCCGCCATTGTTTTCCCCCTCATGTGTGAAATGTTTGTGAGACAACATTGTCTGATGCTGACAGAACTAATAATTTGTGTGAATCTGGGAACAGTGGTTTCAATAAATTAATTGGTTATCACCATGCATCTGTGTGGGTTACAATTGATGCACTGTGAAAGACTCTGCATCTGTAGCCACTGCAATCCTGGAAGAGTTTTGAGGTGAGCCTCGCAGGAAGAGTGAAAAGAGCAACTCAGAAACACCAAGAGTGCTTAAGAAATCTATGTACCAGTTTCCGTGAAAATACAAAATCACTTGAGGAGTTTATGCAAGGCATTGGTCATGTCATAAGGCTATCTTAATTGTTGAATATCTAATATAAATCTGAAGAAAAACATTAAGTAAGGAACAAATAAGTAAATTTTGATATTTATATCTTGTCTGAAAGAGTTCAAATCATTGAGTAATGTTAGGTTCTATGTTCTGTGCTACTGTAATGCTACAAGTAAAACAACAGTTAAAAATCTTTGTTTTCAGTCCTCGGAATTAGCGACGGCATTCGGCAATGCCGTCGCAAACGCCACCGCCGTGGGGCATGACGGCAGCATTTTCTTGCCATCGCAAATTGGCAGACATAATATTTTTTTACTTGTCCCAATCACCTGAAGTCCGTCAGAACTGATCATCCAACCCTACATAACATATGTTTTATAGTCGTAACTGGTGTATAAAATCAATATTTGAGGAAATATCTTATATTAATTAATTTGAAAGTAAGTTTGTACAAAATGTATGTGGTTGAAAAACTGTTCATAACCAGTTGTTTTTCGTTTGTTTGTGTTTATTCGAAAGAACCCCCTTGTTGACTGTGCTGCATGTTAAAAATAACCCAGGAATTCCTGGGCAATTCCCTTTTGACGTCACACCTTACATAAATACAACCAATCGAATTCTTCGTTTCATGAAAGTATGCTAAATTGGTGTACTGGGACAATGTGGCAGTTCTATTGGTCATTGATGTAATCTCAACAGAGCACGTGGTCATGTACCATTTCAATTTTAGCATTCTCCACTTGTGGCATATGTAAACTGTACAATCTCAAACAAACTGAATTGGAAAACAATCAATCAGTTCAATAAAAAAATAAACGCATTGAGCACAAAACAAGGGTGAGTTGGAAAATAATTTTTGTTGTGTTTATCGGGTCAGAGTCAACTCGCCCCGGGTTGATGCGCAATGCAAATATTTCTGTCTCTAACAGTTACTGTCAAAACGGATAGGCTAATAATGCATGGATGCGAGTTACAACCAGCCCCTAAAATTAGGACAACCAGTCAATCAATTGATCACTTAATCGAACTACAGCTTGTCCAACTGACCACCCGCCAGTGATCTCTTGTTCATTCGAAGTCAGCTGTTCTGATTAATGATTATTATTCACTTAGTGTCATAATACTGTCATCCAAACAATTCAATTCAAAAGTGCCGTCGCTGATAAAAATTTGCCGCCGCAGAATTTTTGGCTACGGCAATGTTGTGCCGTCGCAATATTTTCCTAATTCCGAGGACTGGACTGTGTTTTATATTTTTGTTAAAATTCATTAAGTGAGAAATAATTTAATGAAAATATCAAAATTTACTTATTTATTCCTCACCAAATTATTATTATTAGATACACAAGAAATAAGACTTTAAGCCATTTTATCTCGTTTGGCAAAAGCTGAGCTCTGCCAAGCAAGATAAAATGGCTTAAATTCTTATTTCTTATAAAATATCAAGTGCGATGGAGAAACTTTGACTTTCTTAAGTGGGTTGTGAGTACACATTCATAGAATGATCACTAAATATTTCACCTGATGATGTCAGATGGTAACATGTGCCACTGGGGTCATAAACATAGAAAAATTAAGCAGGCTCTCATCCAATTGGAGGGTGAGGATTAGGAATCGATTAATCATCCCAAATAATCAATTAATCATACCTAGATGATCCCCTCTCCCTCTCTCTTTGAAGTAGTTAATAATGAAGATCATGTCAGTTAAACTACCTCAAGTAAACAACGAAGACGATCCTTGTTTCGTTTGTGAATAAACAGCTGCGCCATGAGCGCATGATACGCCCGTTATTAATTACAAGAGGGAACCACACAATATGAGTATACATGTGTACTTGTCAGGTTACATATACTTGCCACCAAAAAATCATGAAAATTGCTCAAAGTCCAACATGTGGAAAATTGCCTATATTTTGATGAATAAAGTCCCATAACTCTTGAATGACAAATCGGACAGTGACACAAATCGAAAGGGAGATTCCTTCTATCAACATATACTTGCAACCAAAAAATCATGAAAATTGCTCTAAGTATTTTCAAGTTATTGTTCGACATGTGAAAAATAAAGTCCCATAACTCTGGAATGACTAATCGAGCGACGACACCAACCTAAAGGGAGCTTCCTTCCATCAACATAAACCACCTACCAAAAAATCGTGAAAATCTCTTGGAGCGTTCTCTAGTTATCATACGACATGTAAAAAATTGACAAGTTTCTAAGTAATAAAGTCCCATAACTCTGGAATGACTATTCGAACGGCAACACTAAACGAAAGGGAGCTTCCCTCCATCGATATACACCACCTACCCCAAAATCACGAAAATCTCTCAAAGCGTTCTTGAGTTATCGTACGACATATGACTGGACGGACAGACAGACGGACAGCGGTATACCATAATACGACCCGTTTTTTTCAAAACGGGCGTATAAAAATGTGATTGCCTACTGGACTCCTGGCATCATTTCTGGCATAGTTCACATTTCACATTCTATGTATTAACCCAGGTGTTTAACCTATTAAGTGCATCATTGGTGGCATGTAAAACATAGCATAAAACAATCACAAAACACCAACAAGTATCAACGTTCTGGGTGAAGGAAATAAAAATGCATTTTAAAGATACTGAAAACCCTGTCCACTATGCAGTACCGGAAAAAAGCCTGAACTCTCAGCTGGTTTCCTCTGTGACAACCAATGCCTTAAAGATAAAATATACTGGGAAATATTGTTGGTCAAGGAGAAAACAAACTGAAAGAACTTTCCTAACTCCAAAGGTGGCTGCGTATTGTGTTGCAGTGACTCAATTTGATGTAGTTGTCTTGCTGCTCTTGTGGACCTAATTGTTCGACAGACAAATCTTGCACTGGATTTGCGACAATGATTCTTTAGTCGGAACAGACAAGGTAAATTCTGAGGGGGGGCAAGAATTTTTGCCAGAAAAAGTTTTCTCAGAAAACCGTACTTTCGGTTTCTGTATTCTTTCTCATATACTAGCGCCTTCGTTCAATTACATTTTGTAAGTGCATGTTCTGATGTCATACAAAAGGGGCAGATACATAAGATTGACAGATACATAAGGTTGCCAATGGCGCTGCAGATCAAATCCAGTTGAACATGGAAACAAGTGTTACTCTGTGTGTGTGTGTGTGTGTGTGTGTGTGTGTGTGTGTGTGTGTGTGTGTGTGTGTGTGTGTGTGTGTGTGTGTGTGTGTGTGTGTGTGTGTGTGTGCGTGCGTGCACGCGTGCGTGCGTGCGTGCGTGCATGCGTGTGTGCATGTGTGTGTGTCGGGGAGGGGGATTAGAAGTTATGTCTCTGTTTAAATGATTGAGCTTAGATATTTTAGTTATACAAGCGAAAGAACCTTATTGGTATTTCAAAGCAGAGCGTTCTAACTTTCGGCAGAACAGCACAGACACACTGTCGCAACTTCGCAACTGCTGACCGGTCTTGATTATTACACTGACGGTTCAAAAGTTCAGAACATCAAAGCTATGAATGTACCTAAAAGACAAATTGCTTCTAACAGCTTCTTGGGGTTTAACATCAACGTTCTTAACCATTTACCGTTAGAAACAATAGCTTTTTCATCAAATTTTCTTTTAATTATTAAATGTCTAAAACAGGGTAAAATTTACCCATTATTTGACAACGAAAAATACTAATCAATTTCACTGTGACCGATAGACAATCAATTAATCGTGACAGACCTAGTGAGGATTTTAGTCTTATTGGAAATTTTTTGTTCATACTCATGTGGTTCAGTAAAGCTGCTTGTTAGTGCCAACAAAAACAATTAAATTTCTAAAAATTTTAATGGTGTTTTTTTAATATCAAATGATTTTAAGTCTGCACCTCTTATGTGATCAAACAAATAGTTAATTTATGGAAAATGATTAAGAAAAACTCTCACAACAATGGAGACTGGTACATGTGACTTCAAAAATATACTCACCTCCATTACAGTGAATTCATGATTGACTAAAACAGCCAACCCACCAACAGGTACAATAAGGAACTCAATTCTAAAGCTGTCGTGATTACTGTCATATGTTGCTTTAAACTTGTAGTAGATCATGAAAACTGTACCAATTGATGACACAAGGAAGAACACTTTCATTGAACTGTTATATATTGAGACAAATGATGTGAACAAGTCGAGATATCGTGTGGCAAACACAAGTGCAAACAGCACTTGACTTTTCCCTGATATACCTGAAAGTTAAAAAAAAAAGGTGAACTGCACATGTAGGTAGTACATTTCTAGCTCTTTAACTGGTTGAGGGCTAGATTATTTTTAGTGGGCCGAATTTGTCAGCAAAGTTTGTTTCATTACAGGCATTCTCCAATAATTTGTAATAAAATAAATTAATACAAGCAAAATATTATTTGTGTTTAATTGAATATGCAACATGAGCAAGGAAAATGTTGGATTTTGTGCCAGTGTCCTCATTTTTTTGAAAGCCCTGATAGTGGCTTCTAAGCACTCAACCAGTTAACTTGAAAAAAATCTACAATAGTTTGTGCAACACCACAAAACAGGGTTGGGGCATTCATATTCAGTATTTGTGGCACAAAAGTCCTGACTGTACTGGGTTCAGTTTAACTTTCCTTAATCATTCTTAGGGGTTGTTGCAAAATGGACGCTCTTCAAAAAATACACATAAATTCACAGAGAATTAAAAAATCTGTTCATATAATTTTCGAGTTAGCTATAATCACAGAAACGTAACAACTATGAAGTTAAATATATTACAAGTAATCTGGATCTTAAAACTAAAAGATATTTTCTTGATTTTGTATTATTCCCGTGTTTATTTACCCCCAAGCCTGCAAATAATAATTTATTTGGTGCCTGTCATTGTGACAGGTACCAACAGTTTTGAGCCAGTCATCAAAGACTTTGTATCTGTCATAATGTTTAAACACAGTCAGCACTTGATAACTCGAACTCGGATAACTCAAATATATGAGATAACCCTAAGTTGGCTATCAGTCCCAGCAATTTGGGCCTTGCAACCCTCCTTCAACCCTCCCAGGAAATACTGACTGTCCTTGACAATGTCAGTGACGGCCTATATTTTCTGGGATGTGTGGAGGTGTTTTCCCTTGTCCAATTTCCAAGTTTCTGTGTTCTTGTATTCAAGGCTTTCAAATACCTCAAATACTTCCAAAGTGCATAACTCGATGACTGAGATAAGTTGAAGTTATTAGTTGGTCTGGTAAACATTGAGTTTACGAGTTTCAACTGTATATGTGGTTCTTGACATTTTGTTACAAAATTTTAGGGGTTAGCATGTTATTAGTTCAAAGTATCATGGTGGTGTGTGTTGTATATGCAGATCTGACAATAATCTTGGCTTATTATCATTTATTGGAAAGCTCTCTTTCAAAGAGCTTTCCAATAAATGATAATAAGTCAAGAATTTGGTTCTGTTAAATTCTACACAAATTGAACCTGACTTCTTAGTTCTAATAAATTGTACTGGTCATTATGACTGGCACAATTGAATTGGTGCCTGTCAAACATGCATATTGTGCCTGTCAGTGACCATAACAGGCTGCTTATTTGCTGGTTGTTTACCCCTGGGGGGTGTTATGAAACAGAAAATAGATATTGCATTTAAGTGAAGTATAGTGTTGAAACGGTTGTCCCATTTTTGTAACCGGCTGACCATCAGGAATAACCAGACATCATTTAATTTCAAGCGCCGATATAACTGCATTGTCTGCAATGCAAAATCAGTAAGAAATGGAGAGAAAACAGTTAAAAACACTGCCACTTGACTTCCGCAAGGCATAAACAAACGAACACCATCGAGTGCCAATGAAAATCGCCATGTGCAAACAATCGTTAACAATTTATATGACTGCATTTATATGACTGCAATGGTCCCACATAATAGTGATGATACATTTCAACTGTGGTCACTCTGCATTGCCCGGCCACAAAACCAGGCATTGCCATTTGACAACCACAGGCATGCAGCATGCCATGCACCTGAAACAAAGTTTGCTTGTGCGATTTGTTCCCATGGGGCGTGCATTTGAGGTGAGGGACGATTGTCTTTGATATTAGGTACAAATTTTCCGACCAGTTTTGTAAATTGTAGTTAGGCATAGTTAACAGTATTGGCTAAGAGCCTCTCACCTTGAGTAGCTTGAATTTGATGTGATCATGATAGGGTGAATATGTACTCCTAATTTTCTGAGTATCTTTTTCTGTTCTCTGCTATGACAAATGTCACAACCAGTTCCATGTGCATATTTACCTATTCTTCCCAATGACATTCTGGCAGCAATATGTTGCGAGTCATGAAAGGGGTGTGTTAACAAAATTATTATATCCCCTACTGTCCAAAAGCCCCTCGTTGTCTGACACTGATCATTGAAAAACAAATTTTAATATGCAAGATTTTAAAATAGTTTTTTTTTTTTATGACATACGTTCATATTTTTAAACAGTTCAGTAAATTCAAAATATGGTTTTTCTGAAACACATCTGTAAAGTACCAAACAGTCAATTTATTTTTGGAAGCACCATTAACACTTTACCCAAGGTAATGGCCAAAACCTGCCAGCGCTATTCTCAATGAAAGTGTCAATGACACTGTAGCTTAACTTGTTGTGTTTGATGAAAAGGATAATGTTCAATGTTTATGAATGGATTATGAAATAAGACAATAATTGTGATAATTGGGAATATGTTAATTTCTGTTCCCTGTATGCTATATTTTTCATAAATATAACATGAGGTGTAGACGATACTAAAGAACTGAGGGGTGGGTTAATGTGGCCCTCACAGTTAATGTTTGTCAACGAAATTTACCAAGTTACAGTGAAATTATTCTAAAATGAGTCTTCCTATCAAGGTACATTGAAATCCCTTCATAAATATGGCCTGTGGACTGTGCTAAAGGTTTTCGGGCTTCAGGCCTGTGTAGCCATCATGGTTGATCGATTGCAACTAAAAGGGGACGGCCTCATCTCGACATTATACTGAGTCATTCAACCAAGTTAAAATGAAATCCCTTCACAAATACGACCTGCAGTCTGTACTACATTGTAAAGTTTTTCGGGTTTAGGGCTCTGGCAGCCATCATGGTTGAATGATTGCGACCAAAAGGGGACGTTATCATCTGGGCATTATCTGGAGTTATTATGAAATCCCTTCATAAATATGACCTGTAGACTGTGCTCAAGGTTTTTGAGCTTCAGGCTCCTGTAGCCGTCACAGTTGGCCAATCACAACCAAAAAGGGATGTCATCATCTAGGCATTATATGGAGTCAACCTAACAAGTTACAATGAAATCCTTCCACAAATACGACCTATGGAGTATATTAAAGGTTTTTGGGCTCGGGCAGCCATCAAGGCTGAATGATCGTAACCAAAAGGGGACATTCTCATCTAGACATTATTCGGAGTCATCCTACGAAGTTACAACGAAATCCCTTCATAAATATGACCTGTAGACTTGCTGAAGGTTTTCGGGCTTCGGGCCCCTGTAGCCGTCACAGTTGCCCAATCACGTCCAAAAGGGGACGTTCTCATCTAGACATTATATGAAGTAAACCTACCAAGTTACAATGAAATCTCTCCATAAATATGACCTGTAGACTGTGCTAAAGGTTTTCGGGTTTTGGGCTCGGGCAGTTGTCACAGTTGACAGATCGTGACCAAAAGGGTACATTCTCATCTAGGTATACCGAATTTACGGTAAGGTTTTGGTATTATAGGGATATCAAAAACCGTCCCGAAACCAAATCAAACTATCGCTCATTTCGGTATTTATATTTTTCGGCAAAATTGACAGAAAGTAAACTCATCAAGGTGGACCGTAAATGTAAAAGCCTGTGGCTGTAGGCCGCATCTTTCTGCATCTTCTGCATTTTCTGACTGGTCTCACTCATTTGCACTCAGTGACCTTGTTTACATCTTTTGTTACACTGATCAACAATTATTGTACATGTAGCTGCTGATTGTTTAAGTGGGTCAGGGACCTTGTTTACTTGAATTGTGACAGAATCACCAGGAAACTGATAGAAATTGATAGAACATTGTAAACATTTCATCTTCTAGGACATTCTATCTGGTTACTATATAAAGGTTTGTCAACAGAATTCAAAAACTCATTTTTTAGAAAGCCATTTCAGAAAGACTCACTTCAGTTGTTTCCATTGGAGATTATTATTGTTTCAGAACAGTGCATTTATTATAGAAGCAGTGCTTCTTGGTGATTTTGGAAGATTGATTCCAAAAGAGAATCTATTCGTCTTGGAAAAGAGAATTTATACTTTCTGTGAAACAGAATATTAGTTTGTGAAAGGCCAGGATTCTACTGGATTATTTGGAAATTACATGTACCTGTGGCACCAATACTTCTTGGATTTTTACTCCATTTGAATTTTGCAGAGCATTTTATTTTATTGGAGAATGTAGCAATTTCTAAGTGAAAATTTTATTACAAATCTACGGGATACTGTTTCTGAAGAGACATTCTTGGATTTAATACGACCAGCTGGTAACTTTCTTCACAAGATTCCTCACCACTGGATTACTGGATTCTGTCAAACTGTACTTTGGACTAATTCAATAATTGATAAGTATCACTGTTTTTATTTTCTGTAAACCAATTAGTGTGAAAGATCTTTGTATCATTTTTTTTTTATATTAATTTTTCTTAATTAAATTTCAGAATAGTTAAATTCATAGTTATTGTTGCTGATTCTCAGATTTCTTTCTGTTACCAATATCAATGATATTTGCATACCGTAACAGAAATTGGGGGCTCGTTGCCGAGATTGAATATAAAATAACGAGAAAGCTTTATTTGCATATTGCAATTATTATTTTGGCTCACTTTCAAAACATTTGAACTTTCTTAGAAAATTTCAGTATTATTATTTATATACTCTCCCAAAAAAGAAAGTGTGCATGCTAAAAAATAACACTAAAAAATAGATATATATCATTTTCATTCATGGAAATTTTATTCAATCACAGATGAATCAATTTGTGATCAACACGAGAACTTTCATTACGCTACGACGAATACTCTTGGTATCATGGAGAGTCAAAGGCACGAAGGGTCAAACACAAAAGTCACACACACTCAATATCTGGTATGACCTCCGTCTGCATCGACGACTGCTGTGTATCTACGCCTCATGGAAGCGAACAAGTTAGCATGGAAGTGTTGTGGGATGTTGTTCCATATTCTGATAAGCTGTCTTTGGAGTTCCACAAGCGTTGACGGTGCATGGGGAAGCCGGCGTAGCTGACGTTTCATTTCGTCCCATACGTGCTCAATGGGTGAGATATCGGGCGCATTTGCGGGCCAGGGAAGAACATCCGCTTGTTGTTGCTGCAGATACTGTTGAACAACACGAGCTGCGTGGGGTCGGGCGTTGTCCTGCTGTAGAATGACGCCGGGGCCGTGACGTTGCAGAAATGGGACATCAACAGGTGTAAGCACATCATCACGATATCTGGCTGCATTGAGATTGCCATCAATAATGACCAGCTCAGTTCTGTTACGGGCAGTGAAGCCACCCCACACCATGAGAGACCCTCCCTCATAACGGTTTCGCTCCACGACACATGGATCTGCGTAGCGGGTACCAGCCTGGGGGGGGGGGGGGGATTTTAGGGAGACTTCAAGTCTCCCTCCAGAAACAAGAGGCCCCACGTGGCCTTAATCGCTCACCTGACAAAGTGACTCTAAGAAGTATTTTAGGTCACCTTCACCATGTCATGCCTCATCAACATTAACTGGTTGAGTGATAGATTTTGTTTGAAGTTCAACATTTGTTACCTAAAATTAGTTTTATTTAAAATCATTGGTGTGTGGCCAATCTCCAATGATTTTTAATAAAGCAAATTTATCTCTGCAGACAAACTGGTTTAGCATGAAGCACAAACAAGGAATGTGAAGAGATAGCCTTGGACATCTCTCCCCAACTGTGGATATCTTTCATGTGCTACATGTATATATTTGCATGCAAGAAAACAAAAATTTTCACAAATTTTATTTTTTTTTATCATCATTGGAACAAGCTCAAACAGCTTATTCCAATAGGGGTATGGGAAGATCAGGTATATTTTTGAGACAGAAATGTGAATATATAAATAATGGTGTTTTTTTGTGAATGATGCTGGAGAATTTTGCGTAAAGATATGGTAAATGGTTTGTTCTAGATACAGAATGATGCAAAAGTATTTAAATTTGATTAGGCAAGTTGTTCCTATAATGCATTTAAAAATTGAAGTAACTGTTTTTTTGCTGACGAACTTTTAGATGTGTGTGTCTGTGTGTGTGTGTGTGTGTGTGTGTGTGTGTTTGTGTGTGTGTGTGTGTGTGTGTGTGTGGGGGGGTAAGAGTGTTCTTGCAAACAAAATTCCTGAATAAATGGAAAATTTTATTTTTTGTGTGAAAGACATAGTGCGTGAATGTTGATTGGAACAAGCTTAGAGAGCTCATTTTAATGTGAAGTCATAAAGCTGTGTTTTACGTACGAAATTCTGGAATAACTAAAAAAATTGCTTTTTTGACTCAAAAAGCATGGTGTGCGACCTCTCATTGGAATGAGCTCAAAAAGCTCATTCCAATGGGGTATTTACAAGCGATAAGTACATGTATGTTTAAGAGACAAAAATTAAAATTTGAATAGCGATTTTTGCGAAGAATGCTGACAAGTTTTGGCAGTTATGCTGGTAAAAAGGTAAGATATGCAAAGTGGTTGTTTTTTAGAGGCGACATTTAATTAAGGGGAATTAACCCTTGATTACTGAGGTAACTTCTAAAAGTACTGAAATTTCATGAAGCAATGTGAATAACAGACAACAGTTGCCTAAAAATTTCATGAATAACTAAAATTTTTATTCCTTTGTCTCGAAAACATGGCATATGACCTTTGTTGGAATGAGCTGAATGCGTGTGTTCCAATGAGGGGCCATAAAATTTGAACGAAGATTTGTGTGAATAATGCATTAGTACTGCTAGATTTGGGTAAACGGTTCACCCTGGATACCACCCCTTCTATAGTAGATCTTTTCTGCAAATTTTGTCTAAGATTCTATCAACTTTACAAATAAATACGTTCATGAATCACAATCAGATCCACCCTACAATGTTGCATACCAAATATCAAAAGATTCTGCCTGCTGGATCTGGAGAAGAAGATTTTTTAAGAAATATGCCTGAAATGCACTAAGTTAAAATTTGGGCTCCTATACGGAGCCCAAATATAAACCCAGGGGGCCGATTTGAACAAACCTGAATCAGATCCACCCCACAATGTTGCTTACCAAATATGAAAAGATTCTGAAGCTGGATCTGGAGAAGAAGATTTTTTAATAAATTTGCCCGAAATGCACTAAGTGCGAATTCGGGCTTCTATATTAAGCCCAAATATGAATCCAGGGGGCCGATTTGAACAAACTTGAATCAGATCCACCCCGCAATGTTGCATACCAAATATCAAAAGATTCTGCCTGCTGGATCTGGAGAAGAAGATTTTTGAAGAAATTTGCCTGAAATGCACTAAGTGCGAATTCGGGCTTCTATATTAAGCCCAAATATGAATCCAGGGGGCCGATTTGAACAAACTTGAATCAGATCCACCCCGCAATGTTGCATACCAAATATCAAAAGATTCTGCCTGCTGGATCTGGAGAAGAAGATTTTTGAAGAAATTTGCCCGAAATGCACTAAGTTTGAATTCGAGCTTCTATAGTGAGCCCAAATATGAATCCAGGGGGGCGATTTGAACAAACTTGAATCAGATCCACCCCGCAATGTTGCATACCAAATATCAAAAGATTCTGCCTGCTGGATCTGGAGAAGATGATTTTTTAAGAAATTTGCCTGAAATGGACTAAGTTCGAATTCGAGCTTCTATAGTAAGCTCAAATATGAATCTAGGGAGCCGATTTAAACAAATTTGCATCAGATCCATCCCACAATGTTGCATACCAAATATCAAAAGATTCTGCCTGCTGGATCTGGAGAAGAAAATTTTTTAAGAAATTTGCCTGAAATGCACTAAGTTCGAATTCGAGCTTCTATAGTGAGCCCAAATATGAATCTAGGAAGCCGATTTGAACAAACTTGAATCAGATCCACCCCACAATGTTGCATACCAAATATCAAAAGTTTCTGCCTGCTGGATCTGGAGAAGAAGATTTTTTAATAAATTTGCTTGAAATGCACTAAGTTCAAATTTGGGCTCCTATACTGAGCCCAAATATAAACCCAGGGGGCCGATTTGAACAAACTTGAATCAGATCCACCCCACAATGTTGCTTACCAAATATGAAAAGATTCTGCCTGCTGGATCTGGAGAAGAAGATTTTTTAAGAAATTTGCATGAAATGCACTAAGTTCAAATTCGAGCTTCTATAGCGAGCCCAAATATGAATCTAGGAAGCCGATTTGAACAAACTTGAATCAGATCCACCCCACAATGTTGCATACCAAATATCAAAAGATTCTGCCTTCTGGATCTGGAGAAGAAGATTTTTTAAGAAATTTGCCTAAATGCACTAAGTTTGAAATCGGGCTCCTATACTGAGCCCAAATATGAACCCAGGGGGCCGATTTGAACAAACTTGAATCAGATCCACCCTACAATGTTGCATACCAAATATCAAAAGATTCTGCCTGCTGGATCTGGAGAAGAAGATTTTTTAAGAAATTTGCCTGAAATGCACTAAGTTCGAAATCGGGCTCCTATACTGAGCCCAAATATTAACCCAGGGGGCCGATTTGAACAATCTTGAATCAGATCCACCCCACAATGTTGCTTACCAAATATGAAAAGATTCTGAAGCTGGATCTGGAGAAGAAGATTTTTTAAGAAATTTGCCTGAAATGCAGTAAGTTCGAATGCGGGCTTCTATAGTAAGCCCAAATATGTATCCAGGGGGCCGATTTGAACAAACTTGAATCAGATCTACCCCACAACATTGCATACCAAATATCAAAAGATTCTGCCTGCTGGATCTGGAGAAGAAGATTTTTGAAGAAATTTGCCTGAAATGCACTAAATTCGAATTCGAGCTCCTATAGTGAGCCCAAATATGAATCTAGGGAGCCGATTTGAACAAACTTGAATCAGATCCACCCCACAATGTTGCATACCAAATATCAAAAGATTCTGCCTGCTGGATCTGGAGAAGAAGATTTTCAAAGAAATTTGCCTGAAATGCAGTAAGTTCAAATTTGGGCTCCTATACTGAGCCCAAATATAAACCCAGGGGGCCGATTTGAACAAACTTGAATCAGACCCACCCCACAATGTTGCATACCAAATATCAAAAGATTCTGCCTGCTGGATCTGGAGAAGAAGATTTTTTAAGAAATTTGCCTGAAATGCACTAAGTTCGAAATCGGGCTCCTATACTGAGCCCAAATATGAACCCAGGGGGCCGATTTGAACAAACTTGAATCAGATCCACCCTATAATGTTGCATACCAAATATCAAAAGATTCTGCCTGCTGGATCTGGAGAAGAAGATTTTTTAATGTTTTTCCCATTGCCTACAGTGTTAAAAAGTGCTGACTCAGCACTTTTTCAAAGTCCCGAAACTGTACCCTATGATAAAACCGATGGCAATTTTTTTTTACCAATCCTTTCTGTTGGTCCTAAGGAAGCTGCACACCAAATAAAAATTCTCAGTGCCGTGCAGTTTTGGAGATATGGGCGTTTTAAATTTTTTCTATTTTTAGCTCCTGCGGTTCCCACGGGGCTGCGGGAAAAATTTTTTTTGCATAAATCAAGTACTCATGACCCAATAAGCCCTCACATAAAATTTGGTTCAAATCAGCCTCTCGGTTTGGAAAATAGAAATTTTGGGCGGGGCAAAAAATTTTGCCCCTCTCATAACAACGCCAAGTATAGCCCCACAAACTTCTCTTGAACAAATCTGAGTCTACACCTCAAAAGGAAGCTGCACACCAAATATCAAGTCTCTGCTACTGCTGGTTCATGAGAAGAAGATTTACAAAGATTTTGGTGCCCCTTGGGGGCGTGGCACCACCCAGGAGGAGGGGCAACTTCATTTGAACAAATCTGAATTGGCATTAGGTAATAAACATTTAGCCAACATTTGAATAAAATTGGGCTAGTGGTTTAGGAGGAGAAGTCGATAATGTAAAGTTAACGCCGGATGGACGACGACGGACGACGGACGCCGGACAGAAAGTGATTAGTAAAGCTCCCCTTGAGCTTCGCTCAGGTGAGCTAAAAATAGGGAGACTGCAGAGTCATGTAGGGAGACTTCATAGGCAAGTGGGGAAAATTAAGAATATTCATGTACCACCCCCGTCGCCCCTTCATATTTTCAATTTATGGTCCTCCATTAACGTACAAATAATCCAGATCCAGTTGTCTATGATGCATCTGTGCCAGGTTAAAAAATCACAATGTAATTATTGACTGAAAATCCCCCACTGCTACCTTCTCCTTCATGACCCCTCATCTCTTCTTCGTGCCAATCCCCCATCACCCTCCTGTGGTTGCCTTTCAACAAAGTCTACTAAGCTAATAATTTCCTAAGTCTGAAAGTGTGAACAGGATCAGATGTAAGAAGGTTGCTTGGGAGGTACTTTGTTAGTTAATAAACAAAATACATTCTGGGGTCGAGTATTTTGTAAAAGAAATGTCATTCCGCATCATTTTTATGGCATTCCGGTGTCATTCCGCGTCATTTCATGTCATTCCGATGTTTAGGAGGACCCTTTTTCAAGATCGTCCACATGCACACTTGTGTCCTGTACAAAGCTCTGTACAAAGCTTTTCTTGACATCACTAAAGCTTTTTTTTCATGTGTTTCAATCCATTCGTGTTTTTCTGGGAATAGACAGCCCAACAGTTAACAGTCGTCAGCAAATCGAAATGAAAATAATGTGTTATAAAATACATCCGTTGTGTATACATTTTCGGCATCCTGAGCGACGTAACCTACTTTCAAACTGGGTTGTTTTGTTGAGTCGTGTAAGTCACCTATTTTCGTTTCGATACTTGAAGCTCCGACTGGAACGCAACAAAATAGAAATAAAAAAATCCGCCAAAAGCGACAATGGACAATTGCTTGTCGTGTGATTTCAAATAAATGGACGTTTATTTGACGAATTAAAATGCCCATTTATCACACTCGAGCACATTCGATTTTTGAAAATACTCGTTTTCATGTAAACCTCGCATCACTCAGTTCAGCCTTTTCTCATTTTGGCCAATTTTTAGAGGGCGACTTGTAATCGCCCCGACTATTTTTCTAGGCGACTTTGGGCTTAGAAGGGCGGCTTAATTGCCCTAGTCGCCCTCACGGCTGGTCCCTGCTGCGTAGCGTTCGTTTCGACGTATGTACACTCTCTGGCGGCCATCTGATGATGAAAGATGGAAACGACATTCATCTGTGAATAAAACACGTCGCCACCAGTGTAAGGGATGCCTGAGATGTTGTCTACACCACTGCAGTCGAGCACGACGATGACGTAACGTCAAAATCGGACGAATTACAGGTCTTCGAGGACGTAAGCCGTATTCTCTCAGCTGGTTGATTACTGTTCGAGGGTGTATCCGTCTCAGGTTAGGAATGTTCCTGGCTGTCATCGTTGCTGTTTGTTGCCGGTTCCGGAGATGGACGACACGGATATACCGATCTTGTGCAGGGGTAGTAACTCGGGGTCTCCCGGAGCGGGGCCGGTCTCGAACGTCATCATGTCGTGCATGTCGATGGACTAGCCTGTCTACAGTGTTACGGTGGCAGTTCAAATGCTGGGCAACCTCTCTGTGTGTTCTGCCAGCTCTAATCATACCCAGGGCCAGAAGACGTTGATTCATTGTCAATCTTGGCATGCTAATGTGGAGTCGTTTTAACAGCAGCGCAAGTTTGAATGTGAATGATAGGAAGGCGGCACTCTGAAGGCCTTACTTTAGTGTTTAAATACCCAAGGATTCACACTGCTGCATGAATTTTCAGACTCTCCACGTGCAAAACATGCCTTTTCACAAACGAGCAGCACTTCATTTAACGTTAATGCAATTTTAACGGGGAAAGCTGTTTTTGTGTTCAATATAACTTATACATGAACAGGTTAACACTCTTTACACCTACAAAATTATTTTTTTGGAGTTTGATCAATTTCTGCAATGCACACTTTCTTTTTTGGGCGAGTATATAATCTGAGAACCAACAAACCTTTTCATCATGGTATTTATGCACCAACAGGCAACTTTTCTAGGAGAGCTAGTGGATAGAGGCAAAATAACAAGGAACTGACAAATACAACAAAACTGATTTGAATTGAAAAATTGACTAAAAACTGCTTTTATTTTCAAATTATTTTGATTAATTATGTATACAGCAGTCTAGCCAAAGCATATTTTATGGTAATTGAACATAGGTGGGCGAATAATACGCCTGTTATCAGTATACAGATACAATATAAGTATGAATAGTTATAAAAATGAGGAACCGGAATGGAGGCGGGGATGGCGGTGGAAATGTTTGACTGCTTTAACTTTGAAAATAATAAATGTTGGAATGACTGCTTCCCGGCCCAAAAATTTGACAGAACACCGTTTGAAAACCACCGAGAAAATAATCCGTATTTCCATTGGATAATCTCGCAGGATCAAAGGGACCGGTCGAGTGGTCATTCCCATATTCTTGCGCAATTATTTTATGACCTAGAGGGGGGTTCCGTAAATGAGAGAACTTGCAGAGTTACCTACTAGATGGGATTCAGCATGATTAAAATTAAAACGGGATCTGAAAAGGTGGAACCGATACGGCGTCGGGAACAGGCAACTAATGATAACTGATTCCCGGACGAAGTTTGTCGATTTCTTTTATGCATTAAACCTGCTGTTGCATAAATACAGATAGTTGCATTAATGAAACTATCTGGATATTTATTGTGACAGAATTTATTTCTGAATTTGAAAGCTCTCCTAGTTTGGCCCTTTTAGAAACCCTTAAGAAGGAGGATTTATTTCAACTTGCTCAGTATCTTCAATTTCCTGCCACCCCTGGTCTGAACAAACATAAACTTAAACAGCTCATTGTTAATCATTATATTGAGGAGGGTCTTTTGCCACAGTCTGAGGCACCTGTCTCTGGACCACAACCTACTGATGCCCTTTAACTCAAAAAGTTAGAATTGGAACTAAAGAGATTAGAAATGCAACAAGAAATGAAAAGGCAGGAAAATGAAATGAAATTAAAAGAATTAGAAGCTCGACAAAAAGAAAAAGAATTAGAGGCTCAAAAAGAGGATAGGGAATTAAAATTAAGGGAAATTGAAACACAAAAAGAAATGCATTTAAGAGAACTGGAAATTCTGGCCCAAAAAGAAATAAAAATAAAAGAATTGGAATCTCAACATCAAGGCTCAAATGTAATTTCCCCAAGTAGATTTGATGCAACTACATGTAAACATGTTAGGCTAGTACCCCCCTTTCAAGAAAAAGAAGTTGATAAATATTTTTCACTTTTTGAAAAAGTGGCAACAAGTTTAGAATGGCCAAGGGATGTCTGGACTTTGCTATTGCAGTGTTTTAAAGGGGAAGGCCCAAGAAATCTATTCTGCTCTATCTTCTGAGCAAAGCAATAATTATGACACTTTTAAAGAGGCTATACTTAAGGCATGTGAACTTGTTCCATGGGCCTATAGGCAGAAATTTAGAAATTATTACAAAAGCGAAAATCAAACTCATGTGGAATTTGCCAGAGAAAAGCAAAATTTATTTGACAGGTGGTGCCACTCAAAAGAAATAGGGAAAGATTTTATAAACTTAAAGGAAATGATGCTGATTGAAGAGTTTAAAGACACTTTAAACAGAGCAGCAGTACTAGCAGATGACTATGCCTTAACTCATAAAATGAGTCATAACTCCACAAATTTTTGGCCCACAAGAATTCTTTCCACAGTGGACCTAGACCAACTTCAGATAAAAGTCATCCTTCCAGTCTTCCAAACTTTTCACCTCCCAAATTTAATAAGAAATCTGGTGAAAATAAAACCTCTAATGCCAGTCCTACACCATTACGACCCAACAGTTCAACTAAAACCTGTAATTATTGTAAGAAACCAGGACATTTACTATCTGATTGCTGGCTGTTGAAACGGAAAAATGAGTCCTACACTTCACAGAATGCACTAGCATGTGCTCCAAGCCCTGAAAAGTATGTAATAAAGCAAGATGCTTTAGAAAATTATAAGCCCTTTATTTCTGAAGGCTTTGTTTCCCTTGAGGGGGATAAGCACTGTTCCTTTCCAATAAAAATACTGAGAGACACAGGGGCTACTCAGTCTTTAATGTTAGAAGGCATTTTGCCATTTTCTGAAGAAAGTGCTACAGGGGCACAAGTTCTAATATCAGGTATTGGGGCAAACTCTTTAAATGTCCCACTTCATAAAATAAATTTGAGAAGTAGTTTAGTAAATGGGACTGTGACAGTAGGAATCAGACCTACTCTACCTGTAAAAGGTATTTCTTTATTATTGGGAAATGACTTGGCTGGTGACAAAGTCACTGTAGAGCCTCAAGTGGTGGATAAGCCGAGCACAGATGAAAGTATTATTAATTTGAAGGAATGTTTTCCTTTTGCTTTTCCAGCATGTGCTGTGACTCGGTCCATGGCAAAGAAAGCTGAGGTTGATAACAACCTCAATTGTGTTGATTTAAACAGCAAAGCTGAGGATAAGAACAGTCACAGAATTACGGATTCTGAAGACATTGATTTGTCTCAAGACGTTTTTGAGTCAGTGTGATGACTCCTCCAGAAATTGTAACGAGGCCACTACACCTGAGAGTGATGGGGGACCTCCTTGAATGCCATTTCCCAGACTTCTTTAATTCAGGAACAGGAAAGTGATCCTGACCTTGCCGAGACATGTGAAAGGGGCTCTAACAGAGGCAGAATCCCAAAACTCCCCTGTCTTATTTTAAAAAATCTGATGTACTCATGAGGAAATGGCGACCACCAGAAGTACCCTCCAATAGTGATTGGGAGGTTATTTATGAAATAGTTGTCCCCACTAAATACCGGAATTAAATAATAAGCCTGGCTCATGAAAATCCAATGGCTGGACATTTGGGAGTTAGGAAAACCTACTCTTGTATTCAACAGTGTTTTTACTGGCTCAAGCTTCGACAGGATGTTGTTGAATTTTGTAAAACCTGTCACACCTGTCAAATTACAGGAAAACCCAACCAGAAGATTCCCCTGCTCCCCTTCAACCAATCCCTGCTTTTGAGGAGCCATTTAGTAGAATTATTGTTGATTGTGTTGGCCCATTGCCTAGAACAAGATCTGGAAATGAATATCTTCTTACCATCATGTCAGGGTTTTTTTGACCGATGAGAGGGGCCGAATATCGGCCCCATTCCCAATCGAAAATAGTCACTTTTTTTCCCAATTTGCTCCCAAAAATTCCCAATTCACGGCAGTTGAGAATTCATTTCTGTGTGACCAGTCGATTATTTTTAAGTGACCAGCACCGAATAATATTTGCCAGTGGACTTCGCAGTGTGAATTGTTTCAGTATGAAGGGTATTCACTTGTGTTGTTTTGAAACCATTTGACAGTGTCAAGGAGCGTCCTTGACAGTGTGTTCCTAGAATCAGCACTCTAAATTAGCTCCCTTGATGTGCATAGAATCACAACTGAATGACGCGACTCGCAGTGCGTGAGTCAAAGTGACAAAATGCATCTCTGTCAACCATAACGGCTCACGAATGGTACCTAAATTTTGTTACAGGCGAGTTCCGTGCTTCTTAAAGAACGGTACCAATTTTTAGGTTCAGCTCACGTCTGAAATCCTGTCTGGTAACCTGTATTTTATTCAAACCGTTCCCCAGGTCTGATACTCCTGCTGACTGATGTCATGAAACCTGAATAGACTTTCGTCCCCAGAACGAACCGTCCACAATTATTTTACCCAAACCGTCCACCAGGCCAAGTACTCCTGCTGACTGAACTTGGCTTGCTTAGGTGAGGACTTATGTATGTGGGTGATCATTAACCAATCCTTTTTCATCACTAGGATTGATTAATCACCAGTACAATTTAATAATTCTAAGCAGCCAGTGGGTAAATACAATTATACAACAGGTTTTCATTGATTAATAGGCTGATTTCTCACAAGGATATGCTAGTAAGTTTATTTATTTCTTGTTGATAGTCGCTCAGATAAATTCCCACTTGTGGCCTCTGCGACGCTAATTTTCCCAATTGGAAAGGCCCCTGGAACCTTTCCCAAAAAGGGTAGAAAAATCCCTGCATGTGTGCTTCTACACGATTTCCTGAGGCTATACCTCTAAGAAATATTAAAACTAAGACTATAGTTAAGGCCTTGATAAAATTTTTCACGACTTTCGGTCTACCCAGGTCAGTGCAATCAGACCAGGGCTCAAATTTTATGTCAAACATTTTTCAGCAGGTGATGTATGAGCTCAAAATTAAGCAGAACACATCAAGTGCCTACCATCCTGAAAGTCAAGGAGTTCTTGAACGCTTCCATCAAACACTGAAGACCATGATAAAGGCCTATGGGGAGGATAATGAGAAGGACTGGGATGAAGGAGTACATCTCCTCTTATTTGCAGCCCGGGAGACTGTACAGGAATCTCTGGGGTTCAGCCCTTTTGAATTAGTGTTTGGACACTCAGTGAGGGGTCCACTCACTGCTTTGAAGGAGAAATGGCTCGAGGAAGAACCACCTGAAATTTCTCTCCTGGACTATGTGTCCACTTTTAAGGAAAAATTGCACCAGGCCAGAAAAATGGCAAATAAACATTTACAGAAAGCCCGGGGTCACATGAAGACCTGGTATGATAAAAAGGCTAAATTTCGCACCTTTAAACCTTGGGACAAGGTGCTAGTATTATTCCCTTTAAAGGGCAATGCTTTACAAGCAAGATATTCAGGCCCTTATATTGTTAAGCACAAGATCAGTGATACTGATTACGTTGTTGAGACTCCCGATAGATTCCAAAATACTAAGCTGTGCCACATAAATATGTTGAAAACATATTTTGAGAGAGAACCAAACTCTCTACCAGTCTCAACAGTCACCCACATGGACGAGGTGGAAATTCCTGTAGAGGAAATTCATGAAGGTGGCAAAAATGTACCTCTGAAGTTACAGAACTCAGATGTTCTGAGAGATCCACAAAATAAAATAGATTATTTACTGCCTGACCAAAGAAACGATTTTGTTAATTTAATTTTCAAATATCAACACTTACATGTATTTCCCGATGTGCCTAGTAGGACATCTGTTATTTTTCATGATGTTGATGTAGGAGAGGCAAATCCCATCAAACAGCATCCATATAGATTGAACCCTTTCAAAGCTGAGATCATGCGAAAGGAAATACAGTATATGCTGGACAATGATATCATAGAACCTAGCCATAGCAACTGGAGTTCGCTCTGTATACTTGTCCCAAAACCTGATGGGAGTTACCGATTTTGTATGGATTACCGAAAAGTGAACAGCCTCACCAAAACAGACAATTATCCAATTCCAAGAATTGATGACTGCATTGACAAACTAGGCCATGCTAAATTTGTGACAAAATTTGACTTGTTAAAGGGCTATTGGCAAGTCCCTTTAACAGAAAAAGCAAAAGAAATATCTGCTTTTGTTACACCATTTGGATTGTATCAATATAAAGTTACCCCTTTTGGTACGAAAAATTCTCCGGCAACGTTCCAGCGCATGGTTAACCACTTAACTGCAGACCTAGATCACAGTGAAGCTTATACTGATGATGTTATTATACACACAGATACAAGTTGAGCTGATCATCTAAAGCATATTCAAGAATTTTTTGACAAAGTGACCCAAGCCAACCTGACTATTAACTTGGTAAAATCAGAATTTGGCAAAGCAACTGTAAATTATTTAGGTCATGTTGTGGGTCAGGGGCAGGTGGGGCCGATTGCAGCGAAAGTTGATGCCATTGTAAATTTTCTAGCACCAAGCTCTAAAAAAAAGAGCTCATGAGATTCTTAGGCATGGCTGGATATTATAGAAATTTTGTTTAAATTTCTCAGATGTTGTCTCCCCTTTGACCAGTTTATTGAGCAAAAGGGTTAGGTTTGTTTGGAATGAGGAATGCCAGAAATCCTTTAACAGAATAAAAACTTTATTAAATAATTCCCCTATCCTGGCCAGTCCCAATTATGAAAAGCCCTTCAAATTATTTATAGATGCAAGCGACAATGGAGCAGGTGGGTATATTGCCCAGGAAGATTCCCAAGGTATTGATCACCCTGTATGTTATTTCTCCAGAAAATTTCTCAAACATCAAAAGAATTACTCTACAGTAGAAAAAGAAACTTTGGCTCTAATTTTGGCATTAACCCATTTTGATGTGTATCTAGGAACCACCCAATGCCCAATTACAGTTTACACCGATCAAAACCCCTTAACTTTTATCAATAAAATGAAAAACAAGAATCAAAGATTATTGCGGTGGAGTTTAGCCCTTCAAGAATATAATTTAAGAGATTGCGCATATTTCGGGAAGAGATAATGTTGTAGCTTATGCTCTTTCCAGAATACCCTAATTTAAAATGATGTGATCGGTCCCTATTCATTTCGAGTAAATATATATGTATATATGTTTATTGAAAAAAAAAAAAAATTGTGAAGATTATTGTGTGTGTATTGTAAACCAGTCAGAGACTGCTAAAGTTATATAAAAAGTTTTCAGTACCTTCAAACTTTTTCTTTTAAGGCGGGGTGTGTTATAAACCCCATATTATATTCAGAAAGATATTTTTTTATTTCTGCATTTTCTGACTGGTCTCACTCATTTGCACTCAGTGACCTTGTTTACATCTTTGTTACACTGATCTACAATTATTGTACATGTAGCTGTTGATTATTTAAGTCGGTCAGGGACCTTGTTTACTTGGATTGTGACAGAATCACCAGGAAACTGATAGAAACTGATAGAACATTGTAGACATTTCATCTTCTAGGACATTCTATCTGGTTACTATATAAAGATTTGTCAACAGAATTCAAAAGTTAAAAAATTTATAGTAATTTATATATTTTTTATACTTACCAATGACCCAGACATAGCTGGTGCTAACTCTTAAAATATAGGGCCAAACACAAATTTTGCCCCCCAATCCCCAAAATTTGCATCTAAAACTAAAGAAAACATGTCCTGAAAGGCCCTCCACACTTCGCCCCCACTGCGCATGCGCAGTGTCAAGGACGTTCCGAAATTGGCGCCATTAATCATTCTAATAACCAGTGCCTGGTAAGCGCTATGTACTCAGCGGGGAGGCAAGAGTTCCCAACTCCTGGGAGGGCCATCCCCGTCTGGGTCATTGGTAAGTATAAAAAATATATAAATTACTATAAATTTTTTAACATTTTTATACTGTACCAATGACCCAGACATAGCTGAATAGTAAAAAGGCTGGAGGGCCAAGGACATAGAGCAAAATGGAATACGCTCAATAAAATAAAATAGAGTCATCCCCTGTAGGGAAAAAGAAGTAATAGGCCTTACATGTATCTTTCTTATTTATGATAAATTAGAAAGATACAACACCTTCCAAAATTGAGCTTCATACATCCATGTACTCTATTAATATCCAATATAATCCTTATACTAATAATTTTTAAAGTAAGCCAATAAATAAGTAAGTCTAGAGAATAGAGACTCTTATACTCCTAAAAGTGTCTGAGGATTGCATAATCATGTCCGTTGACATATGCAATATTCAAAAGCTATACTTTAAAAACTAAGACTTGAATGAATTTTAAAAACCTAAACTTCTCAGTAAACAACCATCCCAATAACAGCTCAGAATTACTAACTCCGGAGGAGGTATCCCCTTGTTTTCATAGTAAAACAGGTGACCCAAGGGAACACCCTCCCCCCCCCCCCCCCCTTTTTCTTGCCCTGGGTCAAATAGCCCAGAGCGAAGAGGGCAGCCGAACGGAGACACTGCCGAAACAGACAGCCTACCTAGCTATAGTAGCAACTGTTAAGTGAATGACATTCTGAGCAGTAGATAATAGACCTAACAATAGAGGCCTCCAGAAATGGACTCGATATTTCTGAGAAAAAATTCATGAATGTGGATGGCTGAGCGCAATGAGCGGCCTTCAAAAATCTATAATAGCGACACTATTAATGTAAGCCCAAGAAGTAGAAGAACTCTTACTTCATGAGCCGAAATCTTAAGCACAACTGCTAAGTCAATGATATACTATAAGCAGTACCGATAGTTAATAGAATCCATTAACAAAAAAATGGAGCGTAACGTCCTTCTACTAGACATCAAAGACAGAAGAAGCTTACGCCCATAGTAATAAACAGAAATCTGTTTATAAATACATAAACTGTACCCGGAAAGAGTAAAGGCCTATGCCCATACGAAGACGGAAGGACCTTAAAATAATAGGTTCCGGATAATAGGAGCCTAACTCTTATGCAACAATCCAACCTAAATAGTAACGGAAGTATTGATTCCGAAACTATGAAAGTGAAAATCATCCATCGATAGTGCATGAAACTCACTGACTCTACAGTAAAAGAGAAACCAACAGAATTACTGTCTAAAAGGTCAGAATTTGAAAACTACTGTTTCCAGAGGCTCAAATGATTACTTAGCTAAATAAGAACCGAAGTTAAAATCCGTATAGGAATTTAATCTAAAGATTCTAAGTCTATTTATCAAAAAGTTACTAACTGACTAAGATAAAGAGACAAAAGACTCAATTGTAAACTATCGTAGAGTGCATAGGTATGAGGTAACATAAACCTATAACCTAAATAATAACAGGCTGCAGTAGATCTTGTGAAACAAGTATACTAAAAAATAGCAATGAGTAGTATGGAGGGATCAACAACATGAACATAATGATCCCTACACCACGACGGAAGAGCCTCCACTTTAGCCGCATAGAATAGCGAAGAAGAGGATCTCCTATAGTAAGAAATCGCGTCCAAAGCTCGTCCAGTACAGTGCTTACAATGCAATACGGACCACACAACGGAATACATGAAGGTTGCGACCTTGCAGGTTGTGATAAAGATGACACGATTTACCCAGTGAAAAAGATCCTCACATAGAGGAAGATTTCACGTTAAGACCCACAGTAGACAAGAGAGAAAATTACTCATGATCTCTGTGAAGATAGAGATGCTATCAACAGAAATGTATTGTGGTTGTTTATCTTAGCAATACTTGCTAAAACAACAGCGCCGGAGGATACGCGTATCCTATCATTCCGTCCTATAGATCAATAGAGCGTTAAGAATATTAGCTCAGAGATCTGGACAAGCCAACACATACGTCTGCAATTGATTAGCAAGCTGTGTCATAAATAAATCATCATTGGGCGCTCCCATAGATAGCAAATCTGATTCAATACTTGTTTGTTGAGAGTCCATTCTGACAGCAACAAGCGACCCGTAAGAGAACGGGAGTCCGATAAAACAATCAGACGACCCGGAATATGACGGACCAAAACTGAACTTGGTGTACTATAACCAACAGACGGATTCTTTCCATTAAGTTGAATAATGGAAACGAAAGAGTGCCTCCCTGGTTCCGGAGATACGCCACTACTGTCGAATTAAAGGACAGGAATTTGGGCATGCGTTTCTGAATAATGTTCATGCAATGACATAAGCAAGCCTAAAAAACATTATTCCGCGGAAGAAAACTGATTGCTAAAAGACTGCGGAACCCAAAGACCCTGGCACTTCGAATCCGTAGGGATCAGTATTATATCCCAATCTGTTTTGACTGGCAACCGTCATAACAGCCACACTCGGGTCCGACAACTGCGGCGGCACTCTCTGAGTCAACCACCGAATGTTTGCCCCAGTCTGAATCTCTTGTAACACTAGATAGACAAGAGAACGTGTAAATCGAGCAATTCATGGATTGCCGAAAAGTTGCCGTCGAAGAGAAGCTCCTCCGAGAACGAAGCGACTCTGAGAGAGTTCTTAACCTTACTATCCACGTGAGTGGATGTAGCTAGGGCTGCGTCACGTCTAACTAACTCCAATCAGCCACTGAAGGGCGGAGTTATACGTGAACAAACTACTGCCCTCAAAAGAAATTACATTGAGAATAATATCCCGTAAATCTTTTCTTGAAGACGTAATGATAACGCCTCAGTAAGGCGGATTACGTATAATAAAGCGTCTAAGTTAAGTCTACTATACATAATGTCGTTCCCAACATTGAAATTGGAAAAGACATAAACGGCGAAAAAGAATATATGCAGTTTTTAATCACACCGTCAAGACGCATATGAACTCTCGGTATGCCCTGCTCTGCCAAAATAAACTATTTGTATAAATGATAAAATGGCAGAAATGAGCAACGCGGACAAGAAACTAAACTATCATGCTTAGTAGCAGGCTTGTATATATATATATAGCGTCGAAAAATAAAACACATGTTGTAATGACAATATTGGACTGCGTCGGTAAGTCAGGGACAATGTCCCCGAACCGATCGAAAAATCCGAGTCCAATGCCGCTATAAGTCTCTTATCCAAGATCGCAGCAATGAAGTCCGAAATAATAATCACTGGAAGATAATGCCAGAAGATATGAAAGGCATCTTCCGATACTACTAAAGGGAAAACTCGAAATCTTTCGAATCCCTTTCGCCATCCTGTCGGACCCTATAAAGCGTTCGGTCGTCCGTACCTGATGCAACCGCGGACCGCACCGACCCAGCGCTGTCGGATAATTCATGATTCGACCGAGAAACTATCAATTGCTGGGATGCTGCGAAACAACTGTGCTAACTCGGATAGCACGTCCGTCACTGAGGCCTGAGGAGAAGCGGTCTTACGATGCATTGCTGCTGGAAGCTCCGTGATCGTTACCCCATGCATACTACCAATATGCGAGCGAACGGAGTGTATAGGCCTCGTGTCCCTTGGCTACCGGATGGCGCGACCTATTCGCCGTGGAATCACTGAATGCCGAAACTGATCGGATACTCGAGGTCACGTAGCCAATGTGCGGTCGTGTGCCCTGCTGTGAGGATGAGGAAGCATTAAAGACAGTCTCTCGGACTGTCAATATAACGGAGCGTCCCGACCAACGGACATATGCTCCGAATGTAAAATATCTGAACCACAACATGCGGTCCCCTATGTTGTTGGGCGAGAGAGGGACCTCTCTCGCTCACAGCCCGGACGGACCTGGACCAGCCAGGAACCGGACTAACAGGCTTCCTCCGAACTGTCCTCAATCTGCCGTCACTGGGTGAGTACTAAACTAATTAAAGTGCTCGCATCACCCAAATCTCCTTCCTAGACCGCAACGGACGAACCCGGCAGCCGAACCATTCGATGAATGTACGCTACACCGGGTGAGCTAGCGAATGTCACTCCGTAGGCGATAGACATATTCCATGAGCACTTATTGCCGCTAACTCTTCATTAACTATGACGACAGAGGCACACTTTTGAAAGACATCTCCATAACTCTTCGAACAAGAAACCAGAAATGCTTGGTTAGCAAGCATAAAATAATAATATATATAGCGTCGTTCAATAATTCAAAAGTTTGTGTGACATTATTGGACTATGTCAGAACTGAGGGACGATGTCCCTGAACCGAACCAAAAATTTCTAAGTCCACCGACGCTATCAGTTTCTTATCCGGCATCGCAGCATTCTGGTCCGACGAAAGAAGCTGAAGAAGACCAAGTCAGATGACATACACAACGAAAGGGAAAGCTCGAAATCCTCCGAATCCCTTTCGGTATCCCGTCGGACCGGATGAAACTTTCGGATGTCCGTACCCGCTTCCGCGGAGCGTCCCAACCCAGCATCGTCGGATAAAATATATGCGACAGATTCAGTTGATGCTGGGATGCTGCGATAAACTGTGCTATTAAGGAAAGCACGTCCGTTCCCGAGGCCTGAGCAGTAGCGGTCTTACGATGCATTGCCGCCGGAAGCTCCGTGTACGTTGACTCCCGCACACTTCCTATGCGAACGTCCGGAGTCTGCAGGCCTCGTGTCCCTGGCTACCGGATGGTGTGACCTGGTCGCCGAAGAATCCTTGATCGGCGAAGCTGGTAATATATCGGCGGTCACGCAGCCAAGGTGCGGTCGTGTGCGCTGACGAGAAGAGGAAGCCTTAGCAGTCTCAGCGGACTGCCTATACAACGGAGCGTCCCGAGCGACGGACGTATGCTCCGCTTACGACACATTTTGTACCACAAATAAAATGCTCACTCACATTCGACCAAAGGGGTATTACAAGTTACCTGACAATATATGGTGTAAAAGTATTATAAATTACCTTTGACCCAAAATCATCTGCGTACGGCACGTAGTAAATTAGATTGGAAGTAAACATAAAATTTATTGAGTTTTAAAACCTCAAAATGACGAGTAAATTATGTTAATTAACCGACTACTGGCACGTTCTCTGAAGTCACATGCTCGGAGATAACGCTGCGCATTGGCAGTTATGTTTTTAGTCAACAATAAAATAGTTAAATTAAAATAGAACATGTCCTGTTAAATGGATGTCAGATAACTATTGAGAGTTTTTTTTAAACTTATTGGGAATTGTTTGTATACTATAATATTTGAACTTACTTTAAGGAATCGCGCATTCTGCTGGTCTGTCAGGTACACACGTTGCATTCCCAATACGAAGATGTTATAATCAACACGTGTTTTCCCATGACCATGTGTATTTTGTAAACACAACAAATCCAAAGATGCAACATTGCAAACTTTCTTTCAAATCCCATTATGCAGCCGTCTCCCTTCAAAAACATCAATCGCCTGTCTTGACTGAGATGAAATCAACGCAGGGGTCATCCAAGAGGGCAAAGTAAAGTGGTAATATCTTCGCCTTGGCACCGCTCATTTCACCCAATTTCTATATTTGGGCAAAATCAAAGTAAAAAACGAACCTCTACAGTTAAACTTAGGAGAGACATGGTGAGAGCATTGGAGTGAGTGAGTTACCGATAAAAGTGATTCATATATCACGATTACTTAAATAATAGTTATCAAAATCACAAGAAATATGATTTGTGTTCCTCTTATTCCACTGCCATTTGAAGCAGGAACCACCAAGAAACACGGGGCACGTCTATTTTCAAGCGATGTGATAATTACCGAAATAAGCACAACAATTGCATATTATCCACCAAAACCAGGATGAGAGCTTAGCGACTCCATAAAAAATAAGGAAATGTTGATTTTAGCTAAAAGGTAGCTTTTCTTGTGAATTTCTGCATCTTGACAAGGCCCCAAATCTTACTGACAGAATCCCACCAGTGGTGGAGCCATGGTTTGAAATCCTGTGGACCATGCTGGTGAAGAGTTTGTTTTGTTTTTTGGGGGTGTGGGGGGGGGGGGGGGATCTCAGGACTGAGGGTACTGTACTTGTACTGAGGACAGGAAATCATAAAGAATCTTTTCAAATTTGGGGATGGGAGAAGCAAGTGGGATTTTGAGTTTGGAGGGGGGGGGGGGGGGGGTGAGCTGGTCTCCCTAGATACCTCATGGCTCCACCACAGTAGCCCAACACAATATGTCCATTAGCTGAGAAGAGTGGTGAACACTGAGTAACCCGAGTGACTCAAGACAACACGCTATATGAGCCTCATGACTTGGATGAAAAATTCCGACACATTTTATGTGTACATTACCCTCTAAAATGTGGATTTTTACAATATATTTTGAAAAACCGAAAACCGAACCAAAAACAGAGTTTTTGCACAAAACCGAAACCGAACCGAAATGCAAATTTCAAAACCGCCCAGCCCTAGTGGGCACTTGTCACACAAATGCATCGGGGAGCAACGATGTAACGGTTAGTGCTATACACGAAAATCGGGGTTCAATTTTCAATTGTAACTTTTTTTTGCTTCCAAAACATACATACCTTCGGGTGAGTAAATTTTATGGCTGCAAAAAAGTGCACTCGCAAATTGTGTTGTGAGTGCAAATCACACTCGCAAAATTCCTCAAAGGTTCACAACTGTGCATGGTTGAGACAGATATGTTTGAACACAGCTAATCATGATATTTAGATTGCACTTGCTGACTACTCTGAATGCTTCATCATTGGCATCTGGAAAACGTAACCAATTCAGAAAAGATAAACAGCAAAAACACTGACGATAAAATTTCTCGCTTGTACACAAATCGTTGAAGAAAGGGAAACAAGGTGAAATTATTTGGTACAAGCGATTCGGTTGGCTGTAGCAGACGATTTCACTCCTGACTGGCCAATCACAGTTGGTCTGTCTGTTTGTTCTGATTAAATTACAGGGCTCGATTTAAATGGATTAGCATAGCACTTTGCTCTCCAATTTCTGAATTTTGCTATTCAAGATTTATTAGTTTCAAGTGCTTTTGGATCAACTGCTAATCAATTTTCCAGGGTGAATAGTAAATTGCTATTCAAAATTTTCAGATTAAATCAAGCCCTGAATTAGCAATGTACTTTCGGTTTCGTTTGCTGGATGAATTGGGATGTAGAATGACATGCACAGTGAAGAAAGGAAACTGGAAATGTTTCAGTTTTCACTGACAATATCGATTGTGACCTCTTGCAGAGTGGATGGTGATATGGACGGGGGGGGGGGGGGGGGGGGGGGGGGGGGGGGGGGGGGGGGGGGGGGGGGGGCATATTACAGCAGTTTTGTTTTTCTTTTCGTTTTACCATTAACCAATGGACAATAACGAAATAGATGTCCATTCTGACTTGAAGTGTGGCAATGCTAGTGAGTTGAGTGCAATTTAATTGAAGTTGAACTGTTTGATGATGGGCGCGATTTTTGCGCTCGTCTTTTTTAAATTACGGGAGCTTGTGAGCGCGAGTGCAAAAGCGCTCATCTCACGCGAAGGACTGTTTTATGTTTCGGAAGCAAAGATTAACAAATAAAAATTGAATGGCATTTGCATCCATAGCGCATGTCGGTTTTAGCAGTTACGAATTTATGATTGTTTAATGAAACACTTGTTTTGATGTATATTTTATCTATTGACTTGTATAAGATCTGTATCTTGCCAAGCCTTTGTAATTTACAGTACGTGCCAAGTGTATTACATCCCAATCACCCGCCCCCGTGCTGAGTGAAAATCGCATTTTTCAGCCGGTGTCACACGGTGTTGATTTTTGAACACCGTGGCGTGGCATGAAAAGGATTATGAAGATCAAACCTTTGTTCCGTGAAAACAGTAATTAATTAAATTTGAGAAAACAAAGGATTTATACATGGGTATTGTTGTGACCCTGTGTTCAACCGTGACGCTTTGAGTATGTAATAATAATAATAAGAGTATGTGCTTCTGTCAACTCGCAATTCACAAAATAATTCACACGTGGTTATATTCTCTCGATATTTTGTCATATGAAGAAAATGTTAAAAAATTTATAGTAATTTATATATTTTTTATACTTACCAATGACCCAGACTTAGCTGGTGCTAACTCTAACAAAACCAGGGCCAAACACAAATTTTGCCCCCCAATCCCCAAAATTTGCATCCAAAACAAAAAGAAATCATGTCCTAAAGGACCTCCATACTACGCCTCTACTGCGCTATGCGCAGTGACGCAGTCGTCCCGAAATTGGCGCCAATTATCATTCTTACTGGCAGTGCCTGGTCAGCGCTATGTACTCAGCGGGGAGGCAAGAGTTCCCAACTCCAGGGAGGGCCATCCCCGTCTGGGTCATTGGTAAGTATAAAAAATATATAAATTACTATAAATTTTTTAACATTTTTATACTGTACCAATGACCCAGACTTAGCTGAATAGTAAACAGGCTGGAGGGCCTAGGACATAGAGGAAAATCCAATAAGCTCAACTATATAGTAAAGAGGTAACCCCTTAAGGAGAAAAGGAGTATTAGGCTTTACATGTATCTTTCTTATTTAATATTAAATTAGAAAGATACACTACCCTTAATAATTGAGCACAATAACATTCATGTTCTCTATTAACATCCAGTATAACCCTTATACTAATTATTTTTAAAGCAAGCCAATAAATAATGTAGTCCAGAGAATTGAGACTCTTTATAATCATTTAAAAGTGTCCGAGTATTGTATATTAAAGCCCGTTTGACACTTGACATATACAAATGCTTCACACCGAGCTACACTTTAAAAATAAGACATGAATGAATTTAAACATTAATATTACACTTTAAAAACCATCCCGGAAGCGACTCAGAAATACTGACTTGGAGGAGGCATTCCCTTGCTTTTCCCTATAAAGCAGGTGACCTAAGGGAACACCCGCCCCCCCCCCCCCCTTCCCCTTGCCCTGGGTCAAATAGCCCAGAGCGAAGAGGGCAGCCGGACGGAGTCACTGCCGGAACAGAAAGCCTGCATAACTATAGTTGCAACTGTTTAGTGGACGACATTCTGAGCAACAGATAATGGACCTAAACAATGCAGGTCTCCAGAAATGGACTCAATATTTCTGAGATAAAAATTCGTAAATGTGGATGGCTGAGACCAATAAGCAGCCTTCATTAAATCTGTAATAGCAACACTATTAGCATAAGCCCATGAAGTAGAAAGAGCTCTTACTTCATGAGCAGAAATCTTAAGCACAGACTGCTGAGAAGAAGATAAATCTTCATAAGCAGTACGGATAGTTAACTGAATCCATCTAGCAATAGAATGGACTGAAATGTCCTTTCTATTAGGCATCAAAGACAGAAAGAAACGTTTCCGTCCCTTTCTGATAAACTGAGATCTCTGTTTATAGATACGTAGTGCTCTAACAGGACAGAGTAAAGGCCTATGCCCGTCTGAAGACGGAAGAGCCTTAATAACAATAGGTTCCGGATATTTATTAGGAGCCTGATTCTTAGCTAAAAAAACCCATATAGTAGTGAAGGTGATAGTGTTCCCAACACTACGATAATGAGAATCATCCACCGTTAGTGCATGAAGCTCACTGACTCTTCTGGCAGAAGAGAAAGCTAAGAGAAAAGCTGTCTTATAAGATAAGAATTTGAAATCTACTGTCCCAAGAGGTTCAAATGGCTTTTCCTTCAATTTAAGGAGAACCCAAGCTAAATTCCACTTAGGAATTAATCTAAGAGTTCTGGGTCTATTTATCGAAAAGTTTCTAACCAACTTCGATAAAGAGACATTAGATCCAATTTGTAAACTATCATGATGTGCATAGGTATCAGATAACATAGATCTATAACCCTTTATAGTAACAGGCTGCAGTTTGATTTCGTCAAACAAGTATACTAGAAAGTTTGCAATGTCTGGTATAGAGGGATCAAATATATCTACAGAATGATCCCTACACCAACGACGAAAAACCTTCCACTTAGCCGCATAGTTTAGCGAAGAGGAGGTCCTCCTACAGTTAGAAAATCGCGTCCACTGCTCGTCCTGTAAAGTGCTTGCCATGCAAGAAGGACCGCACAACGGAAAAACGTGAAGGTTGAGACCTTGCGGGTTGTGATGGAGTTGGCGCGATTTCCCCTGCGAAAGAAGATCCTCTCGTGGAGGAAGCTTCCGCGGTAGGTCCCACAACAGACACCTGAGTAGATTTATCCACGGTCTCTGTGGCGACAGAGATGCTACCAACAGAATCTTGCACTGAGATTGTTTTATCTTTAGCAATACTTGTTGAATTAACGGCGCTGGAGGATACGCATATCCTATCATTCCGTCCCAAGGGATCGACAGAGCGTCTACTGCAAATGCTCTTGGATCCGGACACGGAGACACATACGTCTGCAACTGATTGTTGAGATGTGTCGCAAATAAGTCTATCATTGGCCGTTCCCATTGGTAGCAAATCTGATTTAATACTTGTTTGTTGAGAGTCCACTCAGACGGCAACAAGCGACCCTTCCGTGAAAGGGAGTCTGCTAGCACATTCAGACGACCCGGTATGTGACGGACCGAAAGAAGAACGTGATGTTCTAACGCAAACAGAAGGATTCTTTCCGTTAGATTGAACAACGGAACTGAATGAGTGCCTCCCTGATTCCGTATATACGCCACTACTGTCGTATTGTCGGATAGGATTTGGACATGAGCATCGTGAATAATGTCCATCCAGTGACGTAACGCAAGCCAAATTGACATCATTTCCTTGATGTTTATGTGCTTGCACAGGAATTGCGGATCCCAAAGACCCTGGCATCTCGAATCCGTTGGGATTAATGATGCACCCCAACCTGTTTGACTGGCATCCGTCATAACGGTAAAACTCGGATCCGGCAACTGCAGCGGAACTCCTCGAGTTAACCACTGAATGTTTGCCCAAGTCTGAATCTCTTGTTTCACTTGATCTGACAAGAGAACGTCTACATTGAGCGAATGAATTTTCACACTCCAAATCTGAGTCAGGAAAATTTGAAGAGGATTTGTGCGTAGCCGCCCCATCGGAATGAGATCCGCGGTGGCTCCGCACAGACCTATCAGTCTCATAAATTCTCTCGCCGTGACTTTGTCTGCGTGCAGACAATAGCGAGCGTAACAACTGACTAATTTCGCTCTGGTTAACGGCAGACGAACGAGATTGTTGTGCGTCTCGAAGCTCATTCCCAGATGAGTGAATGACTTGGACGGCACCAGATCCGACTTCTCCTCGTTTACTATAAAACCGAGACGTCAGAGCAATAGAAGAAGATTCTGAACATCGTTCTGAAGCGTTAACTCGTTGCCGTACCTCTGAAGAATGTCGTCCAGGTAGGCCGACGTTACCGCAGACGAATGAGCTCGGAAGTAGATCATTACCGAGTTCATTACCCGAGTGAAAGCCCAGGGTGCTAGATTCAATCCGAAGCACATCGCCCGGAATTGATACACCACTCCCAGGACTGCAAAGCGTAGATACTTTCGGAATGTCGGATGTACCATGACGTGAAAGTACGCATCTTTGAGATCTATGCTCGTTGCATAATCGTTCACCCGAATACTCGCTCTGACCGATCGAATCGTCTCCATATAAAACTTCGGAGCGACAATCAGCTTGTTTATCCAGCTCAAATCTATGACTGGACGGAACGAGCCGCCTGGTTTCGGAACCAGAAACAGATGGCTGTAGAATCCCAGAGATTCCTGGTTTTCTACGACCTCTACCGCGTTCTTCATTAAAAGAGACTGCACCTCTGATAACAGATCGTCTCTTTTCTGTGGATTTGACGGAAGATGAGTCCACTTTGGACTTCGAGTTAATGGAGGCTTTCGTTTGAAGGATATCTTTAGACCTTCCGAAGTCACTCCTCTCACCCAAGGGTCGTCCGTAATCGACGCCCACTCTTGTGAAAAACTCGACAACCTTCCGCCAACCGGAACGCGATAGAGGTTTAAGCCATCACCTCCTGGACCTGCGAGGTCTGCGGTAGGAGAAACCACGTCTTCCACGACCCGCACCTCGCCTCGTCGACCTCGGGGCGTCCGACCGATTGTCCCGGCCTGAAGGACGTCCCGAAACGAGAGTCGCTATCCTGACGGTCTCTCGAATAAGACCAAGAGGACGCACCGGAACCTCTATAGGAACCTCTCTTGGGCGCATTAGACCCAGAAGTGCCTGTCTTATTCGTGTCTGCTGTATCCAACTTCTTAGGAGCCGATCTGAACAACAGAGAATCATTAGCTTTCTTTTTAATTTTATCATAAATAGCGGAAAGCTTGCCGTCAAAGAGAAGTTCTCCTGAGACCGAAGCGACTCTAAGAGAGTTCTTCACCTTAGAATCCACTAGTATGGATGTAGCTAGGGCTGCGTCACGTCTAACCAACTCCAGATTTGCCACTGAAAGGGCGGAGTTACACGTGGAATAAGCTACTGCCCTTGAAAGAAGTCTTAAAGAGGATTGTATATCCTGAAACTCTTCCCCTTGAAGGCGCAGTGATAACGCCTTAGTAAGGAGATCTGCGTAAGATAAGGCATCTAAATTGGCTCTGTTAGACGCAATAGCTGTTTCCAACGCCGCGGTTGGAATAGAAGCTGACGACGGTAATGATAGCTCTAAGTCTTCCGCCTCGTCGTCCATACGCAGAGGAACTCTCGGTATACCCTGTCCTGCCGTATCGAATTTATTCCTTGCATTAATGAAAGGCAGGTTGCGAGTATTAGCGGACAAGAAACCTGCTTTCCCCGTCCTGGAAGCAAGTTTAAATATAGCGTCGTTCAATAATTCAAATGTTCTAGCAACATTATTGGACTGCGACGGAAACTCGGGAGCGATGTCCCTGAACCGCTCAAAAAATTCAGAGTCCAATGACGCTATAATTCTCTTGTCCGGAAGCGCAGCAGTCTGGCCCGACGGAACAACTTGAGGGAGAAAGTGCCGGATGAAGTCCACGGCAGCTTTATGTTGTTCCGAAAGGGATAGCTCCAAGTCATCCGTATCCCTTTCACCATCCGGTCGGACCTCACGATGTTTCCGGTCGTCCGCCCCCCATGCTTCGGCGGAGCGTACCGACCCAGCGCCGTCGGATAATTCTCGATCCGACACCGTTTCTGTCAGCTGCTGGGATGCTGCGATAAGCTGTGCTATCTGCACAAGAATATCCGGCGCCGAGACCTGCGGAGGCGCAGTCTTTCGCTGCTTCGCCGAGGGCAGCTCCGCATCAGATGGCTCCCACATACTTTTCCTATGCGAACGTCCGGAGTCCATCGGTATCGAATCCCTGGCTGCCGGATGGTGTGACCTGGTCGCCGAAGAATCCTTCATCGGCGAAGCTGGTAATATATCGGCGGTCACGCAGCCAAGGTGCGGTCGTGTGCGCTGACGAGAAGAGGAAGCCTTAACAGTCTCTGCGGACTGCTTATACAACGGAGCGTCCCGAGCGACGGACGTATGCTCCGCTAAAGACACATTTTGTACCACAACATCTGGTCCCAGATGTTGTTGTACGAGAGAGGGACCTCTCTCGCTCGCGGCCCGGCTGGACCTGGACGAGCTAGGAACCGGACTAAAAGGCTTCCTCCGTTCTCGCTTACTATCCGCCGTCACTGGGTGTGCATCTATTATGTTTATAGTGCTCGCATCACCCAAAATTTCCTCTTGGACCGCATCAGACGAACCCGGCTGCCGAACCATTCGGTGAATGGACGCTACACCGGGCGAGCTAGCGGACGACATTTGTCTAATCTCCATGAGCACTTTTGCAGCTAGCTCTGAATTCATTTGTGACGACGGACGCACACTTGAAGAAGATAACATGGAAACATCACCCTGTTCTGGTTCCTCTGAAATAGAAACAGAGAGTAGAGTGACCTTGCGGAGAAAGAGCCGGCATTGCTCTTTCTCCAGAAACAACATATCGTGACACACGTTTCCAATGTTTCTCATCCCAATGTTCACATATAGGACAGGGATTAATGCGAGAACACTGACTACAATTAGTACAATGATCATGAAAGTCAGAGGAAGATTTCTTCCTATTACAATTTGAACAATGTCCCTTCATTGTGAAAGAACAACAATAAGTCCTAGTTACTCGCAAAAACCCCTGACACAAAGATACATAATAACATGATCCATTAATAAATGAAAAAACAATTGCAAAACAAAATAATTTTGAAAAAATATTTTTTCAGAGAAGCCCAAGTTGCTGAAAAGTAACGTTGAGCCCCGATGGATCCGATGGCAAAGTGTGGTCTAAAATTTTAAATTTATATAAAATAATTAATGAGACACTTTCGGATAATATAAATGTATCTTATAATGAGATAAACTACCACAAAGGCAAACAGCCCCCCTCAAAAAAGGCTGTTGCCAATGAAAACAAACAGTGTAAACACACTAGAAAACATGACTCCAGGCACTGAAAAAACTGGCCCGGAATCAGTCATCAATTACACTCTAACTGATGCAAAACAGACTCCCGGGGGAGAATCTGTAGAACATCAGATGGAAGATGCAGAACACAAACGTTATACACCCATGGGTGAAAACGTAACTATGGGGAAAATAACAGAAAACATTCTGTAACCAAGCAACTCTCCCAGGAAATTTTAGAAATGAAATTTCTCAAAAATATGCCAAAAGCATGGGAGAATTGCCAGGGGGGACTTTAGAAGGCTAGGGGAGAGGAAACACTGAATAAGCAGTGCAACAATTAGCAAGAATGACAACAAGAGGCCCATGCCTCGAAAATAGGCAACTTAACATAATTTCATCAAAAATTTTTAAGTACAGCCCTGATTATTTTTTGCCACTTCTTTTTCCTCTCCTCCTTCTATCCTCCTTAGAATCACATTTTCTCCAAAAATTACGTGTCTGGCATCCTTTAAACTGAGATTTACAAGCACAAAGATCAGTGAGATGTTGACTGATGAAGGGCCAAACAGAGAATGATAATTGGCGCCAATTTCGGGACGACTGCGTCACTGCGCATGCGCAGTAGAGGCGTAGTATGGAGGTCCTTTAGGACATGATTTCTTTTTGTTTTGGATGCAAATTTTGGGGATTGGGGGGCAAAATTTGTGTTTGGCCCTGGTTTTGTTAGAGTTAGCACCAGCTAAGTCTGGGTCATTGGTACAGTATAAAAATATAAATAAATTGAAAATGCTTGAAATAAAACAAAGCGCTAACCCAGAGTCGATGTTTTCTTTCCCTGGTACGAAAACTGTGTACACATTCTGTTTGTCTAACCCAGACTAGCCTACCTAAATATTATTTATGCAGTTGGTAAGTGTACCCACTGAAAATTTAATTATGAAATCAACCTGGACTCTGGGTTCGACTCATATCTCAACTACAGTTTTGAAATGTGATTCAGGCGGTGCGAGGGGGAAAAGTGCACCGTGGAGAATTTTTTTTCTGTTTAAATCCCAACAATCTGTAGCCGAAACAGAAACAAAAGGCGGGTGAGTTCACCGAGTTGAGATGAGTAGGTTCCACGGTGCCGTTCCCTCGGCGAACTGTGAGTGTCCCTATTTGCCCCACTGTCTTTCTTTTCGCCATTTTATGGTAGACCCTTCATGTAAATGAGCATTTCCATGTCTAGATCCTAAATAATAATAATAACTAAAATCAATAGGCCCTATTTAAGGTGGCTCAGAAAAATGATCTAAGGGACGGGACTGTAATATCGGAGACACGTCGACATTTGACAACCTCGGGTAAAACGTTTTCTTGAAACGTCACATTTCACCCCCACCACCCAGTGGAAATACGGCCGAGCTTCTGAGGTCACGCCAGAACTTAATTTCTTGAGAGCTGCCCCCTTGAGCATCCCCCTCCAACCATGTCATTTAATGGTTTTGCCGCACGTTATCACTAACAGTGATAAGAAGCATCACGGTGTCTGTTCTCTTTTGGCCCAGATGCATTGCAAACCAGTGGAGGGGGGGGGGGGGGGGGCAAGGAAAATCTCATCAGTAGGCCAATTCAAACTTTTGTGCGTAGGCCTACCCCCCCCCCCCCCCTCTTCCTTTTTTCGGAAAGTCATTCGGGTCTACACTGCAGGCCATGAATAAATTTCACCCCGACTAAGATTCTTAATCTGTACCTTGTGCCAAGGGCATCTAGCTAGGTTTTCCTCAGTCGGATGCTGCTGGTGTGGGGGGGGGGGGGGGGGGGGGGGGGGGAATTATATTCATTGGTGGAAACCTTACCCTCACCCTATCGGCGCCATTAATTTGTTCACCAGCCCCACCCTCCATTCTCAACATCGCCATGGTCAATTTTCCAACCACTTTCCGATTTTGACACAAGCCCACCCCCCTCCCCCTCCACCCAATGAGGGATTTGACAAAAAGCTTGTTGGAACATCAAGCGAATTTTCAGATAACAGGCCATATGGTAGGCTATCTATGAGCCGCCAGGTTGCTGGACACCTCATGACAACAAATAAGTGTACAAGCAAATTCTTTTATATGAAAACTCTGATTCTAAATTTCATCTGTCTGTGTTTTCAAAGCAAGGCTGTTATCCATAATTTGTCAATAGTACACACAGAGACCAGCCTAGAGGCTAAATTCAGGGAGAAGTCACTTCTCCCTCACAAGGTTTTAAGGAGAAGTGAAGTGAAAATAGGGAGAAGTGGGCAAAAAATATTATTTCTCAAAAAGCTATGTCAAGTACTAGTAAAGGGTTAAATTCAGTTCATCAAATTACTTTTGACAAGCAAATATTCTCAAGAACCCGTGTTAGGTAAAGGGTTAAATTCAGTTTATCAAATTTACTTTTGCCAAACAAATGTTATTTCTCAAAAAGCTGCTTTAGGTAAAGGGTTAAATTCCGTTTAGCAAATTATTTTTTTGTCAACCAACTATTATTCTCCAAAAACTGTGTTAGGTAAAGGGTTAAATTCAATTTAGCAAATTATATTTGCAAACCAAATTTTTCACAAAAAGCTGTGTTAGGTAAAGGGTTACATTCAGTTTAGCAAATTGTTTATGCTTACCAAATATTATTTCACAAAAAGCTGTTTAGGTAAGGGTTCAATTCAGTTTAAAAGCTATTAGTGGAGGGTTAAATTCAGTTTAGAGAATTATTTTTGCCAACCAAATACCATTTCAATTCAGTTTAGAGAATCATTTCTTCCAGGCGAATGTTCTGTTATCAAGGAAGATAATTGAATTTGTCAGTTTGCTTTTTACATCATTTATTTCTGTAACTTACCACTTTTTGGTAATTTAGTGGGACCCTTATTGTGACCGCCACAAATGGAACACACCCAACAATATGCTTCAAACTCACAAGTGCAAACTAAAAATTAAACATTTTTATCATTACCAAAAATGTTGTTTTTAAATAAATACCCTGAATAGCGAAGTTTGATGGTGGAAATCACTTTTGAAATGAAACATTAAAAAAGAACTTGAGCATTTTTCGTCTTGTCATCTAACTTCACTCTAGTGAAAACTTGGAATTGTCATGACGAAATCGTGCCGTGGTTGGTATTATTTTGGGGTTTTATGGGAAGTAAAATCAATATATTTAGTAATTCTTTAACCTGCCCAATTATTTGCTTTCACTACACTTATTTTTTTCTATTTTTTCCAAGCGAAGTTAGCAACGGAATCGCCGAAAATAACCTTTCCCAGCAACTTTTCAAAACTGTAAGGCGACTTCAACTTCGCCCAGAGAAAGAAATTGGGCGAAGACCTGGTGTTAAGGGCGAAGATATCGCCTACTTCGCCTTGTAGGCTGGTCCCTGAGTACACACCGAGTGGCTGCGATTAGACAAGCTGTGAGTATTGGTTGATTACGACAAAAACACTCATGTAGTGAAGTTTCCACTCACACAGTGTGCTCAGGTTCTGTAAAAAAAGCTTACAGCACACTGGGGACATACTTCAGTTTGAACGCCTCAAGAATTCGTTTCAAAGCCTCTAGACCAAAATACTAAGTTATATTACTTTAATTTAACCCGGCGGGGCGAACTGAGCGGAGCGAAAAGCATTCAGACGATTAAATGGCTGACTTCTCAAACACGTGTTGTTTGGAAGTTGTGAAAAAATAATGCCCTCGTATTTAAAAACACACACTTTCTGGTGTGTTCTTTCATATGATATTGATGAATAAATAGTCAAAACATACGATCAGTTTTTCTTTCATACGAATGCACGTTTCTTTAACCATTTAAATATCGATTCACCCCAAACAGCCAACTTTGTAGTGAGAGAACCCCCAACCGTAAAATTGGCTTTTGACCGATTTCTGATGTTCTGCTGTTGGGTAAATAACTTCTGTTTGAAGTAATTTGGATATCACTTATGGACATGGCTACCTTTTTATTTGTTTATTTTTTATAATAATTTTACCAATTGACAGTAAAGGGTGAACGGGGTGGGGGGGGGTGTGGGGGGGCTATTCAGATACAATTTTTTTTGCCCAACCCCCCACTTTTGAAAATGAAAGCAGTTTTCATCATTTAATTATTAGTTAACCTTTGGCTGCATTCACTGGTAGGTTAAACAGATAGATCTGTAATAAGCCCAAACAGGCCCAACTGAAAAAAATCTTCTTTTTTTTTTGCATCAACTTAATTATTATTGCTCAGGTCGTGAGCTCTCGTTGGACCGAGCTTGTTCCATTTTAGAGTCTACAGATATGTTTTTCCGGAAATCATTTTTAAAAAATAATTGAATCTGCCTTTGGATCGGGCAATCATTTTCTGAATTGAAAAAAAAATTAAGCCTATGTATGATTTCATTTTCACCCGGGGCAAAGTAGGCCTGTATGGCTACACCAAACTATATTGGAGGACGTTTTGTTGGGAGGGAGGGGGGGGGGGGAGGGGACTTATCCTGCTGAATCCTTCATGACATTCATTGATAGACCTTGAAATACTCTGCTTCTCTTAGCTACCAGAGATTTCTGAGTAAAAGTGCTCGTCAATTTTACTGCCACAAACGCAAGATACAATAGGCAATATTTCCATAAAATAAAAGACGGGTGGAGTTAAGACTGAAGGCTTTAATACTTTTCGTTCTCAGTATGATGCGCAGAGGATTTACACGCACAGACCAGGTCTATTCTTGTGCAAGTGTTGATCTGTTCACATCCATTTACGTCTCCACACACTTGTTTCAATTTTTTTTTTACTTTTGTCGATTTGAAAAGGGGGGGGAGGGGGGGGCGGGACGGCGTGGTGGCTCAGTTGGTAGAGTTGCAGGCTGCAAGCCGAGAGGTCCTCAGTTCGATTCCCACCTGCGGCAACCGCGTTGTGTCCTTGGGCAAGACACTTCACCCGATTGCCTACATGGGGGCACGATGACGCTGTGTGCTGAGGCGTACTGCACGTCGATGGTGCGCATGTCTTCAACCAATCTACCCCTGCCTGTGCTGCGGTGCAGAGTTCAGAGTTACGATGTTGGGGAGCTGACAGCTGCTCGTCGTTACTCGGTGGTTCTCTCCGGGTACTCCGGCTTCCTCCACCCGTAAAACTGTCACGGTCACGATTAGCCATTGTGCATAAGTATGTGACCTTAAACACCAAAAAATAAATAAATAAAGGGGGGGGGGGGGGGGAATTCGGTTCCTTTAAGTACATGTAGCCTACTCTGTGTTTTCTTTGGAATTACGGTTATGGATTTAACCCTTGTTCTTGTGTTTCCATTTTGTCTGTGAAGTTAACTTTAATGTCACCGAACGTTCGATAAATTAATAGAACTTTTCGGATCCACGCAGCGTCAAATGTCAACATTGTGTCAGTCACGATATTTTTTATTTTTATTTCCGGTTTCAATTGCATGTGAGATTGCTGCCTACACTGCCTCAGTCTGAGTATTTTCATTCTGATCACACGTTAGAGGTTGAATAATATCGCTTTTTTAAAATCTTTTAAAGTTTTTTTTTTAAATGCTGAGTAGACTCAACCGGCCCACAAACTCGCTCAAAAGCCGATTTCTGAAACCTACAATATGATCAGAAATCTAGTTTACATGCGTTTCCCACAGCATTTGCAAATGGGCCCCAACGGCGTCTGTCGGTGGAGGGAAGGGTGTCAGAAACAATATCCATGTGTCTTTTAATTTTATGTTTTAATTTTCAAGTTTGTTTTATCTCCGGCGGCACTTCAAAAGAGTTACGGGAGCACATTGTTTTATCGGTAATCGAGACTTCCAGTGTAAAAAAAAAGTCACTAATCTTTTTCGCCCTTGAACGCAGTATGGACACGGTGATTTATTCATTCATAATTACACCGTGTGACACGGTGTCTGTCGGTGATTTTTTAAAAAACGACCACCGCGTTGGGTGTTTGAGACGTAATACACTTGGCAAGTACTGTATCTACTGAAGTTCTGTATCGGTAAAACTTGTTAAATGTATCATGCTTTTGTAATTTTAACTTGTATATTTTCTGTTTTTATTAATTTATGTATAACTGCAAACAAATGTGATAAATAAATATGATAGGATTTGAATGTTGGTTATCTATATCCCACAGCCCACCCTGCCTTTTACCAAGAGGTCCGACATGTCCATTTTTTTGGTCCGAGTTGTCTTTTGTCATGGGCGACTTGTCTTTTTTTTAGTCCGAGTTGTCCTGAAAAGTGGTCCGAGTTGTCTTTTTTTTGGTCCGAGTTGTCTCAAAAGCACTCCAACTTGTCCTGATACCTGAGAAAAGCTCATGGCCTTATAGGCCAGGTGAGCTAAAAATGGAGTGAGAAATGAGTATGCATGGTATCAATTTATTCTTCAATTTTCTGAAATAAGAAATTGATAATTCATCAAATTAACACACAATAATTATCACTAATTATATGCTCCCAGAGAACAATTCCTAGTTTATGTTACTCCGAGATAATTGATTGTACCAGAGAAAGGTAAAATAGGGATTGCATCTGCGAGAGCTTTTGGCCACTGCAAAGCTGTCTGGCAAGTGTGATCTTTAGACCTCACAAATTTTCAGAATGCAAAAACTGGAAGAGGTGGAATTTGTAGAGAAAGATATACAAGTAGGCCTTCATGAATATATATGTCTGAACATTTGTTCCTCATTTGTTGTTAGGAATAAATAATTAAATAGCAAAAATAAAACGACCATGGGTAAATCCTTGAACGCACAAAAGTATATGTTTGGTAGGGGTGGAATTGGAAGGATGCGATAATACAAAATAAAGGCCTGTGGATTTTTTGATGATTTTTATCGGCTATATTTATTTGCATGGCATGGGAAGTATGTTGGACTGAAAATTCAAATACGCTCTTTCGATCCATGTTCGGACCAGAAAGGTCTTGGTTCAAGTAGTCTGGTTCCTGGATCCCAGTTTTTATAACTCGAAATTAGGTAACAGCAAAGAGAGAAATGTTGAAAAATGTCATTACAACTATCGAAAAAGTAAAATGTTTTACTACATTACAATCACAGTAACACTATATAATAAAATTGAAGTGGAAAAAAATTATCAGCGAAAACTGACTAAGTTCATCACTGTTCATGAGGCATTTTTGGCAATTTTGCGGAAATGTCAGAACCTAACCTTTGCCTAAAAATATTTCAAAATCCAGCATATTCCAACAAAAAATAAATACCTGCACATGATCTTGACTTCCAAATTTTGGCTAAAAGTATTAAAATAGCCACAAGATGGGACATATCCCCGACAAGCCTGAAAATATTCATCTTTACTGCTTCAGACTGACTTCCACGTTTAACTTATGGCGAGTGCGGACGTGGCGCGAGATGAATTGTGGGTTGAGGAAGTGGAACTTGAAGGGAAACAATCTTTCATCCATTTGACTTGAGGCTCAAATTTGCATATTTCCTGGTAAAATTAAAAGAGGCGTAGCCAAAGTTCCTTTCTTCGATAATTAATGCCTGTCAAGAAGTTCCACAAGAAATTGCCAGACGACACTAAACTGTATGTCAACTACAAAACCAATTTTTTTTTTTTAAACTGAGGCCTGAAAGTACCATGTGTTTAAATAATTGTAAATTTTAGCTTACGGTAGGTCTTATATTGAATGTTTGGGAAAATAATTGCGTGTTTAATTCGTAATGCAATGGGATTGGAAAGGGGCTGGCGCATAGTTGGGAAAAATCAGTCCATGCAATGGTGATCGAGCGGTCGATAGGCCGGGGAGAGGGGTGGGGTGCGGATGTGGTGCTTTGCTCTTGTATTTTTCTAACCGACTGCACTGATCGAATAATAACTCAGTCTTCGTTTGCCCTTATAAAAAAGTACCATGGTAAATCCCAAAATACCCTGGTAATACCATGGTATTACCAGGGTATTTTGGGATTTACCATGATTTACCATGGTACTTTTTTTTATAAGGGTGGCCAGCCGCTGGTGTTCATCATCATCATCATTTTCTCGGATTATAAGCTACTGCCTTTTTCCGGTTGGATAAATTGTTTTAACTATGTCCGGTGGATGTTTGTAGTTATTGTATTTTGTCGGTTGTGTACATTCTATCCCCGAAGTGTCTATCAAGGCGGGCTTTGAAGTTAAGCTGTCTGCTTCTGTAATATTGGTAGGGAGGCTGTTCCAACCTTTGCATATCCGTTGAGTAAAGAAGTTCTTCCTCAGCTTTGTGTCGCTGTGTTGAATATAGAGTTTTGACGGATTTTCCCTTGTCTGTAATTTTGCTTTTGTGAATAAGACTGATGGGTCGAGGTTGTAGAAGCCATTTAGTATTTTGTAGGTTTCAATAAGGTCGCCCCGAAATCTTCTGTGCTGTAGAGACATAAGTTGTAGCTCCTGAGGTCTCTGGTTGTAAGATAAGTGTTTAATCTCTGGTATCAGTTTTGTCGCTCGCCTCTGTACCTTTTCTAGTGCTATGATTTGTTTGCTCAGATAAGGGCTCCAAATCGTGTTGTTGTACTCCAGAATTGGTCTTATTAAAGTGGTATAAACCTTTGTAAGTATGTATTTGTCCATGTTGGTGAAAGTCCGTTTTACGACACTAAGAGTTTGGCTGGCCTTTGTAATTATGCTGGCAATGTGTTTATCAAACTTCAGCCTGTCATCGATATTGACACCTAGGTCCTTCTCGCAGTCCGTACGTTGAATCTCGGGTTGGTCTTGAGAGTCTGTCATATAGTAGGTCTTCTTAGGATTATTCCGGCCAAAGTGCAGGATATGAATTTTACTAGAGTTGAAATGTAGTTGCCATTTGTTGGACCATTCACATGCAGCATTAACCGCAGATTGTAGGTCTTCCAATAGTTGGTCACCCATTAACTTTGTGTCGACGGCAAAGATTTTGCATAAGGTATTCAGATTGTCTGGAAGGTCATTTATAAAAATGAGAAATAGGGTAGGGCCGAGTACGCTTCCTTGTGGAACGCTACTTGTGACGCTCTTCCAGTTGGATGGTTTGTTGTTGACTTTCACCCTTTGCTTCCTATTTTTTAGGAAATCGTCGATCCATTGCAGTACATTTCCTGAGATTCCGTAGCATTTTAGTTTATGTAGTAGTCTAGCGTGTGGGACAGTGTCAAAAGCTTTCCTGAAGTCTAGGTAGATTGCATCGACTGGTCGGTTGTGTTCTAGCATAGAGGTAATGTACTCCAAGTATTCCAGTAGCTGAGATTTACATCAACAAACAAGTTATTATCTTCCATGTAATGCATTATAGCATCTCTTATAAAGGACTCCAGAATCGTGCACAGTATGTAGGTGAGGCTTACGGGTCTATAGTTTCCAGACTCGTGGCGGGATCCTTTTTTGAAAATGCAAGTAACATTTGCTACTTTCCATATATGCGGTATGCATCCATCCTGTAATGATTTGTTGAAAAGTCTACAGAGAGGTGTACTGATTTCGTGTGCAGTCTCCTTTAGTAGTCTAGACGGTATTTTGTCTGGCCCATGACTCTTATTTGGATTCAGACTCTGAAGTTTTTTCTCCACAGCGTGTGGGGTGAGTATGATCTTGGAAAGATATTTTCCGCCGTTCTTGTCCTTCAGTACAGGCATATCTTGTATATTTTCTTTTGTAAAGACGTTGGAGAAAAACTCATTTAGCACTTCTGCTTTGTCTTCGTCAATTGATGCTGTTTTGTTATTATGATCCTTCAACTCGGCAACGTTCTGTCTCGTGCTGCATCTGCTTTTGGCATATTTCCAGAAAGCTTTGGGGTTTGTTGTGCACTCATTTGCTAGTTTTCTTTTGAAAGACTTCGTGCTGTCTCTTATTACTGAGTTAGCTAAATTCCTGGCTTTTGTGAACTGTTAAAAGTCTGGTGACTTTCTAGTCTTTATGTACAGTCTAAAAGCTTTGCGTTTCTCCTTTATGAGATGAACCATCCCTTTGTTGGCCCATGGTATTGGCAGTGAGGTTCTGGTTTTAGTGGTGGGTATGTTGCTCCAGTCAGTTTCTTCAATTTCTCTGTTTATTGCGGTGTAGTTTCCTTTATTCATGAGTAATTTTTCCACATTAGATTCATAGCTCCTATGAAACAGCTCTTCTTGCAGCGTGATGTGTAGAACATCGTGATCACTCTTACCCAGTGGAGTGTCATGTATCACGTCCTCTATGGTAATTCTGTCATCTGTGAAAACTAGGTCCAGGGTGTTTGCTTTGTTATTCTCCCTGTGTCTTGTTGGTTGTGTAACATGTTGGTATAAGAAATTGTCTTGGATTGTGTCGCGGAATTTATTTTCAGTTGTGTTACTACTTGTGCACCTTTCCCAGTTTATGTGTCTGTAGTTAAAGTCTCCAGTTATTAAAAGGTTGCCAGATTTTATACCAGTGGCTGCATCGATCAATTTGTTCAGGTTAATATTGTTTTCCTCATCAGAATTTGGGCTTCTGTATATACCCCCTATAAGAACCTTTTTACCATTGGGAGTTTTCCAGTGGCACCATACAGATTCGGTGAATGTTACGCCCACTTTTGAAGTACGGTAACCTACCACTTTTGTAGTAGCTTGCCACTTTTGAAGTAAAAATCGACCACTTTTGAAGTAGCTCACCACTTTTGTACTAACCATCGCCCACTTTTGAAGTAAAATGAGGTCTCCACTTTTCAGTGCAGTAACCATCGCCCACTTTTGAAGTATACAACAAGGTCACCACTTTTGAAGTAATATTTGACCACTTTTGAAGTAAAAATATTTCCCCTTTACCATGGCCGTTGAACTTAGAAAATTTTGACCCATTTTTTTTTATTTTACTTCATTTTACTTTTTTTGTACGAAACGATCTATTTGAACTCAAATCGTAATGTTTGCACAGAACAAACCCGAGCTTCCTCCAGACTCGGCGCTGAGTAGGCGGCTGCACCTTTCCCATCCAATTTTTAGCTGACCTGAGCTAAGCAAAGGAGAGAAGATGATAACTTATCAAAGCTTTACATTTTTCTTCAGAGCCAGTATATAGAAAATGTTGAGACTGAAACTTTCAACAGTTGTTAAGGATGGTATGATGAACGTCCTGCACCATTTTGACCCCTTACTTATCCTTATACCCATGCAAATAGGGCCTATAAATGTCGCAGGAATGGAACTATCTATCTATGTATCAGTTACAACTTTTCATTTTATTAGATATTTCATTTTATTAGACAAAAACTTTTACAGTTGTTGGAGATGTCGTACTGAAGACCATGCACCTCGTTTTGACCCCTCACCTATCAATGTAGCCATACAAATATGGATGTAATAGAAATATTCGAAGACGGTTTATCATAAGGTTGAAAGTTTCAACAGTGGTTGTTTCTGTACCACTTTAGAATCCTTTGCTTATCAATAGAGCCATACAAATGATATGGATGTCACAGGTATTTATCATTTGCCACTTCTTCGAACTGACTCATCCAGTCATGGTGAAATTTTCACCAGCTGTTGCGGCTGTTATTCGATGATCCCTTTAAATACAGCCATACATATATAGATTATCAGTAGATACTGCTGCCTTTTTTGACTATGTGACAAATTCTCAAGTAAGTGGGTAAGTGCACCCCCCCCCTCCGAGGGGGGGGGGGGGGGTACTTTTGTACTATTTCAATTTTCAATAAATCGCTCTGCCCCAAATCGTGAGTAGTATGTAATGTGGTTTTGAGGACTCATTTGGGGGACCCCAGTGGGGGACCCCGGAAGTGACGTCAAGTCACGTGACGTAGTGGCGCCGTGTTGTGTTGTCATGGTAACCCGCGTGAGCGGCCATCTTGTGACGTCATCTCCATAGTGATACATGGTGTTAGTACGCATGCGCAGCGCGTGTTGTTAGGGTGATACGTGTTTCCGTCGTCCATTTTGTATACTGGAGGCCGCCATCTTGGTTTCTATGGTAGCACGTGATTGCTATGTTACCAATGGCTTCTAACAAGACAGGGGTATGTTCGGAGGGTATGTTCGATTGAACAGGGGTAAATCTGATTACCACAAACAACCCGACAATCCCTCCAAATCACCAAAATCCACCCGTAATCACCGAAATTGACTTTATTTGACACGGATTTCCCATTTTATTGGTTTTGTTGACTTAGCACGTAGTGTCATAGTACTAAGGGGGTATAAGGGGTGCGTTCGATTGAACAGGAGTAATGTTCTGGCTTTGAATTCGCCCTGATTCCCTTTTTGGATCCCTATCCCATGACGTTGTTCCCACTAAAAGACACGTTCCTTTGGCCATTACCCAGAATTCTCTGCTTCTATCTATGTATGCAATACTTTTCGTCTACCTGACCACGTTCCTTTATCCTGGAGTATACTCCAGTAGCGTAGAAGAGCCTATTATTTGGAACAGCTTTGCTTATTATTACTATATTTAGCTATTCTAGTCTATTCTTGTTAGTTCTGGCCCTATCCCAAGTACTTTTGTTGTTTCATTTATCTAGATCATTTATATAAATTATAATTAACCAATCAGATTGCTTGATTTCTCATAACCTGTATGCCGAGTTATCTCCCTTCTGTACAACAAAAGCCAATATCATTCCCAAAGCCAATAAGCTATCGAGCAGTTACTGATAAGTCATTGCTCAAACGACTCGAAGCTCATCGAGCAAATGAGCCTTAGAGCAATTGCTCGATCGAGTGACTTGGCATATTGCTCGAATGACTCGAAGTCTGTCAAGCAAATGAGCTATCGAGTAATTGCTCGTTCGAGTGACTCCTCGAACGACTCTTCGACTCATTTCAGTATTTGAGGATACCTATGGCCCGGCATTGTATTATTTGAGGATACCTATCGAGGATACCTTTTATAGGATACTTATCTGAGGATACTATTACCTATATCACAAGGCATACCTATCCCAAATATCCCTATAAGCTAAAGAGCAAGAGAGTAATTGCTCCATGAGCAATTGCTCGATCGACTCGAAGCTCATTGAGCAAATGAGCCTAAGAGCAATTGCTCCATGAGCAATTGCTCGAACGACTCGAAGCTCATCGAGCAAATGAGCTATCGAGTAATTGCTCGTTCGAGTGACTCCTCGAACGACTCTTGGACTCATTTCAGAAAAAAGGGGTGCCGAAGGCCATATGTTTTCCAAAAAGGGGTGCCGAAATTGGGGTGCCTTCTGGAGAATCCCTTTTTTGTCAAATGAGCTATCAAGTAATTGCTCGATCGAGTGACTCGACATGCTGCTCGAACGACTCGAATCCCATCGAGCAAATGAGCTAACGAGCAATTGCTCGTTCGAGTGACTCCTCGAACGACTCTTAGACTCATTTCAGAAAAAGGGATTCCATAGCCATAGCCATTTTCGAAAAAGGGATTCTTAAAAAGGGATTCTGTAAAATGGGATTCCTATTCGAGTCCGTAAAATTTGGATTCCGTGTTTTAACATTTTAAAACAGCTTGCAACACGGGAGCATCGGAACACGTAAGTACACGTTACAAAAACTTATTTCTCGACCTTCTTTGGCTGCTAATGTTTCAAACTAACACGTTTTTTGAAGAAAATGACGATTGCTCACTCCGAAAATCTATTTTTCAACAGAAATTGCCACATCAAATGTCTTTTTAAACACGTTAACCCCCAGTTTTTTATAACACTCCGCGCCCGGTGTGGGAAGTAGTATATACCCGATAATAATTTATATCAACGGGCCTCCGATTATGTCGATATAACAATATAAACGACAATTTTTAGGACCACTCACTCAAAATTCACTATACGACGAGTTGCAAAATTCATGCTCGGTAGTTGCTGAAAAGCTGTACGCCAACTTGCACAAATTTGATAATTGAAACTCTTATAATCGACCGCGGAAAATGTGCGCGAAATCAGACGAAGAACGACGTTGATAGCTCGGGTCCTCGTGGGAGTCACGGGAAGTGAGGCAGTGCTTGTTTACTTTGTTAAACAAGTTCTGCTTTACTGGTAAAATATGACCCAGTCACCAATTCTTCGGTTGAAAGTCTTCTAAATAGGCAACATGGCTATAAACGATTGGCAAAACTTGACTTTATATCCATATTGTGTCACGATTAGCCATTGTGGATAAATATGTCATATTAAACACCAATAAATAAATAAATAAATAAATAAATAAATAAATAAATAAATAAATAAATAGCTCTGGTGACACATTTTGGTATAAAAGACAATATCACTTTTAGCATCTATGTGAAAATATTTGTTCACTGTTTGCTAATATATTATGATCGCAATTTATAGGCTCTACCTTATACTCGTGAACATAGTGAACATAAGCTGTTTATCTTTTCATAATGTCTGCATATTTTGTGGGTATATGCCTAATTATATTCCATGGGAGTGTGGGGGGGGGGGGGGGGATTTTATAAACAGAAAGAATGAGCAGAACGTCGCGCCGGATTATGAAATTTTCTGACGTCAACGAGATTATATTAAAAGAGGATGAATTATATCTCAAAATAAGGATTCAATATTCAATATATTCTTTTATTTATTTCCAGCCAAAGAGCTTGAAGAATGGAACGGTCGTACATGGAGACCAAGACTTCCTTCAAATGTGCGTATTGCAACAAGGAAAGTTCTGTCTTCAGCGAAGCTGTAGATCACGCAATAATAGTGCACCCAGATGACATTTTAAGGATCAAATTCAAGGATGACAACTCCAGGAGTATTGTGTGGAAAATCAATAACTTTAGGGTCGTGCCACAGCACATCAAGAACTCTGGAAAGTTTATAGTTGGCGATAACATAAGGAGTCACATGATGTGGTTTTGTTGACATCGGTTGGGAAAGTTTGAATTTTGCAACAGCGTAACTTGTGAATTACGCGGGCGGATGTAACCGATTCGTTAGGCAAAGGGTTATTAAACCCACAATATAGAGCTCGTCATTTTTAGCCCACTTTCGAACTTTTCTTCGGTCACTTTAATTAATTAAAATCCTTGTTCATGGCCCCCGGATTTATCGGAATATCACTGGTTTTGGTATACAATATTCAATGAAAGAAGTGTATTCCCGTAGGATTATTCGACTCAATCCCCCAATAGTGCAGACTGCAAAATCATTTTGGTACATCTTGGGACACGTAATTTTTCACGACATGGGCATTTGTCCACTGATACATTTTGGGGATAGCTATGAAAGACACCAATTTATATTTCTATTGATGGAGATCGGAGGACCTGGCTTAACCCCGTGCTTCATCAACTGAAATTTTGCTTGCAGCCTGGCATAGCACCCCTGCATGTTCCTGTGCAGAAATGCCCACGCCGTGAAAAACGGCCTGTCCATGACAGCCGTACTGTAGACTATAAGGTATACCAAAATGATTTTGCAGTCTGCACTATTGGGGAATTGAGTAAAATAATCCCACAGGAATACACTTCTTTCAAGTGACATTTTATACTAAAACCCGCGATATTCCGATAAATCCTAGGGTCATGAGCCAGGTTTTTAATTAATTACAGTGACCAAAGAAATGCTCGAAAGTGAGATAAAAATGGCGAGCGGCTCCCGATTTATGTTATATATCATGGGTTTAGTTGTGTCAATATTACTCAGCCCAATCCTTATATTTCACTCAGACCCCTGTGTTATGTCAGGGTGTCTGTATTCTGTGCCAAAACCAGAAAGCGATATGAATGGTGATGAACTTTCTGTTGCACTTGGTTTGGGTGGAATCATACCCTTAATTACTATATTCTGTCCGTTTCACTATTTTTACGGACATTTCGACTGGTGGAAGGACAGCGAGCTCATCCATGAAAAAGCCTTATTACAATTTTTGCAATGATACCGCTTGTCTCCGTGAACCCCCTTAAGGTGTTCTGCCAAAGATTTTTGGGACGAAAAGTTTTTGCTCTGACATTTACTACATTCAAACACCAAGCCGCTGTTACTTGCTTCGTGTGAGCGCAGATGAGCAGACAGTTCACCCTTCTGAGTGTATGCCTTCTCACAATGCTCGCACTGATGTTGACGTTTTGGGCCATGTGATGCCAGGTGGCCACGATAGTTCCACAGTTGGTTAAATTTATTCCCACACATATCACATGTGAAACGAAATATGTTATCATGTTTCTTTATGTGCAACACCATCCCATATTTTGTCTTGGTTGTATGGCCACATCGTTCGCATACAAATGAATTTGTTGGAGTAATATTGGCATCGGGGTGGGCGTGAATACTCTGGTGTCGTTTTAAATTGAATTTGGAAGTTGTCGAATAATCACATCTACAACAGGATAACTTTTTGGGGGGGAACAACATCAACTTCTTGGTCTTCTATTGTTGGGTATATTACAACTTCAGTGCTATCCATCTTTACTGAAAAATAAAGAAACCCGACGTTAGAATCTAATATCAATCGGGATGGGGAAGGCGCGTTCGTTCTATAGTAGTCAGGAAAGAGGTCATTTATGTATGATATGTAGACTCCAGTTTATCTGAAGTTGGTTTTCCAACAACTGAAAATTAGGCATGATCCGTGGGTCTGTCAAAACAAAAAGCTAAAACATTAGCAATATATTTAGCTGGAGGTGAGTGCATGATTGAAAATATCGAAAGTTGTAATTCCCGATAGATCCATCTTCTACTTTTTCAAGCCCTGGACACTTCTCTGCGCACAGGGTTGTTTTTAGTAAGGATACAATCTAATACATATCTGTTTTTTAAAACACCTCTATTTGAATAACTTTTGGTATCTGTTTTCATAGAATAAACACTTAAACATAAAGAAATTGTTTGCTCGAATTGCCTGTTCCTACATGGTAAGATCCATATATTTTGATGAGAACATATAGTCTTGACAGGCCTCCATTTCTCTGGATGGAATTCCAATTTGCAGTTTAACCCAGCGGATATCTTTGAATTCCAAGTCACAGTACGCCGTGACAACCAGTGAGAGAGGTCGTACACGACTCGGTGTACAGTGAATGTGAAGTGGGGTGTCTTAATTTATTGCCGTTTATTCATTATATTATCTTAACCGAAGACCCGTTCAAAAGAAATTTTATCGGGTATGTATCACTCTGCACACAAGACTGCAGTGTGTTGAAACAAACCAATGCATAATATGTTTAAAACGACATTTGATGTGGTAATTCCTGATGATAAAGAGATTTTAGCGGTGAGCAATCGCTATTTTCTTCAAGGAACGGGGTGGTTTGAAACAATAGCAGTCATCGAAGATTGAGAAATATGTTTGTGCAACATTTACTTACGTGTTCCGATGCTCCTGTGTTGCTAGCTGTCGTAAAATGGTAAAAACGTCGAAAGAAAATTTGTCGCTGCGAAAACTTGACGATAAAAATAGACTTCTCTCGCTTCGAGCCTCGCGGCTTCCGGGCTTTGCACTTTACGGTTTATCCACTGTGGTTTTGATAGCCTCCGAGGCATCTCCTTGGAGACCAGTAACTTCTGGAGTTCCACAAGGATCCATTCTAGGTCCGCTGTTATTTTTAATATACATCAACGACATTACCGAAAACTTACAGAGTAGTATACGGCTATTTGCTGATGATACATCTCTTTATCTCATTGAAGAGAACCCCGACCAAGCTGCAGCATTAATCAACCATGATTTGGCCAAGATAGAACATTGGGCCAAATCATGGTTGATTGAGTTTAATCCTCAAAAAACAGAGACTATGTTAATTTCGCGTAAGATCATTGCTCCTACGCACCCACCTTTATATCTAAGTGGAACTCGAATTACCGAAGTAACTACTCACAAGCATTTGGGTGTGACCCTAAATAAATCCTGTACTTGGAACGAGCATTTTGATCATATCTGCGCCAAGGCTTGGACTCGTATAGACATGTTGAGAGCTCACAAGTTCACCCTTGATCGCAAGGTCTTAGAAAAGATATACTTCGCATTTATTAGGCCCCTCCTGGAATATGCAGACTGTGTTTGGGACAACTGTTCAAGTACACAGGCTGCGAATCTAGAAAAAATTCAAGTAGCTGCAGCGTGAATTTTTACTGGTGCTACAACTAGTGCCAGTAAAAGTTTACTCTACGCGGAAACTCGACGGGATTCACTGCAGGAAAGGCGCCGAAAGCACAAGCTATTTCAATTCTTCAAGATGTATCATAAACTTGTTCCTCCATACCTTTCAAACAAAGTACCACCAGTTACTTCGTCCATCAGTCTTCACCACAATACTCGATCAAATAAAACCCACCGAGTTCCGTTTTGTCATACTAGTTTGTACCAGTCTTCGTTTCTTCCAGATGTTACCAAACAATGGAATATGTTGCCCGTCTCGGTTAGGGAAAATTGTTCCATCATAAATTTCAGAAGGTTCCTAAATGGCGGGAATCAACGTCCGCCCACATTCTATGCCGGGGCCAAATCTCGAGCAGCTCAAATTTATCATTGTAGGTTGCGTCTGCACTGTAGCGGTGTTAACGCCCATCTGTATGATAATCACCTCTCAACTTCACCTCTGTGTCTGTGTGGTGGCATAGAAACGACTGAACACTTTCTTCTGTACTGTTCAAACTATACAGATGTACTTAATCTAACAATTAATACATTGCCGTTTACCTTTGATCTTTCTATGCTCCTGTATGGGTCTGAGCATTTGAGCATCACTGACAACTATCTTGTGTTCAGAGTCGTGCAAGAATATATCATACAAAGTGGGCGCTTTCACTGAGTTGCAGTACACATGTAGCCTTATTTCATTATGGTATATCGACAGGTGTATATGCATCAGTAAATACATCACAATAACATTTTTGACACTAACCCTCCTGGGGAAGTATACCGCGGACTGCCCGGAGTCCGCCCCTGGACTGTCTCTCCGTACCAACAGTATCCTGTTGAAATTAATTTTTAACTCCTCTGAGGTGGAAGAGTGGTGAGAACAGTCCAGGCGCGGACTCTTGACTCGTCTCTTGTCTGTTTGCGACGATGGTATTGTTCATCAATAGAGTCACAGACTACACTCACGTGATCGCTTCTGGTATTAATACTGCTTTCAAGTTGGTTTCATCTGCAGATTATTCTATGTCTCTGTTTCCATTAGTCTGTTTGTTTTTCCTTTCTTGATTTTTTTTTCTTTCTTTTTTGTTCTTTTAATTTTTTTCTTCTTCTCTTGTGCTTTTCTTGTTGTTTCTTCATTTTTTCCCTCCTTTTCCCTAGTTCTGACACTTTTCTCTTTCTATCCATCAACGACAATGAGTTCAAACAATATTTTACTCAGTTTTAGCAACCACCTGTATACTTAGCTATTTTAGAAATGTTCCAGGAGACGGCTTGTATAAGCTAAGTGCTTTCTGCCGAATCCTCTCATTTGATATTGTCACCTACTTCTACATGTCTTGCTGTACTGCATACCTTTTATTATAAATTCTGTACAGTTAATGAAACATTATCAATCTTTTGTATGTATTATATCATGTTCAATTCTGAATAAATATTGTTTAAACTAAAGTTAGGCAAAGGGTTAAATGACTTTTACCTAACATGAAAAGCAGACGACACTTGCAAACAAAATTCTTGAATAACTATTTTTTTCATTTTTTGTCTTAAAAACATAGGTTTTGACCATTAAATGGAACGAGCTCTATCAGCTTGTTCCAAAGAGGGGTCATAACCTATGTTTTTGAGACAAAAAATGAAAAAAATAATGAAAATTAATTGGCGATTTTTGTAAATAGCATTGGCCGGTTTTAATAATAATAATAATAACACTTCGGCCGGCCACTGATTTGTCGCGGTTCTCGTATGAGAAGGCCTTGGTTAAAAATGTTCTACCAACTGCCTCCACCTATTCCCGCGCTTCTTCTCTCCTCCCAACACTCGGAGACGAACTGCTTGATGACATCCCTTGCCCCATTCTTCCCAAATCTCTCCGATTAGTATATTAACCCTCTCCTTTGAGTCGCCCCCTAACCACATGTCCTTCATTCCCCCATCCCACTTCTCCATTATACTCCCCGTGAATCTTGTTCTTTTAGACTGGTATTTTGGGCATTCTATAAGAAAGTGTAATAGGGTCTCCACCACGCCCATGTTACACATCTGGCACTCCTTTTCACTGTGTTTCCCAATTTCTCCCCTCAGCTCCAGGGACCGCGACCTCAGCTTGAACAACAGTGACCCCCCCAAAGGTGCCATCAAGGTACTCTTCAAAACCAGGCTTCTCTTTATCACGCAGGCCACCCAAAGATCTCTTTGATTTGACCCCCTCTCGCCAATTACGGTTACAATCCTTCATGACCCTTTCTCTGGCGATCTTTTTGCCCTGGTTTACCCCAACGTCAAGGTCCGAGATCTCCATTGAGTAGTTTTCTACTAGCTCCCTCACTTGGACCATCCACCCCGTCTTGATATTTGAGTTGAAAGTTCTCAGGAACATTACTTTACACCATCGGCTATCGGGGAGATTTACCAAATAATTCAGATAACCGAGTTTCAATAGGTCTATCCTGTCCTTGATCCTCATCCACCCAAGCTCGCCCCTGATTGCTTCTAGTGCTGCGGCATTACTCGAGCCTGTTACCCATCGGCCTGCATCGCTCTGCAGGATTTCCAAGCTCTTAACAACTGTCTGGTTTAGGGGTACAACTTCCGTACCGTATGTTATACTTGGCAGACCCACCGTTACCCAAATGGTTTTCCCCACGAAAACCTTATTGAAACTGTTTCTCCCTATAAGTTTCATTTTGTTAAGGATTCGCTTCCCCTTCAGAATCAGTTTATTTGTGTGGTTTCGGTAGATGCCTCTTCCTGTGATGTTTATATTTACCCCCAGGTATTCATAGTCACTAGTCTCTCCTACACTAAGAAGTCTACTGCTACCTTCCGGAATGCAGAACTCCCCCACTCTCCACCTTCGAGTGGGGTCCACTTTGCGGCCCACGGGTATAACTTTGCTCTTGCTTTCATTAAGTTCGAGTCTCCATTTGCTCCCATATTTCCCAACAATTCCCAGCATCTTCTCTGACCCCTCTTAGCTTTCTGACACTTGCACCATATCGTCTGCAAAAAATAGCCCTGGGATCTTCAAGTCACCAACTGCAACCCCCTCGTCGCTGAGCAGGAGTTCATCTCCTAAACCTTTGATGTACAATGCACAAAGAATTGGAGAAAGGATACACCCCTGTCTCCATAGGCACACGTTTTGTTGTAATGTTACCCAGGCTAAGTTCACTCTGTGCATCTTTATATAATGCTTTCATAATCCCAACAAACTCGCCCCCCCCCCCCCCAAAGCCCAGCTCCTCCAGCTTGCGCCACATACCCTCCCTCCATACTCTATCGTATGCCTTTTTAACATCCAAAACGGCCATGAACATCTTTTTCTTTTTTGCTTTCGCGGATTCTATCATTTGGGATAGCGTGAAAAGATGGTCAGTGACTCTCCTTCCCTTCCTGAAACCATTCTGGATTTCTCCCAAAAAACCCTTCTCCTCAATCACCTCCTCTAATCTCCCATACAGGATTTTACAAAAGACTTTTCCAATGTTGCTGCTGACAGAGATCCCTCGATAGTTATCCAAGACGTCTTTTTCCCCCTTTTTGTGAATAAATGTCACTTTACTTTCCCTCCACTCCTTTGGGACCTCTTGTTTTTCTATGGCTAAATTGAAAAGGGCAGTTAGGCTTTCCAAGAGTTCCTCTCCCCCTTTTTTGATAAACTCGTTAGGAATTTCGTCCACCCCTTCCGCTTTTCCATTCCTCAATTTTGAGATCACCCTTCGCACCTCCTCAGTTTTGATTTCGCTGCACACGAAGTCCGAGAGATTTTCCTCGACCTGGTTCGGACACTCCGGTGGGTTCCCCATGCCCCATCGCTTATCGTTTACCTTTTCCCAGTGCTTGACTAGTTCTAATGAGATTTGATCTCGCTCTTCTGTAACTCTGCCATCTACTTTAATGCTCTGTTGGTTATTCCCTTTGTTATGTTTGTTCACCCATTTCCAAAATACGCTCGAACTCGACCCCCCTGTCGTTCTTATCGTCCTAATAAGACTGCTATTTCGCACTCTCCGGCTGTCGTCCTTAATCTTGTTTACTTTATTTCGTGCTTGTTGGTATTCTTCCTTTGCTACCATGGCCTCATTGCTTTCCACCCCCTTAAGATTTCTACTTCTCCTGTATGCAGCACATTTAGCTTTTAACAGTTACGTTAGGTAAAGGGTTAATCTAAATCTCCAGCGTTCTGGATAGTGTACTGGTAAAGCTAGAATACCAGTGTAATCGTTCACTGCCCCACATCATAAAGTAGGTAAAGGGTTAAATGAGTAAAAAAAAATTGAAAAACTTGAATTCATCAATCTAAATCTCCGGGGGCAAGGTAGCATTGTGGTAACCGGTTCTCGTCAGATCAGCGAAGTTAAGCATGGGTGACCGTCTGAGAGATCAATTCAGACTCCTGCATTGTTTCCTTGGGCAAGGCACTTAAGCCCGATTGTTCACATGGGAGCGCAATGATGCCGTGTACTAAGGCGTACTGCATGTCGATGGTGCACATGTCTTCATCCAATCTAACCCTGCTTGTGCTGCAGTGGGGAGTTATGATGTTGAGGAGCTGGTAGCTGCTCGTTGTTGCTCGGTAGTTCTCTTCGGGTACTCTGGCTTCCTCCACCCATAAAACTGTCACCGATATACGATATGACCTTAGCTGTTAAAGTGTCGTTAAACCTTAATAAATAAATAATTAATCTAAATCGCCAGTGCTCTGGATAGTGTACTGGTATCAGTGACAGTTGTAAACTTGTTGCTTGTTTTGCTTCAGCGCTTTATCTCCTTGCATGCTGCTGGCGGGCATTCCTGCCCAGGACAAGGAATAGTTGCCTGTGAAATAAGTATAACTTAAGCACTTTTATCCACATATTCTCCCTCATGTATTGGATTATCTGTTTTGACCAATAATTTCTTGCTTTAATTTTATTGGAATTTTTCATCAAATCTAGTCATGGCTGCTCTAAGAAATTCAAGAAGCAACGTGAACCCTATCAAGGGACAACCTAAAAATTAGAGAGTCGTGGGTTATTTCCCTCAAAGTTACTCATGGGGAGGACTGCAGCATTCTCTCTGATTTGAAAAATGCAGGTATTCAGTAAACCACAACCATAGAATTCATGGTGATGCTTGTTATAAAAGCTTCAGGAAATGTTGAAATCCCTGGGTAAAGTATTCAGTTTTTGCCCAAATTCTTAAATTTTGATTATTATATATTTACTGGTGTTCTAAGTCACACTCTGCACCTATGGCTACATACTGACCACAACACAAGTATTAAATTCAAGTTGATCAAACCGTGAATACTTAACCCTTTGGACCCTGGTGGTATCTTCCATATTAGTTCAATGAAAGCAACTGGAAGAATCCATGTTCATTATTTAGGGGTACAGCGATTAATATTTTCAATGTGCAGCCTAGGGGGCTGCAGGTTGAAAATATTGATTGGTCTACTACACGCATGCACTTAGCATCCACCCTATTTAATGAAATTATGATGTATCATGTTCCTGGCCAGAAAAACGTCCGCTAGGGTTAATCTGTGCATTTTATAGGACTCACAAACCAGACCTTAGTTAACAAGCCTTATTCTATCAACATTTATTTATATATTTATTGGTGTTTAAGGTCACATACTTTTGCACAATGGTTAATCATGACTACAACATGGAGATAAAGTCAGGTCAGTCAATCGTTTATACCTCATTATTGCTTATTTTAGAGGACTCGACCCCAAGCATTAGTGACTGGGTTCTATTTTACCAGTGAAAATGAGCTTGTTTACCACAGTAAACAAGCACTGCTTCACTTCCCGGGGTTCCCACGGGGATATTCTATCAGTAAACCAAAACTTGTTCACCACAGTAAACAAACACTGCATCAATGTTATTTATCAATGTTTAAGGTTACTTTCAGCATAGATGGTTACACCATGACCAGAACGTAGATATGATTTCAATTTTAGTGAATTGTTTATACCGATACTGCACACTTTAGGGGACTTCCACCATAGGCGTCGATTACCTACTCCTATTTCACCAGAACTGGAACTGATCTACTTCCAAGTTTCCAACTGAGGGAATTTCATTGTTAAATACACAGCTTATATGAAGTAAATGATTACTTTCCACGAAGTAACACCAGTGTACTTGATGTAATATTTACTGAAAAATGCAAAGCAGAATTCATTAATTACCTCATATGCAATCTCATATATTGAAAAGAGCCCTTGGTTTGTTTTCAAACTTTACTATGCCAATGAGTCATTACACAGAATGATCCACAGCTGAGACCAGTAGACAGGGCGACTTGAGCAAAGGAGTTGACTCAAATTGGCTCTTTAATCAAAACAAGAGGCCCAAAGAGACCTTATTCGCTCACCTAACAAAGTGTTTCAAACAACTATTTTGGATCACATTCCGTTAGTCATGGTTCATCAACACTACAGAAGTCATGAAATTATTCTTATCTATAGTGTCCATGTCAGAGGATTATTATCCCGGGTCTTCCTGACTGCTTCTAATTCTATCAGCTGTAGACTAGCACTGCCAAAATTTCCAAGGGTTGTTATGTCACTGCCCCGATCAAATAGAGCATGAATATTAACCCAGGGACCCAATTTGAACAAACTTAAATCTCACACACACACATAACCAACCCCCCCCCCCCTCCCAGATGCTGTATACCAAATATGAAAGCATTCGGATGGTGGATCTGAAGATTTTCAATGAAATTTCATCATATTGCACTAACTTAGAATTAGCCCAAATATTTATCCAGGAATGCAATTCGAACAAACTTGAATCACCCCTCCCCCTCCCTCCCCAGAGATATTGTATACTAAATATCAAAAGATTCTAACTGATGACGGTTCTAGAGAAGAAGATTTTTTAAAGAGATTCCTTCTAATTGAATTTTTTTTCCGCTGCTTAATTGACCCCTGGGGGTGGGGAGTGAGGTTGGTGGTCATAGGGATATTATTTTTAGGGGGGTTTCATAAAATCACTTTAAATCTTTCAAAATATATTTTGTAGCTGAACATTGTTTCTTCTAACTGCCCCTCCCCACCCCGACAAGGAAGAGAGGGGAGGACATAGGGTAAAATCATTTTCACATAAAACCACTCTAATCCAACTAGGACCTTGATTTTGAAAACAATCAACAAATAAATTTCAGTATTTTGGTCCAAGTCGGAACCGGACCAAAAATTTTCAGGCTATAAAAAAAATTTAAATAAAAAAATATAAGGACAGCACATTTTTTGACCCCCTCAAGGACAATCTGCGGGTCAAACTATATACCCATGCCAAGTTTGGAGATATGGGCATTTTAATTTTTTTTATATTTTTTAGCTCCTGCAGTTCCAATGAAAACGAAAAATGTTTTTGGCATAAATTAGGTACGTATGACCCAATAAGCCCTCATATCAAATTTGGTTCAAAATGGCCTCTCAGTTTGGAAAATAGAAATTTTGGTGTAATTCGGGCTCCCACAGGAAGCCCAAATGTGATGAACCCAGGAACTTGGCTTTAACAAACTTATATCTCACCTCCCTAAGGATACTGTATGGTGGATGTGAAGAAGATTTTTGAAGAATATTCCTCATATTGAACCGAGTTATAATTCGGGCTCCCACAGTGAGCCCAAATATGTACCCAGGGACTTGGCTTGAACAAACTTGAATCTCACTCACCTGAGGATGCTGCATACCAAATATCAAAAGATACTGATTGGTGGATCTGAAGAAGAAGATTTTTAAAGAATATTCCTCATATTGCACTAATTTGAACATTTGGGCTCCCATAGAGCCCAAATATGGACCCTGGGAATTGATTTCAAAAATATGTGAATCAATCTTCCAATGATGTTATATGTGAAATATGAAAGCCTTTGGACCAGTGGTTTGGGAGAAGAAGATTCTTTAATGTTTTCCTCCTTACCCACAGTGTTAAAATATGCTGACTCAGCACTTTTTCAAAAAACCCAAAAAGTACCCTATGATAAAACCGATAGCAATTTTTTTTTACCATTCCATTCTGTTTGTCCTAAAGAAGCTTCACACCAAAAAAAAAATTCTCCGTGCTGTGCAGTTTGGGAGATATGAGCGTTTTAAATTTTTTCTATTTTTAGCTCCTGCAGTTCCCATGGGGCAACGGGGAAATTGTTTTTGGCATAAATTAACTACTTATGTCTCAATAAAACCTCATATCAAATTTGGTTCAAATCAGCCTCTTGGTTTGGAAAATAGAAATTTTGGACGGGGCAAAAATTCTTGCCCCTCCCATAACGATGGCAAATATTGCCTCTAGAACTTCTCTTGAACAAATCTGAGTCTACCCCTCAAAAGGAAGCTGCACACCTAATATCAAGTCTCTGCTGCTGCTGGTTCATGAGAAGAAGATTTTTTAAGATTTACGCTCACTTTTTGGGTATGGCCCTACCAAGGGGCGGGTCAACATGATTTGAACAAATTTGAATTGACATATGATAGGGAACATGCACACCAGATTTGGTTCAATTTGGTTGAGTAGTTTGTGAGAAGAAGTCGATAATGTAAAGTTAACACCGGACGATGGGACAACAGACGGAAAGTGATTGGTAAAGCTCCCCTTGAGCTTCGCTCAGGTGAGCTAAAAAAAATGACATGACAGGTCATAACACTGATGGAAAATACTTTCTTGAATTTTTTCTTTATCGATACAAAAAGTATTTTGGGCAGAAATTCAAAGAATTTCCATTCCGTTTATAGACAAACATGTGCCATGCTGTCATACCACAAAGTCATTGGTTATGCAATGGTAATGCAAGCATTATGCTTGCTGCTTAATCCAATTTCATACTTTGTATTGTGCGACAAATATTTTTTTTTTTTCAGTTATTTAATGTATCAATTCTAAACTGAAATAAAGTATTGTTTAAACTAATGCATGCATTTTAGTTTGTGAAGACAGGGAGGTGAATTTGGCATTTTGGTGTAAAGTTATTATGTACAATGACATGCACAAAAAAGCTTTCATTTCCAGAAAATATAAGTTATTTTGATGAACTGACAGTAACACAGTTGAACATAAGCTCTGAGCTGCAAACCTCAGACCATGTAACTGTCAATTCATCACAATAACATAAATGTTCCAATAAGACCCTACCCATAGCCCAAAATCCACATCTTGAAATGAACATGGTAACTTTTAACAATATCAAGTATACTAAATAAACCTCTTGTGTACCTCACAACCTCACTGGACAAATAATCAATAAATCAGATAAAGGTAAAGGTCATACCATTTTAGTTGAAATCATAAACTAATTTGTCATTTGAAAAACACTTCTTTCGGAACATTGCTGCGTGTGTAAAAAATCTACAACAAGAGCACCGCCTAGCGAGGCAACATACACCCGTCAAAATTGGAACATGCACAAGTTTCTCTGGGGTAAAGTTTGAAATTTTTGTTGACTCGACTATGTCTGTTCCCCCCTCCAATCATTGCCCATTCCCCTGCCCTGTCTGGGGTAAAGGGCAATTCACCTGTTTTCAAATTAAGCGATCTGAGGTCTTCACAAAATAAACAAGAGGCCCAGGGGGCCTGAGGGCACTCACCTGACATGGTAGCCTAAATATCAACCCAGAGAATTGATTTCAACAATTTGCATCTGCTACTCCTAAGAAAAACTTATACCAAATATCCAAAGATTCTGACCAGTGGATCTAAAAAAAATGACTTTTAAAGAATATTCCTCATATTGAACGAAGTTAAATTCGGGTTCCCACAGGGAGCCCATATATGAACCCAGGGACTTGGCTTTACCAAACTTGAATCTCAGCCCCCTAAGGATGCTGCACAACAAATATCAAAACATTCCAACTGCTGGATCTGAATAAGAAGATTTGTTAAAGAAAATTCATCATTTTGAACTAAGTTACAATTCAAGCTCCCACAGTGAGTCCAAATATGGACCTAGGGACATGGCTTGAATCTCACCCCCCTAAGGATGCTGCATAAAAAATATCAAAAGCATTCATCTGCTGGATCTAAAGAAGATTTTTAAAGAAAATTCCTCATTTTGAATTAAGTTGTCATTCAGGCTCCCATAGTGAGCCCAAATATGAACCAAGGGACTTGGCTTGAACAAACTTGAATCTCACCCCCCTAAGGTTGCTACTGCTGGATCTGAAGAAGAAGAGTTTTAAGAAAATTCCTCATTCTGAACTAAGTTACAATTCAAGATCCAACAGTGAGCCCAAATATGGTCCTAGGGACATGGCTTGAACAAACTTGAATCTCCCCCCCCCCCCCCCCCCCCCCCCCCCCAAGGATACTGCATACCAAATATCAAAACATTCTGACTGCTGGATCTGAAGAAGAAGATTTTTAAAGAAAATTCCTCATTTTGAACTAAGTTATCGTTCAGGCTCCCACAGCGAGCCCAAATATGGACCTAGGGACATGGCTTAAACAAACTTGAATCTCATCCCCCCCCCCTCCCCCCTAAGGATGCTGCATACCAAATATCAAAACATTCCGACTGCTGGCTCTGAAGAAGATTTTTAAAGAAAATTCCTCATTTTGAACTAAGTTATAATTCGGGCTACCACAGTGAGCCCAAATATGAACCCAGGGACTTGGCTTGAACAAACTTGAATCTCACCTCCTAAGCATGCTGCATACCCAATATCAAAAGATTCTGCCTGCTGGATCTTGAAGATGATTTTCAAAGAAATTTGCCTGAAATGCGCTAAGTTCAAATTTGGGCTTCTGTAGTGAGACCAAATATGAACCCAGGGGGCCAATTTGAACAAACTTGAATCAGAACCACCCCACGATGTTGCATACCACATATCAAAAGATTCTGCCTGCTGGATCTGGAGAAGAAGATTTTTTAAGAAATTTGCCTGAAATGCCCTAAGTTCGAATTCAGGCTTCTGTAGTGAGCCCAAATATGAATCCAGGGGGCCGATTTGAACAAACTTGAATCAGATCCACCCCACAATGTTGCATACCACATATCAAAGATTCTGCCTGCTGGATCTGGAGAAGAAGATTTTAAAAGAAATTTGCCTGAAATGCACTAAGTCTGAATTCGAGCTTCTATAGTGAGCCCAAATATGAATCCAGGGGGCCGATTTGAACAAACTTGAATCAGATCCACCCTACAATGTTGCATACTAAATATCAAAAGATTCAGCCTGCTGGAGCCGGAGAAAAAGATTTTTTAATGTTTTTCCCATTGCCTACAGTGTTAAATAAGTCCCGAAACTGTACCCTATGATAAAACCGATGGCAATTTTTTTTTTACCAATCCTTTCTATTGGCCCTAAGAGAAGCTTCACACCAAATAAAAATTCTCAGTGCCGTGCAGTTTTGGAGATATGGGCGTTTTAATTTTTTTCTATTTTTAGCTCCTGTGGTTCCCACGGGGCTACGGGAAAAAGAAATTCAGCATAAATTAGGTACTTATGACCCAATAAGCCCTCACATAAAATTTGGTTCAAATCAGCCTCTCCGATCGGAAAATAGAAATTTTGGGCAGGGCCAAAAATTTTGCCCCTCCCATAACAACGCCAAATATAGCCCATCAAACTTCTCTTGAACAAATCTGAGTCTACACCTCAAAAGGAAGCTGCACACAAAATATCAAGTCTCTGCTACTGCTGGTTCATGAGAAGAAGATTTTTTAAGATTTCAGCACACTTTTTTGGTGTGGCCCTACCAAGGGGCGAGGCAACTTGATTTGAACAAAATCAAATTGCGATGTCATAACAATCTATTATCTCAAATATCAATTAAATTGGTTCAGCAGTTTGGGAGGAGAAGACGCAAACACCATGTTCACGGACGACGGACGGTGAGTGATCACTATAGCTCTCCTGACTGAAAGTCAGGTGAGCTAAAAACAAGAGCACCGCTGAGGCGTGGCAAAACAGGCCCGTTTTTTTTTGGGGTTGTCAAGTACAATTTAGACATGTTAATAGCATTTAGGTAATAGAGTAGACTCCTGTTAATTGAATGAAAATTTTATAATATGTCGAAAAATTTCATTGATAATCAGTGATAATCACCAAATTCCCTATGTTTATAAACATATTTGGCCTCAGTACATCCAATACAGACAACTAATCTATTATATGTTTTTGTCTGAGCTCTATGAGCTCTGTCAAACAAGATATAATAGAATAAATGCACAATTTATCTCCAGAATACAGGAAAGTGACCAAAATCTGTTAACTGAATACTCATATTAATTGAATAACTGGGGGCGCGGTGGCTCAGTTGGTAGAGGTGCAGGCTGCAAGCCGAGAGGTCCTCGGTTCGAATCCCACCTGCGGCAACCGCGTTGTGTCCTTGGGCAAGACACTTCACCCCGATTGCCTACGTGGGGGCACGATGACGCTGTGTACTGAGGCGTACTGCACGTCGATGGTGGGCATGTCTTCAACCAATCTAACCCTGCCTGTGCTGCGGTGCAGAGTTCAGAGTTACGATGTTGGGGAGCTGACAGCTGCTCGTCGTTGCTCGGTGGTTCTCTCCGGGTACTCCGGCTTCCTCCACCCGTAAAACTGTCACGGTCACGATTAGCCATTGTGCATAAGTATGTGACCTTAAACACCAATAAATAAATAAATAAATAAATAAATTGAATAACTTTCATTGGCAAAGTGGCTATTCAATTAACAGGGTTCTATTGCACTGTTGACGGTGCCAAGTGCTGTATCTCATGTAATGGGGGATACACAAAATAAAAATACAGCTTGACATGTATTTTGAGGGTAATGTCCCTCAGTCTGTACAGCAAGGTGAACCATACCAAATATTATTGAAATGTAAGAACTTTTGACTGAGTTCTGCCCAAGAGAGTGAGAACATATGTAAAAGATACCACGCTCATGAAGCTGCATATTAAATTTCAAAAGAATCCGATTAAGTTCACGGACTGTATAGCTCAGAAAGCATAATTTGACTGATTTCTAAGTATGAAAAGGGCAATAACTCCTAAGAAAAAAAAAGAACACAACCCAAATATGAACTTATGCGAGATATGGCCATGAAGCTGCATATTAAATTTTAAAAGAATCTGATTAAGTTGACGGTCTGTAGAGCACAGAAAGCATAATTTGCTCGATTTCTAAGTATTAAAGGGGGGAATAACTACTAGGAAAACTGTCGAACATGACCCAAATTCGAACTTGCGCGAGATCTTATTCTGGTTGTGCAGTATATCAAATATTTTTTAAATCCGATTGAAATCACACTCTGTAGAGCACGGAATACAACTGTCCCCGGACGGACAGCGCCAAAACATAATACGTCCATTTTTCAAACGGGCGTATAAAAATGAAGCTGCTTGCAAGTCATCACGACGATGGAATAACTGCAAAATGGGCAAACTCAGTTATTTCTGCGTGATGACATCAGACAGTAACATATGCTAGTGGAACCATAAACACAGAAAAAACTTTACGAGGTCTCATCCAATCGGAGGGTGAGTCTTACTGGAACATAGTTTCATACATTTGCTTTGCATTTTATATTTCATGTGTTGATGATGGCCATGGCCCATTGCTCAAAAAGCATGTTTTATAGTGCTTCACAAAAACAGATTTTCCAATAGGCCCTATTTACAGTGCACATAACTCCAAGTGTTATTATGCAGCTCGAATTCAAAGGTCTGTTGATGATTGTCCCAAATACTGAGTGCTAGAAGACACTATCATGGATCAATAGGAAAGTACTGAAAGCCACTTTAGTGGCTGTACACTGTCTGTACACTGTTCATAGCCTGTTTTGTGTGCAGTTGTTTAAAAAAAAGTTTATGTAAAATTGTTTATTTTAAAATTTATTGAAATGCGATAATAGCCCCTCTCCAATAAATTGTAACAAATCTATTATTTATGAACAAAAACTTTCTAAACTTAGGCTCTCCATGCTGGTAGCATGGTGTCATTGGGGGCCTGAGGCACTCACCTGACAAAATTGTTTAAGGAAGGATTTAATCGGCATCTATGGCTAGTTAACACTACAGAGGAATAGTCGTTTAATTATTTATAAATCTGTTGTCCATGACAGATGAGTTATTTCTAGTATTGGGATGCTTCAACAGAAATAATGCAAAGATTTCCAGTACATATAATGCAAAACTACGGAGACCAAATATCAACCCAGGGACTTAAACAAACTTGAATCTGACTCCTTCACACCAGGATGCTGTATACCAAATATCAATAGATTCTGAATGGTGGATCTGAAGAAGAAGATTTTTAAAGATTATTTGTCATATCCCACAGGGAACCCACATATGAATTCAGGAATGGCTAGGGTGTTGTACATCAAATATCTAAGCATTCTGAATGGTGGTTCTTGTGAACATTATAAAAATATTCCTCTTTTGCACCAAGTTAAAATTCAGGCTCCCATAGAAAGCCCCAAAATGAAGCCAGGGATTTTATTTGAACAAACTAGAAATTGCATCCCCTGCCTCCCATCCATCCAGGATGTACAAAATCAAATATCAAAAGATTGTGATTGGAGTTTCTGGAGTAGAAATTTTTTTTTGGAGAATATTCCCAATATAACACTAAGTTAAAATTTGGGCTCCCATAGATAATACATATTAAAAACCCAGGGACTTTATTTAACAAATTGAATCTGACCGCACTAAGGATACTGTATACCAAATAACAAAAGATTCTGTATAGTGTATCTCAAGAAGTGGATTTTTCAAGATTATTCCTATTATTATCCCCACTAAAGATGTTTTTTCCAGATATCAAAAGATTTCTTACTTGTGCCACTTAAGAAGCAGATTTTTAAAATTATTTCTCATATTGGACCAAGTTAAAAATCAGGCTCCAATAGGGAGCATGAATACTAACCCGAGGACCTGATTTTAACAAATCTGATTCCCCTGAGGATGGCATATACCATATACCAAAAGATTCTGAATGGGGGTTCTGAAGAAGATTTTTAAAGAAAATTCCTCATAGTGCACTAAATTAAAATTTTGGTTGATCCCTTTAAGAATGTAGTATAACATATATCAAAAGATTGTGATTAGTGGTTCTGGAGAAGATGATTTCCTCATATTGGACTAAGTTAAAATTTGGGCTTCAATAGGAAGCCCAAATATTAACCTAGGGACTTGGTTTGAACAAACTTGGATCTGACCTCCCTAAGAGTGCTGTGTATCAAATATCAAAAGATACTGATTGGTAGATTTGAAAAGGGCTTTTCACCCTTTAACCAAAGTAATGGCCAAAACTGGCCAGCATAATTCACAATGAAAGTGTCAATGACACTGTAGCTCAACTTGTCAAGACATGTACATGTATAGTTTGTGACAGAGAAATGACAAACATCTAGATAATGACCTGATAACAAAGGTACATATAAAGTATTGTAACGGCCTGTACAGAAATACTGCCGTAGCCTGTAACAAATGTATAGGTAAAGTATTGTAAAGGTGGGTGACAGTCAGATGCTAAACTAGAAAAGAAATCTTTTGAGTCCCAGAGTGGGTCTGACTGAACCCCAGAATATTTGTTCTCATAGCACAGTGATAACAAAGGCACCCCAAAACACACTCATTCCTGCCCCAAGGTGAAAACAAAGGTACCCAAGAAGTTTCGTGAAGATCATAAATACGAGCTGTATAGAAGTTGTGACAAAAAACTGATTGGACCTAATTTTGGTACAAAATGGCCACTGGCAGCCATCTTGAATTTTGAACCGCACTCAGAAACACTCGTTCTCATCCCAAGGTGATAACAAAGGTACCGATGAAGTTTCGGGAAGATCGGTTGATAAATACAGCCTCTAGCCTGAGCCGTATTGACATGTGCACTTACAGTGTATAAGTAGCACTGAATAAATCAAAGTTCATCTAATTTGCATAATTTCTGCACGAGATAAAAACGCGTACTATATGTGATGTATTCCATGTTACTAAACATTCATACAAAAATTAATTCAAATCAGAACTTTCATATAGAAGTTCTGTACAAAAGACTGATTGCATTAAATTTGGTACAAAATGGCTGCTGGTGGCCATCTCGAATTTTGGACCACACCCAAAAACAATCGTTCTCATTCCACGGTGATAACAAAGGTACTCAAAAAGTTTCGTAAAGATCGGTTCATAAATACAGCCTCTAGCCTGAGCCGTATAGAAGTTGTGTACAAAAAACTGATTAGACCTAATTTCAGTACAAAATGGCCACTGGCAGCCATCTTGAATTTTGGACCGCATCCAGAAACACTCGTTCTCGTCCCATGGTGATAACAAAGGTACCCAAGACGTTTCGTGAAGATCGGTTGATAAATACAGCCTCTAGCCCAAGCCGTATTGACATGTGTACTTACTGTGTGTGAGTTGCACTGAAAAAATCAAAGTTCATCTAATTTGCATAATTTCTGCACAAGAAAAAAACCTGTATTATATGTGATGTATCCCATGGTACTAAACATTCACACAAAAAATTATTCAAATCAGAGCTTTCATGTGGAAGTTCTGCGCAAAAATCTGATTGCCTCTAATTTTGAACAAAATGGCTGCCAGCAGCCATCTTGAATTTCGGACCGCAACCAAAAACACTCGTTCTTGTCCCACGGTGATACCAAAGGTACCCAAGAAGTTTCGTAAAGATCGGTTCATAAATGCAGCCTCTAGCCCAAGCCTATTGGAATTTGCACTGACAGCGCTGAAAGTAACACTAAATACATCAAAGTTAGTCTAATTTGCATAATTTACATACGAGAAAAAAACCCGTATTATATGTGATGTATCCCATGGTACTAAACATTCATACAGAAAATTATTCAAATCAGCGCTTTCGTATGGAAGTTCTGTGCAAAAAATCTAAATTTTATAGTAAATTTCCTTTCTTATTATACCTACCACAATTGTTTACTTCAGGCTTGCACTACAGTGGAAGTCCCTAACTCGGATAAAATACTCTCTATTTTTGTCGTTCCCAAGCAAGTTGGGAAAGAAAAGTGGTGCAAAAGCACCAATAAACAAGAGGCCCCAAGGGGCCTGAGGGCGCTCACCTGACATGGTAGCCTAAATTTATATCAACCCAGAGAATTGATTTCAACAAGTTGCATCTGCTCCTCCTAAGAAAAGCTTATACCAAATATCCAAAGATTCTGACCAGTGGATCTAAAAAAAAAAGATTTTTAAAGAATATTCCTCATATTGAACTAAGTTATAATTCAGGCTCCCACAGGGAGCCCATATATGAACCCAGGGACTTGGCTTTAACAAACTTGAATCTCCCCTCCCTAAGGATGCTGCACACCAAATATCAAAACATTCCGACTGCTGGATCTGAAGAAGAAGATTTTTAAAGAAAAGTCCTCATTTTGAACTATGTTACAATTCGAGCTCCCACAGTGAGTCCTAATATGGACCTAGGGACATGGCTGAAGAAGAAGATTTTTAAAGAAAAGTCCTCATTTTGAACTAAGTTACAATTCGAGCTCCCACAGTGAATCCAAATATGGGCCTAGGGATATGGCTTGAACAAACTTGAATCTCACCCCCTAAGGATGCTGCATACCAAATATCAAAACATTCCGACTGCTGGATCTGAAGAAGATTTTTAAAGAAAATTCCTCATTTTGAACCAAGTTATAATTCGGGCTACCACAGTGAGCCCAAATATGAACCCAGGGACTTGGCTTGAACAAACTTGAATCTCACCCCCCTAAGCATGGTGCATACCCAATATCAGAAGATTCTGCCTGCTGGATCTTGAGAAGAAGATTTTCAAAGAAATTTGCCTGAAATGCACTAAGTTCAAATTTGGGCTCCTATACTGAGCCCAAATATAAACCCAGGGGTCCGATTTGAACAAACTTGAATCAGATCCACCCCACAATGTTGCATACCAAATATCAAAAGATTCTGCCTGCTGGATCTGGAGAAGAAGATTTTTTAAGAAATATGCCTGAAATGCACTAAGTTAAAATTTGGGCTCCTATACGGAGCCCAAATATAAACCCAGGGGGCCGATTTGAACAAACTTGAATCAGATCCATCCCACAATGTTGCATACCAAATATCAAAAGATTCTGCCTGCTGGATCTGGAGAAGAAGATTTTTTAAGAAATTTGCATGAAATGCACTAAGTTCAAATTCGAGCTTCTATAGTGAGCCCAAATATGAATCTAGGAAGCCGATTTGAACAAACTTGAATCAGATCCATCCCACAATGTTGCATACCAAATATCAAAAGATTCTGCCTGCTGGATCTGGAGAAGAAGATTTTTTAAGAAATTTGCATGAAATGCACTAAGTTCAAATTCGAGCTTCTATAGTGAGCCCAAATATGAATCTAGGAAGCCGATTTGAACAAACTTGAATCAGATCCATCCCACAATGTTGCATACCAAATATCAAAAGATTCTGCCTGCTGGATCTGGAGAAGAAGATTTTTTAAGAAATTTGCATGAAATGCACTAAGTTCAAATTCAAGCTTCTATAGTGAGCCCAAATATGAATCTAGGAAGCCGATTTGAACAAACTTGAATCAGATCCACCCCACAATGTTGCATACCAAATATCAAAAGATTCTGCCTGCTGGATCTGGAGAAGAAGATTTTTTAAGAAATTTGCCTAAATGCACTAAGTTCGAAATCGGGCTCCTATACTGAGCCCAAATATGAACCCAGGGGGCCGATTTGAACAAACTTGAATCAGATCCACCCTACAATGTTGCATACCAAATATCAAAAGATTCTGCCTGCTGGATCTGGAGAAGAAGATTTTTTAAGAAATTTGCCTGAAATGCACTAAGTTCGAAATCGGGCTCCTATACTGAGCCCAAATATTAACCCAGGGAGCCGATTTGAACAAACTTGAATCAGATCCACCCCACAATGTTGCTTACCAAATATGAAAAGATTCTGCCTGCTGGATCTGGAGAAGAAGATTTTTTAAGAAATTTGCCTGAAATGCACTAAGTTCGAATTCGGGCTTCTATAGTAAGCCCAAATATGAATCCAGGGGGCCGATTTGAACAAACTTGAATCAGATCTACCCCGCAACGTTGCATACCAAATATCAAAAGATTCTGCCTGCTGGATCTGGAGAAGAAGATTTTTTAAGAAATTTGCCTGAAATGCACTAAGTTCGAATTCGAGCTCCTATAGTGAGCCCAAATATGAATCTAGGGAGCCGATTTGAACAAACTTGAATCAGATCCACCCTACAATGTTGCATGCCAAATATCAAAAGATTCTGCCCGCTGGATCTGGAGAAGAAGATTTTCAAAGAAATTTGCCTGAAATGCAGTAAGTTCAAATTTGGGCTCCTATACTGAGCCCAAATATAAACCCAGGGGGCCGATTTGAACAAACTTGAATCAGATCCACCCCACAATGTTGCATACCAAATATCAAAAGAATCTGCCTGCTGGATCTGGAGAAGATTTTTTAAGAAATTTGCCTGAAATGCACTAAGTTCGAAATCGGGCTCCTATACTGAGCCCAAATATGAACCCAGGGGGCCGATTTGAACAAACTTGAATCAGATCCACCCTACAATGTTGCATACCAAATATCAAAAGATTCTGCCTGCTGGATCTGGAGAAGAAGATTTTTTAATGTTTTTCCCATTGCCTACAGTGTTAAAAAGTGCTGACTCAGCACTTTTTCAAAGTCCCGAAAGTGTACCCTATGATAAAACCGATGGCAATTTTTTTTTACCAATCCTTTTTGTTGGTCCTAAGGAAGCTGCACACCAAATAAAAATTCTCAATGCCGTGCAGTTTTGGAGATATGGGCGTTTTAAATTTTTTCTATTTTTAGCTCCTGCGGTTCCCACAGGGCTGCGGGAAATTTTTTTTTTGCATAAATCAAGTACTCATGACCCAATAAGCCCTCACATAAAATTTGGTTCAAATCAGCCTCTCGGTTTGGAAAATAGAAATTTTGGGCGGGGCAAAAAATTTTGCCCCTCCCATAACGACGCCAAGTATAGCCCCACAAACTTCTCTTGAACAAATCTGAGTCTACACCTCAAAAGGAAGCTGCACACCATATATCAAGTCTTTGCTACTGCTGGTTCATGAGAAGAAGATTTACAAAGATTTTGGTGCCCCTTGGGGGCGTGGCACCACCCAGGAGGAGGGGCAACTTCATTTGAACAAATCTGAATTGGCATTAGGTAATAAACATTTAGCCAACATTTGAATAAAATTGGGCTAGTGGTTTAGGAGGAGAAGTCGATAATGTAAAGTTAACGCCGGATGGACGACGACGGATGCCGGACAGAAAGTGATTAGTAAAGCTCCCCTTGAGCTTCGCTCAGGTGAGCTAAAAATAAGCCAAAACTGGGTCGAGTGCAACCGGCGCAGACCCAGTACGGGACGCTCTCTCCCAAGTACAACTCCACGACTTCCGTTGCCAGTGCGCATGTACCGTCTCTAAAGACTCATTCTTTTTGAATCCGTCAACGTTAGAGTTATGTGATCAGCGGGGAGGAAAGATTCTTTACCCGTAAAGAAGACGGGAGGGCCTCCATGTAAACAATTGTGGTAGGTATAATAAGAAAGGAAATTTACTATAAAATTTAGATTTCTTATCAACCTACTCACAATTGTTTACTTCAGGCTGAATAGACAAAAGGCTGGAGGGAATCGCATAACCAACCCACACATAACCCCAGTGCACTGGAACCGTGAAGCAGAAGGAAGAGGTCCCGAGGCTTATCAACCATAATGTCGCAATCATTGGTAAAGGACAATGAAAAGAGACATATGGGCCTGTGTGACACACAGACAGAAAAAGGGCAGTAACAGCACAAGGCTAAAACTGACCTTCAAGAAGCCTAATGGCTATGGCAGACAACAGCCTGAGCAGAAGAAAGAGGACCCAGGGCAAAAAGGTCCTCCGACTGCTCCTGCAACTGGCGCAAATAAAAGGTGGAGAAAGTAGAAGCATTTCTCCAGTAGGCTGCCTGCATAACATCCGACAACTTGACGGAGTTAGAATAAGCCCAAGAGGTGGACAGTGCCCGCACCTCGTGGGCAGAAATACGATTGGTAATACAATCGCCAGCTGCGAAACGACCATAAGCCGGTCGAATAGCAAGACAAATCCATCGAGAAATGGATTGAGGAGAGATCTTCTGTCGACCCGGAATGAGAGACAGAAAAAAAACGTTTTCTGCCTTTCCGTATGAAGCGTGTCCGATCAAGATAAATGCAAATAGCACGGACCGGACAGAGCAAAGGGCGATTACTCTCAACAGAAGGAAGAGCCCTGATACAGATAGGAGGAGGAGTAGTATCTGGTAACTGATTCTTGCCCAAAAAGGAGCAATCAGTGGTAAAAGTAACACTGTTGGGAGAGCTCCTAAAAAAGGCCGGGTCAACCAAGAGGGCGGGAAGCTCACTAACCCGTCTGGCCGAAGCAAATGCCATCAGAAAAGCCGTCTTATATGTGAGAAAATGCATATCCACCTGGGATAAAGGTTTGAACGGTGCCCCCCCCCCCCCCCCCCCCCCCCAAGCAAAGCAGCACCCACGAAAGATTCCATCGTGGAGTAAGCTGCAAAGTCCGAGGCCTTTTCAAAGAAAAGTGCCGAACAAGCTTGGAGAGGAAAGGATTAGTGCCGGTACGACGCTTCCCCACATAAGAAAAAGTCTCTGAAAGCATAGACCTGTAACCCTTGATGGTAACAGGCTGTAGACCCCGAGAATCAAACAGAAATACCAGAAACTCTGCAATCTGTGAAATCGAAGGATTGGCATAATCAACAGAGTGATCAGCACACCATCGACAGAAGACCTTCAATTTAGCTGCATAAGCTAAACCAGTGGAGTGCCTCGTTGAAGAAGAAATGCACTCCACTGCTCGTCTCGAAAAACCTCTACCGAGGAGACAGGACCTTACAAAAGATATGCGTGAAGGCACAACGAAGTCGGGTCGACGTGAAACCTCCTCGGGCGATATTGACAAAGAAGGTTGCAACGTAGCGGGAGACGTGCCGGAACCGCCGCCGTCAACGAGCGGAGCTGATTGATCCACACCCGCTGAGGCGACAGGGGACCGATCAGAATGATTCGACAACTGCAGGTTCGAATTTTGGCGAGAACCTGAGGAAGAATCGGAACCGGCGGGAAGGCGTAGCCGACTAGACCGTTCCAATCGAGTGACAGAGCGTCCACGGCAAAAGCCAGAGGATCTGGACACGGGGACACGAAAGTGTCCACCTGATGGTTCCAACGAGTCGCAAAGAGGTCGATGTGGGGACGTCCCCAGAGATCGCAAAGCGACTGGAACACTGCCTTGTGAAGCATCCACTTGGTGGAAATAACCCTGCCCTGTCGGGACAGGGAGTTGGCTAGGATGTTCAGACGACCGGGAATGTGAGGAACAACCACTCCGGCGTGAACATCCTGAGCGAGCAGTAGAAGATCCCGAGCTAATTCGTACATCGGAACCGAGTGCGTGCCGCCCTGGTTCCGAATGTAAGCAACCACTGTCGAATTGTCGGATAGTAGAAGGACCTGGCGATTCGACAGGTGAGAGATCCACTTCCTGAAACTCAGAAGAAGAGCAAGAAGCACCTTCTGGTTGATGTGTAGAGCTGCTTGATCCTGGTCCCACATCCCGTGTAGGGAAAGACCAAGAGGATCCAACGTCGCACCCCATCCGAGATCGCTGGCATCTGCCGTCAGAACGCGATCGGACATGGGTAAGTCCAGTGGAACACCCTGCGTAATCCACTGAACATCTGTCCAGGGAAGAAGGTGAGGATACAGAGAGTCCGGAAAATCAGATCCAGAGAATCTACATTCGGCCTCCAACGACTGAGCAGAAAGTGTTGGAGAGGTCTGACACACAGCCGACCTAGAGGAATGAGATCCATCACCGAACCGCAGAGACCGACCAGCCGGAGAAAAATCCGAGCGGTCGCGGACATGGACTGGGACAGAGTCAGAGCAAAAGCTGAGAGAATTACAGCCTTGGCCTGGAGAACCGCTACCAAATTGAATTTGGTTTGGAAAGACATCCCCAGATGACAAAACGACTGAGAAGAGACCAGGTCCGACTTCTCCTCGTTGACTCTGAATCCTAGCGATGTGAGCAAGCTCAACAGAGTGGCGACATCCAACTCCAGTAAGGCAGCATTGGAATGCCTCTGGAGGATATCATCCAGATATGCCGAAGTAGTCACCCTGGACTGTGTGCGATGGAACGCTATCACATGCGACATCAGTCTGGTGAACGCCCAAGGAGCCAGGTTGAGGCCGAAAGGCATGGCCTTGAACTGGTAAACTCGCCCCAGAAAAGCGCACCTGAGATACTTCCGTGACGCCCGATGCATCGGAACGTGGAAGTAAGCGTCTCGCAGGTCGATGCTGGCTGCGAAATCTCCCTGGTGAATTGATTGGCGGACCGACCTGAAAGTCTCCATGCTGAACTTGGGAGCAATGATAGACTGGTTGAGGATACTGAAGGAACTGTGGTTGAAGAGGCACCCTTGACAGAGTGGGGTGCCGTCAGAAGGATATTCTCAGCCTGGACCGAACAACATCTAACACCCACGGATTGGATGTGATGGTGGCCCAGTGGTCTGCGAACTCTGCTATCCTTCCTCCAACCTGGGACGAGTCAAGGTGAGGACCTTCATTTCGAGCCCCGACGAGGCCTGCGAGAGAAGAAACCACCTCCTCTACTAAATGAAGAATCCTGAGACTTCCCTCGATTCTGCCGACCCTTACCTTTACCCCTTGAGTAAGAAGTAGAGGCCGCGGCAGAAGGACCAGCCTTTTGCTTCACAGAGGAAGCAGAAGGGTACTTGTTAGGCTTGGAACGGCCCTTGCCTCCCCTAGAAGGCTGATCAAGCTGACGAAACAGCAGCTGATCTTTGGAATGACGTAGGACGTCATCCCGGACCGTCGACACGGAACCATGGAAAAGTTGCGGACCTGCCAAAGAAGCATATCAAAGAAGGGAAGGGATCGTCCTGTGTCCAGCACAGCGTCCCTTTGAACTAATTCCAGATTAGCTGTGTTACAGGCATGTGTGTGAGTAAGGTGCATAAGCGCCTTGGACAGCACACGCAAAGGAGCCTGTACCTCGTTAAACTTATCTGGAGGCAGATAAGCAGCCAAAGCTGAGACGACGTGATCTGAGAAAGAAAGCATGCCAAGCATCTCTCTAGATAAGCCCAACGTGGACTCCAGAGTCGTCATTGGAATGACGGCAGACTTGGGCTTGGAAAGCTCGAGGGAAGTGGAGTCCTGATCCAGAACCGTCAAAGTCTGGCAGACCGACGGATTGGTGGAATCGTAGGAATGATAACGCACAGGAGGCAAAAAGGTGTCAACCCTGGTGAAGAACGAAGTCTTCAAAGCCTTGGAACTCAGCTTGGAATCCAATGCTGAAAAAGCTTCAACCACCTGTACCGACTGGCATGGTCGAAGGCGCCCAGAAGCAGGTTGCTCCATAGGCTGTTGGCGTGCGACCGATGATCGCGGCCAGGCTGACACTGTCGGCTGGTTAGCAGGTTTGAGATCAGGCAGAAACCCAAAGTCAAGAGCTGCCCCGAAGTCTGAAGACTGCTGGCCCTCGACCTCAAGCATGTCAGACTCCTCCTCAGAGTCGGAAGACACATAGCCCATCGTGGGCAAACCAGCCGATGCCTCCCATGGTGTCGGGACACCAGGGGAATCAGAAACCGGCCTGTTTCCAATCCCAGGAGGCGGCACCATAGGAGGTGCCTGGAAACCACTCATAGCCTCGCTGGAAGCAACAGGAAGGCTCTTAGAAAGAACCTGAGTAAGGAGAGGGCCTCCCTAAGCTCACTGCCCGTACCGACTGGTTTGACAGGGGAGCGAACCGGCAAAGTGGCTTCACCTCTGACCCTCTTAACCAGCGAAGGGTCACGATCCTCCAAAACACCTGACGCGGGACGACGGGCGGCAGCCGAAACATCTGAAGGCAGACATGTATAGGGGTACGAGGCACCCCGAGAATCAATATGGCGAGAACTCATGAGAGTCACCGTGGACCTCTGCGGGGCAGAAGGTCCAGGCTGCACAAAAGCCGTTGGTCCCCCAAAACTGGTCATGAGGCCAGAATGAGTAGACGGAAACGCCACGGAGTTCATAGTGTTTCCACTAAGAACATCCGAATCCAAAGACACAACTGTGGTGCTCGACGGCAAAGAGACCACAGAGATGGGTTCGGCCGGCAGCCCCTTCCGACTTCACCGAGTTGAAGTCAGGGAAGGCTGAGGCCGATATCCCACGTCTACAGTACCGGACATTCCTGCAGTCCCCTGCAGCGAAAAGCCGAGGCCGGCTGAAACTGACGATGAAGCAGATGGACCAGAAGTAGTAGTAGATACGTCGAGAGTCGTTGAGGCTGGTGAAATAGTGGAGAGAGCACACCGACTCGGCTCCGAAGGAGGAGTCACAACCCTAGTGACAGCCTCAGATGTCGACTGAAGGGGGACCGTAGTCCCGGAACCAGGCACCTCTTCACCAGAACACTCAACGACTCCCGCAATATCCACCACAGGAAAAGACTGCACATCCCCCACGGAGGAGGAATAACTCTCACCAGACAAGGTCGGCTCGGGAGGCCCCGAACGACCACGTTCTCCTTAAGTGCGGGAGTGGGAGGCACGGCCACGAGAACGAACGACACGGTTAACTGACGCCCAGAAAGTGGATGACCATGATCCACAGACACCACATGGCCGCTCGGCCGAACACCCATTACAGGAGGAACAAGACGAATGTAAATCGTCCACATGCTTTGGCAGCAGACATTGCCCACAAGGAATTGTCCTGGGCATGATAGAGGTGAGAGGAGCAGAGAAGGTGAAATCAGAAAACAGAAGAACACCCCCAAAGAAGAGAGAAAGGTGACAGAAACAAAGACCCCAGACGGTCGACCGGGAACCACACAACAGGATGACTACTCTCAAAAGAAAGAAGAAAAACTGTAGGAGAGGTACCCCGCTGACACCTAACTCTAACACAATTAGAAAATTTAGCAAAAAAAGCATTAACAATAATTGTGAAATAATATAAGTCCGAACCACATGGCACACGAAATTCGCGCGCGACTCGAGAGAGAACAATTAAATATACATTATGGATAATTAATATAAAAGAAAATATAAAAAACACTGTTCCTGAGAATACAAAGGATACACTGAGGTACAATGAATCAGGAATCATCAAACATCGAGCTGGAGGAACACTGATAAGCATGCAAAAACATCTCGACACGAAGCGGATTATAAAAAGAATGAGTCTTTAGAGACGGTACATGCACACTGGCAACGGAAGTCGTGGAGTTGTACTTGGGAGAGAGCGTCCCGTACTGGGTCTGCGCCGGTTGCACTCGACCCAGTTTTGGCTTATTTTTTATTGGTGCTTTTGCACCACTTTTCATTCCCAACTTGCTTGGGAAAGACAAAAATAGAGAGTATTTTATCCGAGTTAGGGACTTCCACTGTAGTGCAAGCCTGAAGTAAACAATTGTGAGGAGGTTGATAAGAAACAGATTTCTGCATCGTTGGTACAAAATGGTGGCTGGCTGCCATCTTGAATTTCAGTCCGAACCCCAAAACACTCGTTCTCGTCCCACAGTCATAACAAAGGTACCCAAGAAGTTTCATAAAGATCGGTTCATAAACACGGCCTCTAGCCCGAGCCGTATTGAATTGTTGACGGACAGACGGACGACTGGCCATGGCATAAGCTCAAATTTGGCTTCGCCAAAGTCGAGCTAAAAATCACTATTCAATTTTCATTCTTTTTTTCATTTTTTGTGCAAAAACACTGATTATGACCCCTCAGTGAAATTAGATCATCGAACCCGTTCCAATGAGGGGTCATAAGCTATGTTTTTGATGCAAAATGAAAGTGTCAATGACACTGTAGCTCAACTTGTCAAGACAAAGACATGTACATGTATAGTATGTGACACAGCAATGACAAACATCTAGGTAATGACCTGATAACAAAGATACATATAAAGTATTGTAACGGTCTGTACATAAATACTGACCGTTGCCTGTAACAAATGTATAGGTAAAGTATTGTAAAGGTGGGTGACAGTCAGATGCTGAACTAGAAAAAATCTTTTGAGTCCCAGAGTGGGTCTGACTGAACCCCAAAATATTTGTTCTCATAGCACAGTGATAACAAAGGTACCCCAAAACACACTCGTTCCTGTCCCAAGGTGAAAACAAAAGTACACAAGAAGTTTTGTGAAGATCATAAATACGAGCTGTATAGAAGTTGTGACAAAAAACTGATTGGACCTAATTTTGGTACAAAATGGCCACTGGCAGCCATCTTGAATTTTGAACCGCACTCAGAAACACTCGTTCTCATCCCAAGGTGATAACAAAGGTACCGATGAAGTTTCGGGAAGATCGGTTGATAAATACAGCCTCTAGCCTGAGCCGTATTGACATGTGCACTTACAGTGTATAAGTAGCACTGAATAAATCAAAGTTCATCTAATTTGCATAATTTCTGCACGAAAAAAAACCCCTTACAATATGTGATGTATTCCATGTTACTAAACATTCATACAAAAATTTATTAAAATCAGAACTTTCATACAGAAGTTCTATACAAAAGACTGATTGCACTAATTTTGGTACAAAATGGCTGCTGGTGGCCATCTTGAATTTCGGACCACACCCAAAAACACTCGCTCTCATCCCACGGTGATAACAAAGGTACCCAAGAAGTTTCGTAAAGATTGGTTCATAAATATGGCCTCTAGTCTGAGCTGTATAGAAGTTGTGTACAAAAAACTGATTAGACCTAATTTCGGTACAAAATGGCCACTAGCAGCCATCTTGAATTTTAGACCGCACCCAGAAACACTCGTTCTCGTCCCAAGGTGATAACAAAGGTACCCAAGACATTTCGTGAAGATCAGTTCATAAATACAGACTCTAGTCTGAGCCGTATTGACATGTGTACTTACTGTGTGTAAGTCGCACTGAAAAAATCAAAGTTCATCTAATTTGCATAATTTCTGCACGAGAAAAAAACCTGTATTATATGTGATGCATCCCATGGTACTAAACATTCACACAAAAAAATTATTCAAATCAGGGCTTTCATATGGAAGTTCTGTGCAAAAATCTGATTGCACCTAATTTTGTACAAAATGGCTGCCATCGGCCATCTTGAATTTCGGACCGGACCCCAAAACACTCGTTCTCATCCCACGGTGATACCAAAGGTACCCAAGAAGTTTCGTAAAGATCGGTTCATAAATACGGCCTCTAGCCCGAGCCGTATTGGCATTTGCACTTACAGTGCTGAAAGTAACCCCAAAAAACATCAAAATTAGTCTAATTTGCACAATTTACGTACGAGAAAAAAACCCGTATTATATGTGATGTATCCCATGGTACTAAACATCCATACAAAAAATTATTCAAATCAGAGCTTTCATATGGAAGTTCTGTACAAAAAACAGATTTCTGCATCGTCGGTACAAAATGGCAGCTGGCAGCCATCTTGAATTTCGGACCGCACCCAAAAACACTCGTTCTCGTCCCACGGTCATAACAAAGGTACCCAAGAAGTTTCGTAAAGATCGGTTCATAAATACAGCCTCTAGCCCGAGCCATAGCAGCTTGGCACTTACAGCTCTGAAAGTAACACTAAATAAATCAAAGTCAGTCTAATTTGCATAATTTACGCACAAGAAAAAAACCCGTACTATATGTGATGTATCCCATGGTACTAAACATTTATACAAAACTTTATTCAAATCAGAACTTTCATACAGAAGTTCTGTACAAAAAGTTAAAAAATTTATAGTAATTTATATACTTTTTATACTTACCAATGACCCAGACTTAGCTGGTGCTAACTCCAACAAAACCAGGGCCAAACACAAATTTTGCCCCCCAATCCCCAAAATTTGCATCCAAAACAAAAAGAAATCATGTCCTAAAGGACCTCCATAGTACGCCTCTACAGCGCATGCGCAGTGACGCAGTCGTCCCGAAATTGGCGCCAATTATCATTCTTACTGGCAGTGCCTGGTCAGCGCTATGTACTCAGCGGGGAGGCAAGAGTTCCCAACTCCAGGGAGGGCCATCCCCGTCTGTGTCATTGGTAAGTATAAAAAATATATAAATTACTATAAATTTTTTAACATTTTTATACTGTACCAATGACCCAGACTTAGCTGAATAGTAAACAGGCTGGAGGGCCTAGGACATAGAGGAAAATCCAATAAGCTCAACTATATAGTAAGAGGTAACCCCTTAAGGAGAAAAGGAGTATTAGTCTTTACATGTATCTTTCTTATTTAATATTAAATTAGAAAGATACACTACCCTTAATAATTGAGCACAATAACATTCATGTTCTCTATTAAAATCCAGTATAACCCTTATACTAATTATTTTTAAAGCAAGCCAATAAATAAAGTAGTCCAGAGAATTGAGACTCTTTATAATCATTTAAAAGTGTCCGAGTATTGTATATTAAAGCCCGTTTGACACTTGACATATACAAATGCTTCACACCGAGCTACACTTTAAAAATAAGACATGAATGAAATTAAACATTAATATTACACTTTAAAACCATCCCGGAAGCGACTCAGAAATACTGACTTGGAGGAGGCATTCCCTTGCTTTTCACTATAAAGCAGGTGACCTAAGGGAACACCCGCCCCCCCCCCCCCCCCCCCCCCCCTTCCCCTTGCCCTGGGTCAAATAGCCCAGAGCGAAGAGGGCAGCCGGACAGAGTCACTGCCGGAACAGAAAGCCTGCATAACTATAGTTGCAACTGTTTAGTGGACGACATTCTGAGCAACAGATAACGGACCTAAACAATGCAGGTCTCCAGAAATGGACTCAATATTTCTGAGATAAAAATTCGTAAATGTGGATGGCTGAGACCAATAAGCAGCCTTCATTAAATCTGTAATAGCAACACTATTAGCATAAGCCCAGGAAGTAGAAAGAGCTCTTACTTCATGAGCAGAAATCTTAAGCACAGACTGCTGAGAAGAAGATAAATCTTCATAAGCAGTACGGATAGTTAACTGAATCCATCTAGCAATAGAATGGACTGAAATGTCCTTTCTATTAGGCATCAAAGACAGAAAGAAACGTTTCCGTCCCTTTCTGATAAACTGAGATCTCTGTTTATAGATACGTAGTGCTCTAACAGGACAGAGTAAAGGCCTACGCCCGTCTGAAGACGGAAGAGCCTTAATAACAATAGGTTCCGGATATTTATTAGGAGCCTGATTCTTAGCTAAAAAACCCACATTAGTAGTGAAGGTGATAGTGTTCCCAACACTACGATAATGAGAATCATCCACCGATAGTGCATGAAGCTCACTGACTCTTCTGGCAGAAGAGAAAGCTAAGAGAAAAGCTGTCTTATAAGATAAGAATTTGAAATCTACTGTCCCAAGAGGTTCAAATGGCTTTTCCTTCAATTTAAGGAGAACCCAAGCTAAATTCCACTTAGGAATTAATCTAAGAGTTCTGGGTCTATTTATCGAAAAGTTTCTAACCAATTTCGATAAAGAGACATTAGATCCAATTTGTAAACTATCATGATGTGCATAGGTATCAGATAACATAGATCTATAACCCTTTATAGTAACAGGCTGCAGTTTGATTTCGTCAAACAAGTATACTAGAAAGTTTGCAATGTCTGGTATAGAGGGATCAAATATATCTACAGAATGATCCCTACACCAACGACGAAAATCCTTCCACTTAGCCGCATAGTTTAGCGAAGAGGAGGTCCTCCTACAGTTAGAAATCGCGTCCACTGCTCGTCCTGTAAAGTGCTTGCCATGCAAGAAGGACCGCACAACGGAAAAACATGAAGGTTGAGACCTTGCGGGTTGTGATGGAGTTGGCGCGATTTCCCCTGCGAAAGAAGATCCTCTCGTGGAGGAAGCTTCCGCGGTAGGTCCCACAACAGACACCTGAGTAGATTTATCCACGGTCTCTGTGGCGACAGAGATGCTACCAACAGAATCTTGCATTGAGATTGTTTTATCTTTAGCAATACTTGTTGAATTAACGGCGCTGGAGGATACGCATATCCTATCATTCCGTCCCAAGGGATCGACAGAGCGTCTACTGCAAATGCTCTTGGATCCGGACACGGGGACACATACGTCTGCAACTGATTGTTGAGATGTGTCGCAAATAAGTCTATCATTGGCCATTCCCATTGGTAGCAAATCTGATTGAATACTTGTTTGTTGAGAGTCCACTCCGACGGCAACAAGCGACCCTTTCGTGAAAGGGAGTCTGCTAGCACATTCAGACGACCCGGTATGTGACGGACCGAAAGAAGAACGTGATGTTCTAACGCAAACAGAAGGATTCTTTCCGTTAGATTGAACAACGGAACTGAATGAGTGCCTCCCTGATTCCGTATATACGCCACTACTGTCGTATTGTCGGATAGGATTTGGACATGAGCATCGTGAATAATGTCCATCCAGTGACGTAACGCAAGCCAAATTGACATCATTTCCTTGATGTTTATGTGCTTGCACAGGAATTGCGGATCCCAAAGACCCTGGCATCTCGAATCCGTTGGGATTAATGATGCACCCCAACCTGTTTGACTGGCATCCGTCATAACGGTAAAACTCGGATCCGGCAACTGCAGCGGAACTCCTTGAGTTAACCACTGAATGTTTGCCCAAGTCTGAATCTCTTGTTTCACTTGATCTGACAAGAGAACGTCTACATCGAGCGAATGAATTTTCACACTCCAATTCTGAGTCAGGAAAATTTGAAGAGGACGTGTGCGTAGCCGCCCCATCGGAATGAGATCCGCGGCGGCTCCGCACAGACCTATCAGTCTCATAAATTCTCTCGCCGTGACTTTGTCTGCGTGCAGACAATAGCGAGCGTAACAACTGACTAATTTCGCTCTGGTTAACGGCAGACGAACGAGATTGTTGTGCGTCTCGAAGCTCATTCCCAGATGAGTGAATGACTTGGACGGCACCAGATCCGTCTTCTCCTCGTTTACTATGAAACCGAGACGTCGGAGCAATAGAAGAAGATTCTGAACATCGTTCTGAAGCGTTAACTCGTTGCCGTACCTCTGAAGAATGTCGTCCAGGTAGGCCGACGTTACCGCAGACGAATGAGCTCGGAAGTAGATCATTACCGAGTTCATTACCCGAGTGAAAGCCCAGGGTGCTAGATTCAATCCGAAGCACATGGCCCGGAACTGATACACCACTCCTAGGACTGCGAAGCGTAGATACTTTCGGAATGTCGGATGTACCATGACGTGAAAGTACGCATCTTTGAGATCTATGCTCGTTGCATAATTGTTCACCCGAATACTCGCTCTGACCGATCGAATCGTCTCCATATAAAACTTCGGAGCGACGATCAGCTTGTTTATCCAGCTCAAATCTATGACTGGTCGGAACGAGCCGTCTGGTTTCGGAACCAGAAACAGATGGCTGTAGAATCCCAGAGATTCCTGGTTTTCTACGACCTCTACCGCGTTCTTCATTAAAAGAGACTGCACCTCTGATAACAGAGCGTCTCTTTTCTGTGGATTTGACGGAAGATGAGTCCACTTTGGACTTCGAGTTAATGGAGGCTTTCGTTTGAAGGATATCTTTAGACCTTCCGAAGTCACTACTCTCACCCAAGGGTCGTCCGTAATCGACGCCCACTCTTGTGAAAAACTCGACAACCTTCCGCCAACCGGAACGCGATAGAGGTTTAAGCCATCACCTCCTGGACCTGCGAGGCCTGCGGTAGGAGAAACCACGTCTTCCACGACCCGCACCTCGCCTCGTCGACCTCGGGGCGTCCGACCGATTATCCCGGCCTGAAGGACGTCCCGAACGAGAGTCGCTATCCTGACGGTCTCTCGAATAAGACCAAGAGGACGCACTGGAACCTCTATAGGAACCTCTCTTGGGCGCATTAGACCCAGAAGTGCCTGTCTTATTCGTGTCTGCTGTATCCGACTTTTTAGGAGCGGATCTGAACAACAGAGAATCATTAGCTTTCTTTTTAATTTTATCATAAATAGCGGAAAGCTTGCCGTCAAAGAGAAGTTCTCCTGAGACCGAAGCGACTCTAAGAGAGTTCTTCACCTTAGAATCCACTAGTGTGGACTAGTGTGGATGTAGCTAGGGCTGCGTCACGTCTAACCAACTCCAGATTTGCCACTGAAAGGGCGGAGTTACACGTGGAATAAGCTACTGCCCTTGAAAGAAGTCTTAAAGAGGATTGTATATCCTGAAACTCTTCCCCTTGAAGGTGCAGTGATAACGCCTTAGTAAGGTGATCTGCGTAAGATAAGGCATCTAAATTGGCTCTGTTAGACGCAATAGCTGTTTCCAACACCGCGGTTGGAATAGAAGCTGACGACGGTAATGATAGCTCTAAGTCTTCCGCCTCGTCGTCCATACGCAGAGGAACTCTCGGTATACCCTGTCCTGCCGTATCGAATTTATTCCTTGCATTAATGAAAGGCAGGTTAAGAGTATTAGCGGACAAGAAACCTGCTTTCCCCGTCCTGGAAGCAAGTTTAAATATAGCGTCGTTCAATAATTCAAATGTTCTTGCAACATTATTGGACTGCGACGGAAACTCGGGAGCGATGTCCCTGAACCGCTCAAAAAATTCAGAGCCCAATGACGCTATAATTCTCTTGTCCGGAAGCGCAGCAGTCTGGCCCGACGGAACAACTTGAGGGAGAAAGTGCCGGATGAAGTCCATGGCAGCTTTATGTTGTTCCGAAAGGGATAGCTCCAATTCATCCGTATCCCTTTCACCATCCGGTCGGACCTCCCGATGTTCCCGGTCGTCCGCCCCCGATGCTTCGGCGGAGCGTACCGACCCAGCGCCGTCGGATAATTCTCGATCCGACACCGTTTCTGTCGGCTGCTGGGATGCTGCGATAAGCTGTGCTATCTGCACAAGAATGTCCGACGTCGAGACCTGCGGAGGCGCAGTCTTTCGCTGCTTCGCCGAGGGCAGCTCCGCATCAGATGGCTCCCGCATACTTTTCCTATGCGAACGTCCGGAGTCCATCGGTCTCGAATCCCTGGCTGCCGGATGGTGTGACCTGGTCGCCGAAGAATCCTTCATCGGCGAAGCTGGTAAAATATCGGAGGTCACGCAGCCAAGGTGCGGTCGTGTGCGCTGACGAGAAGAGGAAGCCTTAACAGTCTCTGCGGACTGCTTATACAACGGAGCGTCCCGAGCGACGGACGTATGCTCCGCTAAAGACACATTTTGTACCACAACATCTGGTCTCAGATGTTGTTGTACGAGAGAGGGACCTCTCTCGCTCGCGGCCCGGCTGGACCTGGACGAGCTAGGAACCGGACTAAAAGGCTTCCTCCGTTCTCGTTTACTATCCGCCGTCACTGGGTGTGCATCTATTATGTTTATAGTGCTCGCATCACCCAAAATTTCCTCTTGGACCGCATCGGACGAACCCGGCTGCCGAACCATTCGGTGAATGGACGCTACACCGGGCGAGCTAGCGGACGACATTTGTCTAATCTCAATGAGCACTTTTGCCGCTAGCTCTGAATTCATTTGTGACGACGGACGCACACTTGAAGAAGATAACATGGAAACATCACCCTGTTCTGGTTCCTCTGAAATAGAAACTGAGAGAGTAGAGTGACCTTGTGGAGAAAGAGCCGGCATCGCTCTTTCTCCAGAAACAACATATCGTGACACACGTTTCCAATGTTTCTCATCCCAATGTTCACATATAGGACAGGGATTAATGCGAGAACACTGACTACAATTAATACAATGATCATGAAAGTCAGAGGAAGATTTCTTCCTATTACAATTTGAACAATGTCCCTTCATTGTGAAAGAACAACAATAAGTCCTAGTTACTCGCAAAAACCCCTGACACAAAGATACATAATAACATGATCCATTAATAAATGAAAAAACAATTGCAAAACAAAATAATTTTGAAAAAATATTTTTTCAGAGAAGCCCAAGTTGCTGAAAAGTAACGTTGAGCCCCGATGGATCCGATGGCAAAGTGTGGTCAAAAATTTTAAATTTATATAAAATAATTAATGAGACACTTTCGGATAATATAAATGTATCTTATAATGAGATAAACTACCACAAAGGCAAACAGCCCCCCTCAAAAAAGGCTGTTGCCAATGAAAACAAACAGTGTAAACACACTAGAAAACATGACTCCAGGCACTGAAAAAACTGGCCCGGAATCAGTCATCAATTACACTCTATCTGATGCAAAACAGAGACTCCCAGGGGAGAATCTGTAGAACATCAGATGGAAGATGCAGAACACAAACGTTATACACCCATGGGTGAAAACGTAACTATGGGGAAAATAACAGAAAACATTCTGTAACCAAGCAACTCTCCCAGGAAATTTTAGAAATGAAACTTCTCAAAAATATGCCAAAAGCATGGGAGAATTGCCAGGGGGGACTTTAGAAGGCTAGGGGAGAGGAAACACTGAATAAGCAGTGCAACAATTAGCAAGAATGACAACAAGAGGCCCATGCCTCGAAAATAGGCAACTTAACATAATTTCATCAAAAAATTTTAAGTACAGCCCTGATTATTTTTTGCCACTTCTTTTTCCTCTCCTCCTTCTATCCTCCTTAGAATCACATTTTCTCCAAAAATTACGTGTCTGGCATCCTTTAAACTGAGATTTACAAGCACAAAGATCAGTGAGATGTTGACTGATGAAGGGCCAAACAGAGAATGATAATTGGCGCCAATTTCGGGACGACTGCGTCACTGCGCATGCGCAGTAGAGGCGTACTATGGAGGTCCTTTAGGACATGATTTCTTTTTGTTTTGGATGCAAATTTTGGGGATTGGGGGGCAAAATTTGTGTTTGGCCCTGGTTTTGTTGGAGTTAGCACCAGCTAAGTCTGGGTCATTGGTACAGTATAAAAATACTGATTTTTGCATCATCGGTACAAAATGGCCACTGGCAGCCATCTTGAATTTCGGACCACACCTAAAAACACTCGTTCCCGTCCCAGGGTCATAACAAAGGTACACAAGAAGTTTCGTAAAGATCGGTTCATAAATACGACCTCTAGCCCGAGCCATAGCCAATTGTTGACGTACGGACAGACGGACGGACAGACGGACGGACGACGGGCCATGACAATAGCTCAAATTTGACTTCGTCAAAGTTGAGCTAAAAATGAAAAAAAGTTAGTGCTGCATGAATTTAGTTTGCAAGTGTCGTATACCTTTCATCTTGGGTCAAGGGTTAGCGAATATTCCTCATATTGCACTAAGTTAAAATTCAGGCCTCAATTGGGAGCCCAAATATTAACTGAGGAACTTGATTTCAGCAAACTTGAACATGTCTGCCAAAATGATGTTGTATACCAAATATCAAGATTCTGACTGATGGTTCTGGCGAAGAAGATTCTTTGAAGAGTACTTCTGATATTGCAGAAAGTTAAAATTTGGGCTCCTGTATTAAGCCCAAATATGAATCGAAGGGCTTAGTTTTAACATACTTCTATTCTCACCCTGTATGGATGCTGTATACCAAATATCAAAAGATTCTGATTGGTGGTTCTAGAGAAGACGACTTTTTTAATTTTTTTTACAAATATACTGACTCAGCATTTTTCAATTACCTTCTAGAGTACACTACGATACAACTAATGGCAAATTTTTTTTACCATCCTATTCTGCTGGTCCCAAGAATGCTTCAATCAAATAACAGTTCTCTGTTCCATGTGGTTTTGGAAATATGCGCAATTGAAAATATTTCTATTGTTACTGTGTTGATGCGGAAATTTTTTTCTTTTGCAGAAATCAAGAACTTGTGACTCAATATCACGTCATCCCAAATTTGGTTCAAATCGACTCATCAGTTTAAAAATAGAGATTTTGGGTGTGGGCCAAAAATCTTGCCCTTCCCATTACAAAGACAAATAGTGCTCTACGAACTTTGAATGCACAAACTTGATTCTATACCTCAAAAGAAAGCTCAGGACCAAATATCAAGGCATTGTACTCTTGAGAAGATTTTTTTTTTAATATTTGGCAACATTTTTCCCAACCTTCTCCCTATGAGGCAGGGCAAGTTGATTTGAACAAAATCAAAATGCGATGTCAGAACAAACAATCTCCTCAAATTTACATGAAATTGATGTAGCGGTTTGGGAGAAGTCGAGAATACTGTGTTCATTGATGATAGACAACGGACAATGAATGATGATTGATCACTGTAGCTCTCCATGACTTTCAATCAGGTGAGCTAAAAAAATACTCATGTTACTAATAAACTGTGAAAACCTATTTTTAGAACTCTTCCAGGCACCATGTTTTTTTTCCATAATGCACTTAGAAATTTAACAAATTCAGTCTTGTCTCAATAAGCTCTATCAAACAAGGATGAATTGGTTAAATTCCTAGTTGCATTGTGGGAAACATTTGGAGCTTGAAATTTTGATATTCTGGCATCAGTGTGCAGAGGGTTGAACTCTCTGCATGTGGCTGGCAGATATTCCTGCCCAGCACAGGGTTTCTCTTGTCTCTGAAATCAGTATAATTTGTGCATATTTAATCATATGGTCCCCTGTAAATGAAATGGACTTTTCACTAAATATTTCTTGTGTTACATTTAGATTAATTTTTTCATCAAATCTAGTCATGGCTGCTTTAAAGCAGCCATGACTAGATTTGATGAAAAATATCTAGAAAATACTCTGTGGGTTAAGAGTTAAGTTACAAAATGAACCATGGCCACTTGACCACCTGGACTTGAGGTAAAATAAAATTTGAGGATGGGTGTATTAAAAACAACAACAGATTTATAGCACTTATTTTCAATCTTGAGTTGCATATGTACATTTTTTCTTTCTGATTTTAAAAATATCTTTTGTAAATACAAAATGAATGGTCTACAACTCACATTTATACCAGTTTCAATTACTTTTACCATGAGATGTTTCAATCAGGTCTTTACTGATAAAGTTATTTGAAACATGAATATATCGGTTGACTAACTTTAATGAGCTGTTTCCAGCACCTGAATATTTCCTTTCACATACTTAAACAAGTTTTCAATCAATACAGCTAACAATGAAAATGTAACATGGGTCACTGAGGTATCTTACGCCTCAAGTTGTTCCATAACTTACAACAATTTGCATAACACAATACTAACTATTATTTATATACCCAATTTTCATTTTTAACCCTTCACCCAACGCAGACGATATCAAAATTTATTATTTTAAATATCATTTTTTCAAATTTTTCAAAAAATTTCAACAAAACCATATCATGTGACCTCTCGTTGGAACAAGCTCGACGAGCTCGTTCCAACGAAGGGGCACATGATATGGTTTTGTTGAAATTTTTTGAAAAATAATATTTTTTCAACTGCTTAATTTGCATATTACGCGGGCAGATGCGGCAGATTCGTTGGGTAAAGGGTTAACCTGTTCCTTCAAACAGTTTATTGACCTTCATAAGAATGTCTTATGTGAGGGCAATTAAACAATGTTTGGAAGATGAAAAATTAAAAAAAAAAATATTGGGCACTTTTTCGAATACTTTTTGCATCCAACTATAAATTAAGCTCTGAACAAAATGAACAGAACAGACATTTTCTTCCTTTGTTTTACAATACTGTGACTTCCATAAACCCTTTATTAAACAAAATGGCCTTTACCAAACATGACTACAAACAAAATGTTACTTCAAATGTGGACCATGAGGCCATAAAATAATTTTTGGGTGTCGTATGACCACACAAAAAAATGATTTTTTACGTCCTTAGGGTCCAAAGTTACACTATTGTGGTAGCAAAAAATTTGAATTTCATTTTTGAAAGTACCTAAACTGAAAGTATTGGGGCAAGAGTAACTCACATTATTTTAGAACTTAGATGACAAGCATGAATACTTGCCTACAGATAATTATTAGACAATAATTAGTGCATTTTGCATGTCTGTCAGAACCAACGACTGACTTAAATTATAAAACAAAGAATTTATAGAGAGTAATCGCTTGACTGGACTGGTTACGTGAAATAATTCATGAGAGGTGAGGGACTTGGTAAAAACATGAGTGCACGATTTCGCATGAGTGTTTTACAATATAGTCCCTCGCCTCTCATGAATTATTTCACGTAACCAGTCCAGTCAAGCGATTACTCTGTTTATTACTCTTCAGTTTCATTATTAACGATAATTATATTATTTAACCCTTTACCTAACGTAACAGCCAAAACCGGCCAGCGCTATTCTCAAAAATCACCTATTTATTTTCATTATTTTTTGTCTCTAAAACATAGGTTATGATCCCTCACTGGAACGAGCTCATCGAGCTCGTTCCAATGAGGGGTCATAACCTATGTTTTGGAGACAAAAAATGAAAATAGTATCTATTCAAGAATTTTTTTTGCAAGTGTCGTCTGCTTTTCATATTAGGTAAAGGGTTAAAAAATCAAAAAACAATAAAGTCCCCATTACACCCACGGCAAAGCGCCTACGTTTGCACGCACGGATACATGACACAATTGTTGATTGCATAATTCACTTGTGAAGTTATCGTTTATAATCAAACCCAGAACTCCCAGTAAATCACACTTTGGAAAGTTATAAACATGTACTAACAACAGCTTTACTAATAATTCAACATTTTGACACAAAAACATAGCTTATGGTCCCTCAAGGGAAGGAGCCTGATTTACTTGTTCCAATGAGGGTTTAACCCTTAAATCCTCAGATCAATACTATGATAATAACTACCGTATATACATGTTGATCTGCAAATGGCTTAACAGTGTTTCTACATCATTATGCATGCACAGGCAGTCATCAAAGATGCAAAAACACTTTTACTCTCTCCAGTCCATGCATTCAACCTGGTTCTTGTAATTTTTCTCCATTATTTTCTTCATTCTGCTATCAGTGTTTCGTACGTTCACAACTTTATTCAATCTTTTTTATTTCCATTTGCTGTTTAAACAATCTCACATATCGTTGCCTGGTGGCCGAGGTCGCTTCGCCACACCGTCTCTGGATGCCATTGGTCTGAGAGGGTATGTGTGCCTTATCTTCTAGGGTTAATTTAATCTACAATAGTAGCAATCTCATCATAATTAAAACACAACGGGGGCGAGGTGTTTTCGGCATCCATGCGACGATGTGTGAGTTCTTCGACTGATATTACACCACCTACAGGAGTATCTTTAACCTACCAGGGAGACGACTTACATAATCTGTAAGCTTTCTGTCGGATCCCCTTTCAAACTGTAACTTGTCTGCTCGCTACTTGTATACAATTGTATTGCTTGCTGTTCACATTTTGTTTACTTCCATTAACTGTTATTGAATATTGTATAAATATCAAATTCTTTAATAAATATTGTTTAAACTAAAAACACTGTCAAATTAAATACAGCCTTCAGTAGAGTTTTTAAGGTAGAATGCACTTGGGGCAATTTTTTCAATGCAATATAAAAGGGGTAGTTTGTGGCTGTCTGGGAACTTAAGGGTTAAGCTATGTTCTGGAGGCAAAAATATGAAAAAAAAATGCATGGGCATTTTTATTTTTATGAACAGTGCAAGGTTAGTTAAAGGTTTAAAACAGTTGCAGTATACACAGAGTAATTATGTCAGTGGGATTCCAGAAGGCAGTATCTCATTTTGCATGAAACACTTTTTTAACAAATTTGGAATCTGTGGATCTGATTACCTAAGGTGTACAGGACCAGAAGCAATTGATCAGAGTGAACTGTGTGTTTTGGTCCTAAATATTCACATGCAGCTCTTAAACGTATCATCAAAGCATTTTAAATGAAAGTGTCAATGACACTGTAGCTTAACTTGACTGTATTTTGTGTTTGATGAAAAGGATAATTTACAATGTTTATGAAAGGATTATGAAATACAACAAGAATTGGGATAATTGAGAATATGTTAATTTATGTTCTCTGCATGCTATGTTTTCAATAAAAATAACTTGAGGTGTAAAGAATTGAGGGGTGGGTTAATGTGGCCCTTACAGTTAATGTATGTCAACCAAAGTTACTAAGTTACAGTGAAATTATTCCAAAATGAGTCTTCCTATCAAGTTACAATGAAATCCCTACATAAATATGGCCTGAAGACTGTGCTAAAGGTTTTTGAGGCTTCAGGCCTCTGTAGCCATCATGATTGACTGATCGCAATCAAAAGGGGACGTCCTCATCTAGACATTATACTGAGTCAACTACCAAGTTACAATGAAATCCCTTCATAAATACAACCTGTAGTCTGTGCTAAAGGTTTTCAAGCTTTGGACCCCTTTAGCTGCCACAGTTTACCTATCGTGACCAAAAGGGGACGTTCTCATCTAGACATTATATGGAGTAATCCTACCAAGTTACAATGAAATCCCTCCATAAATACGACCTGTAGACTGTGCTAAAGGTTTTTTGGGTTTTCAGCTCATGCAGCCATCACAGTTGACAGATTGCAACCAAATGGGGAAGTTCTTATCTAGACATCATACGGAGTCATCCTACCAAGTTACAATGAAATCCCTTCATAAATACGACCTGTAGACTGTGCTAAAGGTTTTTGGGGTTTGGGCTCAGACAGCCATCACGGTCAACCGATCACGACCAAAAGGGGATGTTCTCATCTAGACATGACCTCAAACCTGCATATGAAATTTCGTGACGATCGGACAAGAACCATGTGGTGTAGCCTGTACTAAAGGAAAATGTGAAGAGACTGACAGACTGACTGACTTCTGCACACGTGATGGCAATATCTTATCTTGACTTTGTCAAGTTAAGCTAAAAAAAGTCTGAGGGAGATCTGATTAAAAAATGTTGTATCTCAAAATTCCCGTCTTGTGAACGGAGGTAATTAGCTTGTTTCTGATAGGTGGAACTGAAATGGGCGGGAAGCCTTGATTAACCACTCATAGTGTTAACCCTTTACCTAACGTGAAAAGCAGACGACACTTGCAAAAATAATTCTTGAATAACTAATTTTTTTCATTTGTTGTCTCAAAAACATAGGTTATGACCCCTCGTTGGAACGAGCTCGACGAGCTCGTTCCAACGAGGGGTCATAACCTATGTTTTTGAGACAAAAAATGAAAAAAATAGTGAAAATTAATTGGCGATTTTTGAGAATAGCGCTGGCCGGTTTTAACCGTTACGTTAGGCAAAGGGTTAATGGCACAGGTCATACAATGACAAGAGATATAATCAATTCAAAAATATTGTATAATTTTCATTATGCCAAGTTAACTCTCAAAATATCGTATCACCACCTACAAGTCATTTTTCTCATAGAACACACGTCTAATAGACTCTATTTTAGTTATTTGAAACAACGAATGTTGCTTTCTGTTTGAAGAGCCACATATACTCTGTTCTGTATTAACCATATTTGGAGTTATTCAGTTTTTTGACTCTCCTGAAAAGTTGGAAAATTCGAGATATGACATTGTGAAAGCCTATCGATGATATTATGTATTTAGTTACTCACAGGAGAGAAACACTCTTGACCGAACTTGTAATTTTCAATAGAAACTTGAGAACCCTACAAGCAAATCTGGAGTTCATTTCCTGATGTGGAGTCTCCCCAGAGTGTTATGAACTGCAGCTCTTGTTGGGTTCTGTAGTCTCTACTGGAATAGTGAGAAAGTATGTGGGTATATGCCCATCCACTGATTGGCTGAATGCCAAATTACTCTGCATAGACTGAATTTTATATAAGATATATTGTGACTCCATAATTTTGAGAAGCTTTGGCCATTTTGTTGTGTTATGAGTTTGTAATCTAGATTGTTCATTCTCGTAGATGAGTTCCATGTTGTCGTTCATAAATCATTCTGTGTTTTTGTTTCATGTAAGCTTCAACGGCACCTCCAGTCACACCCAAGTCACCATCTGAAAAATGGAAAAATTGTGTTTAACCAAAATAAACCAAAATAAATAAATAAAACGAGCTGGACTGTCGTCTGGTGCATACCCCCACATGGTGTCCCGCCTAGTGTAGGCATACCTATGACCAACAAATATTATAGAAAATAATGAAAGTTATGAATATTCTTGGACGGACTCACACATGGACAGACAGACACACAGACAATCAAGTATACCCCCTCCCCCATTTTCTTTGAAAGTGGAGGTATAACAATTTCCAACAATTTCTAAGTCAAAAGGAATGGTAAATTGTTTGGTGTTTGGAAGTTTTATGGAATGAGGCAGAAACCTTTGTCATAGGCAAACTGCATGCCATATTTCACTGAAATCTGATGACCCATACCTGAGAAACAGGCTGAACAGACAAATAATGTATATTTCCTACAATTTCTAAGTCAAAAAAAGGGGGATAACTCTAAAAAGGAGAATGTGAGAAATATCGTTGAATCCTTCTTTTAAAGCCTATACCATAAGCAGTGTTCACGGCAAATTTCACTGCAATAGAACATTCGATACCCGAGATACAGGCTGTACAGACAAAATTTGGCTCGGACGTACACAATTTCTAAGTGAACAAGTAATAAAAACAAGTAATAAAAAAAAAAAATAACTGGTGTGGGCATACCTATTACCAACAAATATTATAGAAAATAATAATTTACTTAAGTTATGAAAGCTATGAATATTCTCGGACGGATTCACACACGGACGGATGGATGCACAGATGCACGGACAGACAGATGCATGGTCGCATGAAATTCAGTATACCCCCATTTTCTTTGAAAGTGGGGGTATAAAAAAAAACAAAAACAAAAGAAGACAAAAAAATATTAACAAAAACCACCAGAATGAGAAGGCAAAAAATTATATCTTGACTCCTGAAGCATATACACATGCACTCTCTCTAGATCCTCAGTTCGAAAGTTCGTGAGGCATGAACTGTGGGTTTAATGCTGTCATAGCATACTGTCCTCTCAGGTGAGGATTTTACAATGGTTAGCCCTGTGCACAGAGTCATACTCAGCAACCAGATAGGAGGACAAATTGAGAGAAAAGTCACTTCTCCCTCTGGAATCTTCATGGAGAAGTCAGTTGAAAATAAGGAGAAGCGAGCCGAAAAAGAGACCTGAATGAGTTTTTGCATGATGTTTCTAATTTATATTAGGCTTCACAAAGTAGATCATCTGTTTTTTAGGCCATTTTTTGTAAAATTGCATGCATGGATGTTTTTTATTTTATTTTTTATTTTTGTAATTATTTATTTACCATTAAAAAGTTCATGTTCTTGGTTTGTTTTATGTTTTAGGCCTCATAATCTATAGAATAGCATTGGTTGTGGTGTGTTACGTCCTTGAGTGCAAGAAGGCTTTGCAAAGCCTTGTTGCACTCAAGGGGCAATTTTATTAACTTGGGTAAAATATCCAATAAAAACCATTTAATTTTTATTTTTTCAAGTTTGCATTCTTTATAAAAAGAGAGCATGCGGCAGCCAAAAGGACCACGTGGGAGGGCCTGAGAAACAGATTATTTATTTTTTAGTCCTTATTATTTATTTGTAAGATTCTTTATAATACAAAACCAATAAATTCCACAAATATATTATATAAATCAATTAATTTGTGAAAAATCTAAATTTTATAGTAAATTTCCTTTCTTATTATACCTACCACAATTGTTTACTTCAGGCTTGCACTACAGTGGAAGTCCCTAACTCGGATAAAATACTCTCTATTTTTGTCTTTCCCAAGCAATTTGGGAAAGAAAAGTGGTGCAAAAGCACCAATAAAAAATAAGCCAAAACTGGGTCGAATGCAACCGGCGCAGACCCAGTACGGGACGCTCTCTCCCAAGTACAACTCCACGACTTCCGTTGCCAGTGCGCATATACCGTCTCTAAAGACTCATTCTTTTTGAATCTGTAAACGTTAGAGTTATGTGATCAGCGGGGAGGAAAGATTCTTTACCCGTAAAGAAGACGGGAGGGCCTCCATGTAAACAATTGTGGTAGGTATAATAAGAAAGGAAATTTACTATAAAATTTAGATTTCTTATCAACCTACTCACAATTGTTTACTTCAGGCTGAATAGACAAAAGGCTGGAGGGAATCGCATAACCAACCCACACATAACCGTGAAGCAGAAGGAAGAGGTCCCGAGGCTTATCAACCATAATGTCGCAATCATTGGTAAAGGACAATGACAGGAGACATATGGGCCTGTGTGACACACAGACAGAAAAAGGGCAGTAACAGCACAAGGCTGAAACTGACCTTCAAGAAGCCTAATGGCTATGGCAACAGCCTGAGCAGAAGAAAGAGGACCCAGGGCAAAAAGGTCCTCCGACTGCTCCTGCAACTGGCGCAAATAAAAGGTGGAGAAAGTAGAAGCATTTCTCCAGTAGGTTGCCTGCATAACATCCGACAATTCGACAGAGTTAGAATAAGCCCAAGAGGTGGACAGTGCCCGCACCTCGTGGGCAGAAATACGATTGGTAATACAATCGCCAGCTGCTAAACGACCATAAGCCGTATGAATAGCAAGACAAATCCATCGAGAAATGGATTGAGGAGAGATCTTCTGTCGACCCAGAATAAGAGACAGAAAAAAAACGTTTTCTGCCTTAACGTATGAAGCGTGTCCGATCGAGATAAATGCGAATAGCACGGACCGGACAGAGCAAAGGGCGATTACCCTCAACAGAAGGAAGAGCCCTGATACAGATAGGAGGAGTAGTAGTATCTGGTAACTGATTCTTGGCCAAAAAGGAGCAATCAGTGGTAAAAGTCACATATATGTGAGAAAATGCATATCCACCTGGGATAAAGGTTCGAACGGTGCCCCCCCCCCCCCCCCCCCCCCCCCCCCCCCCCCCCCCCAAGCAAAGCAGCACCCATGAAAGATTCCAAAGTGGAGTAAAAAGAAAAGTGCCGAACAAGCTTGGAGAGGTAAGGATTAGTGCCGATACGACGCTTCCCCACATAAGAAAAAGTCTCTGAAAGCATGGACCTGTAACCCTTGATGGTAACAGGCTGGAGACCACGAGAATCAAACAGATATACCAGAAACTCCGCAATCTGTGAAATCGAAGGATTGGCATAATCAACAGAGTGATCAGCACACCATCGACAGAAGACCTTCCATTTAGCTGCATAAGCTAAACCAGTGGAGTGCCTCCTTGAAGAAGAAATGCACTCCACTGCTCGTCTCGAAAAACCTCTACGGAGGAGACAGGACCTGACAAAAGATATGCGTGAAGGCACAACGAAGTCGGGTCGACGTGAAACCTCCTCGGGTGACCTTGACAAAGAAGGTCGTGACGTAGCGGGAGACGTGCCAGAACCGCCGCCATCTGCGAGCGGAGCTGATTGATCCACACCCGCTGAGGCGACAGGGGAGCGATCAGAATGATTCGACAACTGCAGGTTCGAATTTTGGCGAGAACCTGAGGAAGAATCGGATCCCGCGGGAAGGCGTAGCCGACTAGACCGTTCCAATCGAGTGACAGAGCATTCACGGCAAAAGCCAGAGGATCTGGACACGGGGACACGAAAGTGTCCACCTGATGGTTCCAACGAGTCGCAAAGAGGTCGATGTGGGGACGTCCCCAGAGACCGCAAAGCGACTGGAACACTGCCCTGTGAAGCATCCACTCGGTGGAAATAACCCTGCCCTGTCGGGACAGGGAGTCGGCTAGGACGTTCAGACGACTGGGAATGTGACGAACAACCACTCCGGCGTGAACATCCTGAGTGAGCAGTAGAAGATCCTGAGCTAATTCGTACATCGGAACCGAGTGCGTGCCGCCCTGGTTCCGAATGTAAGCAACCACTGTCGAATTGTCGGATAGCAGAAGGACCTGGCGATTCGACAGGTGAGGGATCCACTGCCTGAAACTCAGAAGAAGAGCAAGAAGCTCCTTCTGGTTGATGTGTAGAGCTGCTTGATCCTGGTCCCATATCCCGTGTAGGGAAAGACCGAGAGGATCCAACGTCGCACCCCATCAGAGATCGCTGGCATCTACCATCAGAACGCGATCGGATGTGGGTAAGTCCAATGGAACACCCTGCTTAATCCACTGAACATCTGTCCAGGGAAAAAGGTGAGGATACAGAGATTCCGGAAACGGAAGCACCTGATCCAGAGAATCTACATTCGGCCTCCAACGACTGAGCAGAAAGTGTTGGAGAGGTCTGACACGCAGCCGACCTAGAGGAATGAGATCCGTCACCGAACCGCAGAGACCGATCAGCCGGAGAAAACTCCGAGCGGTTGCGGACATGGACTGGGACAGAGTCAGAGCAAAAGTTGAGAGAATCACAGCCTTGGCCTGGGGAACCGCTACCAAATTGAATTTGGTTTGGAAATACATCCCCAGATGACAAAACGACTGAGAAGGGACCAGGTCCGACTTCTCCTCGTTGACTCTGAATCCTAGCGAAGTGAGCAAGCTCAACAGATTGGCGACTTCCGACTCCATTAAGGCAGCATTGGAATGCCTCTGGAGGATATCGTCCAGATATGCCGAAGTAGTCACCCTGGACTGTGTGCGATGGAACGCTATCACATGCGACATCAGTCTGGTGAACGCCCAAGGAGCCAGGTTGAGGCCGAAAGGCATGGCCTTGAACTGGTAAACTCGCCCCAGAAAAGCGAACCTGAGACACTTCCGTGACGTTCCAACGAGTCGCAAAGAGGTCGATGTGGGGACGTCCCCAGAGACCGCAAAGCGACTGGAACACTGCCCTGTGAAGCATCCACTCAGTGGAAATAACCCTGCCCTGTCGGGACAGGGAGTCGGCTAGGACGTTTAGACGACTGGGAATGTGACGAACAACCACTCCGGCGTGAACATCCTGAGTGAGCAGTAGAAGATCCTGAGCTAATTCGTACATCGGAACCGAGTGCGTGCCGCCCTGGTTCCGAATGTAAGCAACCACTGTCGAATTGTCGGATAGCAGAAGGACCTGGCGATTCGACAGGTGAGGGATCCACTGCCTGAAACTCAGAAGAAGAGCAAGAAGCTCCTTCTGGTTGATGTGTAGAGCTGCTTGATCCTGGTCCCATATCCCGTGTAGGGAAAGACCGAGAGGATCCAACGTCGCACCCCATCAGAGATCGCTGGCATCTACCATCAGAACGCGATCGGATGTGGGTAAGTCCAATGGAACACCCTGCTTAATCCACTGAACATCTGTCCAGGAAAAAAGGTGAGGATACAGAGATTCCGGAAACGGAAGCACCTGATCCAGAGAATCTACATTCGGCCTCCAACGACTGAGCAGAAAGTGTTGGAGAGGTCTGACACGCAGCCGACCTAGAGGAATGAGATCCGTCACTGAACCGCAGAGACCGATCAGCCGGAGAAAACTCCGAGCGGTTGCGGACGTGGACTGGGACAGAGTCAGAGCAAAAGCTGAGAGAATCACAGCCTTGGCCTGGGGAACCGCTACCAAATTGAATTTGGTTTGGAAATACATCCCCAGATGACAAAACGACTGAGAAGGGACCAGGTCCGACTTCTCCTCGTTGACTCTGAATCCTAGCGAAGTGAGCAAGCTCAACAGATTGGCGACTTCCGACTCCATTAAGGCAGCATTGGAATGCCTCTGGAGGATATCGTCCAGATATGCCGAAGTAGTCACCCTGGACTGTGTGCGATGGAACGCTATCACATGCGACATCAGTCTGGTGAACGCCCAAGGAGCCAGGTTGAGGCCGAAAGGCATGGCCTTGAACTGGTAAACTCGCCCCAGAAAAGCGAACCTGAGACACTTCCGTGACGCCCGATGCATCGGAACGTGGAAGTAAGCGTCTCGCAGGTCGATGCTGGCCGCGAAATCTCCCTGGTGAATTGATTGGCGGACCGACCTGAAAGTCTCCATACTGAACTTGGGAGCAATGATAGACTGGTTCAGGATACTCAGATCGATAACTGGTCGGAGTCGGCCGTCCTTCTTCGGCACCAAGAACAGGCGGGAATATAAACCCACTGACTGAATGTTCTTGACGACCTCGATCGCCCCCTTTGCCAGGAGATTGGCAATCTCCGTGGACAAAAGTTCCCGATGTAAAACGTCTGAAGGAACTGTGGTTGGAAGAGGCACCCTTGACAGAGGGGGGTGCCGTCGGAAGGATATTCGCAGCCCGGACCGAACAACATCTAACACCCACGGATCGGATGTGATGGTGGCCCAATAGTCTGCGAACTCTGCTATCCTTCCTCCAACCTGGGATGAGTCGAGCTGAGGACCTTCATTTCGAGCCCCGACAAGGCCCGCGAGAGGAGAAACCACCTCCTCTACTAAATGAAGAATCCTGAGACTTCCCTCGATTCTGCCGACCCTTACCTTTACCCCTTGAGTAAGAAGTAGAGGCGGCGGCAGAAGGACCAGCCTTTTGCTTCACAGAGGAAGCAGAAGGGTACTTGTTAGGCTTGGAACGGCCCTTGCCTCCCCTAGAAGGCTGATCAAGCTGACGAAACAGCAGCTGATCTTTGGAATGACGTAGGACGTCATCCCGGAAAAGTTGCGGACCTGCCAAAGAAGCAGATCGAAGAGCAGCACGCTGCTCCTCGGGAAGGGATCATCCTGTGTCCAGCACAGCATCCCTTCGAACTAATTCCAGATTAGCCGTGTTACAGGCATGCGTGCGAGTAAGATGCATAAGCGCCTTGGACAGCACATGCAAAGGAGCCTGTACCTCGTCAAACTTATCTGGAGGCAGATAAGCAGCCAAAGCTGAGACGACATGATCTGAGAGAAAGCATGCCAAGCATCTCTCTAGATAAGCCCAACGTGGACTCCAGAGTCGTCATTGGAATGACGGCAGACTTGGGCTTGGAAAGCCCGAGGGAAGTGGAGTCCTGATCCAGAACCGTCAAAGTCTGGCAGACCGACGGATTGGCGGAATCGTAGGAACGATAACGCACAGGAGGCAAAAAGGTGTCAACCCTGGTGAAGAACGAAGTCTTCAGAGCCTTGGAATTCAGCTTGGAGTCCAATGCTGAAAAAGCTTCAACCACCTGTACCGACTGGCACGGTCGAAGGTGCCCAGAAGCAGGTTGCTCCATAGGCTGTTGGCGTGCGACCGATGATCGCGCCCAGGCTGACACCGTCGGCTGGTTAGCAGGTTTGAGATCAGGCAGAAACACAAAGTCAAGAGCTGCCCCCAAGTCCGAAGACTGCTGGCCCTCGACCTCAAGCATGTCGGACTCCTCCCCAGAGTCGGAAGACACATAGCCCATCGTGGGCAAACCAGCTGACGCCTCCCATGGTGTCGGGACACCAGGGGAATCAGAAACCGGCCTGTTTCCAATCCTGGGAGGCTGTGAGATAGGAGGCGCCTGGAAACCACTCATAGCCTCGCTAGAAGCAACAGGAAGGCTCTTAGAAAGAACCTGAGTAAGGAGAGGGCCTCCCTAAGCTCAATGCCCGTACCGACCGGTTTGACAGGGGAGCGATCCGGCAAAGTGGCTTCACCTCCGACCCTCTTAACCAGCAAAGGGTCACGATCCTCCAAAACACCCGACGCGGGCAGCAGCTGAAACATCTGAAGGCAGACGTGTATAGGGGTACGAGGCACCCCGAGGATCAATATGGCGAGAACTCATGAGAGTCACCGTGGACCTCTGCGGGGCAGAAGGTCCAGGCTGCACAAAAGGCGTTGGTCCCCCAAAACTGGTCGTGAGGCCAGAATGAGTAGACGGAAACGCCACGGAGTTCATAGTGTTTCCACTAAGAACATCTGAATCCAAAGATACAACTGTGGTGCTTGACGGCGAAGAGACCACAGAGAAGGGTTCGGCCGGCAGCCCCTTCCGACTTCGCCGAGTTAAAGTCAGGGAAGGCTGAGGCCGATATCCCACGTCTACAGTACCGGACATTCCTGCAGTCCCCTGCAGCAAAAAGGCCGGCTGAAACTGACGACGAAGCAGACGGACCAGCAGTAGTAGTAGATACGTCGGGAGTCGTTGAGGCTGGTGAAAAAGTAGAGAGAGCACACCGGCTCGGCTCCGAAGGAGGAGTCACAACCCTAGTGACAGCCTCAGATGTCGACTGGAGGGGGACCGTAGTCCCGGAACCAGGCACCTCTTCACCAGAACACTCAACGGCTCTCGCAGTATCCACTACAGGAAAAGACTGCACATCCCCCACGGAGGAGGAATAGCTCTCACCAGACAAGGTCGGCTCGGGAGGCCCCGAACGACCACGTTCTCCTTTCCCGCGGGAGCGGGAGGCACGGCCACGAGAACGAACGACACGGTTAACTGACGCCCAGAAAGTGGATGACCATGATCCACAGACACCACATGGCCGCTCGGCCGAACACCCATTACAGGAGGAACAAGACGAATGTAAATCGTCCACATGCTTTGGCAGCAGACATTGCCCACAAGGAATTGTCCTGGGCATGATAGAGGTGAGAGGAGCAGAGAAGGTGAAATCAGAAAACAGAAGAACACCCCCAAAGAAGAGAGAAAGGTGACAGAAACAAAGACCCCAGACGGTCGACCGGGAACCACACAACAGGATGACTACTCTCAAAAGAAAGAAGAAAAACTGTAGGAGTGGTACCCCGCTGACACCTAACTCTAACACAATTAGAAAATTAAGCAAATAAAGCATTAACAATAATTGTGAAATATTATAAGTCCGAACCGCATGGCACACGAAATTCGCGCGCGACTCGAAAGAGAACAATTAAATATACATTATGGATAATTAATATAAAAGAGAATATAAAAAACACTGTTTCTGAGAATACAAAGGATACACTGATGCACAATGAATCAGGAATCATCAAACATCGAGCTGGAGAAACGCTGATAAGCGTTCAAAAACATCTCGACACGAAGTGGATTATAAAAAGAATGAGTCTTTAGAGACGGTATATGCACACTGGCAACGGAAGTCGTGGAGTTGTACTTGGGAGAGAGCGTCCCGTACTGGGTCTGCGTCGGTTGCACTCGACCCAGTTTTGGCTTATTTTTTATTGGTGCTTTTGCACCACTTTTCTTTCCCAAATTGCTTGGGAAAGACAAAAATAGAGAGTATTTTATCTGAGTTAGGGACTTCCACTGTAGTCAAGCCTGAAGTAAACAATTGTGAGTAGGTTGATAAGAAATACTGGTCACTTTTTAAGTTATATGTTTCCTTCCTTGTAAATGACAGGCATCTAGAGTAAGATAACTGAGAAGAGTACACACATAAATGTCAAGAAAGTTAACGTTTTGGATATCCAATTCTCACTTCTGAAGAGAAATTAAATTTGATTTTTTCCAGATAAATAGCCATGTATAAAAAATTTTGAGGGCAAAAATCTATTGTTTTGAATGAGTCTTCAAATAGAAAATGACAGCCCAATCTTTGGCATATCACCTACTTTCATTGTGAAAATAAAATGTAGGGTTAGGATTATTTACAACACATTTTTTGAGCAGTTGATTATATTTTTAGTTACAATCAAAATTAATCAAACCATCAGTTAAAACTTACAATAAAACTTTTTGTAGTTGAAGTTACTTTTTGAATTACATGTGATACTCACATAATTCCAATGTGGAGTATAGTTTTCACAGGGCGACATTAACCCTCAAGGGCCTGGACAACTGTCTTAAATTAACAATTGACCTAGCCTGTACACAACCTGTGGCTTAGCAGTGATTTCTGGTCAAGACTTGGCTGTCTGTTTAGGCAGCCAAGAATTGACTAGAAACCACTGCCTAGGTAATTTGTCTATTATTAGCAGGATTTGCTCATGATGGCATGTTGAGGGCATCTGTTCTGAGGTTGTAAAACTCGAAAAAGGCCATAAAGGGTCAAGATCCCATACAGCCACAAACAGCCCATCTTATATTGCTCTGTAAAAGTTTTCCGAAGCGTATTCTTCCCTGAAAACTCATCTGGTAGGATGCATTTGTAGAAGCACTGTTAAGTCATCTGCAGCTGTGCACCTGTGTATAAAGTAATTACAAAAACTTTAATCTGAGTTAAGGGTAAGGGGTAACTGGTAGAGTGCTGGAAGCCCATTTTTGGGCTTTATTCTAAAGTGCAGGTGCTTCACCTTAAATGCATCATTTTTGGTGGATGAGCTTCATATTATCTTTGAAGTTAAATAATTTTGTCTGTTAGGATTTCCCTTGTTACAATTTATGAGAGAGTGCCTATAGGCACTCTCTCATGAATTGTAAGAAGGCAAAGACACATGAACAAATTTTGATGACAAAAAATAATTCAGCACTCTACCAGTTAAGAGTTACTATGCTTTTCAGTTGTTTTCAGTGAAGATCACATGAAGTTTGCCATCCAAGAAGCCCAAGTCAATTGATCGGCTGGTCACTGAAAATACTTGTTGCCCACTGGAGACCCCTTCAAAGTATTCAAAAAGAGCGAGGCCACAAAGTTGCCACAACACAGATCTTCCTTAAACCATGCTACTAGGCTAAGGAGAGGCATCAATACAAGTTGTACCACTTGCTCACTTGTCATAGGAAAATAAATAGGTTTAAAGCAAAACAAACATTACAAATGGTTTCACTCAAAATATTACCAGCACTGCAAAGTCTGGTGAAATCAGTTAAACTGTTCTCTCTCCCATTTACTTTCAACTCAACCCACACACACAATCAACCTCCAACATCATGCCAACAGATGGCATGATTCTAGAATACATTTCTTTTGAGAACTCAAACTCAAGAGATTGACTCATGAGATGTAATTTAGAATATTTCTGTTTTTGATATAAGGTGACATCAGTGTAACAGATCAGGGAATTCCATTAATTACAAATGCACATTTCTCTTCACTTTTTCTTCCCCTCCTTCCCTTCCTCATCACACATTCTGAACAAAACCTCTGAGAAATTCCAAAATTACAAGGGTGAGAAAAATTAGATCATTTGTCAAAATGCTCAATACAGGATCTATTTTTGTTTTCATCAGATAAAAACAGATGATAATTGATCAATTGCCCAAGGCTTAATATTACAAGTACTTGATGCACAAATGACTATATGATGAGGTTCAAAAAGTAATTACACGCAAAATAATTAATCTTAGCAGTTATTTATTATTGTTCAGCACTGTGTGAGATATTAATCACTAGCCACAATAAAATAATTTCTAGATTTTATCTATAATTTCATTTAATGCAACTGAGAGTGGGAAAGGATCTGTTATGTGTGATGTGTTATTAACACTTACACTGCCAAAAGTAACTACTGTCACCTACTGTATGATGATTATCTGTATGTTCTGGTATATTGATGAAACGGTTGGCCCATTTTTGTAACCGGCCAACCGACGGGCATAACCAGATTTCAACCGGATATCCGTTAATTTCAACTGCTGGTATTATTGTATTGTCTATGATGCAAAATCAGTAAGGAATGGTGAGAAAAGAGTTCAAAACACTGCCACATGACTTCTGCAAAAAGTAAACAAACAAAATCCATGGAGGGCCAACGGAAATCGTTGATGTGCAAACATTCGTTAACATATTGGTAACTGTGATCATCTTGCATTGCCCAATCACAAAACCAGGCCTTGCCATTTGAAAGTCAAAGGCACACGACATGCCGCACACCTGAAATAAAGTTTACATGTGCGATTTGTACCCATGTGCATGCATTTGTAATGAGAGCTGATTGTCATTGATATTGCTTAAGAATTTTTCAACCAGTTTGTAAATTGTAGTTAGGCATAATTAACTGTATTAGCAAAGAGCCTCTTACCTCGAATGGCTTGAATATGAAGTGATCATATCATCATAGAGGGAATATGTACTCCTAATTTTTTGAGTATGTTTTTCAGTTCACTGCTAAGACAAATGTCACAAACAGTTCCACGTTTTTATTTACCTTTTCATCACAATGAAATTTCTGGCGGAAATATGCTGCAAATCATGAAAAGGGTGTGGTAAGAAATTATTATTTGCATCATTGACCAAGAGCCCTTCATTGTCTGACACTGACCATTGAAAAACAAATTTTAAAATGCAACATTTTAAAACATTTTTTTTTTTTTTTTAAGACATATGTTATTACTTTTAAACCGTTTTATAAAATCAAAACATGTTTTTTCTGAAACACGATGGTAAAGTACCAAACAATCTATTTATTTTGGTAGTACCATTACTCATGATTTTTTTTCAGCATTATAATCTGCAATAACAACACCTCACCAAAGAGAAGAATGTCAAATTTGTCTGTAGAAGACTATGTTACATTGACAAGCACATGCTCACTGCTGCCCATGCAGAAAACAATCTGCAGTGCACTCGACTTTTGGCAGTTTGTTACAAACATTTTTATCTGCGACTTGTCATCCCAAGCGACCAAAATAACTGTTTATTCAACATTTCAATACCTTAACCCTTTCATGTTACATCGAGTACACATCATTGTAAATCGACAAATGTTTGGTAGCTTTGAAAATACTTGTGTCAGCAAAAGAATTCTACTGTCTCGAGGTAAAATACTATTTATTTCCAGATGCTTTCCTGTAAACTATATGTATAGTAGTTATCCGGTTGACAGGTTTTCTAACTGGTTATGCTGATAACTGGTTGCAAACCGGTTATCCGGCTAACCATTTCAGCACTATACTTGTATGCGCAGATCAAACCTTCCATCTGATTAATTGTTGGAAAGGGCTCAGAGAGCCCTTTCCAACAATTATTCAGAAGATAGAGTTTCAAGTATGTCATAAATCTTTTAACATACAGGCGTACATAGAGGTCCTCCATATATGGCTAAAGTGGGCGTGGCAGTAAAAGATTTAAACTAAACCAAGTAAAACATCAGGAGTCCTAACTATCAAAGTGAATTGTTTGATAAATTGTTACAGATGTTATTTGAGTGTAATTCAAAGATCCCTTGTCAAAATTCCCTTCTTCTGAAATATCATCATGTTAAGGTACAATAAAATACAAATAAAATCTCAGAAAAAGGTTCCAGTAGACCTGCAATTCCCAACTTGTAGATTCTATTCCCTTTTCTCTATTTTTATCAGCTCACCTGACTGAAAATCAGTGTGTGTTACGGCCACCACATCTGTCATCTGTAAACTTCTGCATTTCAGTCTTTTTCTTCAGTAGTACATGTTCTAGACCAATCCAAACAGATTTGACAAACATTATCTTTGGGGAGTCTCTCTTAAGTTTGTTTGAATTATGTTACTAACCCATATAGGGTTGGGCAATGCCCAAAATTCTTAAAATGAAAGTGTCAATGACACTGTAGCTCAACTTGTCAAAACAAAGACATGTACATGTATAGTATGTGACACAGCAATGACAAACATCTAGGTAATGACCTGATAACAAAGGTACATATAAAGTATTGTAATGGTCTGTACATAAATACTGACCGTAGCCTGTAACAAATGTATAGGTAAAGTATTGTAAAGGTGGGTGACAGTCAGATGCTAAACTAGAAAAAATCTTTGAGTCCCAGAGTGGGTCTGACTGAACCCCAAAATATTTGTTCTCATAGCACAGTGACAAGAAAGGCACCCCAAAACACACTCATTCCTGTCCCAAGGTGAAAACAAAGGTACCCAAGAAGTTTCGTGAAGATCAGTTCACAAATATGAGCTGTGTAGAAGTTGTGACAAAAAACTGATTGGACCTAAGGCAGCCATCTTGAATTTTGGAATGCGCCCAGAAACACTCGTTCTCGTCCCAAGGTGATAACAAAGGTACCCAAGAAGTTTTGTGAAGATCGGTTCATAAATACAGCCTCTAGCCCGAGCCGTATTGACATGTGCACTTACAGAGTATAAGTAGCACTGAATAAATCAAAGTTCATCTAATTTGCATAATTTCTGCACGAGAAAAAAACCCGTACTATATGTGATGTATTCCATGTTACTAAACATTCATACAAAAATTTATTAAAATCAGAACTTTCCTACAGAAGTTCTGTACAAAAGACTGATTGCACTAATTTTGGTACAAAATGGCTGCTGGTGGCCATCTTGAATTTCGAACCACACCCAAAAACACTCATTCTCACCCCACGGTAATAACAAAGGTACCCAAGAAGTTTCGTAATGATCGGTTCATAAATACGGCATCTAGCCTGAGCCGTATAGAAGTTGTGTACAAAAAACTGATTAGACCTAATTTCGATACAAAATGGCCACTGGCAGCCGTCTTAAATTTTGGACCGCAGCCAGAAACACTCGTTCTCGTCCCAAGGTGATAACAAAGGTACCCAAGACGTTTCGTGAAGATCGGTTCATAAATACAGACTCTAGCCCGAGCCGTATTGACATTTGTACTTACTGTGTGTAAGCAGCACTGAAAAAGTTCATCTAATTTGCATAATTTCTGCACGAGAAAAAAAACGTATTATATGTGATGTATCCCATGGTACTAAACATTCACACAAAAAATTATTCAAATCAGCACTTTCATAAGGAAGTTCTGTGCAAAACTCTGATTGCATCAAATTTCGTACAAAATGGCTGCCATCGGCCATCTTGAATTTCGGACCGGACCCCAAAACACTCGTCCCACGGTGATAACAAAGGTACCCAAGAAGTTTCGTAAAGATCGGTTCATAAATACGGCCTGTAGCCCGAGCCGTATTAGCATTTGCACTTACAGTGCTGAAAGTAACACCAAAAAACATCAAAGTTAGTCTAATTTGCATAATTTACGTACGAGAAAAAAACCCGTATTATATGTGATGTATCCCATGGTACTAAACATTCATACAAAAAATTATTCAAATCAGAGCTTTCATATGGAAGTTCTGTACAAAAAACAGATTTCTGCATCGTCGGTACAAAATGGCAGCTGGCAGCCATCTTGAATTTCGGACCGCACCCAAAAACACTCGTTCTCGTCCCACAGTCATAACAAAGGTACCCAAGAAGTTTCGTAAAGATCGGTTCATAAATACGGCCTCTAGCCCGAGCCATAGCAGCTTGGCACTTACAGCTCTGAAAGTAACACTAAATAAATCAAAGTCAGTCTAATTTGCATAATTTACGCACAAGAAAAAAACCCGTATTATATGTGATGTATCCCATGGTACTAAACATTTATACAAAACTTTATTCAAATCAGAACTTTCATACAGAAGTTCTGTACAAAAAACTGATTTTTGCATCATCGGTACAAAATGGCCGCTGGCAGCCATCTTGAATTTCGGACCACACCTAAAAACACTCGTTCCCATCCCAGGGTCATAACAAAGGTACACAAGAAGTTTCGTAAAGATCGGTTCATAAATACGACCTCTAGCCTGAGCCATAGCCAATTGTTGATGTACGGACAGACGGACAGATGGATGGACGGACAGACGGACAGATGGACGGACGGACAGATGGACGACGGGCCATGACAATAGCTCAAATTTGACTTTGTCAAAGTTGAGCTAAAAATCTTCTCATAAATTTCAAGTCCCTACCTGGCCTTTAACTCTCTCTCTCTTCTCCCACCTTTGACACTTCTCAAAAAAAGTTATTCAGTAATCCATCACATTTTTATGTGGAAATAGGTGAAAGTGTCCTTGGGCAACAAATCTAACTGAATAGAGTACAAGATGTAAATGCATTTAAGAACTACACCTTTATGCAGATTTTGTTTTTTCATCTTTCTAATAATGTACATTGAACGAACAGTTTAGCCACTAGCAAACAGAACTATCACAATCACTTTTAAATTTAATTTTCCTATACAAAGTTTCTCTAAGTCTCTAAGAGACAAATACATGAATATGACAAGGTTGTTGGGGGAGGGGGAGTAAAAAAAATTCCCCACACTTACTCGGCCAAATGCCAGGGTTCCTGCAGCTAATTAGTAAGTGGATTCCAGGCTTTTGAAGGCCATTTCCATGCCATATTTAAGGTTTCTCAAGGCTTCATAGAAGTAAAATTCAAGGTTTTTCAAGGTTATCAACTAAAAATCCAGAGTACAGACAGTACCAGCGAAATAAGTTGAAGGATAATCACGGGAAAATTCCGATGGTTTTCATATTTTGAAAGATTGTTTTCATGGATTTTCCAGGCCATTTTTGGAGTTTGGGAGAAATTCACTGACTTTCCAGGCCTTGAAAATTGATTTTCAAATTCAAGGCTTTTCAAGGGCCGCAGGAACCCTGAAAGCCAGTGAACTTTAAAATAGGTGCAGAAAATTAGATGTGCAAGTGAAGTTGCAGGGGAAGGAGGGTGGTGTTGCCTCCATTACACTCTGCAAGTTAAACTCATCTCTATCGCCGCAGTTTGAAGAATGGTAAGATACAGTGTGCATTGTGTAAGGATCAAGGTAACAAGTGCTCCAATAATTTCATCCAGCGTGGACAAAACCAAGCAACATGTAACTCTCTTCACAAAGATTTAGCACTCTATCAGTTAACCCACCCATGCAGATGTGACTCAGATAACCTGTATTTCCACATGACATAAACTATCATGCTTTTGGTTTTGTATATGTGTTTACAAATACTGAAATCACAGATACACAATATTATGAAAGTTAGTGATGAACCGATAATCGGAATCAGCAATCGGAACCATCCGGTTATGAGGCATCGGCCGATTATGTCAACAGGCAGTTAAAAACCGGCAGTTTCTGGTTATTCTATATTTAACACTGACTATTAAAATCTCTTTGATATCTGGCCATTTCAATAAAGTTTCCCCATTAAAAACGTTTGTGGTGCATATCAGAATATTTAGGGATTTGCAGAGCGGAGATATTACGGAATTTACCATCTACAATCAATAAGAGATCGCCTCTATTACCAGCTGAACGAAATCACCGATCTTCAATCATGGTGCTGTACAACGTTGCATTGGATACATGTATAAATAAAATGCGCTCAGCCGCTAGTCTGTAGTACTTCATGATGCAAGCATCACAATACAATAAGAAATTAAAATTGGAGAAAAACTATAAAAACACTCTTTTTTCGATGGTAGATTACTGTTATGCAACATGTAAGTCGCAAGACTGTCACAAACATATTTTCAGTTTGTCAAGCTCATTTTTTTAAGTTAGTTACCTGCCTTGATATTTTTCTCTCCAACTGAACATTAAATAATATATTCTGACGTTGTGTGGGTGTCTGTAAACAATGCACCATACAACTTCACAACATACATTAACATCAAACGTTATTATTCAATTAAGACACAAAGTATGTGTGCTCAGTATCTTCCTGGTTAATACAGCCATGTGTATTGTATTATTACACAAAACTGTATTAACACTTTTTACCAGAATGGGGGGTGCGGTGGAGTTGCAGTAACTGGTTCTTGTCAGATCATCGAAGTTAAGCAATGTCGAGCCCGGTTAGTCCTCGGATGGGTGACCATCTGAGCAATCGATTCGGACTCCCGCATTGTGTCCTTGGGCAAGGCACTTAACCCCGACTGTCCACATAGGGGCACAATGACGTTGTGTACTAAGGCGTACTGCACGTCGATGGTGCGCGTGTCTTCAACCAATCTAACCCTGTCTGTGCTGCAGGGCAGAGTTACGATGTTGAGGAGCTGGCAGCTGCTCGTCATTGCTTGGTGGTTCTCTCCGGCTTCCTCCACCCGTAAAACTGTCACGGTCATGATTAGCCATTGTGCATAAGTATGTGACCTTAACACCAATAAATATTTACCAGATTAACACACAATCATCACAAGAGACCAATATCGTGTGATTGTATCGTTTATAATGATCTTCCCCCACCCCTCCTCCCAAAAATTCAAATATTATTTTGGCTAATATTGCCCAGCACTAAACATGCATACTTTGAGAACGTATGTGGTATTAAGCTTTCGTAATTGGTGATTTATCAACAAAATTCTGCATATAACAGGCACTAACAGATTTTCTTCTGGGTCCTATTTCAACCATCAGAATCGGCATCGAAATCAGCATAATCGGCAGAGAAATAATCGGTAATCGGTTCATAGCACATTTTGATAGTCAGTTCATCACTAATGGAAGTATGTGTGAAACATCATAACTGATGTAAGTTTCTACACAAATTCAGCATTCTTTAATAGCTGCTCTTGGGTTGCATTTTTTAACTAAAACAAGCTCCCAAGCTAATCAAAATATAAGAATTTGGGGTGTAGGAGTGTTGTTGGAAGCGATATCAAAGATACACTTTTACTTGATATAAATTTAAATTTTATAGTAAATTTCCTTTCTTATTACACATACCACAATTGTTTACAACAGACTTGCACTACAGTGGAAGTCCCTAACTCAGAAGTATACTCTCTATTTCATTCTTTCCCAAGCAATTTGTGAAAGAAAAGTGGTGCAAAAGCACCAAGAAAAAATAAGCCAAAACTGGGTCGAGTGCGACCGGCGCACACCCAGTAGGAGACACTCTTCTCCTAGCACTAATCCACGGCTTCTGGTACCAGTGAGCAGACGTATAACCAATGTGTCATTCTATTTGAATGAGCCAACACTGGAGTTATATGATCAGCGGGGAGGAAGGATTTCCCACCCGAATAAGAAGACTGGAGGGCCTCCAGGTAAACAATTGTGGTAGATATAATAAGAAAGGAAATTTACTATAAAATTTAAATTTCTTATCAACCTGCCTCACAACTGTTTATAACAGGCTGAATAGGCAATAGGAGAAGGGAATCACATAACCAACCCCCACATAACCCAAATGCGCAGAAACAGTGGACAGAAGAGTATCCAAGACCTATAAAACCATAGCACCACAAACATTAGAAATGACAATGAGAGATGAGGTTATGGCTCTGTGTGACACACAGACAGAAAGGACAGTAACCAGGCACACGGCTGGAACTGATCTTGGAAGAAGCCTAATGGCTAGGGTTGATAACAGCCTGAGCAGAAGAAAGAGGGCCTAAAGAAAAAAGAAAGCCCAGGAGGTAGAAAATGCACACACCTCGTGGGCAGAAATACAATCATCAGTTGACAGATGAGCATATGACGTGCAAATAGCAAGACAAATCCACCTAGAAATGGATTGAGGAGAGATCTTCTGTCGACCAGGTATAAGAGAGAGTAAAAAAAAAAGTAAAAAAAACTTTCCTGCCTTTCCAAATAAACCGCATCTGGTTGAGGTAAATGTGAATTATTGCATGAACTGGACAGAGCAAAGGGCGATTACCCTCGACAGAAGAAAGAGTCCTGATAGAGATAGGAGGCGGAGTAGAGTCTGGTAACTGATTCTTGGCCAGAAAGGATCAATCAGTGGTAAAAGTAACACTGTTGGCAGAGCTCCTGAAAAAGGCCGGATCAAATGAGAGGGCGTGAAGCTCGCTAACCCATCTGGCTAAGGCAAAAGCCATCAGAAAAGCTGTCTTGTGTCTGAGAAAATGCATATCCGCCTGGGATAATGGTTCAAACAGCCCACCCCTCCCCCTCCCCCAAAGCAAAGCAGCACCCAAGAAAGATCTTGGGGTCAGCTGCAAAACCCTAGGACATTTCAAAGAAATGTGCCGAATAAGCTTGGAGAGGGACGGATTAGTGCCGATACAACGCTTTCCCACATATGAAAAGATCTCCAAAAGCATAGATCTGTACCCTTTGATGGTAACAGGCTGGCGACCCAAAGAATCAAACAGAAACTCCGCAATCTGTGTTATCGAAGGATCGGCATAAGCAACAGAGTGATCAGCACACCATCGACAGAAGACCTTCTACTTAGCCACATAGGCTAAACCAGGGGAGTGCTGTCTTGTAAGAAGAAATATACTCCACTACCCATCTCGAAAAACCTTGAATTAGGAGACAGGACTGGACAAAAGAAATGCGTGAAGGCACAATGAAGTCGGGTTGAAGTGAAACGTCCTCAGGTGAACTTGAAGGTCACGATGTAGAGGGAGACATACCAGAACCACCACCAACAGAGAGTGGAGCTGATTGATCCACACCCACTGAGGCAAAAGGGAAGCGATAAGAATGATCCGACAACTACACTACAGGTATGTATCTTGGCTATAACCTGAGGCGGAATCAGAACCAGTGGGAAGGCGTGGCTGACTAGACCATTCCAATCGAGTGACGAAGCATCCACAGTGAAAGCCAGAGAGAGACGAAAGTATCCACCTGATGGTTCCAATGGGTGGCAAACAGACTGAAGTGGAGATGACCCCAGAGATTGCAAAGCGACTGGAACACTGCCATGTGAAGCATCCACTCGGTGGAAAAGACCCTGCCCCATCAAGACAGGGAGTCGGCTAGAACGTTCAGTCAACCAGGAATGTGAGGAACCACCACCCCGGAGCTGACGTTCTGAGCGAGCAGTAGAAGATCCTGAGCCAATTCGTGCACGGGAACAGAGTGCATGCCACCCTGGTTTCTTAATATAAGTGACCACTGTCGAATTGTCAGACAACAGATGGACCTGACGATTCAAAAGGTGGGGGATCTACTGCCGGAAACTTAGAAGAAGAGGAAGAAGCTCCTCCAGGTTGATGTGAAGAGCTGCCTGATCTTGGTCCCAAACTCTGTGAAGGGAAAGACCTAGAGGATCAAACGTTGTGCCCCATTCAAGTTTGCTGACATCTGCTGTCAGAACACGATCGGACATGGGCAAGTCCAACGGAACTCCCTGCATAATCTACTGAACATCCGTCCAGGGAAGAAGGTGACGACTGAGAGATGCTGGTAACTGAAGCACCTAACGCTTTCCACATCTTCGGATTGTCTCCTGCTAGAGCTTGGGTGGACAAATCTCCGTGACTGGAGGAAGTTTCATAAACTCTGTATATGGCATAAAATCATCAACCACGAAGCCCCGCGTTTTTATCTGAACTGCTACCACCGCGAACAGGAGACAGCACGGCCTACAGTTTCCGAAACCCTTCCAAATTTAAATCATACCAATGTAGAACTGAACACTTTAGAAATTCATTTTTCCCCTCTACAACAGATTTATGGAACAGTCTTCCCCGAGAAACGCAGAATGCACCCAATCTGCGGGAATTCAAGTACTCTATTCTGTGTCATGACCCCATACTTAGACCTCCTAGTTACTTCTGCATTGGAAACAGAAAAGCGAATATTTTACACTGTCGGTTGCGAAATGGTTGCAGCGACTTATGTCATGACATGTTCCTTAACTTTATCTCCTCGACTTCCCAGTGTGCATGTGGTCATATGAAAGAGGATGCCGCCCATTTCCTTTTCGACAGTCCTAACTATGATACCCAGAGGAGAGAAATGCTGAATGACTTACATTTCTGCAACATAACGTGTGCCAATGATTTACTTTTTGGTATCACTAATCTCTCGGAAAAACACAATGTTCTACTTTTTTCGAAAGTACAGAAATTCCTCGTCTCCAGCCGTCGTTTTAACTGATCCTATTGATCATCAATCTACATTCTGTTTACAAAACAGAAAGGAACTCATCATTGTATAGCCGAGACTAATATGTAGGATGGCACAAAGTTGACGATCGGTCTCAGAAATCAATTTCCAGAAACACTTGTCCATTCCTCTCATGAAGTGCAGACTGCCTTTGACAACGTCGACGACGGTCTGCACACCCTGGGAGGAGCGGGGTGGTGTTTCAGGGTCCAAATTCGAAGCTCCTTGTGTTCTCGCCTTCTGTGCTGCCAAATTCAAATTTACACCATGAGTCCATCACTGGAGCATCGGGATAAGCTGAGGTAGCCATTCGGCCCCGTAAACTTCGAGATGCCAGTGATAAATGTATGTTTAACAGCTTGATATGAAATAATTACTATGCTGTGTGCCCGATTTACTTACACTCATTTTATGTCCATTTGACCTTCAATTCCTTTGCTCCGACGATAATCTAGAAATGCAGTGTAAAGATCCTTTTTCTCTAATTCTTGTTTTTTTTTCGCACTATTGTTCTACAATTTTCTACTTTTCGTTATATCAATCACAATCAAAAACGGTTCTATTATTCTGAATCACTGTTCTAGTTTATATTTTGGTTTGTATGTATTGTTATGCTGCAATCTCAAATATGTATTTATTCACAGGAACGGAGATTAACTAAGTTGTATAACTTGTTCTCCAATCCTTTTTGCATCATTATGGCAAATAAAATATGTTTAAACTAAACTGAAGCACCAGATCCAGAAGATAGACATTCGACCAAGCAGAAAGTGTTGGAGAGGTCTGACATGCAGCCAACCTAAAGGAATGAGATCAGTCACTGAACCGCAGAGACCGAGCAACCGGAAAATACTTTGAGCTGTCGCGGATGTGGACTAGGTGAGAGTCCGGGTGAAAGCCAAGAGAATAACTGCTCCCGCCCGGGGAACCACCAACATATTCAGCTGAGTACGGAAGTCCATCCCCAGATGACAAAACGACTGAGAAGGGACCAGGTCCAATTTCACCTCGTTGATTCAGAACCCTAGCAATGAAAGCAGGCTCAACAGTGTGTTGACATTGGACTCCAGAAGAGTAGCAATGGAGTGAACTGGTAAATTCGCCCCAGAAAAGCGATTCTCAGATACTTTCGCCATTTCCGATGAATCGAGGCAGATAAGCAGCCAAGGCAGAGACGGCATGATCCAAGAGAGAAAGCATGCTAGCATCTCTCTGGATAAGCCCAACAGGGACTCCAAAGTCGCCGTAGGAAAAACGCCTGACTTGGGCTTGGAAAGTCTGAGGGAGGAGGAGTCCTGATCTAAGACTGTCAAAGTCTGGCAGACCGACAGATTGGTGGAATCATAGGAACGATAATGCACAGGGAGCAAAAAGGTATCAGCGCTAGTGAAGAAAGAAGTCTTCATAGCCTTGAAACTCAGTTTAGAGTCCAATGCTGCAAAAGCTTCGACTACCTGTACTGACTGGTACGGTCGAAGACGCCCAGAAGCAAGTTGCTCCACAGACTGTAGGCATGCGACCGATGATCATGGCCTGGCTGAAACCTCTGGCTGGTCTGATGGTTTGAGTTCCGGAAGGAACTCAAACACAAAGTCAAGAGCCACCCCAAGTCAGAAGACCGATGGCTCTCAATGTCAGGTGTGTCTGACCCATCCCCTAAGTCGGATGACACATAGCCCATCTCAGGCATACCAGCGGATGCCTCCCAGGGTGTAGGAACACCGGAGGAATCGTAAAGCGGCCTGCTTCAAATCCCAGGAGGCGGCGCCACCGTGGGAACCACCAGTAGCTTTGCTGGAGGCAATGGGAAGGCTCTAGGAAAGAACCTACATGAGCAAGGAGAGGCCTCCCTAAGCTCACGACCTGAAGCTGTTGGTCCGACGTGGCAAGGACAGGCAAAGTGGCTTCACATCTGACCCTCTTAACCAGCTAAGGGTGAAATTGAAATTTATTTTTTTTTGAAATTGAAACTTTATTTAGCAGCATACTCGGATATAGTTTACATAAATTAGAATATGGTAGCAATCAAAAAGGTGTATACTGCATGGAAATGGCATAGCCGGAGAGGCTGTCTTCTTGCCATTCCTAAACATGATATCCTGTCCTGACATCAAAGTCGTTTAACTCTTTATCCTCATTGTTCACAATTGGTAAAGCTCCTAAGAAGACCTCTTGTGAAGCTTTCCCCATATTTGGATTCAGACCACTTACACAATGCTCAAAGTAATCCGAAAAAATGTATAGTGACCTGAAAGGTCCTATGCCTAGGATAATTGTAGATTATCCCGAACATAAGACCTCCCAAATCACTATACAAATCTTCCGATCTTCAGTAGTTGGGAGGATGAGATCACTTTTTGCTGGGTCACAATCGGGACAGAATGGATTGTTCACAATTGGTAAAGCTCCTAAGAAGACTTCTAGTGAAGCTTTTCCCATGTTAGGATTAAAACCACTTACACTTTGCTCAAAGTAATCCGAAAAGATGAATAGTGATTTGAAAGGTCCTATGCTCAGGATAATTGTAGATTATCCCAAACATAAGACCCTCCAAATCACCATACAAATCTTCGATCTTCAGTAGTTGGGAGGATGAGATCACTTTGTGCTGGGTCACAATCAGGACAGAATGAATTGGTGCAAGTAATGCGGAAGAATATGCGTTCAAGAACGAATTGATTATTGTCTTTTTAAACAGAGGCCTGCTATATTGCCGAACTTCGAGATTTAAGTCATTCCAAATTTTCGGGAAAGTATGAATCGGGAGATCAGCAGAGAAGCAAGTTCTTGGTTTGAGAGTGCGCACATTCCCTGTTTGCCTTGTATCCATTCCAGAAGGGTTTGTGTATATTTCGAAGGTATTTTCAAATGACGTAGGAAGATTACTGTGGTACCAGTCATGCATGAAAAGATACACATGAAGCTTATACAAATCTTCGAACTTCAGTATTCCACAATTTTTAAATAAGGGTTCAGTGTGTGAGATATATTTTCGATTATTTATGATACGAATAGCCTTTTTTTGCAGTGTAAAGATTCTACTGGTAGAAGGCACATGGCCCCCAGACAAGGATACCATACAACATATGGCTATGTATCAGTGAGAGATACAATATTTTCAGGGCTTTCAAGGGAAGGGTTCTTTTTGCCCTATTCAGGGCAAATATTGCCCTGGCCATCTTTAGGCAAACTGTGGACGTATGTTGCTTGAATTTTAAATTTTCGTCCAGATTGATCCCTAGGAATTTGACAAAGGTTTCCTCGTGACTATTGGTAACAAATGGAATGTCTAAGTCGTTCAGAGATATCTATTTATTGGCGGCATGATACAAATCATTTTGCAGGTGTAACAACATACATTTTGTTTTACTGGCATTCAGACATAATCCATTTGCGGCACACCATTCACTGATTTTACCGAGTTCAATATTGGTCTTGTCTAACAGAGAATCTAGATTCCCACTTGATGTATGCGCTGTGGTATCGTCTGCAAAAGATAAAACCTTAAGGAGTGTAGAGTGGCTGATGTCGTTAATGAAAAATAAAACAAGAGGCCCCAGGGGGCCTGAGGGCGCTCACCTGACATGGTAGCCCAAATATCAACCCGGGGAATTGATTTCAACAAGTTGCATCTGCTCCTCCTAAGAAAAGCTTATACCAAATATCCAAAGATTCTGACCAGTGGATCTAAAAAAAAATTACTATTCCTCATATTGAACTAAGTTATAATTCGGGCTCCCACAGGGAGCCCATATATGAACTCAGGGACTTGGCTTTAACAAACTTGAAATCTCACCCCCCTAAGGATGCTGCACAACAAATATCAAAATATTCCGACTGCTGGATCTGAAGAAGAAGATTTTTTAAGAAAATTCCTCATTTTGAACTAAGTTACAATTTGAGCTCCCACAGTGAGTCCAAATATGGACCTAGGGACATGGCTTGAACAAACTTGAATCTCACCCCCTTAAGGATGCTGCATACCAAATAGCAAAACATTCCGACTGCTGGATCTGAAGAAGAAGATTTTTAAAGAAAATTCCTCATTTTGAACTAAGTTATCATTCGGGTTCCCACAGTGAGCCCAAATATGGACCTAGGGACATGGCTTGAACAAACTTGAATCTACCCCCCCCCCCCTCCCCCCCAAGGATGCTGCATACCAAATATCAAAAAATTCCGACTGCTGGATACAAATCATTTTGCAGGTGTAACAACATACATTTTGTTTTACTAGGCATTCAGACATAATCCATTTGCGGCACACCATTCACTGATTTTACCGAGTTCAATATTGGTCTTGTCTAACAGAGAATCTAGATTCCCACTTGATGTATGCACTGTGGTATCGCCTGCAAAAGATAAAACCTTAAGGAGTGTAGAGTGGCTGATGTCGTTAATGAAAAATAAAACAAGAGGCCCCAGGGGGCCTGAGGGCGCTCACCTGACATGGTAGCCCAAATATCAACCCAGAGAATTGATTTCAACAAGTTGCATCTGCTCCTCCTAAGAAAAGCTTATACCAAATATCCAAAGATTCTGACCAGTGGATCTAAAAAAAAATTACTATTCCTCATATTGAACTAAGTTATAATTCGGGCTCCCACAGGGAGCCCATATATGAACCCAGGGACTTGGCTTTAACAAACTTGAAATCTCACCCCCCCCTAAGGATGCTGCACAACAAATATCAAAATATTCCGAATGCTGGATCTGAAGAAGAAGATTTTTTAAGAAAATTCCTCATTTTGAACTAAGTTACAATTTGAGCTCCCACAGTGAGTCCAAATATGGACCTAGGGACATGGCTTGAACAAACTTGAATCTCACCCCCTTAAGGATGCTGCATACCAAATATCAAAACATTCCGACTGCTGGATCTGAAGAAGAAGATTTTTTTAAAGAAAAGTTAAAAAATTTATAGTAATTTATATATTTTTTATACTTACCAATGACCCAGACTTAGCTGGTGCTAACTCTAACAAAACCAGGGCCAAACACAAATTTTGCCCCCCAATCCCCAAAATTTGCATCCAAAACAAAAAGAAATCATGTCCTAAAGGACCTCCATACTACGCCTCTACTGCGCATGCGCAGTGACGCAGACGTCCCGAAATTGGCGCCAATTATCATTCTTACTGGCAGTGCCTGGTCAGCACTATGTACTCAGCGGGGAGGCAAGAGTTCCCAACTCCAGGGAGGGCCATCCCCGTCTGGGTCATTGGTAAGTATAAAAAATATATAAATTACTATAAATTTTTTAACATTTTTATACTGTACCAATGACCCAGACTTAGCTGAATAGTAAACAGGCTGGAGGGCCTAGGACATAGAGGAAAATCCAATAAGCTCAACTATATAGTAAAGAGGTAACCCCTTAAGGAGAAAAGGAGTATTAGGCTTTACATGTATCTTTCTTATTTAATATTAAATTAGAAAGATACACTACCCTTAATAATTGAGCACAATAACATTCATGTTCTCTATTAACATCCAGTATATCCCTTATACTAATTATTTTTAAAGCAAGCCAATAAATAAAGTAGCCCAGAGAATTGAGACTCTTTATAGTCATTTAAAAGTGTCCGAGTATTGTATATTAACGCCCGTTTGACACTTGACATATACAAATGCTTCACACCGAGCTACACTTTAAAAATAAGACATGAATGAAATTTAACATTAATATTACACTTTAAAACCATCCCGGAAGCAACTCAGAAATACTGACTTGGAGGAGGCATTCCCTTGCTTTTCACTATACCCCCTTGCCCTGGGTCAAATAGCCCAGAGCGAAGAGGGCAGCCGGACGGAGTCACTGCCGGAACAGAAAGCCTGCATAACTATAGTTGCAACTGTTTAGTGGACGACATTCTGAGCAACAGATAACGGACCTAAACAGAAATGGACTCAATATTTCTGAGATAAAAATTCGTAAATGTGGATGGCTGAGACCAATAAGCAGCCTTCATTAAATCTGTAATAGCAACACTATTAGCATAAGCCCAGGAAGTAGAAAGAGCTCTTACTTCATGAGCAGAAATCTTAAGCACAGACTGCTGAGAAGATAAATTTTCATAAGCAGTACGGATAGTCAACTGAATCCATCTAGCAATAGAATGGACCGAAATGTCCTTTCTGTTAGGCATCAAAGACAGAAAGAAACGTTTCTGTCCCTTTCTGATAAACTGAGATCTCTGTTTATAGATACGTAATGCTCTAACAGGACAGAGTAAAGGCCTACGCCCGTCTGAAGACGGAAGAGCCTTAATAACAATAGGTTCCGGATATTTATTAGGAGCCTGATTCTTAGCTAAAAAACCCACATTAGTAGTGAAGGTGATAGTGTTCCCAACACTACGATAGTGAGAATCATCCACCGACAGTGCATGAAGCTCATTGACTCTTCTAGCAGAAGAGAAAGCTAAGAGAAAAGCTGTCTTATAGGATAAGAATTTGAAATCTACTGTCCCAAGAGGTTCAAATGGCTTTTCCTTCAATTTAAGAAGAACCCAAGCTAAATTCCACTTAGGAATTAATCTAAGAGTTCTGGGTCTATTTATCGAAAAGTTTCTAACCAACTTAGATAAAGAGACATTAGATCCAATTTGTAAACTATCATGATGTGCATAGGTATCAGATAACATAGATCTATAACCCTTTATAGTAACAGGCTGCAGTTTGATTTCGTCAAACAAGTATACTAGAAAGTTTGCAATGTCTGCTATAGAGGGATCGAATATATCTACAGAATGATCCCTACACCAACGACGAAAAACCTTCCACTTAGCCGCATAGTTTAGTGAAGAGGAGGTCCTCCTACAGTTAGAAATCGCGTCCACTGCTCGTCCTGTAAAGTGTTTGCCATGCAAGAAGGACCGCACAACGGAAAAACGTGAAGGTTGAGACCTTGCGGGTTGTGATGGAGTTGGCGCGATTTCCCCTGCGAAAGAAGATCCTCCCGTGGAGGAAGCTTTCGCGGTAGGTCCCACAACAGACACCTGAGTAGATTTATCCACGGTCTCTGTGGCGACAGAGATGTGACCAACAGAATCTTGCATTGAGATTGTTTTATCTTTAGCAATACTTGTTGAATTAACGGCGCTGGAGGATACGCATATCCTATCATTCCGTCCCAAGGGATCGACAGAGCGTCTACTGCAAATGCTTTTGGATCCGGACAAGGAGACACATACGTCTGCAACTGATTGTTGAGATGTGTCGCAAATAAGTCTATCATTGGCCGTTCCCATTGGTAGCAAATCTGATTGAATACTTGTTTGATGAGAGTCCACTCCAACGGCAACAAGCGACCCTTTCGTGAAAGGGAGTCTGCTAGCACATTCAGATGACCCGGAATGTGACGGACCGAAAGAAGAACGTGATGTTCTAGCGCAAACAGAAGGATTCTTTCCGTTAGACTGAACAACGGAACTGAATGAGTGCCTCCCTGATTCCGTATATACGCCACTACTGTCGTATTGTCGGATAGGATTTGGACATGAGCACTGTGAATAATGTCCATCCAGTGACGTAACGCAAGCCAAATTGACATCATTTCCTTGATGTTTATGTGCTTGCACAGGAATTGCGGATCCCAAAGACCCTGGCATCTCGAATCCGTTGGGATTAATGATGCACCCCAACCTGTTTGACTGGCATCCGTCATAATGGTAAAACTCGGATCCGGCAACTGCAGCAGAACTCCCTGAGTTAACCACTGAATGTTTGCCCAAGTCTGAATCTCTTGTTTCACTTGATCTGACAAGAGAACGTCTACATCGAGCGAATGAATTTTCACACTCCAATTCTGAGTCAAGAAAATTTGAAGAGGACGTGTGCGTAACCGCCCCATCGGAATGAGATCCGCGGCGGCTCCGCACAGACCTATCAGTCTCATAAATTCTCTGGCCGTGACTTTGTCTGCGTGCAGACAATAGTGAGCGTAACAACTGACTAATTTCGCTCTGGTTAACGGCAGACAAACGAGATTGTTGTGCGTCTCGAAGCTCATTCCCAGATAAGTGAATGACTTGGACGGCACCAGATCCGACTTCTCCTCGTTTACTATAAAACCGAGACGTCGGAGCAATAGAAGAAGATTCTGAACATCGTTCTGAAGCGCTAACTCGTTGCCGTACCTCTGAAGAATGTCGTCCAGGTAGGCCGACGTTACCGCAGACGAATGAGCTCGGAAATAGATCATTACCGAGTTCATTACCCGAGTGAAAGCCCAGGGTGCTAGATTCAATCCGAAGCACATTGCCCGGAATTGATACACCACTCCTAGGACTGCGAAGCGTAGGTACTTTCGGAATGTCGGATGTACCATGACGTGAAAGTACGCATCTTTGAGATCTATGCTCGTTGCATAATCGTTCACCCGAATACTCGCTCTGACCGACCGAATCGTCTCCATATAAAACTTCGGAGCGACGATCAGCTTGTTTATCCAGCTCAAATCTATGACTGGACGGAACGAGCCGTCTGGTTTCGGAACCAGAAACAGATGGCTGTAGAATCCCGGAGATTCCTGGTTTCCTACGACCTCTACCGCATTCTTCTTTAAAAGAGACTGCACCTCTGATAACAGAGCGTCTCTTTTCTGTGGATTTGACGGAAGATGAGTCCACTTTGGACTTCGAGTTAATGGAGGCTTTCGTTTGAAGGATATCTTTAGACCTTCCGAAGTCACTCCTCTCACCCAAGGGTCGTCCGTAATCGACGCCCATTCTTGTGAAAAGCTCGACAACCTTCCGCCAACCGGTACGCGATAGAGGTTTAAGCCATCACCTCCTGGACCTGCGAGGCCTGCGGTAGGAGAAACCACGTCCTCCACGGTCCGCACCTCGCCCCGTCGTCCTCGGGCGTCCGACCGATTGTCCCGGCCTGAAGGACGTCCCGAACGAGAGTCGCTACCCTGACGGTCTCTCGAATAAGACCAAGAGGACGCACCGGAACCTCTATAGGAACCTCTCTTGGGCGCATTAGACCCAGAAGTGCCTGTCTTATTCTTGTCTGCTGTATCCGACTTCTTAGGAGCAGATTTGAACAACAGAGAATCCTTAGCTTTCTTTGTAATTTTATCATAAATAGCAGAAAGCTTGCCGTCAAAGAGAAGTTCTCCTGAGACCGAAGCGACTCTAAGAGAGTTCTTCACCTTAGTATCCACTAGTGTGGATGTAGCAAGGGCTGCGTCACGTCTAACCAACTCCAGATTTGCCACTGAAAGGGCGGAGTTACACGTGGAATAAGCTACTGCCCTTGAAAGAAGTCTTAAAGAGGATTGTATATCCTGAAACTCTTTCCCTTGAAGGCGCAGTGATAACGCCTTAGTAAGGTGATCTGCGTAAGATAAGGCATCTAAATTGGCTCTGTTAGACGCAATAGCTGTTTCCAACACCGCAGTTGGAATAGAAGCCGACGACGGTAATGATAGCTCTAAGTCTTCCGCCTCGTCGTCCATACGCAGAGGAACTCTCGGTATACCCTGTCCTGCCGTATCGAATTTATTCCTTGCATTAATGAAAGGCAGGTTGAGAGTATTAGCGGACAAGAAACCTGCTTTCCCCGTCTTGGAAGCAAGTTTAAATATAGCGTCGTTCAATAATTCAAATGTTCTTGCAACATTATTGGACTGCGACGGAAACTCGGGAGCGATGTCCCTGAACCGCTCAAAAAATTCAGAGTCCAATGACGCTATAATCCTCTTGTCCGGAACCGCAGCAGTCTGGCCCGACGGAACAACTTGAGGGAGAAAGTGCCGGATGAAGTCCACGGCAGCTTTATGTTGTTCCGAAAGGGATAGCTCCAAGTCATCCGTATCCCTTTCACCATCCGGTCGGACCTCATGATGTTCCCGGTCGTCCGCCCCCGATGCTTCGGCGGAGCGTACTGACCCAGCGCCGTCAGATAATTCTCGATCCGACACCGTTTCTGTCGGCTGCTGGGATGCTGCGATAAGCTGTGCTATCTGCACAAGAATGTCTGGCGTCGAGACCTGCGGAGGCGCAGTCTTTCGCTGCTTCGCCGAGGGCAGCTCCGCATCAGATGGCTCCCGCATACTTTTCCTATGCGAACGTCTGGAGTCCATCGGTCTCGAATCCCTGGCTGCCGGATGGTGTGACCTGGTCGCCGAAGAATCCTTGATCGGCGAAGCTGGCAATATATGGGCGGTCACGCAGCCAAGGTGCGGTCGTGTGCGCTGACGAGAAGAGGAAGCCTTAACAGTCTCCGCGGACTGCTTATACAACGGAGCATCCCGAGCGACGGACGTATGCTCCGCTAAAGACACATTCTGTACCACAACATCTGGTCCCAGATGTTGTTGTACGAGAGAGGGGCCTCTCTCGCTCGCGGCCCGGCTGGACCTGGACGAGCTAGGAACCGGACTCAAAGGCTTCCTCCTTTCTCGCTTACTATCCGCCGTCACTGGGTGTGCATCTATTATGTTTATAGTGCTCGCATCACCCAAAATTTCCTCCTGGACTGCATCGGACGAACCCGGCTGCCGAACCATTCGGTGAATGGACGCTACACCGGGCGAGCTAGCGGACGACATTTGTCTAATCTCCATGAGCACTTTTGCCGCTAGCTCTGAATTCATTTGTGATGACGGACGCACACTTGTAGAAGATAACATGGAAACATCACCCTGTTCTTGTTCCTCTGAAATAGAAACTGAGAGAGTAGAGTGACCTTGCGGAGAAAGAGCCGGCATAGCCCTTTCTCCAGAAACAACATATCGTGACACACGTTTCCAATGTTTCTCATCCCAATATTCACATATAGGACAGGGATTAATGCGAGAACACTGACTACAATTAATACAATGATCATGAAAGTCAGAGGAAGATTTCTTCCTATTACAATTTGAACAAAGTCCCTTCATTGTGAAAGAACAACAACAAGTCCTAGTTACTCGCAAAAACCCCTGACACAAAGATACATAATAACATGATCCATTAATAAATGAAAAAACAATTACATATCAAAATAATTTTGAAAAAATATTTTTTCAGCGAAGCCCAAGTTGCTGAAAAGTAACGTTGAGCCCCGATGGATCCGATGGCAAAGTGTGGTCAAAAATTTTAAATTTATATTAAATAATTAATGAGACACGGATAATATAAATGTATCTTATAATGATATAAACTACAGCAAAGGCAAACAGCCCCCCTCAAAAAAGGGCTGTTGCCAATGAAAGTTAAAAAATTTATAGTAATTTATATATTTTTTATACTTACCAATGACCCAGACATAGCTGGTGCTAACTCTTAAAATATAGGGCCAAACACAAATTTTGCCCCCCAATCCCCAAAATTTGCATCTAAAACTAAAGAAAACATGTCCTGAAAGGCCCTCCACACCTCGCCCCCACTGCGCATGCGCAGTGTCCAGGACGTTCCGAAATTGGCGCCATTTATCATTCTAATAACCAGTGCCTGGTAAGCGCTATGTACTCAGCGGGGAGGCAAGAGTTCCCAACTCCTGGGAGGGCCATCCCCGTCTGGGTCATTGGTAAGTATAAAAAATATATAAATTACTATAAATTTTTTAACATTTTTATACTGTACCAATGACCCAGACATAGCTGAATAGTAAAAAGGCTGGAGGGCCAAGGACATAGAGCAAAATGGAATACGCTCAATAAAATAAAATAGAGTCATCCCCTGTAGGGAAAAGAAGTAATAGGCCTTACATGTATCTTTCTTATTTATGATAAATTAGAAAGATACAACACCCTCCAAAAATTGAGCTTCATACATCCATGTACTCTATTAATATCCAATAATCCTTATACTAATAATTTTTAAAGTAAGCCAATAATAAAGTAAGTCTAGAGAATAGAGACTCTTATACTCCTAAAAGTGTGTGAGAATTGCATAATCATGTCCGTTGACATATGCAATATTCAAAAGCTATACTTTAAAAACTAAGACTTGAATGAATTTTATAAACTTAAACTTCTCACTAAACAACCATCCCAATAACAGCTCAGAATTACTAACTCCGGAGGAGGTATCCCCTTGTTTTCATAGTAAAAACAGGTGACCCAAGGGAACACCCTCCCCCCCCCTTTTTCTTGCCCTGGGTCAAATAGCCCAGAGCGAAGAGGGCAGCCGAACGGAGACACTGCCGAAACAGACAGCCTACCTAGCTATAGTAGCAACTGTTAAGTGAATGACATTCTGAGCAGTAGATAATAGACCTAACAATAGAGGCCTCCAGAAATGGACTCGATATTTCTGAGATAAAATTCATGAATGGATGGCTGAGCGCAATGAGCAGCCTTCAAAAATCTATAATAGCAACACTATTAATGTAAGCCCAAGAAGTAGAAGAACTCTTACTTCAAGAGCCGAAATCTTAAGCACAACTGCTAAGCCAATGATATACCATAAGCAGTACGCTAGTTAATAGAATCGATTAACAATAAAATGGAGCGTAACGTCCTTCTACTAGACATCAAAGACAGAAGAAGCTTACGCCCTTGTAATAAACAGATATCTGTTTATAAATACATAAACTGTACCCGGAAAGAGTAAAGGCCTATGCCCATACGAAGACGGAAGGACCTTAAAATAATAGGTTCCGGATAATAGGAGCCTAACTCTTATGCAACAATCCAACCTAAATAGTAACGGAAGTATTGATTCCGAAACTATGAAAGTGAAAATCATCCATCGATAGTGCATGAAACTCACTGACTCTACAGTAAAAGAGAAACCAACAGAATTACTGTCTAAAAGGTCAGAATTTGAAAACTACTGTTTCCAGAGGCTCAAATGATTACTTAGCTAAATAAGAACCGAAGTTAAAATCCGTATAGGAATTTAATCTAAAGATTCTAAGTCTATTTATCAAAAAGTTACTAACTGACTTAGATAAAGAGACAAAAGACTCAATTGTAAACTATCGTAGAGTGCATAGGTATGAGGTAACATAAACCTATAACCTAAATAACAACAGGCTGCAGTAGATCTTGTGAAACAAGTATACTAAAAACTAGCAATGCGTAGTATGGAGGGATCAACCATATGAACATAATGATCCCTACACCACGACGGAAGAGCCTCCACTTTAGTCGCATAGAATAGCGAAGAAGAGGATCTCCTATAGTAAGAAATCGCGTCCAAAGCTCGTCCAGTACAGTGCTTACAATGCAATACGGACCACACAACGGAATACATGAAGGTTGCGACCTTGCTGGTTGTGATAAAGATGACACGATTTACCCAGTGAAAAAAGATCCTCACATAGAGGAAGATTTCACGTTAAGATCCACAGTAGACAAGAGAGTAAATTACTCATGATCTCTGTGAAGATAGAGATGCTATCAACAGAAATGTATTGTGGTTGTTTATCTTAGCAATACCTGCTAAAACAACAGCGCCGGAGGATACGCGTATCCTATCATTGCGTCCTATAGATCAATAGAGCGTTAACAGTATTAGCTCAGAGATCTGGACAAGCCAACACATACGTCTGCAATTGATTAGCAAGCTGTGTCATAATAAAACATCATTGGGCGCTCCCATAGATAGCAAATCTGATTAAATACTTGTTTGTTGAGAGTCCATTCTGACAGCAACAAGCGACCCGTAAGAGAACGGGAGTGCGATAAAACAATCAGACGACCCCGAATATGACGGACCAAAACTGAACTTGGTGTACTATAACCAACAGACGGATTCTTTCCATTAAATTGAATAACGGAAACGAAAGAGTGCCTCCCTGGTTCCGGAGATACGCCACTACTGTCGAATTAAGGGACAGGAATTTGGGCATGCATTTCTGAATAATGTTCATGCAATGACATAAAGCAAGCCTAAAAAACATTATTCCGCGGAAGTTAAACTGATAGCTAAAAGACTGCGGAACCCAAAGACCCTGGCACTTCGAATCCGTAGGGATCAGTATATATCCCAATCTGTTTGACTGGCAACCGTCATAACAGCCACACTAGGGTCCGGCAACTGCGGCGGCACTCTCTGAGTCAACCACCGAATGTTTGCCCCAGTCTGAATCTCTTGTAACAGTAGATAGACAAGAGAATGTATAAACCAAGCAATTCATGGATTGCCGGAAAGTTGCCGTCGAAGAGAAGCTCCTCCGAGAACGAAGCGACTCTGAGAGAGTTCTTAACCTACTATCCACGCGTGGATGTAGCTAGGGCTGCATCACGTCTAAACACTCCAATCAGCCACTGAAGGGCGGAGTTATACGTGAACAAAATACTGCCCTCAAAAGAAATTACATTGAGAATAATATCCCGTAAATCTTTTCTTGAAGACGTAATGATAACGCCTCAGTAAGGCGGATTACGTATAATAAAGCGTCTAAGTTAAGTCTACTATACATAATGTCGTTCCCAATATTGAAATTGGAAAAGACATAAACGGCGAAAAAGAATATATGCAGTCTTTAATCACACCGTCTAGACGCATATGAACTCTCGGTTTGCCCTGCTCTGCCAAAATAAACTATATGTAAAAAAGATAAAATGGCAAAAATGAGCCACGCGGACAAGAAACTAAACTATCATGCTTAGTAGCAGGCTTGTATATATATATATAATATATAGCGTCGAAAAATAAAACACATGTTGTAATGACAATATTGGACTGCGTCGGTAAGTCAGGGACAAAGTCCCTGTACCGATCGAAAAATCCGAGTCCAATGACGCTATAAGTCTCTTATCCAAGATCGCAGCAATGAAGTCCGAAAAATAATCACTGGAAGAAATGCCAGAAGATATGAAAGGCATCTTCCGATACTACTAAAGGGAAAACTCGAAATCTTTCGAATCCCTTTCGCCATCCTGTCGGACCCTATAAAGCGTTCGGTCGTCCGTAGCTTGATGCAACCGCGGACCGCACCGACCCAGCGCCGTCGGATAATTCCTGATTCGACCGAGAAACCGTCAATTGCTGGGATGCTGCGAAACAACTGTGCTAACTCGGATAGCACGTCCGTCACCGAGGCCTGAGGAGCAGCGGTCTTACGATGCATTGCCGCAGGAAGCTCCGAGATCGTTACCCCGTGCATACTTCCAATATGCGAGCGAACGGAGTGTATAGGCCTCGTGTCCCTTGGCTACCGGATGGCGCGACCTATTCGCTGTGGAATCACTGAATGCCGAAACTGATCGGATACTCGAGGTCACGTAGCCAATGTGCGGTCGTGTGCCCTGCTGTGAGGATGAGGAAGCATTAAAGACAGTCTCTCGGACTGTCAATATAACGGAGCGTCCCGAGCAACGGACATATGCTCCGAATGTAAAATATCTGAACCACAACATGCGGTCCCCTATGTTGTTGGCTTCCTCCGATCTGTCCTCAATCTGCCGTCACTGGGTGAGTACTAAAGTAATTAAAGTGCTCGCATCACCCAAATCTCCTTCCTAGACCGCAACGGACGAACCCGGCAGCCGAACCATTCGATGAATGTATGCTACACCGGGTGAGCTAGCGAATGTCATTCCGTAAGCGATAGACATATTCCATGAGCACTTATTGCCGCTAACTCTTCATTAACTATGACGACAGAGGCACACTTTTGAAAGACATCTCCATAACTCTTCGAACAAGAAACCAGAAATGCTTGGATAGCAAGCATAAAATAATAATATATATAGCGTCGTTCAATAATTCGAAAGTTTGTGTGACATTATTGGATTATGTCGGAACTGAGGGACGATGTCCCTGAACCGAACCAAAAATTTCTAAGTCCACCGACGCTATCAGTTTCTTATCCGGCATCGCAGCATATGTTGTTCCGAAAGGGAAAGCTTGAAATCCACCGAATCCCTTTCGGTATCCCGTCGGACCGGACGAAACTTTCGGACGTCCGTACCCGCTTCCGCGGAGCGTCCCGACCCAGCATCGTCGGATAAAATATATGCGACAGATTCAGTTGATGCTGGGATGCTGCGATAAACTGTGCTATTAAGGAAAGCACGTCCGTTCCCGAGGCCTGTGCCGTAGCGGACTTACGATGCATTGCCGCTGGAAGCTCCGTGTACGTTGACTCCCGCACACTTCCTATGCGAACGTCCGGAGTCTGCAGGCCTCGAGTCCCCGGCTACCGACCCAGCGCTGTCGGATAATTCTCGATCCGACACCGTTTCTGTCGGCTGCTGGGATGCTGCGATAAGCTGTGCTATGTGCACAAGAATGTCCGGCGTCAAGACCTGCGGAGGCGCAGTCTATCGGTGCTTCGCCGAGGGCAGCTCCGCATCAGATGGCTCCCGCATACTTCCTATGCGAACGTCCGGAGTCCATCGGTCTCGAATCCCTGGCTGCCGGATGGTGTGACCTGGTCGCCGAAGAATCCTTGATCGGCGAAGCTGGTAATATATCGGCGGTCACGCAGCCAAGGTGCGGTCGTGTGCGCTGATGAGAAGAGGAAGCCTTAGCAGTCTCAGCGGACTGCCTATACAACGGAGCGTCCCGAGCGACGGACGTATGCTCCGCTAACAACACATTTGTACCACAACATCTGGGGCCAGATGTTGTTGAACGAGAGAGGGGCCTCTCTCGCTTGCCGTCCGGATGGACCGGAACGAGCTATGAACCGGACTAAAAGGCTTCCTCCGTTCTCCCTCCGATCCGCCGTCACTGGGTGTGCATTAAGTTAATTTTATAGTGCTCGCATCACCCCAAAATTCCTTCTAGACCGCAACGGACGAACCCGGCTGCCGAACCATTCGGTGAATGGACGCTACACCGGGCGAGCTAGCGGACGTCAAAGGCCGTCGAACCTACTAGGGTCCTCTTAGGCAATTGGCGTATTACATGAGCACTTTTCCGCTAGCCCTTCATTAATTGTGACGACGGAGGCACACTGTTGGAAGACATCACAGATACATCACCCTAATCTTGATCGTCTGAAATAGAAATTGATAAAGTAGAGTGACCCTGCGGGGAAAGGACCGGAGTGTCCAAATCCCCAACAACATACCGTGACATACGCTTCCCATATTGTCATCGAAATCATACGATACAGAACAGGAGTTAATGCGAGTACACTGACCACATATAGAATGATAATAAGGTCAGAGGAAGACTTCCTCCTAAAACAATTGATCAATATCCTTTCAATGAGAAAAGAAAACAAGTCCTGGTACTCGCACTAACCCCTGGCAATCAAATACATAATAATAATATGATCCATTAATATAGAAAAAATAATTGAAATCAAAATATTTTGAAAAAATATTTTTTCAGAACAGCCCAAGTTTCTGAAAAGTAACGTTGAGCCCCAATGGATCCCAAGCCTAAGTGTGGACAAAAATTTTAAAAATATTTTAAACAATTTATTCAACACTTACGAACAATAATAATGTATCTAGTTATGATTAAAATAACATAAAGATATTATTATTTAGAAATCCCCCCCTCACACAGAGGGCTGTTGTAAATGTAAACAATGAGTGTAAAAACACTAAAATAAGACTCCAGGCACCCAGGCCCGAAATCAGTTACCAAAAATACACCATCTGATGCAAAACAGAGACTTCCAGGGAAGAACCTGCAGAACATCAGATGGTAGATGCAGAACACAACGCCTAACCACCCGTAGGTGAAGACGTAAACATGGGGAAAGAACAGAATTCATTCTGTTATTAAGCTAAAACTCCCAAGAAATTTTAGTAATAATAATTACAGAAACTATGCCAAAAGCATGGGAGAATAGCAAGGGGAACTTAAAGGACAGGGAGAGAGGAAAAACACTTGAAAAAACAGTGTAACTAAATAATCAGAATGACAACAAAATGGCTGCTGCCTTGAAAATAGGTAACTTAACATAATTTCATTAAAAAATTTTAAGTTACAGCCCTGATAATATTCTGTCACACATTCTTTTCCTCTCCTCCTTTTCTATCCTCCTTAGAATCACCATTTCACTAATATTTATGTGTCTGGCATCATTTAAACTGAGATTTAAAAGCACAAAGATCAGTCAGATGTTAACTGATGAAGGGCCAAACTTAGAATGATAAATGGCGCCAATTTCGGAACGTCCTGGACACTGCGCATGCGCAGTGGGGGCGAGGTGTGGAGGGCCTTTCAGGACATGTTTTCTTTAGTTTTAGATGCAAATTTTGGGGATTGGGGGGCAAAATTTGTGTTTGGCCCTATATTTTAAGAGTTAGCACCAGCTATGTCTGGGTCATTGGTACAGTATAAAAATACAAACAGTGTAAAACACCAGAAAACATGACTCCAGGCACTGAAAAAACTGGCCCGGAATCAGTCATCAAATTACACTCTATCTGATGCAAAACAGAGACTCCCAGGGGAGAATCTGCAGAACATCAGATGGAAGATGCAGAACACAAACGTTATACACCCATGGGTGAAAACGTAACTATGGGGAAAACAACAGAAAACATTCTGTAACCAAGCAACTCTCCCAGGAAATTTTAGAAATGAACTTTCTCAAAAATATGCCAAAAGCATGGGAGAATTGCAAGGGGGACTTTAGAAGGCTAGGGGAGAGGAAACACTGAATAAGCAGTGCAACATTAGCAAGAATGACAACAAGAGGCCCATGCCTCGAAAATAGGCAACTTAACATAATTTCATCAAAAAATTTTAAGTACAGCCCTGATTATTTTTTGTCACTTCTTTTTCCTCCTCCTTCTATCCTCCTTAGAATCACATTTTCTCCAAAAAGTTAAAAAATTTATAGTAATTTATATATTTTTTATACTTACCAATGACCCAGACATAGCTGGTGCTAACTCTTAAAATATAGGGCCAAACACAAATTTTGCCCCCCAATCCCCAAAATTTGCATCTAAAACTAAAGAAAACATGTCCTGAAAGGCCCTCCACACTTCGCCCCTACTGCGCATGCGCAGTGTCAAGGACGTTCCGAAATTGGCGCCATTTATCATTCTAATAACCAGTGCCTGGTAAGCGCTATGTACTCAGCGGGGAGGCAAGAGTTCCCAACTCCTGGGAGGGCCATCCCCGTCTGGGTCATTGGTAAGTATAAAAAATATATAAATTACTATAAATTTTTTAACATTTTTATACTGTACCAATGACCCAGACATAGCTGAATAGTAAAAAGGCTGGAGGGCCAAGGACATAGAGCAAAATGGAATACGCTCAATAAAATAAAATAGAGTCATCCCCTGTAGGGAAAAGAAGTAATAGGCCTTACATGTATCTTTCTTATTTATGATAAATTAGAAAGATACAACACCTTCCAACAATTGAGCTTCATACATCCATGTACTCTATTAATATCCAATAATCCTTATACTAATAATTTTTAAAGTAAGCCAATAATAAAGTAAGTCTAGAGAATAGAGACTCTTATACTCCTAAAAGTGTGTGAGAATTGCATAATCATGTCCGTTGACATATGCAATATTCAAAAGCTATACTTTAAAAACTAAGACTTGAAGGAATTTTATAAACTTAAACTTCTCACTAAACAACCATCCCAATAACAGCTCAGAATTACTAACTCCGGAGGAGGTATCCCCTTGTTTTCATAGTAAAAACAGGTGACCCAAGGGAACACCCTCCCCCCCCCCCCCCTTTTTCTTGCCCTGGGTCAAATAGCCCAGAGCGAAGAGGGCAGCCGAACGGAGACACTGCCGAAACAGACAGCCTACCTAGCTATAGTAGCAACTGTTAAGTGAATGACATTCTGAGCAGTAGATAATAGACCTAACAATAGAGGCCTCCAGAAATGGACTCGATATTTCTGAGATAAAATTCATGAATGGATGGCTGAGCGCAATGAGCAGCCTTCAAAAATCTATAATAGCAACACTATTAATGTAAGCCCAAGAAGTAGAAGAACTCTTACTTCATGAGCCGAAATCTTAAGCACAACTGCTAAGCCAATGATATACCATAAGCAGTACGCTAGTTAATAGAATCCATTAACAATAAATGGAGCGTAACGTCCTTCTACTAGACATCAAAGACAGAAGAAGCTTACGCCCTTGTAATAAACAGATATCTGTTTATAAATACATAAACTGTACCCGGAAAGAGTAAAGGCCTATGCCCATACGAAGACGGAAGGACCTTAAAATAATAGGTTCCGGATAATAGGAGCCTAACTCTTATGCAACAATCCAACCTAAATAGTAACGGAAGTATTGATTCCGAAACTATGAAAGTGAAAATCATCCATCGATAGTGCATGAAACTCACTGACTCTACAGTAAAAGAGAAACCAACAGAATTACTGTCTAAAAGGTCAGAATTTGAAAACTACTGTTTCCAGAGGCTCAAATGATTACTTAGCTAAATAAGAACCGAAGTTAAAATCCGTATAGGAATTTAATCTAAAGATTCTAAGTCTATTTATCAAAAAGTTACTAACTGACTTAGATAAAGAGACAAAAGACTCAATTGTAAACTATCGTAGAGTGCATAGGTATGAGGTAACATAAACCTATAACCTAATTAACAACAGGCTGCAGTAGATCTTGTGAAACAAGTATACTAAAAAATAGCAATGAGTAATATGGAGGGATCAACCATATGAACATAATGATCCCTACACCACGACGGAAGAGCCTCCACTTTAGTCGCATAGAATAGCGAAGAAGAGGATCTCCTATAGTAAGAAATCGCGTCCAAAGCTCGTCCAGTACAGTGCTTACAATGCAATACGGACCACACAACGGAATACATGAAGGTTGCGACCTTGCTGGTTGTGATAAAGATGACACGATTTACCCAGTGAAAAAAGATCCTCACATAGAGGAAGATTTCACGTTAAGATCCACAGTAGACAAGAGAGTAAATTACTCATGATCTCTGTGAAGATAGAGATGCTATCAACAGAAATGTATAGTGGTTGTTTATCTTAGCAATACCTGCTAAAACAACAGCGCCGGAGGATACGCGTATCCTATCATTCCGTCCTATAGATCAATAGAGCGTTAACAATATTAGCTCAGAGATCTGGACAAGCCAACACATACGTCTGCAATTGATTAGCAAGCTGTGTCATAAATAAAACATCATTGGGCGCTCCCATAGATAGCAAATCTGATTGAATACTTGTTTGTTGAGAGTCCATTCTGACAGCAACAAGCGACCCGTAAGAGAACGGGAGTGCGATAAAACAATCAGACGACCCAGAATATGACGGACCAAAACTGAACTTGGTGTACTATAACCAACAGACGGATTCTTTCCATTAAATTGAATAACGGAAACGAAAGAGTGCCTCCCTGGATCCGGAGATACGCCACTACTGTCGAATTAAAGGACAGGAATTTGGGCATGCGTTTCTGAATAATGTTCATGCAATGACATAAAGCAAGCCTAAAAAACATTATTCCGCGGAAGTTAAACTGATAGCTAAAAGACTGCGGAACCCAAAGACCCTGGCACTTAGAATCCGTAGGGATCAGTATATATCCCTATCTGTTTGACTGGCAACCGTCATAACAGCCACACTCGGGTCCGGCAACTGCGGCGGCACTCTCTGAGTCAACTACCGAATGTTTGCCCCAGTCTGAATCTCTTGTAACACTAGATAGACAAGAGAATGTATAAATCAAGCAATTCATGGATTGCCGGAAAGTTGCCGTCGAAGAGAAGCTCCTCCGAGAACGAAGCGACTCTGAGAGAGTTCTTAACCTACTATCCACGCGTGGATGTAGCTAGGGCTGCATCACGTCTAACCAACTCCAATCAGCCACTGAAGGGCGGAGTTATACGTGAACAAACTACTGCCCTCAAAAGAAATTACATTGAGAATAATATCCCGTAAATCTTTTCTTGAAGACGTAATGATAACGCCTCAGTAAGGCGGATTACGTATAATAAAGCGTCTAAGTTAAGTCTACTATACATAATGTCGTTCCCAACATTGAAATTGGAAAAGACATAAACGGCGAAAAAGAATATATGCAGTCTTTAATCACACCGTCTAGACGCATATGAACTCTCGGTATGCCCTGCTCTGCCAAAATAAACTATATGTAAAAAAGATAAAATGGCAGAAATGAGCCACGCGGACAAGAAACTAAACTATCATGCTTAGTAGCAGGCTTGTATATATATATAAATATATATAGCGTCGAAAAATAAAACACATGTTGTAATGACAATATTGGACTGCGTCGGTAAGTCAGGGACAAGTCCCTGTACCGATCGAAAAATCCGAGTCCAATGACGCTATAAGTCTCTTATCCAAGATCGCAGCAATGAAGTCCGAAAAATAATCACTGGAAGAAATGCCAGAAGATATGAAAGGCATCTTCCGATACTACTAAAGGGAAAACTCGAAATCTTTCGAATCCCTTTCGCCATCCTGTCGGACCCTATAAAGCGTTCGGTCGTCCGTAGCTTGATGCAACCGCGGACCGCACCGACCCAGCGCCGTCGGATAATTCCTGATTCGACCGAGAAACTGTCAATTGCTGGGATGCTGCGAAACAACTGTGCTAACTCGGATAGCACGTCCGTCACTGAGGCCTGAGGAGCAGCGGTCTTACGATGCATTGCCGCAGGAAGCTCCGAGATCGTTACCCCGTGCATACTTCCAATATGCGAGCGAACGGAGTATATAGGCCTCGTGTCCCTTGGCTACCGGATGGCGCGACCTATTCGTTGTGGAATCACTGAATGCCGAACTGATCGGATACTCGAGGTCACGTAGCCAATGTGCGGTCGTGTGCCCTGCTGTGAGGATGAGGAAGCATTAAAGACAGTCTCTAGGACTGTCAATATAACGGAGCGTCCCGAGCAACGGACATATGCTCCAAATGTAAAATATCTGAACCACAACATGCGGTCCCCTATGTTGTTGGCTTCCTCCGATCTGTCCTCAATCTGCCGTCACTGGGTGAGTACTAAAGTAATTAAAGTGCTCGCATCACCCAAATCTCCTTCCTAGACCGCAACGGACGAACCCGGCAGCCGAACCATTCGATGAATGTACGCTACACCGGGTGAGCTAGCGAATGTCACTCCGTAAGCGATAGACATATTCCATGAGCACTTATTGCCGCTAACTCTTCATTAACTATGACGACAGAGGCACACTTTTGAAAGACATCTCCATAACTCTTCGAACAAGAAACCAGAAATGCTTGGATAGCAAGCATAAAATAATAATATATATAGCGTCGTTCAATAATTCGAAAGTTTGTGTGACATTATTGGACTATGTCGGAACTGAGGGACGATGTCCCTGAACCGAACCAAAAATTTCTAAGTCCACCGACGCTATCAGTTTCTTATCCGGCATCGCAGCATATGTTGTTCCGAAAGGGAAAGCTTGAAATCCTCCGAATCCCTTTCGGTATCCCGTCGGACCGGATGAAACTTTCGGACGTCCGTACCCGCTTCCGCGGAGCGTCCCGACCCAGCATCGTCGGATAAAATATATGCGACAGATTCAGTTGATGCTGGGATGCTGCGATAAACTGTGCTATTAAGGAAAGCACGTCCGTTCCCGAGGCCTGTGCAGTAGCGGACTTACGATGCATTGCCGCTGGAAGCTCCGTGTACGTTGACTCCCGCACACTTCCTATGCGAACGTCCGGAGTCTGCAGGCCTCGAGTCCCCGGCTACCGACCCAGCGCTGTCGGATAATTCTCGATCCGACACCGTTTCTGTCGGCTGCTGGGATGCTGCGATAAGCTGTGCTATGTGCACAAGAATGTCCGGCGTCGAGACCTGCGGAGGCGCAGTCTATCGCTGCTTCGCCGAGGGCAGCTCTGCATCAGATGGCTCCCGCATACTTTTCCTATGCGAACGTCCGGAGTCCATCGGTCTCGAATCCCTGGCTGCCGGATGGTGTGACCTGGTCGCCGAAGAATCCTTGATCGGCGAAGCTGGTAATATATCGGCGGTCACGCAGCCAAGGTGCGGTCGTGTGCGCTGACGAGAAGAGGAAGCCTTAGCAGTCTCAGCGGACTGCCTATACAACGGAGCGTCCCGAGCGACGGACGTATGCTCAGCTAGCGACACATTTGTACCACAACATCTGGGGCCAGATGTTGTTGAACGAGAGAGGGGCCTCTCTCGCTTGCCGTCCGGATGGACCGGAACGAGCTATGAACCGGACTAAAAGGCTTCCTCCGTTCTCCCTCCGATCCGCCGTCACTGGGTGTGCATTAAGTTAATTTTATAGTGCTCGCATCACCCCAAAATTCCTTCTAGACCGCAACGGACGAACCCGGCTGCCGAACCATTCGGTGAATGGACGCTACACCGGGCGAGCTAGCGGACGTCAAAGGCCGTCGAACCTACTAGGGTCCTCTTAGGCAATTGGCGTATTACATGAGCACTTTTCCGCTAGCCCTTCATTAATTGTGACGACGGAGGCACACTGTTGGAAGACATCACAGATACATCACCCTAATCTTGATCGTCTGAAATAGAAATTGATAAAGTAGAGTGACCCTGCGGGGAAAGGACCGGAGTGTCCAAATCCCCAACAACATACCGTGACATACGCTTCCCATATTGTCATCGAAATCATACGATACAGAACAGGAGTTAATGCGAGTACACTGACCACATATAGAATGATAAAAAGGTCAGAGGAAGACTTCCTCTTAAAACAATTGATCAATATCCTTTCAATGTGAAAAGAAAACAAGTCCTGGTACTCGCACTAACCCCTGGCAATCAAAATACATAATAATAATATGATCCATTAATATAGAAAAAATAATTGAAATCAAAATATTTTGAAAAAATATTTTTTCAGAACAGCCCAAGTTTCTGAAAAGTAACGTTGAGCCCCAATGGATCCCAAGCCTAAGTGTGGACAAAAATTTTTAAAATATTTTAAACAATTTATTCAACACTTACGAACAATAATAATGTATCTAGTTATGATTAAAATAACATAAAGATATTATTATTTAGAAATCCCCCCCTCACACAGAGGGCTGTTGTAAATGTAAACAATGAGTGTAAAAACACTAAAATAAGACTCCAGGCACCCAGGCCCGAAATCAGTTACCAAAAATACACCATCTGATGCAAAACAGAGATTTCCAGGGAAGAAACTGCAGAACATCAGATGGTAGATGCAGAACACAACGCCTAACCACCCGTAGGTGAAGACGTAAACATGGGGAAAGAACAGAATTCATTCTGTTATACAGCTAAAACTCCCAAGAAATTTTAGTAATAATAATTACAGAAACTATGCCAAAAGCATGGGAGAATAGCAAGGGGGAACTTAAAGGACAGGGAGAGAGAAAAACACTTGAAAAAACAGTGTAACTAAATAATCAGAATGACAACAAAATGGCTGCTGCCTTGAAAATAGGTAACTTAACATAACTTCATTAAAAAATTTTAAGTTACAGCCCTGATAATATTCTGTCACACATTCTTTTCCTCTCCTCCTTTTCTATCCTCCTTAGAATCACCATTTCACTAATATTTATGTGTCTGGCATCATTTAAACTGAGATTTAAAAGCACAAAGATCAGTCAGATGTTAACTGATGAAGGGCCAAACTTAGAATGATAAATGGCGCCAATTTCGGAACGTCCTTGACACTGCGCATGCGCAGTAGGGGCGAAGTGTGGAGGGCCTTTCAGGACATGTTTTCTTTAGTTTTAGATGCAAATTTTGGGGATTGGGGGGCAAAATTTGTGTTTGGCCCTATATTTTAAGAGTTAGCACCAGCTATGTCTGGGTCATTGGTACAGTATAAAAATTTATGTGTCTGGCATCCTTTAAACTGAGATTTACAAGCACAAAGATCAGTGAGATGTTGAGTGATGAAGAGCCAAACAGAGAATGATAATTGGCACCAATTTCGGGACGTCTGCGTCACTGCGCATGCGCAGTAGAGGCGTAGTATGGAGGTCCTTTAGGACATGATTTCTTTTTGTTTTGGATGCAAATTTTGGGGATTGGGGGGCAAAATTTGTGTTTGGCCCTGGTTTTGTTAGAGTTAGCACCAGCTAAGTCTGGGTCATTGGTACAGTATAAAAATTTCCTCATTTTGAACTAAGTTATCATTTGGGCTCCCACAGTGAGCCCAAATATGGACCTAGGGACATGGCTTGAACAAACTCCCCCCCCCCCCCCCTCTAAGCACCCCCCCCCCCCCCTTCCCCAAGGATGCTGCATACCAAATATCAAAAAAATTCCGACTGCTGGATCTGAAGAAGATTTTTAAAGAAAATTCCTCATTTTGAACTAAGTTATAATTCGGGCTACCACAGTGAGCCCAATATGAACCCAGGGACTTGGCTTGAACAAACTTGAATCTCACCCCCCTTATCATGGTGCATACCCAATATCAAAAGATTCTGCCTGCTGGATCTTGAGAAGATTTTCAAAGAAATTTGCCTGAAATGCACTAAGTTCAAATTTGGGCTCCTATACTGATCCCAAATATAAACCCAGGGGTCCAATTTGAACAAACTTGAATCAGATCCACCCTACAATGTTGCATACCAAATTTCAAAAGATTCTGCCTGCTGGATCTGGAAAAGAAGATTTTTGAAGAAATTTGCCTGAAATGCACTAAGTTCAAATTTGAGCTTCTATAGTGAGGCCAAATATGAATCTAGGGAGCCGATTTGAACAAACTTGAATCAGATCCACCCCACAATGTTGCATACCAAATATCAAAAGATTCTGCCTGCTGGATCTGGAGAAGAAGATTTTTTACGAAATTTGCCTGAAATGCACTAAGTTCGAAATCGGGCTCCTATACTGAGCCCAAATATGAACCCAGGGGTCCGATTTGAACAAACTTGAATCAGATCCACCCTACAATGTTGCATACCAAATTTCAAAAGATTCTGCCTGCTGGATCTGGAAAAGAAGATTTTTGAAGAAATTTGCCTGAAATGCACTAAGTTCAAATTTGAGCTTCTATAGTGAGGCCAAATATGAATCTAGGGAGCCGATTTGAACAAACTTGAATCAGATCCACCCCACAATGTTGCATACCAAATATCAAAAGATTCTGCCTGCTGGATCTGGAGAAGAAGATTTTTTACGAAATTTGCCTGAAATGCACTAAGTTCGAAATCGGGCTCCTATACTGAGCCCAAATATGAACCCAGGGGTCCGATTTGAACAAACTTGAATCAGATCCATCCTACAATGTTGCATACCAAATTTCAAAAGATTCTGCCTGCTGAATCTGGAAAAGAAGATTTTTGAAGAAATTTGCCTGAAATGCACTAAGTTCAAATTTGAGCTTCTATAGTGAGGCCAAATATGAATCTAGGGAGCCGATTTGAACAAACTTGAATCAGATCCACCCCACAATGTTGCATACCAAATATCAAAAGATTCTGCCTGCTGGATCTGGAGAAGAAGATTTTTTACGAAATTTGCCTGAAATGCACTAAGTTCGAAATCGGGCTCCTATACTGAGCCCAAATATGAACCCAGGGGGCCGATTTGAACAAACTTGAATTAGATCCACCCTACAATGTTGCATACCAAATATCAAAAGATTCTGCCTGCAGGATCTGGAGAAGAAGATTTTTTAATGTTTTTCCCATTGCCTGGAGTGTTAAAAAGTGCTGACTCTGCACTTTTTCAAAGTCCTGAAAAAAGTACCTTGTGATCAAACCGATAGGGATTTTTTTTAACCATTCTATTCTACTGGATAAAAGTAAGCTTTATACAAAATAAGAAGTCTCTGTGCCGTGTAGTTTTGGAGATATGGCAGTTTTAAGGTTTTTCCTATTTTTAGCTCCCGAGGTTCCCACGGGGCAATAAGAAAAAATTTTTTGCATCAATCAACTACTTATGACCCATTATCATCTCATATCAAATTTGGTTCAAATCGACCTAACGGTTCTGAAAATAGAAATTTTAGGCGTGGCCAAAATTTTTGCCCCTCCCAAAACGAAGGCAAATAATGCCAACTTCTCTTGAACAAACTTGATTCTAAACCTCAAAAGGACTCTGTATACCACATATCAAGTCTCTGCTACTGGTGGTTCATTAGAAGATTTTCAAAAAATTTGGCCATTTTTTCCACACCCCTCTGCTCAATATGAGCCGAAACCTAATTTGCATAAAAATCAAAATGCCCCTATGTAACCACTACTTACATGAAATTTAATTAAAATGTGGCCAGTGGTTTAGGAGAAAGAGGCTCAAACACCACCTTCACATAGGACGGCGGATGGACGAAGTGTGATAAGAAAAGCTCACCCTGACTTTCAGTCAGGTGAGCAAAAAAGAAGCAGACCCAGAACTGAACCTTGTGGTACACCAATGGTGACGTCCATTACTTCCGATGTGATGCTCATGAAGGATACAGACTGACACCGGCTTGTTAGGTAATCTTCAAACCAGGTGTTAGCTAAACTTCTTACCCGTAACTTTCAAGTTTCTTTAAAAGAATCGAATGATTTATCGTATCAAATGCTTTTGAAAAGTCTAGAAAAACTGATAGTGTACAATCCTTTGAAGTTTTACCATTTGTTTCCGACACACTGTTTATTAACTGCAGAATGGGATGCACAGTTGAATGACCCTTCCTGAATCCAAACTGATACTTATATATCATGTTATGTTCGTCGAGGGAAGTGTATAATCGTGAGTACATTACTTTTTCAAGTATTTTTGAAAATGTTGGAAGAATACTTATGGGGCGATAATTGGTAAAACATTGGGGATCTGCAGATTTAAATGCAGGAATGATTTTGGCAATCTTCATTCTGTCTGGTACCCTACCTACAGCGAAAGATGATGATTCTGAAGAACACCCGACGTGGAATGACAGGTGGCAGCTGAAACATCCAAAGGCAGATGCTGATAGATGTATGAATACCCCTAGGATCTGGAATACGGAGACAGAAGGTCCAGGCTGCACAGATTGCACTGGTCCTGCTAAACTGGCCAATGGACCAGAATGTGTGGACAGAAGCACAGCAGAGAACATGGTGACCCCAACATGGACATCTGAATCCAAATCAAAACCTGCTTAGTCCGACGGCTGGGCAACCGAAGCAGAGGAACCGACTGGCAAACCCATCTGACTTCGTCAAGTTGAAGTCAGGGAAGGTTGAGGGTCTATCGAAGCAAAAATCCCTGCAAATCCCTGCAGAGATGAGCCGAGGCTGGCTGAAATGGAGACTGATGTTGTCACGACAGAGCAAAAGCAGGAGTGGATACACCAGTAGCTGTTGACAAAGGCAGAAAAGAGGAGAGAGCGACCAAGCTCGGCTCAAAAGGAGGAGTCACTACCCCTAGTGACCACCTCAGATGTTGACTGGAGGGGGACAGCAGTCCCAGAACCAAGCATCTCTTTGCCAGAAAGTCAGCAGCTACCATGGTACCCACCGCCATAAAAGACTGCAAAACCCCCACTGAGGAGGCAGAACTCTCTCCAGACAGAGTTGGATTGGGGAGCCCCAAACAACTGTGTTCACCTTCCCACAGGCATGGGAGGAATGGCCACGTGCCCGAATTACATGATAGACTGAAGCCGAAAAGGTGGAAGACCACACCGCCCACAGGGTCTTTCAATGGAACACCCATATCAAGTGGGGCATGTTTAATGGGAATCTTCAATATGCTAAGGCAACAAAAATCACCCGCAAGGTATCGTCCTAGGCATATCTGGTGAGAGCAATGTAGATGGGAAGGTGAAGGCAAAGAAAAAATAAATCAGGACACACCCAGCTACCAGAGTAAGGTGACAGGAAACAAAGGCCTGACAGGAACAGAAAAGTACTCCAACAGCCAAAAAGGGAACTGGCAGTTCGATCCTTAACAGAGGGGATAAAAGCTGCCACAACAGCCCCATCTGACACCTAACTCAGATAAAAGCAGAATCCAAAGGGTTGGCATTCATGAACAAGAGACTGAAACAGCATGGCACGTGAAAATAGAGTGCAAAATTGGTGTAGAGAAATATCATGAAAAATACGATGAATAATCGATAGAATATACAAAAACACAGCCCTGTATGTCTGGATGGTGAAGAAACAAATATGAGTCCACAATTCAGAACAGGAACATCCTCAACATTGAGTCGAAAGATGTCACTGTTGATGAGCAAAAATATATGCATCTTCACAAGATGGAGGAAGAAAAAAGAATGACATGTTGGTTATACGTCTGTGCATTTGTACCAGAAGCCGTGGATTACTACTAGAAGAGTTCCCCTAATGAGTGTGCGCCGGTCGCACTCGACCCTAGTTTTGGCTTATTTTTTCTTGGTACTTTTGCACCACTTTTTTCTTTCCCAAATCACTTGGGAAAGAACGAAAATAGAGAGTATACTTCCAAGTTAGGGACTTTCACTGTAGTGCAAGCCTGTTGTAAACTAGACGTACTGTGAGCAAGCTCACAAAGTGATCCCTACCCCCCCCCCCCCCACGCCTGAAATATATAAGTTAGATTATCTCCCCTTGGAAATGTCAGAACGGAATTATATTGCTTCATGCACATCTTCATATGGAGTTCTTCCATTGTGTAAAGTTTCATGAAAATTCTTCAAACGGTTTAGGAGGAGTTGCGCTTATAAGGATGGACAGACGGATGGACAGACAGGGTGATTCCTATATACCCCTCCCCCCCCCCAAACTTTGTTTGCGGGGTGTATAATAATTGTGAGGTAGGTTGCTAAGAAAAGTAGCAGTAGTATTTGATGACAGATTATTAGTTATGTGCAGTTGAAGAAGTGTGCAAAAAAAACCTCTGCAAATATTTATTAGTATTACAAATTCCGTGAAAAATGAAAAAATTTATAGTAATTTATATTTTTTTTATACTTACCAATGACCCAGACTTAGCTGGTGCTAACCCAAAAATATCTCGGGCCAAACACAAATTTTGTCCCCCAATCCCCCCAAATTTGCATGCAAAACTGAAAATCAGAAGTCCTAACTGGCCCTCCATACGTTTTACCCTCCGCGCATGCGCAGACGCCAGGAAGTCACCGAATCTGGCGCCAATAAATTCATTCTTTGTAGAAAAAAGATAATAATAATTCAGCGGGGAGGTATGAGTGCCCAGTTCTGCCCACTCATGGGAGGGCCATTCCTGCCTGGGTCATTGGTAAGTATCAAAAATATATAAATTACTATAAATTTTTTCAGATTTTTATACTGCAACCAATGACCCAGACTTAGCTGAATCGTAAAAAGGCGGAGGGCCTAGAACTTCCAAAATATTAGATCAACATGGATCAAATCCTTCAATCCATGATGAAGAAATTAGAATTTACATGAATGTCTCTTTATACAATAACAGAAGAGACATAACCTAATATGGATCCCAATAATGTAAATCCTAAATCTAAGCATAAAATCATGTTAATTAGGGTGTAACAAATAAACAATTTTAGAGACTAGTCTGGACTAGGCCCTAAAAATTATTATGGCATACTGAGAATGAGAGAAAATTTCCCATAAACCTACGCCACACAATAATACTGCAGCTGATCGCCGAACATAGAATGGACAAGACAGCTTCCTCAATAGTTACATACCCCATAAGGCAGAGAAGTGGACAAAATGCACCCCCCCCCCCTTTTTTTGAACATAACTTCAAAAGAAAGAGGGGAGAGCTCTGAAATCAATAAGCAGAACCCAGAAACGATATAAATAAATATCGATCAGGCACTCAACAAATTAATTCATAAATAATATATGGTGCTTAATGCCACTTCACCAGCCAAGGCTATAGTGATGATTTTGGTAAATAACATTATCCGCTATAAAATATGCACTGCAGATGCCGTATACAGGTACGACGAAATCAGTCTGAAATTAATTATAACATATACATACAAAAGCGGGATAAAATGAACAATCTCTGCAGAGAAAACACACTTCAAGATCATTCACAGGAGGCCTCTGTAATATTAAATCTGGTAAAAAACACTCTCCAACGTGTTCTATTTGGAATCAACAACTATAAACACGTGAGAACATGCGATTTGAGAACCAACAAAATAGAGACCAGGATCTAGAAATGGAGGTAGGTATGATAAACCGGCTCCAAAATCAGAAAATAAAAACCGGAAACAAATGCAACAACTGCATATATGCATATGACAGTGCCATCCAACATGACCCAGACGCAAAGTATGTATGTATTAAAATATATATGCGAGCGCGTGAGTGTGTGGGGGAGGAATTCAAATATATGTTGAAACCTCCTCACCCACATTACTTAATCATTGCTGGTGCAGACAGCAATAATATAGTGATCATAACTCTTTCACGTCTGAATACTCCGTTATGCCACTGAGAGCGGAGAATGACATGAAGAATAAAACTTCCCTTGAAGAAGAAAACCCTCTAATGGGGAAGCTTCTGGCGAATGCTCAATAGCAGACCCCATAACCTCAATGAAATCAATAGAAACAAATGAATTGAAGGATACACATATCCTATCATTCATTTCCATGAAAACGGCTGAGCGTCAATATATGCGCTCAAAAGCCTTATACTAGCGACACAAATAATGGAAACTATTATTCCCATGCACCAAAAACTTAACTATCCTGAAAAGATCCCACATAAGATCATAAAATAGCCAAACAGTGAGAATAAGCGCAAGATATAGCCAGCGCTTACTTATGCACTGAAATCTTAAGTATTGACTGCTAATTGGAAGATAAATAACCCAAGCAGTATGAATAGCTAACTGACTTATTTAACAATAGAATGAACATAATCGTCCCTTCTATTGAAAAATAATGACAACAAAAGCGTAACTTCTCTTCTGATAAACTCTGATGTGCATAAAGAGACCCTCGGACTCAGGATTGTAATGCAATATATCCGAAATAATTGAGAAAACCGTAATATACGCCCAAATTTGCCCTTATGTTAAAAGATTCTCTAAAACAAAACAGGTCAAGAGGGAAAAACGTCTACTACTCCAGTTAATAACTGGAGTAGACATGTGTATAAGTGACCCACCGAAATAACATTCGAAGCCGCTCCACACAACTCCATCCAGAACATAAAACTATTGCTGTTAATGCGTCAGATAACCGATAAAAGCAAGCCAAACAGCTGGTTAATTCGCTCTGTGAAACAGATGAACCAGCCAAATGAATAGTGGGATACATGAATCCTATCATAAATCCTATGAGACAATATCTAGTTCACAAAACAAGTGATCTAAAGAACTATACTTGCTACAATTGCCGAACATTCGCTTATCAACTGAAGGATAATAATAAATAACCTAATTATCCACTTCCAGTCAAAATCGGCCGGACCGAGTTCAATAAGAGCCTCGAACCACCAGCTCAGGGGAGTCTGATCAGTAACTCAGTCTGACGAGAAACCCCTATCCAAGTGGCTGTATAGACAAACCTAAAGAATTATATATAGGAGAGATACCTATACCTTTGCTATGAGCCTTATAAGCGAATTGAGTCTAGGACAACTCTCCTACTCTTCTGTTGGCTGTGGTCGATTAGACCCCAACTTAAAGAGTAGAGAATTGATGCTTTCTTGTAGTTTAATCCTACAATAATGAAAGCTTACCATCAAAGACTTAGGTATACCTATACCTTGCTATGAGTCCTTCTAAATGATTCTAGGACAACCTCACATACTCTGTCTGTTGGTGATGGTACATTAGACCCCAGCTTAAAGAGACGAGAATTGATCCTTATTATAAAAACTAGAGTTGGAAGACTAAAGCAACCTATGGCAAGTTTTCCACCTAGTCAAATGCAAAGATGAAGACACAAGGCTTCGTTGCATCAAAATAACTCCCACTTAACATTAGTTAAGACCGAGAAATAAATACTAGGTCTGGAAAGAATTTTAAAAGGTACAAACGACCACAAAATTCCTTCCATATAGACGATGCATCACAGTAAAATTAAAGTACATAAGACCATGAGACTAAATTCGCTCTAAGAAATTATCTTCTCAATTGCATCCGAGTGAACAGCTAAATGATGAAGGTAAGGCTAAAACTAGGATCTTAGCCTGCTCAATAAACGCTGAGGAACTCTCAACATCTTCCCCTGTTGTTTTTAAAAGTATGTGAACCATCACAAACGATTAAAAATACAGAGGAAGAAGATAAGAAACCGAATTACTTTTTTCCGCCGGAAGATAAATATGGTGTCGTCTTCAGAATCGAAGACCTGTGACACCCATGTAGACTTAACCGGAAAGAGATCTTATTACCCTGCTCTTTACCCGGATGAAGTCAGCGTCGAACTATGCTAGCGGTTTCTCATAATTGCTCGAAGCATTTGAAACACTGGAACAAGTTCAAGGAAATGATAATGTATGGTATCTATATCATCCAAGAGTTGTTCCGGAAGGAAAAGTTATCCTTCCCATCATACGTTCAAATCAGTTAGAATCACAGTCACCAGCATCTAAACAGTCAGGTGACTGGACCAAATAAGCTCTATGCAACAGCTCAAGATCTGAGACTGACGTTGAGTGCTTCTGTCTTAGCAGGAATACTGCGATTAGCTGCGCAACTGCAACAGCAAGTCCGTTACAGAGGCCTGAGGAGCAGCGGTCATGAATAGCCTCTTCAGCAAGCTGCTCCTAGGACAAGGAGTCCAATATAGTTATTACTGCAGACGACCCAATGAAAGAAGCCTCATCTCCTTAGCTACTAGATGGTGCGACTTTCTTCACTAAAGATGGACCTTTGACGATGCAGACTGGAAATCCTGAGTCACTTAGCCAAGGTGCAGTCGGGAGTGCTTGGTAGACGCTAAAGAAGCAAAACTGTAGCTGTCCCAGCTAAGAATTGAACTAAGCATACCGGACAATAGCTATGTACGTAAGCTATGACTGACACAAGTTCCTACCAACAACACCCGACTCCAGATGTTGTTGAAAGAGAGAGAGGGGCTCCCTCTTGCTCGCCATACCTCAGAACTTGCCGTCTTCTTCCTTCCGTCAACACTAGGTGAGCATGGATTCGATCAACAGTGCTCGCTACACCCTTATTGTCTCTCGACCACCACAGACATACCTGGCATCACATCACCCACATACGAGTGAGATCTGCCGGTTGAGCTAGCTGTTTTTAGACAAGGGACGTAAGCCTCCGTGAAACCTAGCCCTTGTCTTTTTAAAATCATTGAGCACTCTCCCACTAGATCTAAATACAATGCATATGCGACACATCCGGAGTCATGGTCCAAGTATCCAATCTTAACCGTTTCACCGGCGACAGGGAACTGACACCACTCATCGGGTTTTATAGCCCTGTGCAATATAAAGATCACATTATCCATTATGTAGAGGAAACCATAAGACTAGCCGGCCCGGACCTTATCGGTTTCCTCCTTCCGTCGTCCCTGGGTGAGCATAATTTCATATCATATCATTCGCTCCACCCTATATGATCTCTCTTTTCGTCTACACCCGGCGTCATAGTTCTCAGGGACCTGAGTAACTACTTCAGCGTTCGAGCTAACTAGTGACAACGGACCTGCGCGGTCGTGTGTGCTTTTCGAACATAGAGGAAGCTATAAGACTGGCCGGCCCTGGCAGTCTATGGAAGGAGCGTCCCGTGGACGTAAGTTTCAACTGACACAAGTTCGTACCAACAACCTCTGGCCCCAGATGTTGTTATAAGAGAGAGGGACCTCTCTCTTGCTCACAATCACGGACGACCTGGACGAGCATACCTCAGTACTTGTCAGACTGACACAAGTTCCTACAAACAACCTCTGGCCCCAGACGTTGTTATAAGAGAGAGGGACCTCTCTCTTGCTCGCAATCACGGAAGACCTGGACGAGCATACCTCAGAACTTGTCAGACTGACACAAGTTCCTACAAACAACCTCTGGCCCCAGACGTTGTTATAAGAGAGAGGGACCTCTCTCTTGCTCGTGATCACGAAAGACCTGGATGAGCATACCTCAGAACTTGTCTACTTCCTCCTTCCCGTGCTTCCTCCTTTCCGTCGTCGCAGGGTGAGCATGTTCATATGTTTATAGTGCTCGCTACACCCTTATTCCTCTTCTCAACCACAAGGGACATACCCGGCATCACGTCCCTCACATACGAGTTAGGTCTGCCAGTCGAGCTAGCTGGTGACAAGGTCGTCAATCCTACTTAGGATCTAGGCACTTGTCTAATACCTGAGCACTTTTGCTGCTAGCTCTTCATTGATTTGCGACGACGACAACACACTCCTTTCCGGCGTCACAAAGCCACCTCATGTTCTTGTTCCTCTGTAAATAGAAACTAAAAACTATAGTGACCCTTTTGACGAGAGGACCAGCCGAGTCCTCTCGCCGCGATAGGACCAATAGAGTCCACTCGTCTAACACAAACCATGACGCCCGTCATTCAGATTATCAAATGTGATACATGGAGTAGAATTAGTGGTAGTAGATCAAGTAAACTCATTACAACGACCAAGTAAATAAAGGAAAGGTTTCCTTTATTTGCCATACTATTAGATAAAAATAATTACCTAAAAACTAATATATGTCATTGTACCACCACCAAATCTACATATAATATAAGATAACATTAAATATAATCAATGAAATAAATATATCCAAAAGAAAAACTCTTTCAAAAATAAAATAAAAAAATTTTTGAAAACATTTTCCTAATATAAGAGCCCAAGTTCCCAAAATGAACGATAAGCTCAAAAAAGCTTAAGTGTGGACAAAATTATAAAAACTGTGTAAAATTAACTACCACACTATCAGAATATTTAATGTTACTTACAACTGTAGTTCCTAAACAACAATAGGAAACTACCTAGAGTAATGTAATGTAAACAAAACACCGGAATCAAGACCCCAGGCAACACGGCCCAAAGTCAGTAACAGAAACAAGACTATCCGATGTAAAGTAAGATCTTCCTCAGAAGAAAAAACGATACATTGGATGTAAGATGCATGACCAAAACACCCGAACACCCTAAGGATGAGGACGTAACCATGGGGATGTACAGAATAATCTTCTGCATAAAATGTTAAACTCCCAATAAATTTATAAATTAAAAAAAAAAAACAAGCCAAAAAGCTCCCAAACTGGGGGGATCAAGGGAAGGCAGGGAAGGAATACTAAATAAACAGTGGATAGATCATAATCAATCAGTGATAATGTCAGGCTCATGTCCCGAAATTAGGGAACATGAACTAATTTTAATAAATAATAAAAAATTACAGCCCTGAACGTTTCAAATCACCATTTCTTCCTTCCTTCATCCAGTTCTGTCCTTGGATCCACCAATTTAACCATTGATTTGTGTCTGGCATCATTATTAAATGAGATTTAAAAGCACAAATATCAGTTTGTTTTCATCTGACAAGGGCCAAACAAAGAATGAATTTATTGGCGCCAGATTCTGTGACTTCCTGGCATCTGCACATGCACGGAGGGTAAAACGTATGGAGGGCCAGTTAGGACTTCTAATTTTCGGTTTTGCATGCAAATTTTGGGGATTGGGGGGCAAAATTTGTGTTTGGCCCTAGATATTTTTGGGTTATTACAAGCTAAGTCTGGGTCATTGGTTACAGTATAAAAATATATTATTTGCAGATTATTATTTTTACAAATACTGCTTTATATGAGTTCTGATAATGTATTATACAGTACGTGGAGAGTGGGTTGTAACCAGGCTTGTCATTTTGAGGCAGGTGATCGTCCCGGACACAGTCACCTTCCTGAGTTCAAAATTCCGCGGATGGTAAACGTTCGCCTAACCCTGATTTCTGTGGCCCATTAATTCAGTCAAAAGCATCTCAAAATCGGCCGTCTCAAACGGCAATTTTCGTGGATTGAAGGGGGTACCAAAGCTCAATTTGTGAAGCTTGTAGTGTGTCGTCGATGCAGTCACCCAGAGACAGCAGGTAACTTTCCAAATACAAAAGAGAGGTCTGCCAATTCCAAAGTTGTAAATAGTTATTACATCGTACATGAGACTGTGACAACTCTCTTGTCAAGCGCCATTATGGAACGTATCATCCCCAAGCCAGTTCAACCCCTGATGATTCGCCTGGGACGTTTCATCCCAAAATCAAAGCCGGGACAATTTCTTCCCGCAAATCTGATTGATTTGCCCCAAGTTATCGGCATCTGGCAATGAGCACAGTACGCTGGCTTGTACAGTCATCATGTAATGTATAGATACAGGCTTGGTTATTTGGATGCAAGATAACTAATATAACACTCACTGATAGAGAGTGTCATGGGTAACTTGGTATCTTGCATCCAAATATTCAACCCTGCATCTATACATTACGTGATGACGTAAATCATAATTACACAAACCATGTACCTTAAAATGATAATAGTTGTCTACCGAGCAGGCTGAAACAAAATGGCCCCCGCAAACCATAAATGGCCCTCCTGGGGGCATTCTAGGTGAACCCAAAATGGTCCTCCTGTGGTGATTTGAGGCGAACCATAATGGCCCTCCTGCAGTTATCAAAATGACAAGCCTGTGTAACTAAATCACCTGGGGAGTGCAGTTATCACCCAAGGCACTTTCAAATTCTGTACATGTGGACAAAAAACACAAGCAATGTTTCAGCCAATGGATTTCCGGGTATAACCTAGAGGTCCATTGGCTGGACCTTTGGTTGTGCTTGTAATGCTTTGCAACAAATTTGCAATTATTGCTTGGGTAGAATCTCCATTCTGTGGGTGATTTAGTGATAATAGACTCTCCATGTACTATATAAAGGGAAACTCTGTGACTCCATCCAAATAAAAAATCCAGCTTTGATTATCTCCCTTGATATACAATGGGATACTTTTCCATCCTTGCCGGGGATTGTCAGCTCTGTTTCCCATCCTGGACAAATGAGCAATCTAGTTAAGAATTATATGTGAAGGAACTCTTGTGATATAACTTTCATGTTTTATTGAAAAATGAGATTATCCCCATTTCAAATCTCTTTCATTCATGGCCAACCACCTTTCAATCACCTATTATTTGAAGAAAAAAATCTCCCAATGGACCCCAACCCCATGTGACCCAGTGGTCAAATAAACAAAAAATTGACATACATGTATATCACCATATCAAGTGTCAAAAATAGAGAGCAGGTAAAGTATACTTGAGCCCAGATATGTTTTGCAATGTGCCATCAGTGACAAGGATAGCTTTTCACCATTGGGGCAAGTTCTAAGTTTTCATACAGACCAATAAATCTTTCAAATGACAGATTTCAGAATGAGCAAACAAATTTTTACCCTTTTTTGGCACACAGTGTGGGATACCTAATGGAAGTTCAGTCTTATAATGCATGTTTTAGCCAATAATTTCCCTTCCATTACACATATACTGTGTTGCTGATCTGAAGTTTGTCAGAGTGGTTTACAGGGAATATTTGTTTTTTTCTATGTTAGGGCAAATATTTGGGATCTTCAGAAATGTACATGTACAAGGTGACACTATTGTGGTTCTTGAATCCATCAATATCACTGATACTAATTCGAACTGAAGTTATCATCTCTTATACCAACTTGAGATTGATATAAACTTATGCTAAAGTTATCATCCAAAAACAAAATCTTGAAAATTATAAGAGAAAAAGTAATTAATGCCAAGCAAACATAAAAATCAAAATTGAGCTGCCTTTTCTGTGAATGAGGCAATGTGCCAAACATGAAATGGATGTGATGAGTACAGTTGAAATTATCATGCAAAAACATAAAATCTTAGAAAATTCTATGTCAATGTAGGGCAATTACCCTATAATGGGATGTCAGGCAAACATTAAAATTGAAACACGATGTGGATTTTCCATGAATGAGACCATTTATCAAATATGGATTGGCTGTGGTGAGTATAGCTGAAGTTACCATTTAGAAACCTCAAATCTTGAAAATTCCAAGATAACAGTATACCTCCATAACAGAATGTTGGCTCAAATGGCAAAATCAAATTCCATCTGCATTTTCTGTGGATGTGACCATATACCAAAAATATGAAGAAGGTGGGTCAAATATAGCTGAGGTAGCAGCAATAAACTGAAAAGCTGAAATGTTGGAAATTCCAAGACAAGAAGAATGAAAGTGTCAATGACACTGTAGCTCAACTTGACAAACTTGAACCTGATAAGTTTTAAGTGAAATGGCAAAATTGAAGATCATCGGTATCAATGTTATTTGGTGAAATTTCAACATAACAGCATTGTGTGTGCCCAATTTCAGTGCAATCCATGCATTTTTAAATGTAAGCTGTAAGGCTGGCTGAAAGAAGAATGTTGATACACAAATGCAGTAAGTTCAGAGGTTATTGTAAACAGAAACTTTTTTCAAAGAAATGAATGCTAATCAATAGCTCTTATCTTGTGGTCTCACCTAATGAGCACACCAAGTTCAAAAACAATCCTACTATAAATGTACCTTGTAGACCATGTCAAAGAAGAACGCTGATCACAAATGCAATAAATTCAAAGATTGTTGCTAGCAACAACAGTTTTTGATGGAAATGAAAAGAAAATCGACAGCTGCTATCTTTGTCACCCTGTATAAGCATATAAAGTTTCAAAACAACCTGATAATGAATGCACCCTCTGAGGCATGCCAAAGGAACATGTTAATGCACAAATGCACTAAGTTTGAAGGTCATTGTTTGTGGCAATGTTTTGGGGTTTTTTATGGAAATTCATAAATATACCCTGCTGAGGGTAAAAAAGGGATAAGTTGCTGCATAAATGCATCAAAGGCTGGTGATGACAACAATAATCTTTTGTGGAAATGAAAAAAGAAAGTGTCAAAGACAATGTAGCTCAACTTGTGTAAGACATGTACATGTATAGTATGTGACACAGCAATGACACACATCTAGGTAATGACCTGTTAACAAAGGTACATGTAAAGAATTGTAAAGGTCTGTACATATTTATTTATTTATTGGTGTTTTTAAGGTCACATATTTCTGCACAATGGCTAATCATGACCATGACAGTTTTACGGGTGGAGGAAGCCGGAGTACCCGGAGAGAACCACCGAGCATCGGCGAGTAACTGTCAGCTCCCCAACATACCAACTCCACACAAGCAGGATTAGCATTGGTTGAAGACAGGTGTACCATCGACGTGCAGTACGCCTTAGTACACAACGCCACTGTGCCCCCACGTGGACAACGGGGGTGAAGTATCTTGCCTAAGGACACATGGTTGCCGCAGGTGGGATTCGAACCGAGGACCTCTCGGCTTGCAGCCTGCACTTCTACCTACTGAGCCACCGCGCCCCAGGTCTGTACATAAATACTGACCGGAGCCTGTAACAGATGTACAGGTGAAGTATTGTAAAGGTGGGTGCTAAACTAGAAAAGAAATCTTCATGGAGTTAATGTTACAATAGGGATCGTTGTATGGTGCACCATAAGCCAAATGTTAGCAAATTGTTTTGGACTGTTTGATTGAAACCCTTCTAAGGTTGATTCATACTAATTAATAAATATTTGTCCAGTCCTTCTTAAAATATATGTATTTGAATTTTTTATCTTTAGCTCATAAGGTTCCCACGGGTGAGGAGGTTTTATTTTTCTCATTGCAAACAGAAAATCAGGTTGTGCTAATAATGTTTACCCTCAAACAACACCAAATATTAACACAGGAACTTGGCTGCAACACATTTGAATATACACATCCTAGGGAAGCTGAATTCAAGAAACATTATTTTGTCTAGTGTTTTTGGAAAAGATTTTTAATTATCTCCCTTTTTGAGTCACCGAGTGGGTCTGACTGAACCCCAAAATATTTGTTTTCATAGCACAGTGATAACAAAGGCACCCGATACATTTATAGCAAACATTACTGACATAAAAAATCTTCTTTACAGGTTCTGTACAAAAAATGTAATACACAGAATTCCTGTAAATATGGCTGCCCACAGACATTCTGAATTTTTGGCCGAGCCCAAAAGCACTCGTTACCATCCAATGATGATAACAAACGTTGTCCTAGAAGTTCTGTACAAAAGATTGATTGCACCCAATTTCTGTATAAAATGGCCGTCGGCAGCCATCATGAATTTTGGATCGCACCCAAAAACATTCGTTCTCATCCCAAGGTGATAACAAAGCTCCCGAAAAGTTTCCTGAAGATCGGTTCATAAATACAGCCTCTAGCCCGAGCCGTATTGACATGTGCACTTGCTGTGTATAAGTAGCACTGAATAAAACAAAGTTCATCTAAACTGCATAATTTCTGCTCGAGAAAAATACCCATATTCGATGTGATGTATTCCATGATACTAAACATTCAATAAAAATTTATTCAAATCAGAACCTTCATATAGAGGTTCTACACAAAAAACTGATTGTACCTAATTTTGGTACAAAATGGCCACTGGCAGCGATCTTCAATTTTGGACCACACCCAAAAACACTTGTTCTCGTTCCAAGGTGATAACAAAGGTACTCAAGAAGTTTCGTGAAGATCGGTTCATAACTACAGCCCCTAGCCGGATTGTTCATCAAAGGTCGTTGCCAGTGGCAACATTTCTTGGCAGATATCGAAGAAAATCTAGCTCCCATCTAGAGGTAACCCCAAACAAGCATACCAAGTTTCAAACTGATCTGATAAAAAATGTGCCCTGTATGGCATGTCAAAGGAATATATTGATGCCTGACTAATAGTCCAGGCACATTAGACATAAAAATGAGAAAGTAAGGAAAAAAATCGGAGAAAGCCGATTTTTTTATATGTTTCCGGGACACACATTGCGGATAAAGTGTGAAAAGTCCCCGCGAATCCGAGTTGAGCTTTTTTAGTTATAGCGTTTTTTTTTATGAACAAAATTTTTTTAAAAAAAATTCGCCCCAGCTCCATATTTCTCATTCTTATTCGCCTTAGTAGGGTGAGAATCATAAATATCGTGCTGAATTATATTGAGAATACATATCCCCAACAGAAAATGCCAACTTTGTACCAATCCTCACACTCAATGGTGAAATATTCACGAAAATGTACAAAATTACGAAAAAAAATTTATTGTTTTCATACACACAACGGTACACAACGTCCATTAAATCAAATCTACGACTACTTTGGGAGTTAAATTATATATCAAAAATTGCAGAAAAGCAGTGGCTTTATAATGATATATAACAATAGTCATTTATTCCATAATGAACTGGTGAAACGTGTGAAATATTAACCATACCCCCTAAACTCAAATTCAAACGGCATCGACTTTTCTCATTCAAATACCGTATTATAGCATCATTGTTTCAATTTCCATGTTCGATTAAATCACATAATGTGGTGTTCGCCTACACTCAAGATGCATTGGCATGTAATGTGTGCACGCCCTTGATGTGTACTCATAAACAAATTTGTATTGTACAGACAACGCTCTTTAATTTGATGCAAAATAGCCTTGAACGACTTTCATCAGGAAATGCTGTTTAATTCCGCATTCCAGGTCTTTATGTACAGACAACGCTCTTTAATTTGATGCAAAATAGCCTTGAACGACTTTCATCAGGAAACGCTGTTTAATTCCGCATTCCAGGTCTGTCCATTGCACAATTTGCTTTGTTCAGTATTGGACACTCCGCATTTGATGCCTAGATATTGAAACCAATGATCCCTTGATAGATATATATGTAATTTTGCCTGTTGTTGATTATTAGAGTCTTGTGTTATTTGTAGAACTGATCAGTTATGTTGTTGGCATATCACTTAGCGTTACCTGTTGATACCTTACGGTGACAACGAAGCAGGTCCGCACATTGATATCTGTTCTGTATTGTACTTGAGTTTATTGTGTCTATCATCTTTTTTCTGTTGTGACTTTGGCAATGGATAAATGTATCAAATGTAACGATGAGTTGACCGGCTCGTCCGGAATAAGTGGTCATGCATATTCAAGAGCAGTTCGTGCCCATTTGCTAACACAAATTGCCATTACAAAACTTGTGTTTGAAGAAAGCCGAACACTAGATAACATAGACTGCACAGAAGTCAATGAAATATTCTGTGGACTTGCCAGAGGTGACTGTACAACAGCTGACGCTGTCAATCAAGAAAGTGTCAACCATCTACTGTCAAAATTACACGAACTGCTCCAGAATGCGTCCGTAGGACGCACAGGAAAGCTTTGGGTACAATACTACGAGCAAATAGGTCTTCTCCAGTTGTTCTTGAGAGAAGAGCGCACAGGCGACTGGGAACTCCACACATATTGTGTTCGCAATATGATTCCAGTATTTCACGCAGGTGGTCATTTTGCATACGCAAAAAGTTCTCATCTCTATTTGCAGCAGATGAATGAGCTAACAGAAATAATGCAACAGGATGATTTGAAGTTGTTCACTGAGAAAGGTTACTTTACCATAAGGCGCTCAGATAAATTCGGATATTCTGATCAGACCATAGAGCAGTGTTTAATGAGAATGTTCAAGCTCCCTGGTGGTCTCACACATGGCAGGGGAATAACCGATAGCACTGTTGCGAAATGGGTACATGGACTACCTCTTTGCCTTCCGATATGTAATGCTCTCGAAAATTTTGTTCATGTTCACACTGGTCATGGCGAACAACATCGGGATCTCCGTCAAAGTTCACAATTGACTGATGCCAATGATATCACCAAATTATTGAAGTGGCTCAGAGTGCATTCCCCCTTTCAGAATAGAGATCCACTACAATTAGTCTCTATAGCGACCGGGCTTGTGGCCGACGAAACTGTGAACTGTGACCAAGTTTGCAAAATTGGTGAATGTTGCGTATCGAATGTTGTAAGCAAAACGTTCAACAGCATCAAACTACGACGTGTTGACACTGTGAAGTCTTTCGCATCGATGGCAAATAGCATCAAAGTCCGTGGAAGTAAGGTAGTGATTGACCCCACAATTCTGTTCAACCGCATCACATGTGTTATTCAGTCACAAGCAGAGATGGAAGAGTATGTCAAATATGAACTCGCCCCGAAACCACCAGCATTGTTTGATTCTGCTGGAATGAGGAAGACACAGAAAAGCACGCTCGGTAAGATCCTCAAAACATACGGTTCCGAGCAAACTAAAATCCCAGAACATTCTCTGTTTGTTGTAGATGGTGGATTTTTATTGAGGGCAGTTGTATGGCCTAAACAGTCGTCATATAAGGACATATGTACATCATATTCCAATTATCTAGTGAGACATTTTGGGGCGAACGTCGTGGTTGCTTTTGATGGTTATGCTTGTACAATGTCGACAAAGGGCATGGAACAAGCCCGTAGATCTAAAGACAGGTATTCCATTGATATCAATATCTCACCCGAGTTACCAGCCACCACACCCCAATCCGATTTCCTTGCAAATGCCAAGAACAAAACCCAACTGATCGATCTTCTAATGCAGGAGCTATCTGCTATCAATATTCAGTCCAAGCAGGCCGAGGCTGATGCTGATGTACTGATAGCCGAAACTGCACTTGACATTGCTCAAGTTGACAACAATGTTGTCGTTGTGGGAACAGACACAGACTTGTTAGTCATTCTTACCTCTCGAGTTCAACCGGGATGTAATATTCACATGATGTATTCCATTACCCCAAACTTACTAGTTTCAGTTAGTGAAATAGCAACCAAAATGGGTGACCATAGAAGCAACCTCCTTGTAGCACATTCTATAAGTGGTTGTGACACTACATCTGCACTCTTTCGAGTTGGTAAGAAGAAATTATTCAGTACAATTGTCTCCGATGTTACAAGCGACTCACAACAGTATGTCAACACAATTTTGGCGGATGACAGTACACCAAGTGCAGTAGCCGCTGCCGGGGAACAACTTCTCCTGATCTTATACGGGAGTAAAACTGTTTCCTCTCTCGACCAATATAGATATGTCACTTACAAGCGTTATGTAGCAAAATCTAAACTGAATAAACCCATCGACCTTGCCTCACTCCCACCAAGCAGCGATGCTGCACAACAACATGTCTACAGATGTTATCTCCAGGTCCAACAATGGCTGGGCACTTCGCTTCCTCCGACGGATTGGGGGTGGTCGCTAGACAATGGACTTCTTGTACCGACTGCAGCCACAAAGCCATGTGCCCCCGATAACCTACTGAATCTGATCAGTTGTGGTTGCAAGAGTGCTTGTACAAAAAGGTGTGGGTGTAAGAAGGCAGGACTCTCTTGCTCAGGTTTGTGTAATTGCAGTTCGGATTCTTGTAACAACCACAGAAACACTGTCCTGTCGGAAATTTCTGAGTTCGATGAATAATATATATATAGGTCATGTCATTTCTGTATATAGCGTTGATAATAGTCAATGTAACTTAATCCATGTTGATTGATTTGTACATTCTGTAAATATTATTTATTGATTTTTGTACATTCTGTAAATATTATTTATTGATCTAATGCTGCCAGACACAGACGTGTCTGTTCGGTCCCAAGCCCGAAAATAGTTGAGTTCTCATGCTGACGAATTTTATGCCAAAAGGGGAACTCGGCCAGAAGCAGAGGGGGTCTTCCATAATGTCTATTTTGTAAGCAATGATAAAAGTCTTCAAATGGTGGTGGATTTTTTATCGTCTGTCCAACTAACATCCCGTTCTGTACTATGACCCTTTGGGCAAATCCGTTAGGAAAATCATCATTTTTTGCGTAAATCCGATACTTTTTTGTGAATTTTCAATAATTTTTCGCAGAAATTGTCACAGAAAGCACATTTTCTTCTAGGTAAATGTATATTAGACATTATGTAGCTCGAAATACGCGTAAACAAAAAATACAGTTGGATCAATTCGAGGTTACAAAGTTCGTGCGATTTTTTTTTTTTTTTTCAAACACGTTTTCGAAAAAAGGCTGTAGAAAAAAAAGCTCAACTGGGATTTTAGGGGACTTTTGTCAAATCGTTCAGTGACATGTACTCGACATTCCCTGAAAAAATCAGCTTTCTCCGATTTTTTTCCCTAGTGAAACCTAATGTTCTTGGGCTATAAACAAAGTTCAAAGGTCATTGCCAGTGGCAACATTTTTTTACGGAAATTGAAGAAAATGAAAAAATTTATAGTAATTTATATATTTTTTATACTTACCAATGACCCAGACTGCTGGTGCTAACCCAAAAATATCTAGGGCCAAACACAAACTTTGCCCCAATCCCCCAAATTTGCATGCAAAACCGAAAATTAGAAGTCCTATCTGGCCCACCATACATTTCCCCTCCATGCATGCGCAGACGCCAGGAAGTCACCGAATCTGGTGCCAACATTATTCTTTGTAAAAAAGAAGATTATAATAATTCAGCGGGGAGGTATGAGTATGCCCAGGACTGCCCACTCATGGGAGGGCCATTCCCGTCTGGGTCATTGGTAAGTATAAAAAATATATAAATTACTATAAATTTTTTCATATTTTTATACTGTAACCAATAACCCAGACTAGCTGAATAGTAAAAAGGTGGAGGGCCTAGAACTTCCGAAATAGTAGATCAACATAGATCAAATCCTTCAATCCATCATGAAGAAAATTAGAATAATTAGAATTTACATGTATGTCTCTTTGTATCATAATAGAAGAGACATATCCTAATATGGATCCCAATTATGTAAATCCTAAATGCGAGCATGAATCATGTTAATTAGGATGTAACAAATAAACAATTTTTAAGGCTAGTCTGGACTAAGCCCTAAAAATTAGAATGGCATATTGAGAATGAGAGAAAATTGCCTATAAACCTACGCCAAACAATAATACTACAGTTGATCACCTAATATAGTACAGACAAGACAGCTTCCTCAATAGTTACATACCCAATAAGCCAGAAAAGTGGACAAAATGACCCCCCACCCTTTTTTGAACATATTTTCAAAAGAAAGAGGGGAGAGCTCTGGAATCAATAATCAGAACCCGGAAACGATATAAATAAATATCGATCAGGCACTCAAAAATTAACTCATGAATAATAAATGGTGCTTAACACCACTTCACAAGCCAAGGCTATAGTGATGATTATGGTAAATAACATTATCCGCTACAAAATATGCACTGCAGATGGCGTATACAGGTACAACAAAATCAGTGAAATAATAATATACCGGTAACATACACATATAAAAGCGAGATACGATGAACAATCTCTGCAGAGAAAACAAGCTTCAAAATCACTCACAGGAGGCCTCTGTAATATTAAATACAGTAAGAACACTCTCTGTGTACTATTTGGTACCTATACCTATAAACATGTGAGAATATGCGATTTGAGAACCGACAAAATAGAGACCAGGATCTAGAAATGGAGGTAGGTATGATCAACTGGCTCCAACTCAGACCGCCTCAAAATATATAACTTCAAGGTCCACCAAAGCGATAGCGTAATCACATATTGTGCGAGTGCATAAAAATCCAGCCTATTAATCATCTAAAAACCACTAAATGGTTACGCAGTCACCTATAAACTCAAATAGCAGCTAATATGATGATAAAATAAGTGTTTGTCTAATAGAAATCAGAAAATAAACACCGGAAACTAATGCAACAGAACTGCATATATGCCAATGAGGGCGCCATCCAACATGACCCAAACGCATAGTATGTATGTATTAAGATATATATATGCGACAGTGTGTGAGTGTGGGGGGGGGGGGGGGGGGGGGGGAATTCGACTTCATGTCGAAACCTCCTCACCCACATTATTAATCATTGCTGGTACAGCAGAGAATGACGTGAAGAACAAAACTTCCCTTGAAGAAGAAAACCCTCTTGCGGGGGAAGCTTCTGGTGAATGTACAATAACAGACACTATAACCTCAATGTAATCAATAGAAACAAATGAATTCAGGAATACACATATCCTATCATTCATTCCCATGAAAATGGCTGAGTGTCAAATGCGCTCAAATGCCTAATACTAGCGATGCAAATAATGGAAACTATTATTCCTGTGCGCCACAAACTTAACTATCTTGAAGTGAACCTATATAAGATCATGTAATAGTCATACAATTAGAATAAGCCCAAGATGTCCCTTCTATTGGAAATTAATGACAAAAGAAGAGTTCTTCTCTTCTGATAAACTCTGATCTGCGTCTATAAATACATGAACTGTAATAATTCAATGATGTAGCGTACATGTGGTTTCCAAAAACCGAGGATCCCTGCATAGGGAGACCATCGGACTCAGGATTGTAACGCAATATATGAACTCACGTCCGTAATAATTGAGAAAACCATTAAATATATGTCCAAACTTGACCTAATGTTAAAACATTCTCAAAAACAAAACAGGTCTAGAGCGAAAAACGTCCACCACTCCAGTTAAGAATAACTGGCGGGGACAGGTACGTAAGCGACCCATCGAAATAATATTCATAGCCACTCCGCACAACCACATCCGGCGCATAAAATTTCAGCTGTTAATGCATCAGATAACAGACAAAAGCGAGGCAAACAGCTGGCTAATTCACTTTGTGAAACAACAGATGAACCAGCCAGATGAAAAAGAATTGTGGGATATGTGTATCCTATCATTAATCCCATGAGACATTATCTAGTTCACAAAACAAGTGTTCTAAAGAACTATACTCGCTAAATTGCCGAAAGCTCGCTTTTCGACTGAAAGATAATCATAAATAACCTAATTATCCAGCTCCAGTCAAAAATGGTCAGACAGAGCTCTATAAAAGCCTCGAGCCATTGGCTCAGGGGTATCTGATCAGTAACTCAAACAGACATACATCTCCTATCCAAGTGGCTGTATAGACAATCCTAAAGAAATATATAGGAGAGATACCTATACTTTCGCTATGAGTCCTATAGACGATCTGAGCCTAGGACAACCTCTCCTACTCTTTCTGTTGGTGTTTGTCAATTAGACCCCAACTTAAAGAGTGGAGTATTGATGCTTTCTTGTAGCTTAATCCTACATTAATGAAAGCTTACCATCAAAGACTTAGGTATACCTATACCTTCACTATGAGTCTTATAGACGATCTGAGCCTAGGACAACCTCTCCTACTCTTTCTGTTGGTGTTTGTCAATTAGACCCCAACTTAAAGAGTGGAGTATTGATGCTTTCTTGTAGCTTAATCCTACATTAATGAAAGCTTACCATCAAAGACTAGAGTGGAAAACTAAAGCGACTGTAGCAAGTTATCCACCTTGTCAAATGATAAACATCAGAATAACTCCCACTTAACATTAGTTAAGACAGATATATATATATATATATAGGTCTGGAAAGAATTTTTAAAAGGTACAAATGACCACAAAATTCCTTTCCATATAGACGTTGTGTCACAGTACTTAAAATTGAATTACATAAGACCAAGAGTCTAAATTCGCTCTGAATAAGAACTTATCTTCTCAATTGTGTCCGAGCGAACAGCAAAAGATGAAGGTAAGACTACAACTAAGATCTTAGCCTGCTCATTAACGCAGAGAAACTCTCAACACATCTTCTCCTGTTGTTTTTAAAAGTATGTGAACAAACACAAACAGTTAAAATTACAGAAGATGATAAGAAACCGAATTACTTCTTCCCGCAGGAAGTTAAATATGGTGTCGTCTACACAATCGAAGACCCGTGACACCCCTGTAGACTTAACAGGAAAGAGATCTTATTATTCTGCTCTTTGTCCAGATGAAGTCTGAGTCTATCTACGCTAGCGGTTTCTCATAATTACTCGCAGTATTGTAATTTACTGGAACAAGTTCAAGGAAACGATAATGTATAGTATCCATATCATCCATGAGTTGTTCCGAAAGGGAAAGTTACCGTATCCCTTTCATAATTTGCCAAAATCAGATTATTATCAATTAGAATCACAGTCACCAGCATCTGAACAGGCAGATGACTGGACCGATCAACAGCTCAAGTTCTGAGACTGATGTTGAGTGCTTCTGCCTTAGCAGGAATACTGCGATTAGCTGCACAATATGCAACAGCAAGTCCGTTACGGAGGCTTGAGGAGCAGCGGTCATGAATTGCTTGTCCGTTGGTTGCTCCTGGGACCGGGAGTCCAAGATGACTATTACAGCGGACGTCCCGATGAATGAAGCCTCATCTCCTTGGCTACTAGATGGTGCAACTTTCTTCCCAAAGATGGACCTTTTGACAATGCATAATAGATATCCTAAGTCACTTAGCCAATGTGCGGTTGGGAGTGATTGGTAGATGCTAAAGAAGCCAAACTGTAGCCGTCCCCGGCCAAGAATTGAACTAAGCGTACCGGACAATAGCTATGTACGTAAGCTCTGACTGACGCAAGTTCCTACCAACAACACCCGGCACCAGATGTTGTTAAAATAGAGAGAGGGGTCTCCCTCTTGCTCGCGGTCCAGAACCATTAAGCCCTGAACGAGCATACCTCAGAACTTGCTGGCTTCTTCCTTCCATCAACACAGAGGGAGCATGAATGCATTAAATAGTGCTCGCTACACCCTTATTCTCTCTCGACCGCTACGGACATACCCGGCATCACACCACTAGTCTACGTGATAGATCTGCCGGTTCAGCTAGCTGGAGACAAGGGACGTAAACCTCTTTTGAAGCCTAGCCCTTGTCTAATATCATTGAGCACTTTTCCACTAGCTCTGAATACAATGCACATGCGACACATTCGGTGTCACGGTCCTCATATTCAATCTTAACCGCTTCACCGGCATCAGGGAACTGAAACCACTCATCGCGGTTTATAGCCCTGTGCAATATATGTCCATTATGTAGAGGAAACCATAAGGCTAGCCGACCCCGGACGTCCCGGACAGGAGGCATGGACGTATACTCCGACTGATGCAAGTTCCTACCAACAACATCTGTCCCCAGATGATGCTGTAAGAGAGAGAGGCCTTTCATAATTGCTCGTGGTCCTGGGTGACCTGGACGAGTGTACCTCAGAACTTGCCGGTTTCCTCCTTCTATCGTCGCTGGGTGAGCATGGTTGCATATCATAGTGTTCGCGCCACCCTATATCATCTCCTAGCCCGGATCGGATACACCCGGCATCACAGTTCTCAGAGGCCTAAGTAACCACTTCACCGGCCGAGCTAGCTGGCGGCAACGGACTTGTGCGGTCGTGTGTGCTTTTCGAACATAGAGGAAGCTATAACACTAGCTGATCCCGGCAGTCTATGGAAGGAGAGTCCCGGACAGGAAGGCATGGACGTAAGCTCCAACTGACACAAGTTCCTACCAACAATCTCTAACCCCAGATGTTGTTATAAGAGAGAGGGGCCTCTCTCTTGCTCACGATCACGGAAGACCTGGACGAGCATACTTCAGAACTTGTCTGCTTCATCCTTCCCGTGCTTCCTCCTTTCCATCGACACAGGGTGAGCATGGTCATATTTTATAGTGCTCGATACACGCTTATTCCTCTTCTCGACCGCTACAGGCATACCCCGCATCACACCACTAGACTATGTGATAGATCTGCCGGTTGAGCTAGCTGGAGACAAGAGACGTAAACCGCTTTTGAAGCCTAGCCCTTGTCTAATATCATTGAGCACGTTACTGCTAGCTCTATAATACGACGACAGAAGCACACTCCCTGATGGCGTCACAAAACCACACCATGTTCTTGTTCCTCTGTAAATAGAAACTAAAAAACTATAGTGACCTTTTGACGAGAGGACCAGCAGTGTCCACTCGCCTAACACATCCATCCAATGGAACAAGAATTAGTGGTAGTACATCAACTATACTCAAGAGAACGACCAAGTAAATAGAGGAAAGGCTTCCTCCATTTGCCCTTCTATTAGATAAATATTATTACCTAAATTCTAATATATGTCATTTTAACACCACCAAATCTATATATAATATAAGATAACATTAAAATACAATCGATGAAATAAATATATCCAAAAGAAAAATTCTTTCAAAATAAAATAAAAATTTGTGAAAATTTTTTCTTATATAAGAGCCCAAGTTCCCAAAGGGAACGATGAGCCCAAAAAAGCCTAAGTGTGGACAAACTTATAAAAATCTGCTGTAAAATTAACTACCACACTATCAGAATATTTAATGTTACTTACAACTGTCGTTCCTAAACAAAAATAGGAAACTACCTAGAGCATTGTAAGAGTAAACAACCAGAGGGGGTATCAGTACCCCGTGGCTCACCAACAGGTGGCCAATGTAAAGGGGTGGCTAGAATAAAAAAAAAGTTCAAAACCTGCACACAAAAGTCCAAAATTAAAGAAAATAAGCAGCTAAAGCGTTAAATAATATAATAATAACCCCTAAGAAGCATGCTAACATAAAATAGGAACCATGGCAATATGCTACAAGGTAAGTCTCCACTTGAAGAAAAGAAAGACAAACCTCAAAACCTGCACATAAAAGTAAAAATAAAAAAGTATCACATTTGCTTCAATGGGTTAAAATTGAGAAAAATACACTGATGTCACAGTAACCACCATGGCAATATGTCAGTAAGGTGAAACCCTACCTGAAAAATATCCACTTGGAAGAAAAGAAAGAAAAACCTCAAAACCTGCACATAAAAGTCAAAAAAGTATCACATTTGTTTCAAAGGGTTAAAATTTAGAAAAATACCCTGAAAATGTTACAATAACAAGCGTGGCAATATGCCATTGAGGTAAAACTCAACTAAAACAAGAGGCCCCAGGGGGCCTGAGGGCACTCACCTGACATGGTAGCCTAAATATCAACCCAGAGAATTGATTTCCACAAGTTGCATCTGACTCAGCACTTTTTCAAAACTCCCCAAAAAGTACCCCCATGATAAAACCGATAGCAATTTTTTTTACCATTCCATTGTGTTGGTCCTAAGGAAGCTTCACACCAAATAAGAATTCTCAGTGCTGTGTAGTTTTGGAGATATGGGTGTTTTAATTTTTTTCTATTTTTAGCTCCTGCAGTTCCCATGGGGCAACAGGAAATTTTTTTTTAGCATAAATTAAGTACTTAAGGCACAATAAGCCCTCATATCAAACTTGGTTGAAATCTGCCTCTCAGTTTGGAAAGTTAAAAAATTTATAGTAATTAATAAATTTTTTATACTTACCAATGACCCAGACTTAGCTGGTGCAAACTCATTAACTTCAGGGCCAAACCAAATTTTGCCCCCCCCCCCCCCCCCCCAATCCCCCAAATTTGCATCAAAAACCAAAAATTAGATGACCTGGTAGGTCCTCCATACTTTTACTGTACTGCGCATGCGCAGTGTCAAGGAGATCTCGAAATTCCTGCCGTAATGTCATTCTTATGACCAGTGCCTGGTAAGTGTTATGTACGCAGCGGGGAGGCAAGAGTTCCCAACTCCTGGGAGGGCCATCCCCTGTCTGGGTCATTGGTAAGTATAAAAAATATATAAATTACTATAAATTTTTTAACATTTTTATACTGTACCAATGACCCAGACTTAGCTGAATAGTAAACAGGCTGGAGGGACCAGGACATAAAGTACAATCCAATAGGCTCAATTACATATAACAGAATTATCCCCTCAAGGAGAAAAGGAGAGATAGGATTTATATGTATCTTTCTTATTTTTATCAAAAAAGAAAGACACAAAACCATTCTGTAATTGAGCACAAACACATCAATGATCTCTATTAACATCCAGTATAACCCTTTATACTAATTATTTTTAAAGGTAAGCCAATAAATAAAGCCAGTCCAGAGAAATGAGACTCTTTATACTCATTAAAAGTGTCCGATTGTATATTAACGCCCGTTTGACACGTGACATATACAAATGCTTCACACCGAGCTACACTTTAAAAATAAAAAATATTACATGACATGATGAAACATTAGCTTTACACTTTAAAACCATCCCGGTACCGACTCGGAATTACTGACTCTGGGGGAGGTATTCCCTTGCTTTTCACTATAAAGCAGGTGACCTAAGGGAACCCCCCCCCCCTTCCACTTGCCCTGGGTCAAATACCCCAGAGCGATGAGGGCAGCAGGACAGAGTCACTGCCGGAACAGAAAGCCTACTAACTATAGTTGCAACTGTTTAGTGGACGGTATTCTGAGCAACAGATAACGGACCTAAACAATGTAGATCTCCAGAAATGGACTCAATGTTTCTAAGATAAAAATTAGTGAAAGTGGAAGGCTGAGACAAATATGCAGCCTTCATTAAATCTGTAATAGCAACACTATTAGCATAAGCCCAAGATGTTGATAGAGCTCTTACTTCATGAGCCAAAATCTTGAGAGCAGACTGCTGAGAAGAAGATAACCTTTCATAAGCAGTACGTACAGTTAATTGAATCCATCTAGCAATAGAATGAACCATAATGTCCTTTCTATTAGGCATCAAAGACAAAAAGAAACGCTTACGTCCCCTTCTAATAAACTCAGACCTATGTTTATAAATACGTATTGCTCTAACAGGACAGAGTAAAGGCCTTCGCCCATCTGAAGACGGAAGGGCCCTAACAACAATAGGTTCAGGATACTTATTAGGAGCCTGATTCTTAGCCAAAAATCCAACATTAGTAGTAAAAGTAATAGTATTACCAACACTACGATAGTGAGAATCATCTACCGATAAAGTATGAAGCTCACAAACTCTTCTAGCAGAAGAGAAGGCTAAGAGAAAAGCTGTCTTATATGTTAAGAATTTGAATCCACTGTATCAAGAGGCTCAAAAGGTGCTTCTTTTAGCTTAAGAAGAACCCATGCTAAATTCCATTTCTGAATTAATCTAAGAGTTCAAGGTCTATTTATCGAAAAATTTCTAACTAATTTAGATAAAGAGACATTAGAACCAATCATCAATGTATCATGGTGAGCGTAGGTATCAGATAACATAGACCTATAACCCTTGATAGTAACAGGCTGCAGTTTGATCTCGTCAAACAAATAGACCAGGAAATTAGCAATGTCAGGAATGGAGGGATCATATAAGTCCACCGAGTGATCCCTATACCACTGGCGAAAGATCTCCCACTTAGCAGCATAATTTACCGAAGAGGAGGTCCAGTTAGAAATTGCGTCCACTGCTCGTCCTGTAAAACGCTTACTGTGCAAGAAGGACTGCACAACAGAAATACGTGAAGGTTGAGACCTTGCAGATTGTGGTGAAGCGTGTGCAATTTCACCTGCGACAGAAGATCCTCCCGTGGAGGAAGCTTCCGCGGTATGTCCCACAACAGACACCTGAGTATATTTATCCACGATCTCTGTGGTGACAGAGATGCTACCAACAGAATCTTGCAGTGGGATTGCTTTATCTTGAGCAATATCTGCTGAATCAGCGGCGCTGGAGGATACGTATATCCTATTATCCCATCCCACGGGATCGATAGAGCGTCTACTGCAAACGCTCGAGGATCCGGACATGGGGACACGTACGTCTGCAACTGATTGTTGAGGTGCGTCGCAAACAAATCTATCATTGGTCGCTCCCATTGGTAGCAAATCTGATTGAAAACCTGATTGTTGAGAGTCCATTCCGACGGCAACAGGCAACCCTTCCGTGAAAGGGAGTCTGCTAACACATTCAGACGACCCGGAATATGACGGACCGATAGTAGAACCTGATGTTCCAGTACAAACAGAAGGATTCTTTCCGTTAGCTTGAACAACGGAATGGAATGAGTGCCTCCCTGATTCCGAATATAAGCAACTACCGTCGTATTGTCAGACAAAATTTGAACGTGTGTGTTCTGAATAACGTCCATCCAATGACGCAACGCAAGCCAAATTGAAATCATTTCTTTGATATTTATGTGCTTGCCTAAGAATTGAGGATCCCAAAGACTCTGGCACCTCGAATCCGACGGGCATAGTGTTGTGCCCCAACCTCTTTGACTGGCATCCGTCATGATAGTAAAACTCGGATTCGGCAATTGCAGTGGAACTCCCTGAGTTAACCACAGAATGTCTGCCCAAGTCTGAATCTCGTTTCACTTGGTCTGACAAGAGGATGTCCGCATCAAGCGAATGAGTCTTCACTTTCCAATTCTGAGTCAGAAAGATTTGGAGAGGACGAGTGCTTAGCCGCCCCATTGGAATGAGATCCGCGACAGCTCCGCATAGACCTATCAGTCTCATGAATTCTCTCGCTGTAAACTTCTCTGAGTTTAGACAATAGCGAGCATAACAACTGACTAATTTCACTCTGGCTAACAGCAGATGAACGAGATTGTTGTGCGTCTTGAAGCTCATCCCCAGGTGGGTGAATGACTTGGACGGCACTAGATCCGACTTTTGTTCATTTACTATAAAACCGAGACATCGGAGCAATAGCAGAAGATTCTGCACAGCGTTCTGAAGCGCTAACTCGTTGCCATACCTCTGAAGAATATCGTCCAGGTAGGCCGACATTACCTCAGACGAATGAGCTCGGAAGTAAGTCATGACCGAGTTCATTATCCGAGTGAAAGCCCAGGGCGCTAGATTCAGACTGAAGCACATCGCACGGAACTGATATACAACCCCTAGGACAGTGAACCGAAGATACTTTCTGAACGCCGAATGTATCATGATGTGAAAGTATGCATCCTTGAGATCTATGCTCGCAGCATAGTCGTTCACTCGAATGCTCGTTCTGACCGATCGAATGGTCTCCATATAAAATTTTGGAGCCACAATCAGCTTGTTATTCCAGCTTAAATCTATTACTGGACGGAACGAGCCGTTTGGTTTGGGTACCAGAAACAGATGGCTGTAGAAACCTGGAGATTCCAGGTTTTCTACGACCTCTATCGCGTTCTTCAGTAAAAGAGACTGAACTTCTGAAAGAAGAACGTCTCTTTTTAGAATATTTGACGGAAGTTGAGTCCATCTTGGACTTCGAGTTAACAGAGGCTTTCCTTTGAAGGACAGTTTCAGTCCTTCCGCAATTACCCTTCGAACCCAAGGGTCCTCCATAATCAATTCCCAATTTTGTAAATAACTTGACAAACTTCCGGCCACAGGAACGCGACAGAGGTCTACACCATCACTTCCTGGACCTGCGAGGCTTGCGGAAGGAGAAACCACGTCCTCCCCAACCTGACCTCGCACCGTCGATCTAGGGGCGTCTGACCTATTATTACGGCCAGCGTTACGGCCCCTGCTAGAGTCGCTGCCTTGATGGTCTCGCGAATAAGGCCTAGAGGGCGTGTACGCACCTCTAAAGGAACTTCCCCTGGACGTGCTCGTCTCAGAAGATCCAGGCCTACTTTTTTCTGCTGGTTCCGACTTATTAGAAGCGGACTTAAAAAGCAGAGTGTGAAGCTTTCTTAGTTAACTTATCGTAAATAGCAGAAAGCTTGCCGTCAAAGAGAAGCTCTCCGGAGACCGGAGCGACTCTAAGAGAGTTTTTCACCTTACTATCCACTCTCGTGGACGTAGCTAGGGTTCCGTCATGTCTAACCAACTCCAGATTAGCCACTGAAAGGGCGGAGTTATATGTAGAGTAGGCAATAGCCCTTGACAGAACTCTCAGAGACGTTTGTACGTCCTGAAATTCTTGCCCTTCAAGGCATAACGGCAATGCTCTGGTAAGGTGATCTGCGTACGAGAGTGCGTCTAAATTTGCTCTATTCGAAGATATTGTAGTTTCCAAGGTAGAGCTATGAATAGACATAGACAACGGCATGGATACTTCAAGGTCTTCAGCCTGGTCGTCTAGACGCAGAGGAACTCTCTGAACGCCCTGTCCTGCCATTTCAAATCTATTCCTAGCATTAATGAAAGGCAGATTAAGAGCATTAGCCGATAGGAAGGCTGACTTGCCCAATTTACCAGCAAGTTTATTGATAGCGTCATTCAAAAGTTCAAATGTCCGTGAGACATTCCTGGACTGAGACGGAACCTCTGGGACGTTGTCCCTAAACCGATTAAAAAATTTGGTGTCCAGTGGCACTATAAGCCACCTATCAGGCTGAGCAGCATCCTGGTCCGCTGGAACAACATCAGGAAGAAAATGTCGGATTAACTTGACGGCGATTTTGTGTTGTTCCGAAAAGGGAGAACTCCAATTCATCCATATCCCTTTCGCCATCCTGACGGACTTCCTGGATATCTCGGTCGTCTGCTCCCGATCCAGCTGCGGAACGTACCGACCCAGCATCATCAGATTCTTCCTGCTCTGATAGGGCTTCTGCCGGATGCTGGTATGAATTGTGCTATCTGCGATAGCGCGTCCGTTAACGAGGCCTGCAGAGCTGCGGTCTTGCGTGATTTAGCCGCAGGAAGCTCCGTGGACGTTGTCTCTTGCATACTTCTCTTATGCAAACGTCCAGATGAAGGTGGCCTCGAATCCTTGGCTATCGGATGGCGTGACCTGGCTGTTGAGGAATCTCTGGAAGGCGATCCCGGCTGGATATCGGCGGTCACGTAGCCAAGGTGCGGTCGAGTGCGCTGACGTGAGGAGGAAGAAGCCCTTGATACAGCCTCTCCGGACTGTTTATACACCGGAGCGTCCCGAGGGGTGGACGTAAGCTCCGACTGAGGAACGTTTTGTACAACAACATCACGACCGTGATGTTGTTGTACGAGAGAGAGACCTCTCTCGCTCGCAGCACGTGCGGAGCTGGACAAGCTAGGGACTGAACCAAAAGGATTCTTCCATCCTAAACCAAGATCCGTCGTCACTGGGTGTGCCTGAGGAATGTTTATACTGCTCACAACACCCTTAATTCTTTCCTGGACCGCAATGGACGAACCTGGGTGCTGTACCATTCGGTAAATGGACGCGACGCTGGGTGATAGCGGACGTAGACGCCAACGTTGTCGACCCTACTGGGGGCCTCTTAGGCAATTGCCGTATATCCATGAGCACTTTCGCCGCTAGCTCTTTTCTGGATTGTGACGACGGACGCGCACTGGAAGACGACATCACGGAAACATCACCCAATTCTTGTTCCTCTAAAAAAGAGAGTGAAAAACTTGAGTGACTCTGCGGAGAGAGGACCGGCATGTCCTGCTCTGCGCTAACAATATACCGTGACACATGTGTCCAACGTTTGTCATCCCAATTGCTACATATAGCACAAGGCTTAGTGCGGGTACACTGACTACAATGTATGCAGAAATCATGAGAATCAAAGGAAGATTTCCTTCCATTACAATTTGAACAATAATCTTTCATTGTAAAAACAATCTATCATAGTACCCGCAATAAACCTTGCAAACAAAGATACATAGTATAAAAATCCATTATAATAATATGAAAAAACAATTCAAAAAGAAAAAAATCTTTTGAAATTTTTTTTTAGAAGAGCCCAAGTTCCCAAAGGGAACCCAGAGCCCAAATGGATCCCAAAAAAGCCTAAGTGTGGACAAAAATTTTAAATCATTCTGAAAAAATTAATGCAACATTTACGGACAATATTAATGTATATTATTATGAATAATCAAGGCAGAAGACAAGGAATCACTGATCAGAAGTAACCGTTGTCAACATAAACAAACAGTGTAAACAAACCAGAAAACTGACTCCAGGCACTGGTAAACATGGCCCAGTAATCAGTGTCCAATTTAAACACTATCTGATGCTAAACAGAGCCTTCCCCAGAAGAGACTGCAGAGCATCAGATGGTAAATGCAGACCTAAAACGCCTAAACACCCCTAGGGTGAGGACGTAAACATGGGGACAGAACAGAAAAAAAAAATTCTGTTTCCAAGCCAAAACTCCCAAGAAATTTTTAGTAATAAAAATTACAAAAATAAGCCAAAAGCATGGGAGAATGGCAAGGGGGGAATGAAGGAAAGGGAGAGAGGAAACACTGAACAAACAATGGAACATTCATGGCAAGAATGACAACAGCAGGGCTATGCCTCGAAAATAGGCAACATGAATAAATTTTTATAAAAAAATTTTAAGTTACAGCCCTGAACATTGGAAACCACTGTTTTCTCCTCTCCTCATCCTAAATGCACTTCCTATTCACCATTTCTCTCATAATTATGTGTCTGGCATCATTAAAACTGAGATTTACAGCACAAATATCAGTGATGTGACACTGTTTACAGGGCCAAACAAAGAATGACATTTTGGCGGGAATTTCGGGACCTCCTTGACACTGCGTATGCGCAGTACAGTAAAAGTATGGAGGACCTACCAGGACATCTAATTTTTTGTTTTTGATGCAAATTTTGGGGATTGGGGGGGCAAAATTTGGTTTGGCCCTGAATTTAATGAGTATGCACCAGCTAAGTCTCGGTCATTGGTACAGTATAAAAAAATATAGAAATTTGGGATGGGGTAAAAATTCTTGCCCCTCCCATAACGAAGGCAAATATAGCTCCTCGAACTTCTCTTGAACAAATCTGAGTCTACACCTCACAAGTAAGCTGCACACCAAATATCAAGTCTCTGCTACTGCTGGTTCATGAGAAGATTTTTAAAGATTTAAGCACACTTTTTGGGCATGGCCCTACCGAGGGGCGAGGCAACTTGATTTGAACAAAATCAAAATGCGATGTTATAACAAACTATTATCTCAAATATCAATTAAATTGGTTCAGCGGTTTGGGAGGAGAAGACGCAAACACCATATTCACGGACGACGGATGTTAGACGACGGACAGTGAGTGGTCAAAATAAAATACTTTTGGAGCATTTTCACCCACCCCTCCCTATGGGACTGGGCATGTTCAGTTGAACAAAAATGCAATGTCCCTTCAGGACCATCACTCACACAAACTTTCACTTGGATTGGCCTAGTGGTTTTGGAGAAGACCAAAACATGGTGTTGATGGATGATGGGTGGAGAGCGATTAGAGAAGCTCAGCTTAATTCATCAAGGTGGGCTAACTAGGCAAATCAAGAAAGACTAAATAACATCAGAAATAATATAAAGCTCTTCAGAGTCAGAGGTGAGCAAATTGGATGAGCGAGCATTATGCTCATCCCCGGGTTAAGGAAAATTAAATTGGACAACCACTTTTTCGCTTGTGCACTGAAAGCTCCCTTAGCAATAACTTGCAACCTTGTGATTCTGAATATTCGCGAAACTGTAATTTACTCAACTGATGGAACTACACTAAGTGGGTACTGGATGGTGAATTATTGTTAAATTGCAGCCGGAAACATTAATTTAATCCTAAAAGTTCTCTGATATAAATAAGCTGTGAGTACAATGGAACAGTGTTAATTTATGCACCCGTCATTGTTGGAAGGGACTCCATTTCCATGGCAATCCACATGTGTTATATACTCGGATTTCCTGAGTGCAAAGTGTTTGCATAAATTGTCTCAAGAGTTTCAAGTTAAGAAAATGACAATTCAACATTGAAAAACCAAAACCAAACCAAATTTTCAGTTAACCGCACAGCTCCCTAGCTGAAAAACATGTTTCTATCAACTTTTATTGAAGAAGGGGTTGTCTAATTCAGAAAGTATTGTACAAAATTATTTTGCATTACCGTTAAGGGGTTATACAGAAATTTCCAATTTGCTTGCCTATGAGCTTCCAGCACTCTACCAGTTAAGGGTGTAATTTGCTAAGGGCCACAACAGTGGAATGATATATTGTGCAAATACTGAGTAAAGGTGACAAAACCTTTCAGATAAGAATAAAAATACTCTCACATTTCGTAAACCAATCAGCAGAGGCCTTTTGATACTCTTCAAAAATATTTCTGCAGTGATGTTCACTATCCACACCTGCATAGAGTTTACATTCTCCATATCTCTCCTTCAAAATGTTCAGAATCTGACTATCAACTTCTCTGTAAAATGAAAAAAAAAATAAAGAAGATATATGCATGCAAACTCCATTACTCTTGTAATTGTGATCCAAACAATAGTATAGAGTGGAATAATAGTACAGGGTGGAAAATTAGGCAAAATAAAATAATAGTATGGGGTAGAATAACAGTACAGGGAGGAATATTATTGTCTAATACTGAGGTTTCAAACTGATTTTAAAACAATTGAATGTGCAACAGCCTTTATAAATTCCTCAAAATTCTTAAATCACTCGCAAGTTTGCACTGTTATAGCAAAATTTTAAGAATTTTGTATAAAATATTGCATACTGATGATGTGCTGTTAGTACAACCCATAGAAAATTTTAACAAGAGGCCCCAAACAGCCTGAATTGCTCACCTGACAAAAAGGACAATTGATTTCCACTGACTGGGGAGGGGGGGGGGGGGGGGGGGAGTGGTTTGAGAGAACAAGTACTGCCCAACATCTCACAAGTTCCCACAAGGAAACTGAATTATTAAAAATACTTCATAGAAACAGACAAGAGCAACACAAAGTCATATGCCCCCTCCTGCAATATCATGGATAGAATTACAAATAAAAAATAAGATCAGTCTTTCCAAACTTTAGTTATGGAGCAGAAACCAATTTCATTTTCCATTGGAGATCACTGTGACCATGACCTTTGGCACATCATGATCAAAATAAATACTGGTAGGCTTCTTCCACTTATCATACCTAACCCACATATGAAGTTTGGTAAAGATCCGGTTGGTAGAACTTTAGTTATAGAGCGGACACCAATTTCAAGTGTATTTAACATTGTAGGTCACTGTGACCTTGACTTTTGGCACACCATGGTCAATATATATAGTCTACTTCCACTCATCATACCTAACCCACATATGAAGTTTGGTAAAGATCTGGTCAGTAGAACTTTAGTTATAAAGCGAAAACCAATTTCAAGTGTATTTAACACTGGAGGTCAATGTGACCTTGACCATTGGCACATCATGGTCAAAATATATAGGCTTCTTCCACTCATTATACCTAACCCACATATGAAGTTTGGTAAAGATCCAGTTGGTAGAACTTTAGTTAATTGACGGAATGTGAAAAGTTAAAGGACAAAACACCAGACGCCGGACATGGTGATAACATAATGATCCTCCGGGGGCATAAAAATTAGATGTCCACAGAATATAGAGTAATAAGGTGGAAAGGGTAAAAATGACTGAAGGCCTGATCAGTAACAAGAGGCCCCATGGAGCCTTAATCACTCACCGGCCAAAGTGGTTCAAAGAAGTATTTGGGGTCACATTCAGTTAGACATGGTTCATCAACACTACAAAGGAATGAAGTCATGAGAGACAAATTTTATGGAACTAGGGACATGGCTTAAACAAACTTGAATCTTACCCCCTAAGGATGCTGCATACCAAATATCAAAAACATTCATCTGCTGGATCTGAAGAAGATTTTTAAAGAAAAGTCCTCATTTTGAACTAAGTTATCATTCAGGCTCCCACAGTGAGCCCAAATAGGAACCCAGGGACTTGGCTTTAACAAACTTGAATCTCACCCACCTAAGGATGCTACACACCACGTATCAAAACATTCTGACTGCTGGATCTGAAGAAGATTTTTTAAGACAATTCCTCATTTCAAACTAAGTTACAATTCAAGCTTCCACAGTGAGCCCAAATATGGACCTAGGGACATGGCTTGAACAAAATTGAATCTCACCTCCCCTAAGGATGCTGAATACCAAATATCAAAACATTCCGACTGCTGGATCTGAAGAAGAAGATTTTTAAAGAAAATTCCTCATTTTGAACTAAGTTATCATTCAGGCTACCACAGTGAGCCCAAATATGAACCCAGGGACTTTTTTTAACAAACTTGAATCCCCCCCCCCCCCCCCCCCCCCACACACACACACACAAACATGCTGCATACCCAATATCAAAAGATTCTGCCTGCTGGATCTTGAGATGATTTTTAAAGAAATTTGCCTGAAATGCACTAAGTTCAAATTTGAGCTCCTATACTGAGCCCAAATATGAACCCAGGGGGCTGATTTGAACAAACTTGAATCAGATTCACCCCACAATGTTACATATCAAATATCAAAAGATTCTGCCTGCTAGATCTGGGGAAGAAGGTTTTTTTTAAGAAATTTGCCCGAAATGCACTAAGTTCGAATTCGAGCTTCTATAGTGAGCCCAAATATGAATCCAGGGGAGCCAATTTGGACAAACTTGAATCAGATCCACCCACAATGTCGCATATCAAATATCAAAAGATTCTGCCTGCTGGATCTGGAGAAGAAGATTTTTTAAGAAATTTTCCTGAAAGGCACGGAGTTCGAATTTGGGCTTCTATACTGAGCCCAAATATGAATTCAGGGGGCCGATTTGAACAAACTTGAATCAGTTCCACCCCACAATGTTGCATACCAAATATCAAAAGATTCTGCCTGCTGGATCTGGAGAAGAAGATTTTTTAAGAAATTTGCCTGAAATGCACTAAGTTGAAATTCGGGCTCCTATACCGAGCCCAAATATGAACCCAGGGGGCCAATTTGTACAAACTTGAATCAGATCCAGGCCACAATGTTGCATACCAAATATTAAAAGATTCTGCCTGCTGGATCTGGAGAAGAAGATTTTTCAAGAAATTTGCCTGAAATGCACTAAGTTCAAATTCGGGCTTCTATAGTGGGCCCAAATATGAACCCAGGGAGCCAATTTGAACAAACTTGAATCTGACCCTCTAGAGATGATGTATACCAAATAAGAAAGAATTCTGCCTGGTGGATCTGAAGAAGAAGATTTTTTTTAATTTTGGAAAGAAATTCATGGGTGCTACAGAGTTATGCCCCTTGCAGTGCCCCCTGTGGGTGCGGCAAGTTTATTTGTACAAGTTTGAATTGACATATGGTAGGGAACACCAAATTTGGTTCAATTTGATCCAGTAGTTTGGGAGGAGTAGTCGTTAATGTAAAGTTCACGACGGACGGCGACGGACGACGACGGACGGCAAGTGATAAGTTAAGCTCCCTTCGGTGAGCTGATAACTTGATTGAACACACTTAAATCTGACCTTAAGAATTTTGTGCAACAAACATCAAAGTTTCTGATGGGTTGAATAAGATTTTTAAAGAATTATACTCATATTGCATTAGAATAAAACTCATGCTACCAAAGGGAGCCCAAATATGAACTTGTGGACTTGACTGGAACAATAAGAATCTGCCCACCCCCACCCCCCCCCTGCCCCTTCCCATCAATTATGGAGGTCAATTTCGTATCTTTTCAAATGATAAAGATGTTGTATGCTAAATATCAAAGGATTTTGACAGGTGAATCAGAAGAATATTTGTAAAGAAGTTTTCTCGTATTGCACAAAGTTAAACTACAGACTCTCCCCAGGTATTGCAAATATGAACCCTGGGACTTGCTTTGAACAAGCTTGAATGTACCCACATAAGGATGTTGTACTCTTAATATTCAAAGCATGAATCTGATCCCTTGAGGATGCTGTATAGCAAATATCAAAAAGTTGATTGATTGATGGATCTGAAGAACATTTTTAAAGGTTTTATCCTCATTTTGCACAAAGTTAAAATTTGGGCTCCCCAAATATGAACCCAGGGACATGATTTCAACAAAGTTGAATCTGATCCTCCTAAGGATGTTGTAAATCAAATATCAAAAGATTCTGATCAATGCTTCCGTAGAAGATATTTTTTTAATTTTTGAGAATATTCTGACTCATTCAAATCCCCACAGGGTACCAACTGCAATTTTTTTGCCAATTAGATTGTACTGGTCATAAGGATGCACCAGACCAAATAACTGTTTTCTGTTCCATGCGGTTTTGGAAATATGGGAGTTTGAAAAATAATTTTTAGCTCCTGGGGTTCCCATGGGGTCTCAGGAAATTATTTTTTTTGGCATGAATTAAATTATAATACTGGATACAAAATTTGGTTTAAATCTTTCAGTCAGGTCAATTAACTGGTTTAGTGCTAGAAGCTCTATTGAAAAGTGCCAAAAGCCACTTTAGTGGCTTTACACTCTTTACAAAGGCTTGTTGTTTTCTTTGCAGTAGAAAATACAAGTTTATGCTTTTACAATTTATTGGAGAGTGACAACAGGTTCTCTGCAATAAATTTCCTTTCTTATTATACCTACCGAAATTGTTTACTACAGGCTTTCACTACAGTGGAAGAACCTAACTCACATAAAATACTCTCTATTTTAATCTTTCCCAAGATTTGGGAATGAAAAGTGGTGTAAAAACACCACGAAAAAAATAAGCCAAAACTGGGTCGAGCGCCATCGGCGCATACCCAGTATGAGACGATCTTCCATAGTACAAATCCACGACTTCCGTAAAACAGTGCGCAATGCGTCAATTCGTCAATTTTTTGATTCCGAACAACACAGGAGTTATGTGATCAGCAGGGAGGAAGGATTCTTACCCGAATAAGAAGACGGGAGGGCCTCCATGTAAACAATTTCGGTAGGTATAATAAGAAAGGAACAATAAGAAAGGAAATTTACTATAAAATTTATATTTCTTATCAACCTACCTCAATTGTTTACTACAGGCTGAATAGACAAAAGGCTGGAGGGAATCACATAACCAACCCACACATAACTCAATAGCACTGGGACCGTGGACAGAGGAAGAGATCCCTAGGCCTATCAAACCACAGCATCACAAACATTAGAAAACACAATGAAAAATGAGACATATGGTGAAGTGCGACGCACATACAGAAAGGGCAGTAACAGCACAAAGCTGGAACTGACCCTGAAAAAAGCTGAAAGGCTGGGATAGACAACAGCTGGAGCCGAAGAAAGAGGGCCCCAAGGTTCTCTGTGGGCTCCTGCAACTGTCGCAGATAAAAGGAGAATGTAGCATTTCTACAGAAGGCTGCCAGAATAACATCCGTCATCCGACAACATGACAGAGTTATTAAAAGAGGAAGAGGAAGACAATGCATGCACCTCGTGGCAGAAAAAACAATTGGTAAAACAATCACCAGTAGCTAGACGAGCGGAAGCTGCATGAATAGCAAGACAAATCCATCAAGAAATGGATGCAGGAGAGATCTGGCATGTGAGAGAACACATATTCATCCAGGATAAAGGCGTGAACACACCCACCCCCAAGCAGAGCAGCACCCAAGAAAGTGACCATCTTGGAGGAAACTGCAAAGTCCTAGACCTTTTCAAGAAAAAGAGCTGAACAAGCTTGGAGAGGCCAGGATGAGTGTCAAAACAATGCGGTATCACATATGAAAAAATGTCTCCGAAGCATGGACATGTACCCATTGCTGGAGACCCCCAGAAACAAACATATACCAGAAACTCCGCTCTGCGGTGTGATCGAAGGAGTGACAGAAGCAACAGAGTGATCGCACACCATCGACAGAAGAACTTTCCTCTTAGCCACAGAGTCTAAACCAGTGGAGTGAGTGCCTCCTTGAAGAAAAGCAACTCCACTGCGTGTCTCGAAAAACCACTACAGAGGAGACAGGACCCGATCAAAGACATGTGCGAAGGCACAATGAAGACGGGTCAACGTAAAACCTCGTCGGGCGACTTTGGCAAAGAAAGTCGCGAGGTAGAGGGAGACATGCCGGAACCGCCGCCAACAGAGAGCGGACCAGATTGCTCCACACCCATCGAGGCGACGGGAGTGATCGAAAGGATTCGACGACTGCAGGTTCATATCTGGGCGAGAACCTGAGGCGGAATCGGAACCGGCAGGAAGGCGTAGCCGACAAGACCATCCCAAAGGAGGGCCAGAGCATCCATGGCGAAAGCCAGAGCATCTGGACATGGGGACACAAAAGTGTCCACCGGATGGTTCCAACGAGTCGCAAGAGAGTGATGGAACCCGCCATGTGGCGCCTCCACCTGGTGGAAATGACCCTGCCCCAACGGGACAGGGAGTCAGCTAGGACGTTCAGGCGACCGGGAATGTGATGAACAACCACAAGATCCCGAGCCAATATGTACATTGGAACAGAGTGCATGCCGCCCTGGTTCCGAATGTAAGCAACCACTGTCGAATGGTCAGACAACAGAAGGACCTGGCGATTCGACAGGTGAGGGATCCACTGCCTGAAACTCAGAAGAAGAGCAAGAAGCTCCTTCTGGTTGATGTGTAGAGCTGTATGATCCTGGTCCCACATCCCGTTAATGTTAAGACCTAGAGTATCCAACGTCGTACCCCATCCGAGATCGCAGGCATCTGCTATCAGAACGCGATCGGACGTGGGTGAGTCCAGCGGGTATTTTAACCCTCTGCACACTGATGTCAAAAATTTCAAGCTGCAAATGTTTCCCATAATGCAACTAGGAAATTAATCAGTTCAGTCTTGTTTGATAACTCCTGCTGAGCTCTACCAAACAACATTGGTTAAACCACCATAAATGACTAGTTGAATCAGGGAGTTGGGGGTGTATGGGGGTTGGGTGGAAAAAAATTGCAGTACATGATTCCAGGGTTGGTGGTCAAACAGCTCAAAAACACATTTTTTCCAACCCCTTGCAAATTTTTTCCTGGTGCCATTTTATGCCAAACTAAACACTTTAAATTGATTTAGATTAACACACACACATTATAGACCTATTAGGGGGTTGTATTGATGGGTATGTTGAGCTATCTGGCTCTCATCTCGACCCAGTGCTGGGCCCATGATGTTTTGAACCAGCAGTCTGTATGGCCTTGAGTGTCTCATTTTATATAACTGCATATCCTATTTATGTATTTAAACATTTCTTATAATCATAGATACCTGTAATCAAAGGCCTTTTAGGTTCCTCAAGGCTCTTAAAAAATGAAGACTTTAAGTATATGTAAATTATTTTTTAACATACATCAAGAATCAAGATACAACTAACATTAAAACAAATGGTTCATATAACAATTGCACCAAACGGTGTTAAAATAAACCAGAGGCTCAAGTGAGCCTAAAATGCTCACTTGGCTCAAGTTGTCAAAAGAGATGAGTGTATCAGTAAGTGATCAGCAGCAAGAGCAATTTTTTGATTTGCTATGACACAACCAAAGGCAACTTGTTTGGCCATTCATTTCTCCTGGGCCTAGGAAAGCTTCCTAGCAAGCTCTGTTCTGTGAAGTATTAAAAAAAACAACAACCGAACGATATTTTTGTTTTGTTTTCAACTACTGTGGTTCTCTCTAGCCACCCCCCCCCCCCCCCACCCACCCCACCAAAAAAAAAAAAACCCAAGAAAAAACAAGCGAGTTGATTTGAACAAACTTGAATTTGACATTCCTAGAGATGTTACATACCAAATATGAAAGGATTCCTCACTGGTGGAACTGAAGAAGAAGAATTTTCAAGAAATTTTCTCATCTTGCACTAAGTTAAACTTTAGGCTTCAATAAAAAGCCCAAATATTAACCCAGGGACCTAATTTGAACAACCTAACCCTCCCAGAGGTGTTGTACACCAAATATCAAAAGAATCTGACTGCTGGATCTGAAGGAGATGATTTTAAACGATAATTCCCCATATTGCACTAAGTAAATATTTGGGCTCCCTTGGGGAACCTAAATATTAACCCAGGAACTTGATTTGAACAGATTTGAACCTTACACCTCTAGAGATGTCACATACTAAATATGAAAGGATTCTCAACAGTTGGTCTGAAAAAGAAGATTTTTTAAGAAATTTTTTCATATTGCACTAAGTTAAAATTTGGGCTCCAATTATTTATTTATTTATTGGTGTTTAAGGACACATATTTTTGCACAATGGCTAATCATGACCGCAACATGAGTATCAATAGGAAAACTGCAGAACAACTCATCCATACATTTGCCACCAGTCGTCTTGATGACTGTAATTCTTTGCTGTATGGGTGCAAAAATTCACTTATTGACAAACTCCAATATATTCAGAATTGTGCTGCCAGGATCCTCACTCAAAATCGTAAGTTCTGCCGAATCAGTCCGATCCTCAAAACCCTTCACTGACTCCCCATCCAGCAAAGGATAAAATATAAAATACTACTTATTACATATAAATGTATTAACAGCCTGGCTCCGGAATATTTATCTACATTTGTTAAGGCCTATACCCCAGTCAGGAGTCTCCGCTCCTCTGAATCCTATAATTTGGTGATACCAAAGTCTAAACTAGCAACAGCAGGTGACAGAGCTTTCATATGCACCACACTGGTTCTTTTGAACTCCATCCCAGCGTATCTAAAATCTCCATTGACCATAAATCAATTTAAGTCCGGTCTCAAAAGCGATTTGTACAAACAGGCCTTTATCTGTTGATTTTTTAATTCCTGATCATTACGCATAGTTTTATGAGCATGTGCGCACGCGCGAGCATGTATGTGTGTGTGTGTGTGTGTGTGTGTGTGCGTGTGTGTGTGTGTGGGTTTGTCTTACCAACTTGACGAGGTAACTAGACAAAGGAGTTTGCGTGTTTTGCCTTACCGAGGTACAAAAGACAAAAGAAACCCTTTACCTCGGTTGTTTTCCCAGAACTGTACCGGCAAAACAAGGTAGAAACCGTTAGTCCACACAAAGGACAAACAATGGGGTACCTCAGTATGTAGGGTAGACAAGACTGTATGTGTGTGTGTGTGTGTGTGTGTGTTTGTGTGTGTGTGTGGGTTTGTCTTTCCAACTTGACGAGGTAATTAGACAAAAGAGTTTGCGTGTTTTGCCTCACCGAGGTACAAAAGACAAAAGAAACCCTTTACCTCGGTTGTTTTCCCAGAACTGTACCGGCAAAACGAGGTAGAAACCCTCAGTCCACACAAAGGACAAACAATGGGGTACCTCGGTATGTAGGGTAGACAAGACTGTGTGTGTGTGTGCGTGTGTGTGTGTGTCAGTTACTTTTGTAAAGCCATAGAGCACAATGTGGATTTAAGGCTTAAACATTATTATTATTATTATTATTATTATTATTATCAACTCAAGACCAGGGGTGAGCGTTAATACCGTACTGACTCGTGTCGAAGCCCAGGGGGTGCTTGGATAAATTGCAAAGTGTGTGGGGAGAGGGGGGGCTTCGGGACGAGTAATAGTGCTTGCAAGTCGCGTTGGGATGTGTCAGAAATTGGCGATATAAGACAAGTAAATATCCACCGGGTATGTTACATTTCTTTGGAAACCGCCTACCAATTTTATTGAATTTGCTTTAAAAATTCTCATAATTATCTTGTACATACGTTTCATTTTCAGATTTAGGGTTTTAATCCTCAATTTAACGAATAAAACAAACAGAAAACCATGCGGTGTTGTTTTCATTTTTTTTGTACAGGTTACTCTCGAAGCCAGAAATGGACGTAAGTATGTCAATCAACACTGCAAACCACCCCCTTCAAAACAGACAGACATAGTCTCTTTAAAAATAGCTGTTTTTTTAAATATGTACATTTATTAGGAATAAAACAAAAGATAGCTTCACACAAACAAAATAAAAACTAGAGGTACTGTGAGCAAGCTTACAAAGTGATACCCCCATGCCTGAAATGTATAAGTTAGATTATCTCCCCTTGGAAATGTCAGAATGGAATTATATCGCTTCATGCACATCTGCATATGGAGTTCTTCCATTGTGTAAAGTTTCATGAAAATTCTTCAAACGGTTTAGGAGGAGTTGCGCTTACAAGGATGGACAGACAGATGGGCAGACAGGGGATTCCTATATACCCCCCCCCCCCCCCCAAACTTTGTATACAGGGGGTATAAAAATCGTAATATGAAGACCAGATAAAATTTAAACAGCGGAATATGAATAACAAAATAGTTGCCTCACTTGGCAACATTAGAAAAATTGATTTTACACTGAAAGTCATAACATCACATGTTGCAGAGCATGATGAAATGATAAATGAGCATGTTTTATTGAACCAATAAGTCATAAATCATATCCCTGGTTATATTGTTGTATAATTCTTAAATACCAGAGTTGTAATTATTTTTTATTTTTAATTACCACTTTCTCATTAATTTCTGAACACCCGTTTTTCACAATGAGATGTGCACGCTCGAAAGTGGCAGTGTTCAATCAGTATCTTTCTGATGGTATTCAACCACTGTGAAAACTGTGAAAACTATATGTTGTGGGCGTGTTTCAGACAACTATTGACAGCAGCCTGCACACTCATTTGAAACAAGTGACAGCTTCCAAAACGAGGTCGACAAAAAAATAAACAAGTCAATTTTGCTTGGGATATATCATTTTTTAATAAAGACTTATTACACTGAACACAGATATAATGTATTACACAGAAGACGAATTTAACAACACAAAAATCTCAACTCCAAAAAATGTACATAATACAGTATTACAATTCTATTTGTAAGTACAGTGTTGCAACAAGTCACCTGTTTTTCCATTTGATGCCTGTAAATTTGACATCTTGTCTCAAACAACTTTTGTCCAATTTGAAACTTGGGGGTGGGCTTTGACTCGAGTAGGGCACCCTGGTTCACAAATCTGAAAAAGCGGGGGGTGGGCTTTGGCATGAATATGGGCTTCGACACGAGTCAGTACGGTAAGCCATGTTGCCCATTTTAGAGAGGATTTGCACCTCCCAAGCATTGGTGACTGGGTCCTATTTTACCAGTAAAACAGAGCCTGTTGACCACAGTGAATAGGCACTGCTTCACTTCCCAGGGTTCCTGTGGGGACTGGGCTCCAATAAAGATCCCAAATATTCAACCAGAGATCCCATTTTAACAAACTTGAATCTAACACCCCTAGAGATGCTGCATACCAAATATCAAAAGAATGTGACTGGTGGATCTGAAGAAGAAGATTTTTAAAAATTATTCCCTGTATTGCACCAAGTTAATATTCAGGCTCCCACAGGAAGCCCACATATTAACCCAGGGACTCGATTTGAACAAATTCGAATCTTACACCTCTAGAGATGTCACATACCAATATAAAAGAACTCTCACTAACAGGTCTGAAAAAAAAATCTTTTTAAAGAAATTTTCTCATATTGCACTAAGTTAAAATTTGGGCTCCAATAAAAGAGCCCAAATATTCATCCAGGGATCCCATTTGAACAAATTAGAATCTAACCCCCCTAAAGATGCTGCATACCAAATATCAAAAGAATCTGACTGGAGGATCTGAAGAAGAAGATTTTTAAAGAATATTCCACATATTGCACGAAGTTAATATTCAGGCTCCTACAGGAAGCCCAAATATTAACCCAGGGACTAGATTTGAACAAATTCAAATCTTACACCTCTAGAGATGTCACATACCCTACATGAAAGGATTCTCACTAGTGGGTCTGAAAACTAAGATTTTTAAAGAAATTTTCTCATATTGCTCTAAGTTAAAATTTGGGCTCCAATAAAGAGCCCAAATATTCATCCAGGGATTCCATTTGAAAAAGTTGAATCTAACAAGTGTTAGAGCTCCTGTGTTGAGCCCAAATATGAACCCCTAGGGGCTCGATTTGAACACACTTGTATTTGACCGTCCTTTGGATGCTGTATACCAAATATCAAAAGATTCTGATCAGTGGTTCTGAAGAAAATTGTTTTTTCAATTTTTGCAAATATGCTGGCTCAGAATTTTTTCAAATGCCCCTACAGAACACCTTGACACAACCGATGGCCATTTTTTTCTTAATCCATTCTACTAGTCAAAAGGATGCTTCATATCAAATAACAGTACTCTGTTCCATGTAGTTTGGGAAATATGGGCATTTGAATTTTTTTTTCATTTTTAGCCCCTAGGGTACCCACAGGGCTACAAAAAAAACCTTTCGGGCATCAATCAAGTACTTTGGACCCACTTATACTACATGCCAAATTTGGTTCAAATAGGCCCATCGGTTCTTGAAATAGAAATTTTGGGCAAAGCCCAAAATGGGTATGTGCCCACAAAGAGCCCAAATATTGATCTATCGACTTCCCTTGTACAAACTTTAATCTTCAGCACTAAAGTTTTTTCCATACCATATATCAAGGCAATCTCTCTGGTGGTTCATGAGAAGATTTTTAAATATTTTTAGGCTTTGGCATCATTGACCAGAGCCCGATGAAGGCAGCCACTTAATTTGAATCAAATAGAAAGGGTATACTCCAGGAATGGTTTGTGCAATATATGTTTGAATTTGGCTGAATGGCTGTAAAGAAGAAGCCAAGTTTGCAGAAGTTAATGGATGATGGAAGATGGATGACAAGTGATGGCAACAGCTCACACTCACTTGCAGTCAGGTGATCTAAAAAATAAAATTAACAAAAAATTAAAATAAAGCTTTCATGTCCCATTTGGATAAAATAGTCACAACTTAAAGGGCCTAAGTAGGTTCATGTGTCAAAAAGTTAAAAAATTTATAGTAATTTATATATTTTTTATACTTACCAATGACCCAGACATAGCTGGTGCTAACTCTTAAAATATAGGGCCAAACACAAATTTTGCCCCCCAATCCCCAAAATTTGCATCTAAAACCAAAGAAAACATGTCCTGAATGGCCCTCCACATTTCACCTCTACTGCGCATGCGCAGTGTCAAGGACGTTCCGAAATTGGCGCCATTAATCATTCTAATAACCAGTGCCTGGTAAGCGCTATGTACTCAGCGGGGAGGTAAGAGTTCCGAACTCCTGGGAGGGCCATCCCCGTCTGGGTCATTGGTAAGTATAAAAAATATATAAATTACTATAAATTTTTTAACATTTTTATACTGTACCAATGACCCAGACATAGCTGAATAGTAAAAAGGCTGGAGGGCCAAGGACATAGAGCAAGATGGAATACGCTCAATAATATAAAATAGAGTCATCCCCTCTAGGGAAAAAGAAGTATTAGGCCTTACATGTATCTTTCTTATTTATGATAAATTAGAAAGATACAACACCTTCCAAAATTGAGCATCATACATCCATGTACTCTATTAATATCTAGTATAATCCTTATACTAATAATTTTTAAAGTAAGCCAATAAATAAAGTAAGTCTAGAGAATAGAGACTCTTTATACTCCTTAAAAGTGTCTGAGGATTGCATAATCATGTCTGTTGACACGTGCCATATTCAAAAGCTATACTTTAAAAACTAAGACTTGAATGAATTTTTAAAACATAAACTTCTCACTAAACAACCATCCCAATAACAGCTCAGAATTACTAACTCCGGAGGAGGTATCCCCTTGTTTTCATAGTAAAACAGGTGACCCAAGGGAACACCCTCCCCCCCCCCCTTTTTCTTGCCCTGGGTCAAATAGCCCAGAGCAAAGAGGGCAGCAGAACGGAGTCACTGCCGAAACAGACAGCCTACCTAGCTATAGTAGCAACTGTTAAGTGAATGACATTCTGAGCAGTAGATAATAGACCAAACAATAGAGGCCTCCAGAAATGGACTCAATATTTCTGAGATAAAAAATTCATGAATGTGGATGGCTGAGCGCAATGAGCAGCCTTCAAAAATCTATAATAGCGACACTATTAATGTAAGCCCAAGATGTAGAAGAACTCTATTTCATGAGCCGAAATCTCAAACACAACTGCTGAGTCAAAGATATACCATAAGCAGTATCGATAGTTAATTGAATCCATTAGCAATAGAATGGAGCGTAACGTCCTTCTAATAGGCATCAAAGACAGAAGAAGTTTACGCCCGTAGTAATAAACAGATATCTGTTTATAAATACATAAACTCTAACCGGACAGAGTAAAGGCCTATGCCCGTACGAAGACGGAAGGACCTTAATAACAATAGGTTCCGGATATTAGGAGCCTAACTCTCATGCAAAAATCCAACCTAAATAGTAAAGGAAGTAGTGATTCCTAAACTACGAAAGTGAAAATCATCCACCGATAGTGCATGAAACTCACTGACTCTTCAGTAAAAGAGAAGCCAACAGAATTACTGTCTAAAAGGTCAGAATTTGAAAACTACTGTTTCCAGAGGCTCAAATGATTACTTAGCTAAATAAGAACCAAAGTTAAATTCCATATAGGAATTTAATCTAATGATTCTAAGTCTATTTATCAAAAAGTTACTAACTGACTTAGATAAAGAGACATAAGACTCAATTGTAAACTATCATAGAGTGCATAGGTATGAGGTAACATAAACCTATAACCTTAATAATAACAGGCTGCAGTAGATCTTGTCAAACAAGTATACTAAAAAGTTGCAATGAGTAGTATGGAGGGATCAACAATATGAACATAGTGATCCCTACACCAACGACGGAAGAGCCTCCACTTAAGCCGCATAGAATAGCGAAGAAGAGGATCTCCTATAGTAAGAAATCGTTTCCAAAGCTCGTCCAGTACAATGCTTACAATGCAATATGGACCACACAACGGAATACGTGAAGGTTGCGACCTTGCGGGTTGTGATAAAGATGACACGATTTTACCCAGCGAAAAAAGATCCTCTCATTGAGGAAGATTTCACATTAAGTCCCACAGTAGACATCAGAGTAAATTTACCCACGGTCTCTGTGAAGACAGAGATGCTATCAACAGAAATGTATTGTGGCTGTTTATCTTAGCAATACCTGCTGAAACAACAGCGCCGGAGGATACGCATATCCTATCATTCCGTCCTATTAGATCAATAGAGCGTTAACAACATTAGCTCAGAGATCCGGACAAGCAAACACATACGTCTGCAATTGATTAGCAAGCAGTGTCGTAAATAAATTATCATTGGGCGCTCCCATTGATAGCAAATCTGATTGAATACTTGTTTGTTGAGAGTCCATTCTGACGGCAACAAGCGACCCATAAGTGAACGGGAGTCCGGTAAAACAATCAGACGACCCGGAATATGACGGACCGAAACAGAACTTGGTGTACTATAACAAACAGAAGGATTCTTTCCATTAAATTGAATAACGGAAACGAATGAGTGCCTCCCTGGTTCCGGAGATACGCCACTACTGTCGAATTAACGGACAGGATTTGGACATGCGTTTCTGAATAATGTTCATCCAATGACATAAAGCAAGTCTAAAAAACATTATTCCGCAGAAGATAAGTGCTTGCTTAGAGACTGCGGAACCCAAAGACCCTGGCACTTCGAATCCGTTGGGATCAATATTATATCCCAACCTGTTTGACTGGCAACCGTCATAATTATAACACTCGGATCCGGCAACTGCAGTGGCACTCTGTGAGACAACCACCAAATGTTTGCCCCAGTCTGAATCTCTTGCAACACTAGATAGACAAGAGAACGTGTAAATCGAGCAATTCATGGATTGCTGAAAAGTTGCCGTCGAAGAGAAGCTTCTCCGAGAACGAAGCGACTCTGAGAGAGTTCTTCACCTTACTATCCACGCGCGTGGATGTAGCTAGGGCTGCATCACGTCTAACCAACTCCAATCAGCCACTGAAGGGCAGAGTTATACGTGAACAAACTACTGCCCTCAAAAGAAATCACATTGAGGATAATATCCCGGAATTCTTTTCTTGAAGACGTAATGATAACGCCTCAGTAAGGTGGATTACATATGATAAAGCGTCTAAGTTAAGTCTACTAGACATCATTGTCGTTTCCAACATTGTGGTTGGAAAAGACATAGACGGCGAAAAAGAATATTTCCAGTCTTTAACCACGCCGTCTAGACGCATATGAACTCTCGGTATGCCCTGCTCTGCCAAAATAAATTATTCGTATAAATGATAAAAAGGCAGAAATGAGCATTGCGGACAAGAAACTAAACTATCATGCTTGGTAGCAGGCTTATATGCATATATAGCGTCGATAAATAATACACATGTTCTAATGACATTATTGGACTGTGTCGGTAAGTCAGGGACAATGTCCCTGAACCGATCCAAAATTCCGTGTCCAATGACGCTATAAGTCTCTTATCCAACATCGCAGCAATGTAGTCCGAAATAACAATCACTGGAAGATAATGCCAGAAGATAAGAATGGCAGCTTCCGATGCTACGAAAGGGAAAACTCAAAATCTTTCGAATCCCTTTCGCCATCCTGTCGGACCCTATAAAGCGTTCGGTCGTCCGTACCTGATGCACCCGCGGACCGCACCGACCCAGCGCCGTCAGATAATTCCTGATTCGACTAAGAAACTGTCGATTGCTGGGATGCTGCGAAAAAACTGTGCTAACTCGGATAGCACGTCCGTCACTGAGGCCTGTGGAGAAGCGGTCCTACAATGCATTGCCGCTGGAAGCTCCGTGATCGTTACCCCGTGCATACTACTAATATGCGAGCGAACGGAGTGTATAGGCCTCGTGTCCCTTGGCTACCGGATGGCGTGACCTATTCGCCGTGGAATCACTGAATGACGAAACTGATCGGATACTCGAGGTCACGTAGCCAATGTGCGGTCGTGTGCCCTTGTGAGGATGAGGAAGCATTATCGACAGTCTCTCGGACTGTCAATATAACGGAGCGTCCCGACCGACAGACATATGCTCCGAAAGTAAAATATCTGAACCACAACATGCGGTCCCCTATGTTGTTGGACGAGAGAGGGACCTCTCTCGCTCACAGCCCAGACGGACCTGGACTAACAGGCTTCCTCCGATCTGTCCTCAATCCGCCGTCACTGGGTGAGTACTAAAGTAATTATAGTGCTCGCATCACCCAAATCTCCTTCCTAGACCGCAACGGACGAACCCGGCAGCCGAACCATTCGATGAATGTACGCTACACCGGGTGAGCTAGCGAATGTCATTCCGTCGATCCTACAAGGGACCTCTTAGGCGATAGACATCTTCCATGAGCACTTATTGCCGCTAGCTCTTCATTAACTATGACGACAGAGGCACACTTTTGAAAGACATCTCCGTAACTTTGCGAACAAGAAACCAGAAATGCTTGGAAATAGCAAGCATATAATAATAATATATATAGCGTCATTCAATAATTCGAAAGTTTGTGTGACATTATTGGACTATGTCGGAACTGAGGGACGATGTCCCTGAACCGAACCAAAATTTCTAAGTCCACCGACGCTATCAGTTTCTTATCCGGCATCGCAGCATTCTGGTCCGACGAAAGAAGCTGTAGAAGATCAAGTCAGATGACATACACAACAGCATATGTTGTTCCGAAAGGGAAAGCTCGAAATCCTCCGAATCCCTTTCGGTATCCCGTCGGACCGGATGAAATTTTCGGACGTCCGTACCCGCTTCCGCGGAGCGTCCCAACCCAGCATCCTCGGATAAAAAATATGCGACAGATTCAGTTGATGCTGGGATGCTGCGATAAGCTGTGCTATTTAGGAAAGCACGTCCGTTCCCGAGGCCTGTGCAGTAGCGGACTTACGATGCATTGCCGCCGGAAGCTCCGTGTACGTTGACTCCCGCACACTTTCCTATGCGAACGTCCGGAGTCTGCAGGCCTCGTGTCCCTGGCTACCGGATGGTGTGACCTGGTCGCCGATGATTCTCTGACTGGCGAAGCTGACTGGATATCCGAGGTCACGTAGCCAAGAGCGGTCGTGTGCGCTACCATGAGAATGAGGAAGCCTTATTGACAGTCTACTCCGGACCGACTATATGTCGGAGCGTTCCGAGCGACGGACGTATGCTCCGAATGCGAAACATTATGTACCACAACATCTGGGGCCAGATGTTGTTGTACGAGAGAGGAGCCTCTCTCGCTCGCCGTCCGGATGGACCAGAATGAGCTATGAACCGCACTAAAAGGCTTCCTCCGTTCTCCCTCTAATCCGCCGTCACTGGGTGTGCATTTGGTTGATTTATAGTGCTCGCATCACCACAAAACTCCTTCTAGACCGCAACGGACGAACCCGGCTGCCGAACCATTCGATGAATGGATGCTACATCGGGCGAGCTAGCGGACGTCAAAGGCCGTCGAACCTACTAGGGTCCTCTTAGGCAATTGGCGTATTTACATGAGCACTTTTCCGCTAGCCCTTCATTAATTGTGACGACAAAGGCACACTGTTGGAAGACATCACAGATTCATCACCCTAATCTTGATCGTCTGAAATAGAAATTGATAAAGTAGAGTGACCCTGCGGGGAAAGGACCGGAGTGTCCAATTCCCCACTAACATACCATGACATACGCTTCCCATGTTGTCATCGAAATCATACGATACAGAACAGGAGTTAATGCGAGTACACTGACCACATATAGAATGATTATAAAAGTCAGAGGAAGACTTCCTCTTATTACAGTTGATCAAAATCCTTTCAATGTGAAAAGAAAACAAAGTCCTGGTACTCGCACCAACCCCTGGCAATCAAAATACATAATAATAATATGATCCATTAATATAGAAAAAATAATTGAAATCAAAATATTTTGAAAAAATATTTTTTCAGAACAGCCCAAGTTTCTGAAAAGTAACATTGAGCCCCAATGGCTCCCAAGCCTAAGTGTGGACAAAAATTTTTAAAATATTTTAAACAATTTATTCAACACTTACGAACAATAATAATGTATCTAGTTATGATTAAAATATCATCAAGATATTATTTTCAAGAAATCCCCCCCTCACACAGAGGGCTGTTGTAAATGTAAACAATGAGTGTAAAAACACTAAAATAATACTCCAGGCACCCAGGCCCGGAATCAGTTACCAAAAATACACTATCTGATGCAAAACAGAGACTTCCAGGGAAGAAACTGCAGAACATCAGATGGTAGATGCAGAACACAACGCCTAACCACCCGTAGGTGAAGACGTAAACATGGGGAAAAGAACAGAATTCATTCTGTTTTTCAGCTAAAACTCCCAAGAAATTTTAGTAATAATAATTACAGAAACTATGCCAAAAGCATGGGAGAATAGCAAGAGGGGACTTAAAGGAAAGGGAGAGAGGAAAACACTGAAAAATCAGTGTAACTAAATAACCAGAATGACAACAAAATGGCTGCTGCCTCGAAAATAGGTAACTTAACATAATTTCATTAAAAAATTTTAAGTTACAGCCCTGATAATATTCTGTCACACATTTTTCCTCTCCTCCTTCTCTATCCTCCTTAGAATCACCATTTCACTAATATTTATGTGTCTGGCATCATTTAAACTGAGATTTACAAGCACAAAGATCAGTCAGATGTTAACTGATGAAGGGCCAAACTTAGAATGATTAATGGTGCCAATTTTGGAACGTCCTTGACACTGCGCATGCGCAGTAGAGGTGAAGTGTGGAGGGCCATTCAGGACATGTTTTCTTTGGTTTTAGATGCAAATTTTGGGGATTGGGGGGCAAAATTTGTGTTTGGCCCTATATTTTAAGAGTTAGCACCAGCTATGTCTAGGTCATTGGTACAGTATAAAAATATAGGTTTCTATAAAACCAAATGCATGACATTCCCTGTGTTATTTGAGCTTATTTATGCGGTAAACAAGCTTTGCTTTATGTCACTTCAGCAACCTGGCTATACCATGACATGCTAGTTATAATGGCGGAGCAAAGACCTACCATGTGGTTAGTTTACTGGAAAAATCAGGAATAATGCCTAATAATACAGGATATTACCAGCTAAATACATCACAATTTATGTATTAGATCGAGAAAAGAGCTAAAAAAACATTGATATATGATGCTGCGATGGGTGCCCAAAAATTGTTGGAAATTTTTCTTTTTGGCAGGATATGGGATGGGTGTTCAAAAATGTCCGGAAGAATAAGAAAATAATAAAAATCTTGCGATTTAGGGGTGGGTGGGTGTCCGGGAAGATCGAATGCAAAAAAACGGCTTCGTGTACTGCAATATTTTTCCACCTAACAGTGATGTATTGTTGCCAACGAAGGAAATGCAGCAATTATCCAGTTGAAAAGTGCTTTTAGTTCAATTTTCGTGTAAATTTTTTGTTACATGGGAGGTGTGTGATAAACACAGAACCGCACATATGTATGAATGGGTTAAGAATTACTGCACTTGACTGCTTTGGTCCAGGATATCACTCAAGCCTTCGGCTCTCGTGATACCCTGGGCCAAAGCAATCTCGCGCGATAATTCTTAACCCATTCAAATGTATGTGCAGTTCTGTATATTTATTTATACTATACCCAGCATACTATTAATGGCCATGTCTAGCTAGCAGAGCAAGACACTTAATCCAGATTGCTCACATGGGAGCATGGTTGTGCTGGGTACTAAGGTGTACTGCCCGTTGATGGTGCCCTTACCTCCAACAGCTGCTAACTCCTCTTGTGCAGTATTTGTAAGTTGGAGAGTCTAACAATTGCTCGCCAATGCTCAGTGCTTCTCTCCAGCTTCCTCCACCCATAAAACTGTCTGAAACAGTGTAACCCTGGCTGCTGAAAGTGCCATGCAACAAATAAGAGAGAAAAACGGAAGTGAAGTACCGGTCACATGCACATATTTATCAGGGAATTCCCAACAAAAACAAACCAAAAGTAAATTGTATTTTTTAGGTCCAAAAGTCCTCAAATCACCCTCTTTTTATTTGGAATATTCAACAATAATGCAAGATGTCAATAGAATGTTTCAAACGTTTATTGAAACAATATATTTTCCCAAGATTGTTTACTTTTACAGATTGCATCACTTCCAACATTTCAAGGCGGGTAAAACTCTAATTCAAATATTTACTTCAGTGATTCCATTTACTCATCATTCTAAGTCATCCTGCCAAATTTTAATACAAGAGGCCTCTTGGTCTGTCAAGCTCTGCCTATGTACATACTGTCGAGCTCTGCCTATGTACATATAGTTTGTAGAGCATTTTCCGATACACTGGGCTCTGTCAAACAAGATAGAAACAAGATCTGTCACATAGATTCAATTAATCAGATCAGACAAGGTTCTGCATAACAATATCAAAAATTTTGCTGTAACCTTGACCTTTATGATATGACCTTCAATCAAAGTCACGACACACATTTGAGTCATGAGAAATAATTGTACCAAGTATGAATAAGGTTTGTCAAATTATACCAAGTCATATGGACAAGAAACAAGAGGCCCCAGGGGGCCTGAGGGTGCTCACCTGCCATGGTAGTCTAAATATCAAACCAGGGACTTGACATGAATAAGCTGCATACATCCCTCCTAAGAAAAGCATATACCAACTAGATGAAGCGATTGTGCCCACACAATACACAGGATTTTCCTTCTATTTTCAGTTCCTGCACTTTTATGTCCCAAATAAAAAACAGAATTTTTTCCCAAACAAAATACTTTCAGCCTAAATTTTTTTTTTTCTTCTTAAAATGCATAAAAACTCCAAAACTAATTTCTGTATTTTGGTCCAAAATTTTCTAAGTCCCACCCGGACCCCAAATTTTCAGTGTAAAAAAAAAAAAAATTTTGGTCTTAAAATTGACTGAAACGCATAAAAAACAAAAAAAAAATTCCGGATTTTGATCCAAAAGTCCAACCCAGCCCCCAAATTTTCAGTGTAAAAAAAATAATTTTTTTTTGTCTTAAAATTGACCCAAAAGCATAAAAAACAAAAAAAATTTTTCCGGATTCTGGTCCAAAATTTTCTTAGTCCCACACCGACTCCAAATTTTCAGGGTAAAAAAAAAAAAAATTTGTCTTAAAATTGACCGAAACGCATAAAAAAAACAAAAAAAATTTTTTCCGGATTTTGGTAAAAAATTTCTAAGTCCAAAATGGGGCCCCAAATTTTCAGCCTAAATATGAACCCAGGGACTTGGTTTCAACAAACTTGAATCTCACCCCCCTAAGGATGCTGCACACCAAATATCAAAAGATTCTTATTGGTAGATCTGAAGAAGAAGATTTTTAAAGAATATTCCTCATACTGCACTAATTTAAACATTTGGGCTCCCATAGAGAGCCCAAATATGGACCCAGGCAATTGATTTCAATAAGCATGTGAAACAATCTTCCAAAGATGTTATATGTGAAATTTGAAAGCTTTTGGAGCAGTGGTTTGGGAGAAAAGTCGTCTTCCCTGTTTTTCCCATTACCCACAGTGTTAAAAAAATGCTGACTCAGCACTTTTTCAAAAGTCCCCAAAAAGTACCCCATGATATAACCAATAGCAATTTTTTTTACCATTCCATTCTGTTGGTCCTAAGGAAGCTTCACACCAAATAAGAATTCTCAGTGCCGTGTATTTTTGGAGATATGGGCATTTTAATTTTTTTCTATTTTTAGCTCCTGCGGTTCCCATGGAGTGACGGGAAAAAAAATTTGGGCATAAATTAAGTACTTATGACCCAATAAGCCCTCATATCAAATTTGGTTCAAATCTGCCTCTCGGTTTGGAAAATAGAAATTTGGGGAGTGGCAAAAATTCTTTCCCCTCCCATAACAAAGGCAAATAATGCCCGACAAACTTCTCTTGAACAAACTTGATTCTAAACTTCAAAAGGACTCTGTATACCACATATCAAGTCTCTGCTATTGGTGGTTCATTAGAAGAAGATTTTCAAAAAATTTGGCCATTTTTTCCCCACACCTCTGCTCAATATGAGCCGAAACCTAATTTGCATAAAAATCAAAATGCCCCTATATAACCACTACTTACATGAAATTTAATTAAAATGTGGCCAGTGGTTTAGGAGAAAGAGGCTCAAACACCACCTTCACGCAGGAAGATGAACGACAGACGGCGGACGGACAACGGACGAAGAGTGATAAGAAAAGCTCACCCTGACTTTCAGTCAGGTGAGCTAAAAGTGGCAGTGAAATGTTGATTTTTGGTCCCCTTAACATGGGGCCTGTGACCTTCATCCTGAGTTGCACATACCATACTATAATTTGCGACACAATGTCTTGATAATACATATTGTTATAAAGTTTTGTTAAAAAATATTCAGTTGTTAAGAAGTTATGGTCTGGACAAACGAAATGTTGATGACAGACATATATTAAAGTTTTGCTGTCTGTAACTTTGATCTTGATGATATGTGCTTGGATCAAAGTCTCGACACACATTTGAGTCATGAGCAATAACTGAACCAAGTTTGAATAAGATCTGTCAATCATACCAAGTTATATGGACCGGACAAAAATTACAGTGACATGTCAAAGATTTTCTGTCAACATAGGGCCTGTGACCTGGACCTTGATGTGCACATACTGTATTAAAATTCGCAACATACTGTCTTTTGATGATACATATTGTTATAACGTTTTGTCAAAAAATATTCAGTGGTTTAGAATTTAAGACACAGTCAAAAAATGGTTGACAACAGACAGACGACAGACGGATGACAGGTGGATGACAGACAAATCATTAGCAGTAAAGCTCTGCTGACACTTGCCAGGCACAGCTAAAAGCTGAAGCAAAAATGTAGCCTTTTCGGGATGTTGAAGAATTCCAAGACGGCTGTCGTAGCAGCCATTGTGTGTGGCCAGCCATGACCAAAATTGGACATTTCTATCTACTCATCCTACTAAACTTCAAAAAAATAATGCATAAATGTGACATACAGGGTGCTTTGAAGGAATTCAAGATAGCTGCTGTGGCTGCCGTTATGGGCAGCTAAACATGATCAAAATAGGATGTACTCATCTACTCATCATACTAAGTGAAGTCACCCCACCCAAATTTCAAGTAAACTGATGCATAAATGTGACACATAGCATGTGCTGAAGAAATCCAAGATGGTTGCAGTGGCAGCCATTGTGGGGAGTGGCAATTATTGGTGGCCATCCATAACCAAAATAGGATGGTCTCATCTATTCATCATGTAGCTGTACTGCTGAGTTTCAAGATACATAAATGCGCCCTGTTGTGCTCTGAAGAATTCTGAGCTGGCTTCCCGGGTGGCTGTTATTGGTGACTAACCATTTACCAAAAGAGAACATTCTCATCTACTTGCCTACTAAGTCACCATGCCAAAGTTCATCAAAACTGATGCATAAATGCAACCTGTAGGCTGTGCTGAAGTAAAACAATGACTGTAGTGGTCGCCATTGCAGGTGGTAGCCATTGTGTGTGGCCGACCATGACCAACATCGGACGTTCTCATCTACTCATCTCAGTCATCTTGTCGAAGTTCAAGAAAACTGCTGCATAAATATGCCCCTCAGGGTGTTTTGGAGAAATCCAAGATGGCTGCCAACTGGAAAAGGGGGGGGACGGGTGGGGGTGGGGGGGGGGGGGGCAACTGTGACCAGAATAGGTGTTCTCATCTAGTCATCAAACTGAGTATACTGATTAATAAAAGTGACCTGCAACCAGGGACAAAGAAATCCAATATGGCTGCTGTGGTGACCATGATGGGCAGCCAACCTTAATCAAAACAAGAGGCCCCACAGGGCTTGAAGTGCTCATCTTCAACAGAACACAATATAAACAGAGTCGAAGAATGAATTACGCAAACCATCTCCATAGGTTACACTGTCAATCCTTGAGTCCCTCAGGAGTGACAAAAATAAACCGGGCATCACACCTTTTCTTCAGTTGATCATAAAGTAAAATGTAGAGCTCCCCTATGAAGCCCCTTGATACAACCTATGTGGATTAATCTTTGTTACACACCTCTAGAGGGTACTGAATACAAAATTTTCAATTCTTCTGCAAAATGGCCAATTCCAGCTCCCATAGAGAGCCCAAATATTAACCCAGGCTCTTGATTTGAACACAGTGGAATCTGACTTCCCTAGAGATGCTGTGTATCGAATATGAAAGCATACTTTTGTTTACTGCACATGCACAGTGTCAAGTAAGTACCGAAATTTGTGCCAAGCCTCATTCTTACAACCAGTGCCTGCTAAATGTATATAATCAGCGGGGAGGTATGAGTTCCCAACTCATGGGAGGGCCATCCCTGTCTGGGCCATTGGTAAGTATAAAAACTATATAAATTACTATAAATTTTTTAACATTTTTATACTGTACCAATGACCCAGACTTAGCTGAATAGTAAAAAGGCTGGAGGGCCAAGGACATGAAGAAAAATCCAATAAGCTCAATTATAAATACAGGAATATCCCCTCAAGCAGAAAAGGAGAGAAAGGATTTAGATATGTCTTTCTTATTTATTAGAAATAAGAAAGACACAATACCAACTAGATAATTGGGCAGTATATCATCTATAATTCTCTATTAACATCCAGGACAACCCATTATACTAATTTAATAAAGGAAGCCAATAAATAAAGAAAGTCCAGAGAAAGAGACTCTTTATACTCATTTAAAAGTGTCCAAGGATTGTATATTAGCGCTCATATGACACGTGACATATACAAATGCTTCACACTGAGCTACACTTTACAAATATTACATAAATGAGATATATATTAGATTTACACTTTAAAACCATTCCAGTACCGACTCGGAATTGCTGACATCAGAGGAGGAATTCCCTTGCTTTTCACTATAAAGCCGGTGATATAAGGGAAACCCCCCACCCCCCTCTCCCCTTCCCATTGCTCAGGGTCAAATCACCACAGAACGAAGAGGGCAACAGGATAGAGTCACTGCTGGAACAGAAAACCTACATAACTATAGCTGTAATCGTTTAGTGGACGACATTCTGAGCAACAGATAACAGACCTAAACATCTAAGGTCGCCAGAAATAGACTCAATATTTCTAAGGTAAAAATTCATGAACGTAGAAGGCTGAGACCAGTATGCAGCCTTCATCAAATCGGTAATAGCAATACTATTAGCATAAGCCCAAGATGTAGACAGCGCTCTAACTTCATACGCTGAAATCTTAAGCACAGACTTCTGAGAAGAAGATAATTTAATAAGCAGTACGAATAGTCAATTGAATCCACCTGGAAATAGAATGGACCAAGATGTCCCTTCTATTAGGCAGCAGAGACAGAAAGAAACATTTTCGTCCCTTTCTGATAAACTCAGATCTGTGTTTGTAAATACGCATAGCTCTAACTGGACATAGCAAAGGCCTATGGTCATCTGAGGATGGAAGAGCCTTAATAACAATAGACTCAGGGTACTTATTAGGAGTCTGATACTTAGCCAAAAATCCAACATTAGTAGTCAAAGTAATAGTATTACCAACACTACGATAGTGAGAATCATCAACAGATAGAGCATGAAGCTCACTAATTCTTCTAGCAGAAGAGAAGGCTAAGAGAAAAGCTGTCTTATAAGATAAGTATTTGAAGTCTACCGTATCCAGGGGTTCAAATGGCACTTCTTTTAGCTTCAGAAGAACCCAAGCTAAATTCCACTTAGGAATTAACCTAAGGGTTCTAGGTCTATTTATCGAAAAGTTTTTAACTAACTTAGATAAAGAGACATTAGATCCAATTTGTAAGCTATCGAGATGAGCATAAGTATCCAATAGCATAGACCTATTACCCTTATCAGTAATTGGCTGCAGTTTGATTTCGTCAAACAAGAAGACCCAAAAATTAGCAATGTCTGGAATGGTGGGATCATAGCTATCAACAGAATGATCCCTACACCAACGAGAGAAAACCTTCCACTTAGCAGCGTAATTTAGCAAAGAGGAGGTCCTCCTACAGTTAGAAATTGCATCCACTGCTCGTCTTGTAAATTGCTTGCTGTGCAAGAAGGACCGCACAATGGAAATACGTGAAGGTTGAGACCTTGCGGGTTGTGATGCAGTGTGCGCGATTTCCCCTGCGAAAGAAGGTACTCCCATGGAGGAAGCTTCCGAGGAATGTCCCATAACAGACACGGAGTAGATTTATCCATGATCTCTGGGGCGACAGAGATGCTACCAACAGAATCTTGCAGTTTAGCAATATCTGTTGAATCAACGGCGCTGGAGGATACGCATATCCTATCATTCTGTCCCAAGAGATTGAGAGAGTGTCTACTGCAAATGCTCGAGGATCTGGGCATGGCGACACGTATGTCTGCAACTGATTGTTGAGATGCGTCGCAAACAAGTCTATCATCGGACGATCCCATTGGTAGTAGATCTGATTGAATACTCGTTTGTTGAGAGTCCATTCTGACGGCAACATGCAACCTTTCCGAGAAAGGGAGTCCGCTAGAACTTTCAGACAACCCAGAATATGACGGACCGACAGATGAACCTGATGCTCTAGGACAAACAGAAGGATTCTTTCTGTTAAGTTGAACAACGGAATGGAATGAGTGCCTCCCTGGTTCCGAATATCCGCTACTACTGTCGAATTGTCGGACAGAATTTGAACATGTGAATTCTGAATAATGTTCATCCAATGCCGTAGCACAAGCCAAATTGACATCATCTCTTTGATGTTTATGTGCTTGTTCAAGAATTGCAGATCCCAAAGACCCTGGCACCTCTAATCTGTTGGGCTCAAAGTCGAGCCCCAACCTGTTTGACTCGCATCCGTCATAATCGTAAAAATCAGATCCGACAGTTGCAGTGGAACTCCCTGAGTTAACCATTGAATATCTGCCCAAGTCTGAATCTCTTGTTTTACTTGGTTCGACAAGACGATGTTCATTTCGAGCGAATGAATCTTCACACTCCAATTCTGAGTAAAAAATATCTGGAGTGGACGAGTGCGTAGGCGCCCCATCAGAATAAGGTCTGCGGCGGCTCTGCACAAACCTATCAGTCGCATGAATTCTCTCGCTGTTACTACATCTGAGTGTAGACAAAAGTGAGCATAACTGACAAATTTCGCTCTGGGTAACGGCAGACGAACCAGATTGTTGACCGTCTTGAAGCTCACTCCCAAGTGAATGAACGACTTGGACGGAACTAGATCCGACTTCTTTTCGTTTACTATGAAACCGAGACGTCGGAGCAGTTGAAGCAGACTCTGAACATGGTTCTGAAGTGTTAATCTGTCGCCGTACCTCTGAAGAATGTCGTCCAAGTAGGTCGACGTTACCGCAGACGAATGAGCTCGGAAAAGAGTCATTACCAAGTTCATTATTCGAGTGAAGGCCCAGGGCACTAGATTCAGTCCGAAGCACATTGCACGGAACTGATAAACGACTCCTAGGACAGCAAAGCGAAGGTACTTTCTGAACGCTGGATGTACCATGACGTGAAAGTATGCATCCTTGAGATCTATGCTTGCAGCATAATCGTTCACTCGAATGCTCGCTCTCACCGATCGAATGGTCTCCATATAAAATTTCGGAGCCATGATCAGCTTGTTTATCCAGCTTAGATCTATAACTGGATGGAACGAGCCATCTGGTTTTGGTACCAGGAACAGGTGACTGTAAAAACCGGAAGATTCCTGGTTTTCTACAACCTCTATTGCGTTTTTCTCCATAAGAGATTGTACCTCTGATAGATGCGAATCTCTCTTCTGAAGGTTTGATGGAAGCTGAGTCCATCGTGGACTTCATGTTAACGGAGGTTTTTCTCTAAAGGACAGTTTTAGACCTTCCGAAATAACCTCCTGAACCCATCAGTTGTCCGTAATTGACAACCAATTGGTTAAGAATCTCGACAGCCTTCTGCCCACTGGAGTGCAATAGAGGTTCTGAACTTCACCTCCTGGATCAGCGAGGCTTGCAGGTGGAGAAACTATGTGCTCCCCGACCCGCGCCTCGACCAGTTGACCTAGGGGCATCTGACAGGTTGTCTCGGCCAGCATTACGTCCCCTACCTGAGTCGCTACTCTGACGGTCTCTGGAGTAAGAGGTAGAGGCTTTCTTAGATCCTCTATAGGAACTTCCCTTGGATGTACTCGCCCAAGAAGTCCCTGACTTACTCCTCTCTGCTGAGTCCGTTTTTTTCGAAACAGACTTAAAGAGCAGAAAATCTGAAGCTTTCTTGGTAATCTGATCGTAGATTAGTGAAAGCTTACCATCGAAGAGAAGCTCTCCTGAAACCGGAGTGACTCGAAGAGAGTTTTTCACCTTAGAATCCACCCTCGTGGATGAAGCCAGGGCAGCATCACGTCTGACTAACTCCAAATTTGCCACTGAAAGGGCAGAGTTATACGTGGAATATGCGATTGCCCTCGAAAGAACTCTCAAGGAAGTTTGAACAACCTGGAATTCTTTATCATCGAGACGTTGTGATAACGCTCTGGTAAGGTGATCTGCGTAAGATAAGGCGTCTAAACTGGCTCTGTTAGAAGAGATTGTCGTCTCCATTGTACTGGAGAGAATCGACATAGATGCCGGCAATGACAAATCTTCTGCCTGGTCGTCTAAACGCAGAGGAATTCTTGGAACACCCTGTCCTGCCGTTTCAAATTTTTTTCTACTGTTGATGAACGGCAGATGTAGAGCATGAGACGACAAGAAACTGGATCTGCCAGTCTTAGAGACTAGCCTAAAAATAGTGTCATTCAGCAATTCAAACGTCCGTGAGACAGATCTGGACTGGGCCGGAAACTCAGGTGCAATGTCCTTAGCCCGGCCGAAAAAGTCTGTGTCCAGTGACGCTATCAGTCTCTTATCTGGTATCGCAGCTCTCTGGTCCAGAGGAACAACTTCTAGAAGGTGTTGCCGGATGAAATCTATGGCCACCTTATGTTGTTCTGAAAGGGTAAAATCCAGCTCCGCAGATTCCCTTTCACCATCCGACTGGACCAAATGTGAAACTCGGTCGTCCCTATCTGACATTGTAGGGCAGCGTACTGACCCAGCTTCCTCAGACAGTTCCTGATCTGAAAGAGTTTCCGAAGGTTGCTGGGATGCTGCAATGAGTTGTGAAATCTGCGGTAGCAAGTCCGTCACGGAGGCCTGTGGAGCTGCGGTCTTACGTTGTTTAGCCGCTGTAATCTCGTGGATGGTGCCTCTTGCATAATTCTTTTATGCAAACGTCCCGCCTCGTGTCCTTGGCTACCGGATGGAGTGACCTGGTTGACGTGGAATCCTTGGTCGGCGAAGCAGGCTGGATATCTGAGGTCACGAAGCCAAGGTGCGGTCGTGTGTGCTGGCGTGTGGAAGAGAAAGCCAATAGACAAGCTGTGCTCGGCTGTCTTTGCGACGGAGCATCCCGAGCAGGAGGAGTAGACGTATGCTCCGACTGACGAACGTTATGTACGACAACACCTGGCCCCAGATGTTGTTGTAAGAGAGAGCGGCCTCTCTCGCTCGCGGTCTGGGTAGACCTGAATGAGCTAGCTATCGGACTAACTTGCTTCCTCCATTCCATCCTCCGATCCCTCGTCGCCGGGTGTGCGTGATCCGAGATTATAGTGCTCGCAACACCCCTTCTCCTCTCCTGGACGACAACGGACGAACCCGGCATCACATCACCCGAACTACGAGTGATAGCTTCACCGGGCGAGCTAGCTGGCGACAAGGTCGTCAATCCTACTAAGGATCTAGGCACTTGTCAAATTTCCTTGAGCACTTTTGCCGCTAGCTCTACATTTGATTGCAATGACGGCAGCACACTTCCTGAAGACATCACGGACACATCAACCTGTTCTATTTCCTCTGAAAAAGAGACTGAAAAACTAGAGTGACCCTGTGGCGAGAGGACCGGCATGGACCTCTCACCACTAACAATATACCGTGACACACGTCTCCAACGTTTGTCATCCCAATTGGCACACACTGAGCAAGAATTAGTGCGAGTACATTGACTGCAGCAAATACAATGAGCATGAGAATCAGAGGAAGACTTCCTCGATTTACAATTTGAACAATATTCTTTCATATTTAAAAAAATATTAAACAGCTGTAGTACAGGCACTAACCCTTGAAAATACAAAGATACATAAAAATAATTCAAAAGAAAAAATTTTGACATGAGCCCAAGTTCCCAAAGGTAACAATGAGCACAACTGGATCCAAAAAAAGCCTAAGTGTGGACAAAAATTTTAAAACATATCTAAAAATTAATGTTACACTTACGTACAACATTAATGTATCTGGCAATAAGCTGAACCCTACAGAAGACAAGGAATCACTGTCAGAAGTAACCGCTGTCAACGTAAACAAAAGTCAATAAAAACCGGAAACAAGACTCCAGGCACTGAAAATATGGCCCGAAATCATTAACCAATTTTAAAACACTATCCGAGGTAAGACAGAATCTTCCACAGAAGAAGCTGCAGTACATCGGATGGTAGATGCATGACCAAAATGCCTAAACACCCCTAGGGTGAGGACGTAACCATGGGGATAACAGAATAAACATTCTGTAACTATGTTAAAACTCCCAAGAAATTTCAATAAAAAAATTTCAAAAATTATACCAAAAGTATGGGAGATTAGCAAGGGGGGTATCAAGGAAAGGGAGAGAGGAAACACTGAACAAACAGTGGAGATTTCATAGCAAGAATGAAAAAATCAGGCCCATGCCCCAAAATTAGGGAACATGAAATAATTTTACATAAAAATTATAAGTTACAGCCCTGAACACATCCTTTCACTGGTTCTTCCTCTCATCCTCTTATTTCAACCTTGGATCCACCATTTCCTTCATGATTTTGTGTCTGGCATCATTTTAACTGAGATTATAAGCACAGATATCAGTGAGATGTTACTGATTGAAGGGCCAAACAAAGAATGAAGATTTTGCGCCAATTTCGGAACTTCCTTGACGCTGTGCATGCACAGTGGACAAAAGTACGGAGGACCATATAGGACATTGATTTTTGGAATTTTGATGCAAATTTTGGGGATGGGGGGGGGGGGGGGGGGAGCAAAATTTGTGTTTGGCCCTGAATTTTTAAGAGTTAGCACCAGCTAAGTCTGGGTCATTGATACAGTATAAAAATATTCTAATTCACTCAATATCCTTTCACCATCCGACTGGACCAGATTTGAGTCTCGATCATCCCTATCTGAATGTACAGAGGAATGTACCGACCCAGCTTCATCCGACAGTTCAACATTGGTAACTGTCATAGGATGTACCGTAGTTTGCTGGGATGCTGTGATTAGCTGTGCTATTTGCAACAGCAAGTCTGTATTCGAGGCCTTTGGAGCAGCAGTTCTTTGTAACTTAGCCGCTGGATGCTCCTGGGACAGCATGTCCGACATACTCCTCTTATGCGGATGTCCCAAATCACGTGGCTTTGTTTCCTTGGTTATTGGATGGCGGGACTTTCTTGAATCCTTCGTCGGCGATGCACGCTGTATCTCCGTAGTCACATAGCCAAGGTGCGGTCGGGAGTGCTTTGAAGAAGAACTGGAAGCTGATAGACTAGCCGACCCTGGCAGCCTATTTGACAGAGCGTCCTGGACAGGAGGCGTGGACGTATGCTCCGACTGACGATTGCTCTGAACAACATCCTCTGGCCCCAGATGTTGTTGTAAGAGAGAGGGACCTCTCTCGCTCGCGGTCCAGGAGGACCTGGACGAGCCGACCACAGAACCAACTGGCTTCCTCTGCTCCGTCGTCGCAGGGTGAACATGTTCCGATATTATAGTGCACCGGTTGAGCTAGCTGGCGACAAGGACGTAAATCCCATGATCAGTGATTTAGGCCCTTGTCTAATTTCCTTGAGCACTTTTGCCGCCAGCTCTTTGTTAAGATTACGACGATAGGACACTTCCAGACGGTATCACCGATACATCACCATGTTCTTGTTCCTCTAAAAAAGAAACTGATATACTAGAGTGACCCTGTGGTGAGAGAGCAGGCATAGATCTCTCACCACTAACAACATATCGTGACACATGTCTCCAACGTTTGTCATCCCAATTGGCACAAACAGAACAAGTGTTAGTGCCAGAACACTGACTACAGCAAACACAAAAAACATGAGAGTCGGAGGAAGATTTCCTCGACTTACAATTTGAGCAATATTCTTTCATTATGCCAAAAAATTAAAAGTCCATAGTTCTCGCGCTAACCCTCATCATAATATGACAAAGATACATAATAACACAATCCAATACAAAAATTTCGTAAAATAATTCATAAAAAAATTTTTGAAAAATTTTGATATGAGCCCAAGTTCCCAAAGGGAACGATGAGTCCAAATGGATCCCCAAAAAGCCTAAGTGTGGACAAATTTTTTTACATGATTCTAAAAAATTAATGCTACACTTCCGGAGTATATAATGTATCTGATTAAAGATCTAACATCATAATGAGTAGGAGATTACTTACAGAAAGTAACCGTTGTTAATGTAAACAAAATGCTATAAAAACCGGAAACAAGACCCCAGGCACCGAACAACACGGCCCGAAGTCAGTAACAGATTTTTTAAACTATCCGATGTAAGACAGTCTCTTCATCAGAAGAAATTGTGATACATCAGATGGTAGATGCAAGACCAAAAACGCCTCAACACCCAAAGGGTGGGGACGTAGCCATGGGGATATACAGAATAAACATTCTGTAACCAAGTTAAACTCTCATGAAATTTTTAACAAAAAAATTTCAAAAAAGATCCAAAAAGTATGGGAGCTTAACAGGGGGGTATCAAGGAAGGAGAGGGAGGAAACACTTAACAAACAGTGGCAATTTCATAGCAAGAATGATAACATAAGGCCCATGTCCTGAAATTAGGGAACATGAAGTAATTTCCAATAAAAATTATAAGTTACAGCCCTGAACACATCCAACCACTGTTTTTTCCTCTCATCCTCTTAATTCATCCTTTGATCCACCAAAATCACCATTACTTTGTGTCTGGCATCATAAAAACTGAGATTTACAAGCACAGAAGTCAGTTAGTTGTCACTAACAGAAGGGCCAAACAAAGAATGAGGCTTGGTGCCAATTTCGGTACTTCCTTGACACTGCACATGCACAGTAGACAAAAGTAAGGAGGACCATATAGGACATCAGTTTTTTTGGTTTTGGATGCAAATTTTGGGAATTTGGGGGGCAAAATATTTGTGTTCGGCCAGGTATATTTAAGAGTTAGCACCAGCTAAGTCTGGGCCATTGGTTTACAGTATAAAGATATCTCAAATGGCTGCTGCGGCGGCAATTGGGAGCAGCTAACTGACATTTCCATATTGGCATGAACCTGAACAAGGATAGGAAATTTGGTGATGATTGGAAGAAAACTAAAAGATGCACCTTGTGCTACTAGTAACGATTTGTGGACAGACAGTCACAAAAATCAAACATGGCTGCCATATAAGCCATTAGGAGTGGCTGACCCTGACAACACAGGATGTTCTGATCTACTAATCATACGAAGTCCTGCCAAATTTTAAACAATTGCATAAATGCTACTTGGAGGATATTTTGGCAGCCAGGCCAGCCATCATGGGTGGCGAACCGTGACAAAAATAGGATATTCTCATCTACACTTCACAGTTTCCTTGCAAAGTTTCAAGAAAACTGATGTATAAATGAGACCTGTAACCTGTGCTGAAGAAATCATTGATGGCTGCTGTGGTGACCATTATGGGTAACCAACCATGACCATAATGGGATGTTCTCATCTAGGCCAGAACCTGAACATGCATCTGAATTTTGATGAAGATTGGAAAAGCATAGGGTTGCTGTAACCTATGGTGAAAAAATTGCAGATAGATGTCTGGACTCACAGATTAACAGTCTCATGGGCATCCACTAGGGCCATGACAATCAGTCAGCTTCACTTTGTCCAAACAATTTATCACCTTTTTCCTCTTCATCTTATTCCACTGGCCGAGACCTGTGATTACAAAAAGTAGTGCTTTGGGAATAAAAAAAGAAGCTTATTCATGCTTGCAGTAGATTACCAACCTGGTTTTTCCACACTGAAAAGCATATTTGCAAAGATGAATTTAGACCAATACATGTATCTCCTGGTTTTTCAAGGAAATATTCAATTCTGACATAATTCAAGGACTTGCCTTGAAAATGCAATATTTTTGTTTCAAGGATTGTCAAGATTGTGGAAACCCTGCTATAAATCTTCTATTGTAGGTCTACATGTATACATGCAGTTTAGAGGTATACACTCCAGATTTTTTCTTTTGGTGATTCATTATGCCTGTCATATGACGTTAACATAAAACAGCTTTGTTTGGTTTTGGCCCGTAAAGCCCAACATTGTGAAAGCAAATTTTTACACTCATGATAAATACTGTAGTACGGGACTGATACATCGTCTCATCGGGAGCTTTGAGTATGTGGTTTTATTTGTGTTTAGGGTCAGCGTCTTTGGCCATATCATAACATATCCAGTCATTTATACTTGTGCTGTTGACTTTTAGAGGACTTCCAATGTCGGCACTGGTTACCAGGTCCTATTTTACCAGTAAAGCAGATCTTTTTCATCACAGTGAACAAGTACAGTGGAACCCACTGAATTGGATATGTCTTAATTGAATAACCCTGTTAATTGAATATAATTTCCCAACACAAAACCATTTACCATACCACCAGTACAAATTTAACCTGTTAATTGAATATAGGTTATAGAGTAAACTCCTGTTAATTGAATAAAAAATTTTGTAACCTGTCAAAAAATTATCCTGACTCTTCCCAGTTTTCCTCTGTTTACAGACCTGTTCGGTCTCAGTACATCCAATACAGGCAATTAATCTATTGTATCTTGTTTGACAGAGCTCATGGAGCTCTGTCAAACAAGATATAATAAAATAAATGCTAAGTTTATCTCTAGAATACAGGAAAGTGACACAATCCCTGTTAATTGAATACTCCTGTTAATTGAATAATTTTCATTGGCAAAGTGGCTATTCAATTAACAGGGTTCCACTGTACATGTACTGCTTTACTTCCCAATGTTTCCACATGGACTGAATGTATGGAATTAATATTTATTTATTGGTGTTTAAGGTCACATTTCTACACAATAGCTAACTGTGACCACAACATGGAGATAAAGTCAGGCCCAGTCAATCGTCTATACCATTTTGTGAATATATGGATATTTGGCAAGGAAAATGCAACAGTAAATATCCCACAATGATGCAGATGATATAGAAAAAGCTTGATACAATTAGCACAGATACACAAATTTGATAACCCTACATTAAGCTCCTCCAAAGGTTATCCAAAATTTTCTAAGATAACCTTTTCTCATTCCTCTAAAATCACCCAGCTCAAATTAGTGTTTCAAATAAATTTATCATAAACCCTTTCCGAGTGTCATTTGTTCTCTTTATATGTTTGTTTTTTTTGTTTAATATTTGTTGCTTGTCAGCAGTTTGCGATTACTCCAAATTTAAAGGAATATGCTTATTTACTTTACAGGTGGTGCATTTTGAAGACACAAGTTATACATTTGAACAGTTATATACTTAGGAGTAGTCAGTAGAGATATCGATATGTACTCCCAGAAAAAAAAACAAAAAACATCAAATGAACAGTGCTAAAGATAGACATTTTATTTTTGTGTTCAGTGACTGGTAGAGTGCAGTAAGCCCATATTTGGTCATTATTCTAAAGTTCAGGTGCCACCACATAAAGGCTACATATTCTGTGGATGTGCTTCATGCTGTCTTTGAAGTGAAATTAAGTCTGTCTGGTTTTACCTTGTCACAATTTATGGGAGAGTGCCTCTTGGCATTCTCCCATAAACTGTAACAAGTAAAAGACTAGTGAGCAAATTTTGATAACCAAAACTAAGTACCCCAATAAATAAAAAATAAAAAAATGACAAAAGGGAGAAGAATGGGATGGGGTTATCGTGGCTCAGAAGGGTTATGCTATTTTTTTATGCATAACCTTTGGGGGATTATCTTAAATTTTTAATATGAGCAGCCCTGTATCTGTCAACAGCAGATATATTTAGTTATTCTTGATTTTCACAGGTGCCCAATAGGTTTGTCCAGATCTCTTAAAATTTTCAGCCACAGCTGCAGGAAGAAAAACTCTTTTAACCCTTAAGGGTCTAGAGAATTTTACATATTTTTGCTGCACTTTGACAGTCTACATCCAGTAACTTTGCTGCTGTTTTTTGGCAAGTCTTGGCTGCATATTTCAGCAGCCAGGACTTCCCTCAAACAAGCCACTAAGGTGCTTAGAATGTAACTTGTGAGTTAATCCAAAGACTGCATATTGGGGTACCTGTTGTGTTGCAAAACAAGAGGCCCCAGGGGGCCTGAGGGCGCTCACCTGACATGGTAGCCTAAATAGCAACCCAGAGAATTGATTTCCACAAGTTGCATCTGCTCCTCCTAAGAAAAGCTGAAACCAAATATCCAAATATTCTGACCAGTGGATCTAAAAAAAGATTTTTAAAGAATATTCCTCATACTGAACTAAGTCATAATTCGGGCTCCCACAGGAAGCCCATATATGAACCCAGGGACTTGGCTTTAACAAACCTGAATCTCACACCCCTAAGGATTCTGCACACCAAATATCAAAACATTCCGACTGCTGGATCTGAAGAAGAAGATTTTTAAAGAAAATTCCTCATTTTGAACCAAGTTACAATTCGAGCTCCCACAATCAGACCAGATATGGACCTAGGGACATGGCTTGAACAAACTTGAATCTTACCCCCCTAAGGATGCTGCATAAAAAATATCAAAAGCATTCATCTGCTGGATCTGAAGATTTTTAAATAAAATTCCTCATTTTGAACTAAGTTGTCATTCAGGCTCCCATAGTGAGCCTAAATATGAACCAAGGGACTTGGCTTGTACAAACTTGAATCTCAGCCCCCTAAGGTTGCTCCATGCCAAATATCAAAACATTCCAACTGCTGAATCTGAAGAAGAAGATTTTTAAAGAAAAATTCCTCATATTGACTAAGTTATAATTTGGGCTCCCACAGGGAGCCCAAATATGGACCCATGGACTTGGCTTTAACACACTTGAATCCCCCCCCCCCCCTCCCCCCCCCCCCCCCCCCCCCCCAAGGATGCTACTCACCACATATCAAACCATTCCGACTGCTGGATCTGAAGAAGAAGATTTTTTAAGAAAATTCCTCATTTTGAACAAAGTTACAATTCAAGCTCCCACATTGAGCCCAAGTATAGACCTAGGGACATGGCTTGAACAAACTTGAATCTCACCCCCCTAAGGATGCTGCATACCAAATATCACAAGATTCTGCCTGCTGGATCTTGAGAAGAAGATTTTCAAAGAAATTTGCCTGAAATGCACTAAGTTCGAATTTGGGCTTCTAAAGTGAGCTCAAATATGAATCCAGGTGGCCGATTTGAACAAACTGGAATCAGATCCACCCCACAATGTTGCATACCAAATATCAAAAGATTCTGCCTGCAGGATCTGGAGAAGAAGATTTTTGAAGAAATTTGCCTGAAATGCACTAAGTTCAAATTCGAGCTTCTATAGTGAGCCCAAATATGAATCTAGGGAGCCGATTTGAACAAAATAGAATCAGATCCACCCCACAATGTTGCATACCAAATATCAAAAGATTCTGTCTGCTGGATCTGGAGAAGAAGATTTTTTAAGAAATTTGCCTGAAATGCACTAAGTTCAAATTTTGGCTCCTATACTGAGCCCAAATATAAACCCAAGGGGCCAATTTGAACAAACTTGAATCAGATCCACCCCACAATGTTGCATACCCAATATCAAAAGATTCTGCCTGCTGGATCTTGAGAAGAAGATTTTCAAAGCAATTTGCCTGAAATGCACTAAGTTCAAATTTGGGCTCCTATACAGAGCCCAAATATAAACCCAAGGGGCCGATTTGAACAAACTTGAATCAGATCCACCCCACAATGTTGCATACCAAATATCAAAAGATTCTGCCTGCTGGATCTGGAAAAGAAGATTTTCAAAGAAATTTGCCTGAAATGCAGTAAGTTCAAATTTGGGCTCCTATACTGAGCCCAAATATAAACCCAGGGGGCCGATTTGAACAAACTTGAATCAGATCCACCCCACAATGTTGCATACCAAATATCAAAAGATTCTGCCTGCTGGATCTGGAGAAGAAGATTTTTTAAGAAATTTGCCTGAAATGCACTAAGTTCGAAATCGGGCTCCTATACTGAGCCCAAATATGAACCCAAGGGGCCGGTTTGAACAAACCTGAATCAGATCCACCCTCCAATGTTGCATACCAAATATCAAAAGATTCTGCCTGCTGGATCTGGAGAAGAAGATTTTTTAATGTTTTTCCCATTGCCTACAGTGTTAAAAAGTGCTGACTCAGCACTTTTTCAATGTCCCGAAACTGTACCCTATGATAAAACCGATAGCAATTTTTTTTTACCAATTCTTTCTGTTGGTCCTAAGGAAGCTTCACACCAAATAAAAATTCTCGGTGCCGTGCAGTTTTGGAGATATGGGCGTTTTAATTTTTTTCTATTTTTAGCTCCTGCGGTTCCCGTGGGGCTACGGGAAAAAAAAATCAGCATAAATTAGTTACTTATGACCCAATAAGCCCTCAAATAAAATTTGGTTCAAATCAGCCTCTCGGTTTGGAAAATAGAAATTTTGGGCGGGGCCAAAAATTTTGCCCCTCCCATAACGACGCCAAATATAGCCCCACAAACTTCTCTTGAACAAATCTGAGTCTACACCTCAAAAGGAAGCTGCACACCAAATATCAAGTCTCTGCTACTGCTGGTTCATGAGAAGAAGATTTTTTAAGATTTCAGCACACTTTTTGGGTGTGGCCCTACCCACGGGCGGGGCAACTTGATTTGAACAAAATCAAATTGCGATGTCATAACAAACTATTATCTCAAATATCAATTAAATTGGTTCAGCGGTTTGGGAGGAGAAGACGCAAACACCATGTTCACGGACGACGGACGACGGACGCAGGACGACGGATGACGGACGACGGACGGTGAGTGATCACTATAGCTCTCCTGACTGAAAGTCAGGTGAGCTAAAAAAGTGATCAAAGTTGGAATTTGGCCCTTAAGGGTTAGTTAAGGTCAGTCTGTGTTTGTTTATTTGTTTATTGGAGTTTAGCAACATTTTCAATAACAAAGGTCATATCATGTTGGACAGTTTTATGCTTGGAAGAAGCTAGAGTACCCAGAGAGATCTGCCAATCAGTGGCGAGTAACTGTTGGTCACATGCCCAGTGCAATAGGGCTGAGGTTTGGAGAAGTTATATCTTACTTGTCCCTCATGAACTGCTCATTTGCTTCATATTTGCAAACTTCATCACAAATATCACATTCATCTATTGTTGGAACTCTTCTAAATCTCTGGTGGTAAAACACTGGACGTTCTTTGGGTCTCAATGACAGTAAAACATTATCTGAAAATATTTAATTGAATAATTAGAATTTAGGATTAAAAATGTTTGTTTTCTGTAGGACTGTCTCCCACCGAATAGAAAGGTTGATGATTCGAACCTGACCAGTGGTAACTACATTGTGTCCTTGGAGTAAGACACTTAATCCCTTTTGCCCATGTGGGGGGAACGGTGGTGATGTATACTAAGGTGTACTGCACATAGATGGTGTACTTGCTTCAACCACTGCTAACACTGCTTGTGTAGAGTTAGTATGTTGGGGAGTCTGACAGTTGCTCACCACTACTCGGTGGCTCTCTCCAGGTTCTCCAGATTCCTCCACCTGTAAAAATGTGAGACACTGTCTGTTGAAAGTGACATTAAAGCCCAATAAAACATACAAACAACACCACTGGCTTACAGTACTGTCACCCTGAAAGTGGTATTTTTCTCAATCAGATCGTGATCGGATCACAAGAACTTTGTACACCAGTGGGTCAAGAATTTATAAATAAAATATTGTGAAATCATGACCAAATACCAAAAAGATCTCAGATTCAGAGTTTCATATTTTTTTAATGAATGGTGAGATTCTACAGTGTGGTAGGAAAGAAAAGCAGACAGAGAATTTCAACTGGATCATGACTGGTCAAAATCTGGTTGAAATTCTCAGCCTTTTGCTGTGATCACAGTTCTGTATCTAGGCTCAGAGCACAGGTAACATTAGGTGGGGGCAGAATCATTGAGAGATTGCTAGGTTTTAAAATTTTTGAACATGCATTCCAAGATGGAAACACTAGATTACACACATGCAGGGCTTATATTTGATGAGAATCTGAGAATCGATTCACTAAAGATTTGTGCAGCAAAACTAGTGAGAATACACGTAGATTTTTGCTGCACCTCTGCTAGGATTGGCATGAAAAGAATTGAGTCAATTTAACCCTTTAACTAACATAGCAGCATCAAATTAACCAATACAAGGATAACATGACCTGAAGTACCCTGGCACTTTGTCAACACAATTGTACAAATATGGTAGTCATTGGAACCGGCTTTATGATCCGGTTCCAATGACATCCATATTTGTAAGGTTTTATTGGTAAATATTTAAAATATTATCAAATTCAATTTATGTTTTAAAAATTAAAAACTGTTGGGTAAAGGGTAAACATGTGTCATCAGAATACAACAGGGGTTCGACCATGGTGTCTTCATGGGGTCCTGGGACACTCATAGCCAGTATGGATTCTTGCAACCATTTTTGAGAGAACCCAAATGGATTCTCCCAAATTTATATGAAATATAAGCCAACACAAGTCATATGGCCTATATGTGTAAAGCAAATAATAAAAAGACAAAAACCGATACTGTATCGACATCCTAATAACCATTGTTATGGATGCGATATCAAAAATAAGCTAAATGGAACCAAATTGATGTGTTTTTCTGTTTCTTAAAAAGTATAAAGTTTTGGCATCAGGGTTCAATTGGTACTGAAAGAATAAAATAAAAACTGGAGACAGAACTATGAAAACATGTTGCGATGCACCATAATCATGGTTAAATTTGCACATCTACTGCTATAACAAGAGCAATGCTGTGTGGCATGTGCAATATCATCGAAAACATTTACAAAGGATACAAACAAAAAATTAAATAACTATTTGGTAGAGGTTTTTTTTCGTTTGTTTCAAAGCCACTTTTAACAGCCAGGGTCATATTGTGTCGAACAGTTTTACAGGTGGAGGAAGCCGGATTACCTGAAGAGAACCACTGAGCAGTGCCATGCAAATGTCAGACTCTCTATCTACAGATTCGGCAGAAGCACCTGCAGAGTTAACAGTGGTTAAAGGTAAGTGTACCATTAACATGGAGTGTGACTTTGTGCATAGCACCACCATGCCCTCAGGAAACTGTGCAGATACCAAATGGCACAGGTCCAAATTGAAAAGACAACCTTTCAGTTTAAAGTCCAATACTCTAATCAAGGAGCCACTACGATCCCATAATTAACTATCTATACTAATATAAAACAAGAGGCCCCACGGAGCCTGAAGTGCTCATCTTGAACATAACACAATATAAACAGAGTCCAAAAATGAGTACATTAAGCAAGCCATCTCCATAGGCTACACTGTCAATCCTTGAGTCCCTCAGGAGTGACAAAAATAATCCAGGTATCATGCCTTTTCTTCAGTCGATCATAAAGTAAAATGTAGAGCTCCCCTATGAAGCCCCTTGATACAACCTATGTGGATTAATGTTAGTTACACATCTCTAGAGGGTACTGAATACAAAATTTTTAATTCTTCAGCAAAAAGGCCAATTCCGGCTCCCATACTAGGGAGCCCAAATATTAACCCAGGTTCTCGATTTGAACACAGTTGAATCTGACTTCCCTAGAGATGTTGTGTACCAAATATGAAAGCATTCTGACTGTTGGATCTGAAGAAGAGAAAGTTTAAAGAAATTTCTTCATATTGCACTAAGTTCAAATTTGGGCTACCATAGCAAGCCCAAATATTAACCTATGGATCCGATTTGAACAAACTTGAATCTGCCCCCCCCCCCCCCCCCCCCCTAGAGATGTTGTATACCAAATATGAAAGCATACATATTCTTTCAATAGCCTAAATATCAACCCACAGAATTGATTTCAACAAGTTGCATCTGCTCCTCCTAAGAAAAGCTTATACCAAATATCCAAAGATTCTGACCAGTGGATCTAAAAAAAAGAGAAGATTTTTAAAGAATATTCCTCGTATTGAATCCCACAGAGAGCCCATATATGAACCCAGGTACTTGGCTTTAACAAACTTGAATATCACGCCCCTAAGGATGCTGCACACCAAATATCAAAACATTCTGACTGCTGGATCTGAAGAAGATGATTTTTAAAGAAAATTCCTCATTTTGAACTAAGTTACAATTCGAGCTCCCACAGTGAGTCCAATTATGGACCTAGGGGCATGGCTTGAACAAACTTGAATCTCACCCTCCTAAGGATGCTGCATACCAAATATCACAACAATCCGACTGGTGGATCTGAAGAAGAAGACTTTTAAAGAAAATTCCTCATTTTGAACTAAGTTATAATTCGGGCTACCACAGTGAGCCCAAATATGAACCCAGGGACTTGGCTTGAACAAACTTGAATCTCACCCCGCCTAAGCATGGTGCATACCCAATATCAAAAGATTCTGCCTTCTGGATCTTGAGAAGAAGATTTTCAAAGAAATTTGCCTGAAATGCACTAAGTTCAAATTTGGGCTCCTATACCGAGTCCAAATATAAACCCAGGGAGCCGATTTGAATAAACTTGAATCAGATCTACCCCACAATGTTGCATACCAAATATCAAAAGATTCTGCCTGCTGGATCTGGAGAAGAAGGTTTTTTAAGAAATTTGCCTGAAATGCACTAAGTTCGAATTCAAGCTTCTATAGTGAGCCCAAATATGAATCTAGGGAGCCAATTTGAACAAACTTGAATCAGATCCACCCCACAATGTTGCATACCAAATATCAAAAGATTCTGCCTGCTGGATCTGGAGAAGAAGATTTTTTAAGAAATTTGCTTGAAATGCACTAATTCGAAATCAGGCTCCTATATTGAGCCCAAATATGAACCCAGGGGCCGATTTGAACAAACTTGAATCAGATCCACCCTACAATGTTGCATACCGAATATCAAAAGATTCTGCCTGCTGGATCTGGAGAAGAAGATTTTTGAAGAAATTTGCCTGAAATGCACTAAGTTTGAATTCGACCTTCTGTAGTGAGCCCAAATATGAATCTAGGGAGCCGTTTTGAACAAACTTGAATCAGATCCACCCCACAATGTTGCATACCAAATATCAATAGATTCTCCCTGCTGGATCTGGAGAAGAAGATTTTTAAAGAAATTTGCCTGAAATGCACTAAGTTCGAAATCGGGCTCCTATACTGAGCCCAAATATGAACCCAGGGGTCCAATTTGAACAAACTTGAATCCGATCCACCCTACAATGTTGCATACCAAATATCAAAAGATTCTGCCTGCTGGATCTGGAGAAGATTTTTTAAGAAATTTGCCTGAAATACACTAAGTTCGAAATCAGGCTCCTATACTGAGCCCATATATGAACCCAGGGTGCCGATTTGAACAAACTTGAATCAGTTCCATCCTACAATGTTGCATACCAAATATCAAAAGATTCTGCCTGCTGGATCTGGAGAAGAAGATTTTTTAAGAAATTTGCCTGAAATGCACTAAGTTCGAATTCGACCTTCTGTAGTGAGCCCAAATATGAATCTAGGGACCCGATTTGAACAAACTTGAATCAGATCCACCCCACAATGCTGCATACCAAATATCAAAAGATTCTGCCTGCTGGATCTGGAGAAGAAGATTTTTTAAGAAATTTGCCTGAAATGCACTAAGTTCGAAATCGGGCTCCTATACTGAGCCCAAATATGAACCCAGGGGCCGATTTGAACAAACTTGAATCAGATCTACCCTACAATGCTGCATACCAAATATCAAAAGATTCTGCCTGCTGGATCTGGAGAAGAAGATTTTTTAAGAAATTTGCCTGAAATGCACTAAGTTCGAATTCGACCTTCTATAATGAGCCCAAATATGAATCTAGGGAGCCGAATTGAACAAACTTGAATCAGATCCACCCCGCAATGTTGCATACCAAATATCAAAAGATTCTCCCTGCTGGATCTGGAGAAGAAGATTTTTAAAGAAATTTGCCTGAAATGCACTAAGTTCGAAATCGGGCTCCTATACTGAGCCCAAATATGAAGCCAGGGGGCCGATTTGAACAAACTTGAATCAGATCCACCCCACAATGTTGCATACCAAATATCAAAAGATTCTGCCTGCTGGATCTGGAGAAGAAGATTTTTTAAGAAATTTGCCTGAAATGCACTAAGTTCGAATTCGACCTTCTATAGTGAGCCCAAATATGAATCTAGGGAGCCGATTTGAACAAACTTGAATCAGATCCACCCCGCAATGTTGCATACCAAATATCAATAGATTCTCCCTGCTGGATCTGGAGAAGAAGATTTTTAAAGAAATTTGCCTGAAATGCACTAAGTTCGAAATCGGGCTCCTATACTGAGCCCAAATATGAACCCAGGGGGCCGATTTGAACAAACTTGAATCAGATCCACCCTACAATGTTGCATACCAAATATCAAAAGATTCTGCCTGCTGGATCTGGAGAAGATTTTTTAAGAAATTTGCCTGAAATACACTAAGTTCGAAATCAGGCTCCTATACTGAGCCCATATATGCACCCAGGGTGCCGATTTGAACAAACTTGAATCAGATCCATCCTACAATGTTGCACACCAAATATCAAAAGATTCTGCCTGCTGGATCTGGAGAAGAAGATTTTTGAAGAAATTTGCCTGAAATGCACTAAGTTCGAATTCGACCTTCTATAGTGAGCCCAAATATGAATCTAGGGAGCCGATTTGAACAAACTTGAATCAGATCCACCCCACAATGTTGCATACCAAAAATCAATAGATTTTCCCTGCTGGATCTGGAGAAGAAGATTTTTAAAGAAATTTGCCTTAAACGCACTAAGTTCGAAATCGGGCTCCTATACTGAGCCCAAATATGAACCCAGGGGCCCGATTTGAACAAACTTGAATCAGATCCACCCTACAATGTTTCATACCAAATATCAAAAGATTCTGCCTGCTGGATCTGGAGAAGAAGATTTTTTAATGTTTTTCCCATTGCCTACAGTGTGAAAAAGTGCTGACTCAGCACTTTTTCAAAATCCTGAAAAAAGTACCTTGTGATCAAACCAATAGAGATTTTCTTTAACCATTCTATTCTACTGGATAAAAGTAAGCTTTATACAAAATAAGAATTCTCTGTGCCGTGTAGTTTTGGAGATATGGCAGTTTTAAGGTTTTTCCTATTTTTAGCTCCCGAGGTTCCCACGGTGCAAAGAGAAATTTTTTTTTGCATCAATCAACTACTTATGACCCATTATCATCTCATATCAAATTTGGTTCAAATCGACCTCACAGTTCGGAAAATAGAAATTTTAGGAGTGGCCAAAATTTTTGCCCATCCCATAACGAAGGAAAATAATGCCCAACAAACTTCTCTTGAACAAACTTGATTCTAAACCTCAAAAGGACTCTGTATACCACATTTCAAGTCTCTGCTACTGGTGGTTCATTAGAAGACGATTTTAAAAAAATTTGGCCATTTTTTCCCCACCCCTCTGCTCAATATGAGCCGAAACCTAATTTGCATAAAAATCAAAATGCACCTATATAACCACTACTCACATGAAATTTCATTAACATGTGGCCAGAGGTTTGGGAGAAAAAGGCCCAAACACCACCTTTACGACAGACGACTGACAAAAAGTGATCAGAAAAGCTCACCCTGACTTTCAGTCAGGTGAGCTAACAAGAGGCCCCATGGGGCCTGAGGTGCCCATCTAACAAAGTTGTTTAAAGAAGGACTTAATTAACATCTAAGGCTAGTAAACACTACAAAGGAATGAAGTCATGTAACTATAAAAACTCTGTTGTCCAGTAAGATAATTGTTTCTGGTACTGAGATGCTACCACACAAATAATGCCCAGATTTCCAATAACGGAAAATAGGCAGCCCAAATATCAACCTAGGGACTCAACTTGAACAAACTTGAACTGCCTAAGCATCCCCCCATCTCCAAAAAGAATTCTGACCATTTCTGATCAATGGATCTGAAGAAAAAGATTTCAAAAATTATTCCTCACATTGGATGAAATTAAAGAACCCAAATATTTACCCAGGGACTTGATTTTTAAAACTTGTATCTGGCTGTATACCAAACATCAAAAGATTCTGACTGGTGGATCTGAAGAAGAATATTTTTTTAAAGATTATTCCCCACATTGCCTATTTGCCACACAAGGAAGATATTATACGGTATTTTTATAATTCCCATTCAACAATTAAGATAAGCGTGACGTTAAATTTTATGTTCCCATGATGCGATACACATTGGTATGGCACTTAACGTAACGGAATGAGAATTAGTCAAAAATGAAAGCCACTTAGAAGGAAGTAATCTTCTGAACATGACGGCAAATTGATGAAGTTAAATAAAATATTTGATGAAGTGTATGTATATATATATACATACTCTTCATCAAATATTTTATATAACTTTGTCAATTATATAATATATATATATATATATATATATATATATATATATAATATATAAGTTAAAATTTGGGCTTGCATAGCCCAATTATTACCTGATGGGCTAAATTTGAACACACTTGAATCCAATCCCTTTAAGGATTCTCTAAACCATATACCAAAAGATTCTGACCAGTGGTTCGGGAGAAAAATACTTTTAAAGATTATTCCTCATATTGGACTGAGTTAAAATTCAGGCTCCTATAGGGAGCCCAAATATTAACACAAGGACATAAAGATTACTCCTGGACTTAAAGATTCTGACCGGTGGGTCTGAAGAAGATTTTTACAAACAAAGATCTAACCTTCCTGAGAATGCTGTATACCAAACATCAAAATATTCTGACAGGTGAATTTGAAGAAGGATTTTTAAAGATTGTTCCCCATATTCCACTAAGTAAAAATTCGAGCTAACTAGAGGGTTAAATTATTAATCGACAATGGGATTGATTTGAATCTGGCATGCTTGAAACTGATCCCTGTAAGGATTCTGTATACCATATATCAAAAGATTCTGACTGCTGGTTCTGGAAACCAAGAGTTTTAAAGATTTTAAAGATGATACTCGACGTTTGTTTGTATACACACTACAGAATACTTTGAGAATACTGCTTTCCAATTCCTATTGTTTTGATCCCATATTCGGTGAAATAATGGCCACGGATAACCGGATATTATCCAATTATAGCTCTCAGTTAGTCGGTTACAAAAATGAGCCAACTGTTTCAGCCCGAGTAGTTGTAAGCCAAGAGAGACCATGTGTATCATGATACACATCATATCATGCGCACTGAATTTTGATACATATTTTCTCCCACAACTAAGGTACTGAGACATATATAAAGTCATGTGAGACATCTGGGAGAGATATGCCTGTCTCACCCTACCCACGCAACAGCTATCTCACCCCACCAACGTGACCAACCTATATAGGCTTATTAGCATATTTAATGATTCAATTATCGCACGTTCTTCTGTAAACAAACAACATGGTGTCACATTTCGGAAATATCAGCAGACAAATGTTTGTCGAAGAAAATAGAAATAAAAACAAAGACCGCAAAACCAAAAGACAATTGACTCTTTTACATGAATTTTTGGATGACCGCCATTATGACTGGTGCGAGTTACACTTCCCATCTAAAAGTTATGCAAATACATTGCAGAATTCATAATAGTCAAGGTGCATGTTGCTACAAATCTTTAACCCCTATCTTGCCGGTGTTCGGATTTAATTTTGTGGTATATACCTGTGGTATATACAGAACTTTTGTGAGCTCTTTCCGATAAGCAAGTCAGTTTTTTTCAGAAATGGACAACAAAATTGTTTGATATAGCTGCACGTGTCCCTGAATTACTTTTGATGATTTCAAATTGTTTTGGTGGGGGGAGAAAAATTATCCCTGATGGGGCAGGTGTGAGATAGGAAAATCCTGCCCTCGGGTGAGATTTCCCCATCTCACACCCTCACCCATCAGGGATAATAATAGTATCGTGCACACTGAATTGTGATACGTATTGTATCGTTAGGGAAGCATACCGTCGCAGCCCCAGTGGTATCACCAATGCCACACGAATCGTCTAATAGTGGATTCAACAAGTTGTATGAACTAAGACTCCGACGACTTTCAGACATCGGACGATTCAAATCTATGACTACAGCTTATTAGAGCACCAGAGAGAAATGTACAATGCAACAAACTTTTACACTCCTATATCCAAGAACAGAGTATGTTCTTTAGTTTGAAATTTCTTCATCAAATGTTGTATGTAATCTTCAATTTCACTTTCAGAAATTCAATAGAGAGTAATCACTTGACTGGACTGGTTATGTGAAATAATTCATGAGAGGTGAGGGATGTTGTACAAACACTCGTGCACGAATGCGCACGAGTGTTTTACAATATAGTCCCTCGCTTCTAATTTTTTGTCTCTAAAACATAGGTTATGACCCCTCATTGGAACGAGCTCGTCAAGAATTTTTTTTGCAAGTGTCGTCAGCTTTTCATGTTAGGTAAAGGGTTAAAAAAATAATGAAGTCCCCATTACACCCACGGCAAAGCGTCTTCGTTTGCGCGCACGGATACATGACCCAATTGTTGATTGCATAATTCACTTGTGATGTTATCGTTTATAATCAAAACCAGAAATCACAGTAAATCACACTTTGGAAAGTAATAAGTGTCCATAATGACACAGCTTCACCTCAAAATGGCAATGACTTTAGTATCACCTTAAGGGTAGTTAGGGTACATCCAACCTAACTTTGGCCAAATTTGAGGTAATTTACTCCAAGAAGGCAAGAAAGGAATTATATATCAGTTTTTCTGGAATGAAACAACGATCATGTGGAAACTAATATTTGCCATGGAACTCTTAAGTGGTAGAAAGCACTGCCTGAAAGTCTGCTAGGCATTAGTAAGAGACCAGATTTTGTACAATGAAATACCTTAAATTTATGGAATAGATGTATTCTGCAATCCTTCGAGTACAGACTTGGAAAATCGTTTTCTCATTCTTTCAAGGAACAGACAGTAAGATGAAATGTCATTTGGGGTGTTTAAATTTCACATGGGCTTCCATTTTTCTTGTGTTTCTTTACCTTTTATGAAGTTCACCAAGGGTCAAATCCACACATTTCCTGAGAACAAATATGGAGTCATGCGAGAGTGCATGAATGTAAAATGAAGAATGTCCAATGTGGCTTTTGTCACTCTGCAGTGATCATACCCCCCACAATTCTGTGCAACTTTGTTTGAGATCTGTGTCAAATTGGTAGCAAAAGATGCGAGTGATACACCAAACAAGAGGCCCCTCGGGGCTTGAAGTGCTCACCTTGAACAGAGCATGATATAAACAGAGTCCAAGAATAAGTCTACATTAAGCAATCCATCTCCATAGGATACACAGTCAATCCTTGAGCCCCTCAGGAGTGACTAAAATAGTCCAAGCACCATGCCTTTTCTTCAGTTGATCATAATGTAAAAAGTGGACCTCCCCTTCCTTTGATACAACCTATGTGGATTAATCTTAATTACACACCTCTGGAGGGTACTGAATAAAAAACTTCTAATTCTTCAGCTACATGGCCAATTCTGGTTCCAATAGGGAGCCCAAATATTAACCCAGGCACTCGAATTGAACAAAGTTGAATCTGACCCCCCCCCCCCCCTCCCCACCCGAGATGTTTTATACCAAATATGAAAGCATTCCGACTGGTGGATCTGAAGAAGATTTTTAAAGAATTTTCCTCATATTGCACTAAGTTGAAATTCAGTCTCCCATAGGGAGCCCAAATATTAACCCAGGCTCTCAATTTGAACAAAGGTAAATGTGACCCCCCCACCCCCCCCCCCCCCCCCCACCCTCCCTAGAGATGTTGTATACCAAATATGAAAGCATTCTGACTGGTGGACCTGAAGAAGATATTTAAAGAAATTTCCTCATATTGCAGTAAGTTGAAATTTGGGTTCCCATAGGGAACCCAAATATTAACCCTGGCACTTTAATTGAACCAAGTTGAATATAATATGTCGCTATTCACCAAAACGAGTCATCCTATCAAGTTACATTGAAATCCCTTCATAAATATGGCCTGTAGACTGTGCTAAAGGTTTTCGGGCTTTGGGCCCCTGTAGCCGTCACTTTCCCAATTGCATCCAAAGGGGACTTTCTCATCTAGACATTATATGAAGTCAACCTACCAAGTTGCAATGAAATCCCTTCATAAATATGAACTGAAGACTGTGCTAAAGGTTTTCGGGCTTTGGGCTCGGGCAGCCATCATGGTCGAATGATTGCAACCAAAAGGGGACATTCTCATTTGGGCATCATCTTGAGTGATCATACGAAGTTACAATGAAATCCCTTCATAAATATGACCTGTAGACTGTGCTCAAGATTTTCAGGCTTCAGGCACCTGTAGCAATCACAGTTGACCAATCACGACCAAAAGGGGATGTCATCATCTAGGCATTATATGCAGTCAACCTAACAAGTTACAATGAAATCCTTCCATAAATACGACCTATAGACTATGCTAAAGGTTTTTGGGCCTGGGCAGCCATAAGGGCTGAATGATCGTGACCAAAAGGGGATGTTCTCATCTAGACATTATTTGGAGTCATCCTACCAAGCTACACTGAAATCCCTTCATAATTATGACTTGTAAACTGTTCTAAAGGTTTTCGGGCTTCAGGCCCCTGTAGCCGTCACAGTTGACCAATAGTGTCCAAAAGGGGACGTTCTCATCTAGACATTATATGAAGTCAACCTACCAAGTTACAATGAAATGCCTTCATAAATATGACCTGTAGACTGTGCTAAAGGTTTTCAGGCTTCGGGCAGCCATCATGGTTGAATTATCGCAACCAAAGGGGACAATCTCAAATGGGCATCATCTGGAGTGATCCTAAGAAGTTACACTGAAATCCCTTTATAAATATGACCTGTAGACTGTGCTCAAGGTTTTCGGGCTTCGGGCACCTGTAGCCATAACAGTTGACCAATCACGACAAAAAGAGGATGTGATCATCTAGGCATTATATGGAGTCAACCTAACAGGTTACAATGAAATCCTTCCATAAATATGACCTTTTGCCTATGCTAAAGGTTTTTGGGCTCGGGCACCCATCAAGGCTGAATGATCGCGATCAAAATGTGACGTTCTCATCTAGACATTATTTGGAGTCATCCTACCAAGTTACAATGAAATCCCTTCATAAATATGACCTGCAGACTGTGCTCAAGGTTTTCGGGCTTCGGGCCCCTGTAGCCGTCACAGTTGCCCAATCAGGACCAAAAGGGGTCTTTATCATCTAGACATTATATGAAGTCAACCCACCAAGTTACAATGAAATTCCTCAATAAATATGATCTTTAGACTATGCTAAAGGTTTTCGGGTTTTGGGCTCGGGCACTCGTCGCGGCTGGCAGATCACGCCCAAATGGGGAAATTCTCATCTAGACATCATAAGGAGTCATCCTACCAAGTTACAATGAAATCCCTCCATATTAAACATGACCTGCAGATTGTGCTAAAAGTTTTTGGGTTTCGGGCTTGGGCAGCCATCAGGGTTGACAGATCATGCCCAAAAGGGGACGTTCTCATCTAGGCATTATACAGAGGCATCCTACCAAGTTACAATGAAATCCCTTCATAAAAACGACCTGTAGACTGTGTTAATGGTTTTCGGGTTTTGGGCTCAGGCAGCCATACAGGTTGACCAATCGCGACCAAAAGGGGACGTTCTCATCTAGACATGACCCCAAACCTGCATAGGAAATTTCGTGACGATCAGACAAGAACTGCGGGGTGTAGCCCGTGCTAAAGGAAAATGTGAACAGACTCACAGACTAATAGACTCACAGACTAACAGACTTCCGCACGCGTGATGGCAACAGCTTATTTTGACTATGTCAAGTTAAGTTAAAAATCACATTCTCAAGTAGTGAGACCAAAAAAAAAATAATGGTTTGGTTCTGGTTACCCGACCGATACTAATTTTGCGCCCGACCCTAACAATTTTTTTTTATTGAAATTGAAAAAGAAACAGAAACAAGAGACCCCAAGGGGCCTGAGGGTGCTCACCTGACATGGTTGCCTAAATATCAACCCAGAGAACTGATTTCAACAAAGTGCATCAGCTCGTCCTAAGAAAAGCTAAAACCAAATATCCAAAGATTCTGACCAGTGGATCTAAAAAAAAAAGAAGATTTTTAAAGAATATTCCTCGTACTGAATCCCAGAGAGAGCCCATATATGAACCCAGGAACTTGGCTTTAACAAACTTAAATCTCACCCCCCCCCCCCCCCCACCCCCACCCCCCTAAGGATGCTGCACACCAAATATCAAAACATTCTGACTGCTGGATCTGAAGAAGAAGATTTTTAAAGAAAATTCCTCATTTTGAACTAAGTTACAATTCAAGCTCCCACAGTGAGTCCAAATATGGACCTAGGGACATGGCTTGAACAAACTTGAATCCCCCCCCCCCCCCCCCCCCCCCCCCCAAGGATACTGCATATCAAATATCAAAACATTCCAACTGCTGGATCTGAAGAAGATTTTTAAAGAAAATTCCTCATTTTGAACTAAGTTATAATTCAGGCTACCACAGTGAGCCCAAATATGAACCCCGGGACTTGGCTTGAACAAACTTGAATCTCACCCCCCTAAGCATGGTGCATACCCAATATCAAAAGATTCTGCCTGCTGGATCTTGAGAAGAAGATTTTTTAAGAAATTTGCCTGAAATGCGCCAAGTTCGAATTCAAGCTTCTACACTGAGCCCACATAAAACCCAGGGGGCCGATTTGAACAAACTTGAATCAGGTCCACCCCACAATGTTGCATACCAAATATCAAAAGATTCTGCCTGCTGGATCTGGAGAAGAAGATTTTTTAAGAAATTTGCCTGAAATGCACTAAGTTCGAATTCAAGCTTCTATACTGAGCCCAAATATAAACCCAGGGGGCAGATTTGATCAAACTTGAATCAGATCCACCCCACAGTGCTACATACCAAATATCAAAAGATCCTGCCTGCTGGATCTGGAGAAGAAGATTTTTGAAGAAATTTGCCTGAAATGCATTAAGTTCGAATTCGGGCTTCTATAGTGAGCCCAAATATGAATCCAGAGGGCCGATTTGAACAAACTTGAATCAGATCCACCCCACAATGCTGCATACCAAATATCAAAAGATCCTGCCTGCTGGATCTTGAGAAGATTTTTGAAGAAATTTGCCTGAAATGCATTAAGTTCGAATTCGAGCTTCTATACTGAGCCCAAATATATCTGGAGAAGAAGATTTTTTAAGAAATTTGCCTGAAATGCACTAAGTTCGAATTCGGGCTTCTATAGTGAGCCCAAATATGAATCCAGGGGGCCGATTTGAACAAACTTGAATCAGATCCACACCACAATGCTGCATACCAAATATCGAAAGATTCTGCCTGCGGAATCTGGAGAAGAAGATTTTTTAAGAAATTTGCCTGAAATGCACTAAGTTCGAATTCAAGCTTCTATGCTGAGCCCAAATATAAACCCAGGGGGCCGATTTGAACAAACTTGAATCAGATCCACCCCACAATGTTGCATGCCAAATATCAAAAGATTCTGCCTGCTGGATCTGGAGAAGAAGATTTTTTAAGAAATTTGCCTGAAATGCACTAAGTTCGAATTCAGGCTTCTATAGTGAGCCCAAATATGAATCCAGGGAGCCGATTTGAACAAACTTCAATCAGATCCACCCCACAATGTTGCATACCAAATATCAAAAGATTCTGCCTGCTGGATCTGGAGAAAAAGTTTTTTGAAGAAATTTGCCTGAAATGCACTAAATTCGAAATCGGGCTCCTATACTGAGCCCAAATATGAACCCTGGGGGCCGATTTGAACAAACTTGAATCAGATCCACCCTACAATGTTGCATACCAAATATCAAAAGATTCAGCCTACTGTATCTGGAGAAGAAGATTTTTTAATCTTTTTCCCATTGCCTACAGTTTTAAAAAGTGCTGACTCAGCACTTTTTCAAAGTCCTGAAAAAAGTACCTTGTGATCAAACCGATAGGGATTTTTTTTAACCATTCTATTCCACTGGATAAAAGTAAGCTTTATACAACATAAGAATTCTCTGTGCTGTGTAGTTTTGGAGATATGGCAGTTTTAAGATTTTTTCTATTTTTAGCTCCTGAGGTTCCCACGGGGCAATGAGAAAATTTTTTTTTGCATCAATCGGAAAATAGAAATTTTAGGCGTGGCCAAAATTTTTGCCCCTCCCATAACGAAGGCAAATAATGCCCGACAAACTTCTCTTGAACAAACTTGATTCTAAACCTCAAAAGGACTCTGTATAAAACATATCAAGTCTCTGCTACTGGTGGTTCATTAGAAGAAGATTTTCAAAAAATTTGGCCATTTTTTCCCCACACCTCTGCTCAATACGAGCCGAAACCTATTTTGGATAAAAATAAAAATGCCCCTATATAACCACTACTTACATGAAATTTAATTAAAATGTGGCCAGTGGTTTAGGAGAAAGAGGCTCAAACACCACCTTCACGCAGGAGGACGGACGACAGACGATGGACGGACGAACGAAGAGTGATAAAAAAAGCCCACCCTGACTTTCAGTCAGGTGAGCTAAAAAAAACCCACAGAAACGCCAACTTTTAAAATGACACAACTAGTGCTGGGCAGTTTTTTTGGTATACCAATTTACATATATAGTCTGTATCATGTTCAAAACAGTCACCGGCAAATTAAATCATAATTGGTAATGGTATACCAAAGTCATTTTAACTCCAATATGCAAATTTCAACTTGCTTATCACGGTCAACAAGAAGTGAATTTACTTCACTGGTGCAGATTATTGTTGGGTTTAAATTTGGGTGTTTCCCTTTTTACCTCCCTGTCTACCTTCACAGACCATGGGACCTTTCTTTTTTACTTTTCATGCCAAACTGTTCAAGTGGTTTGTCTCGACAGTCACCATTATTACGAAAATGATAGAACATTGTTTACCTGGAATTTGTTAGAAACAAGTTGAACTGAAAAGCCACAACCACGCGTACTGGTACTGCATTACACAAAGAATGTGCAGTAAGTCACCTTGAACATTCCACCAATCACATTCCTGCTATTTAAAACCAGAAATTTTTTCTTGGGAGGTGTTTGATACAAGACCGACGCAAGGTACATTGTTGTTTTCAAATAAACAAAACCAAGTCATTTGTGCTTCCTCTGCCAAGATAAATACCATGATACTTAACCAGTCCATTGCCACAATCACTTAAAATGTCAATTTATTTCATCTGCTGAGGTGCGCTAATTTTAACACTTGCCATGATAAAGTGAGACTTGCGAACGCACACTTCACTTCAGAATCTGTGGACAGCTGACGATTATATTATCAAGACACTTCCGAGTCCGTTTCGTTTTAAAGTTGCGGAATTACACCCTAAATGTCCGCTGCAATTATGAATAAAGTGTCTGCTGATATCAAAACAGTGTATTTCAGTCACAACTGTTGGAAGAATATGGTCCTAAAAATTAACTGAAGGACAAATTCAAGGGAAAAATAAATGTCACGACCTACCGACCCTATTTTTTTCTGCTTCGTAACCGGATCCAAACCATTAATTTTTTGGGGCCTGATCTAATTTTTTGCGAAAAAGTGTTTCTCAATGCCAAATTCATGAAATTTCAAAAACATCTTCAAAAATCACCTTTGCTTTATTAAAGTATAACTTGATATTGATACAGTTAAAAAATTATCTACCGCAGTCAAACATTTATGTCTCTCTACGGTGCTCAAATTCATCCCCCAAAAATTAGCACATGGTTAATTTTATGCCCTCTGTGATGTTTTCTTGAAGTTGGAGCAATCTGTGGTTCATCTAAAGTAGTTTCATGTATTCTAACGTAAACACCTTTATTCCGACCTATTTAACAGATCTATAACTTTATTTCAAAACAGTTTCAACAACTGAAACATCTTAAGGTGTTGTATCAGTGAGGGAATTCACTCCCTCACAGGTTTGTCACTGCATGTTAAAGGATTTTGATTCCTTAGCTTTGTTCTTGGATATCTGAAGCACATCTCGCCACGAGCTGATCTCCTGAAATATCATTTTATTATCCGTTCTGGTGAGAATACAGTAAAAGAATTCCTGGAAGGTGCCTTCTGTCAAATCTGTGCATTTATTGCATATATTTTTCATGTTCCCGTATACTTCATTTTGATGTATAATTTCTGTGTATTTAATTTGAATTTATGGAACATCACAGGAGGGAATTTTCGAAACAAACAAGTTTCCCTTATATAACACCTTAACCCTTTATCCAATGCAGACGATATCAAAATTTATTATTTTAAATATCATTTTTTTTAAATTTAACAAAAAATTTTAACAAAACCATATCAGGTGACTCCTTCGTTGGAATGAGCTCGTTTCAATGAGGGGTCACATGATATGGTTTTGTTGAAATTTTTTGAAAAATAATATTTTTTCAACTGCTGAATTTGCATATTATGCGGGCAGATGCAGCCGATTCGTTGGGTAAAGGGTTAACCACAATTACAAAATCCGTCGAACATTACACTTACACGTAGGTTTACCCAACAATGGGGCTTCCATCCAATTTTACGATGATCGAGGACCCGAAATGATACGGTTATTTGAGTTTCGAAAAAGAATTATCTCTACATATCAACCCAATATAGTATTGATGTTTATTTTCTATAAATCCAGCTAGTATCGTACACATTACTTAGTCATCCTACAATTCATCCACAATCCTTGATATTCATATAACAGCTGCGCCATGAGTGCATGATACACCCGTTATTAATTACAAGAGGGAAGCACCCAACATGTGAAAAATTACCTATATTTTGACGAATAAAGTCCCATAACTCTGGAATGACAAATTGCACAGCGACACAAATCGAAAGGGAGCTTCCTTCCATCAACATATACTTTCCACCAAAAATTCACAAAAATTGCTCGAAGCATTTTTGAGTTATTGTACGATGTGTGGATGGATGGACGGATGGACAGACGGATGGACAGCGATATACCATAATATGACCATTTTTTCAAAGCGTGCATATAAAATATAAAGGCCTGAAGCACTAAGTTTGGACAGCTGAGCATGTTGTTGCCTTGAATATTTCAGTATTTCAGGACAAAAATGAAAAATAGTGGGACAAATGGAGGACATGATATATATAGTCTATCACTTACATCTTTACAACATGCATTATATTGAGAACAATGTGCTGTGGTATCAATAGCCTGTATGCAGTATCTCTGAACTCATTACAGACTTATGGCACAGAGCATCAAAATTTGGGTCCATACTCAGTACCTATAAAACACTGGTGGAGTGTATCTTCCAGCAAGATAATAGTCCATATACTGTGATAAAGTATAAGTGGAGGTAATAGTTGGTGGAGTATGTATGAAACATTCATAAAATCATGAGAAAGAAGGTTAAATTGCACTTCTCATAATAGAAACAAATAAGGCCTAAAAAAGTTTAAAATCTGTTTCTCAGGTCCTACCACATGATCCTTTTGGCTGCCGCATGCTCTGTTTTTATAACCAATGCAAATTTAAAAAACTAAAAATTAAATGGTTTATGTCTGATATTTTACCCAAGTTAATAAAATTGATAAACTTGTCCCTTGAGTACAAAAAGGCTTTCCAATGCTTTAGCATTGCAAAGCCTTCTAGCACTCAAGGGGTAAAATACACCACCACCTATGCTATTCTGTAGATTATGAGGCCTAAAGCGGAAAACAAACCAAGAACATGAACTTTTGACAGCAAAGAAATAATTACAATAATAAAGTCCCATAACCCTGGAATGACTAATCGAACGGCGACACTAAGAAAGAGAGCTTCCTTCCATCAACATACACCGCCTATCAAAAAATCACGAAAATCACTCAAAGCGTTCTCGAGTTTTCGTACGACGTGTAAAAAATCAACGATCTTCTAAGTAATAAAGTCCAATAACTCTGGATCGAATGGTGAAACTAACCGAAAGGGAGCTTCCTTCCATCAACATACACCACCTACCAAAAAATCACAAAAATCTCTCAAAGCATTCTCGAGTTATCGTACGACGTGTAAAAAATCAAAGATTTTCTAAGTAATAAAGTCCCTTAACTCTGGAATGACTAATCGAACGGTGACACTAACCGAAAGGGAACTTCCTTCCATCAACATAAACCACCTACCAAAAAATCACGAAAATCTCTCGGACCGTTCTCGAGTTATTGTACGTGTAAAAAATCAACGATTTTCTAAGTAATAAAGTCCCATAACTCTGGAATGACTAATCGAACGGCGACACCAACCGAAAGGGAGCTTCCTTCCATCAACATAAACCACCTACCAAAAAATCATGAAAATCTCTCGAAGCGTTCTCGAGTTATCGTACGACGTGTAAAAAATCAACAATTTTCTAAGTAATAAAGTCCCATAACTCTGGAATGACTAATGGAACGGTGACACTAAACGAAAGGGAGCTTCCCTCCATCGATATACACCACCTACCCAAAACTCACGAAAATCTCTCAAAGTGTTCTCGAGTTATCGTACGACGTGTAAAAAATCAAAGATTTTCTAAGTAATAAAGTCCACAACTCTGGAATGACTAATCGAATGGCGACACTAACCGAAAGGGACCTTCCTTCCATCAACATAAACCACCTACCAAAAAATCGCGAAAATCTCTCAGTCCGTTCTCGAGTAATTGTACGCCGTGTAAAAAATCAACGATTTTCTAAGTAATAAAGTCCCATAACTCTGGAATGACTAATCAAACGGCGACACGAACCAAAAGAGAGCTTCCTTCCATCAACATAAACCACCTACCAAAAAATCGTGAAAATCTCTCGAAGCGTTCTCGAGTTATTGTACGACGTGTAAAAAATCAACAATTTTCTAAGTAATAAAGTCCCATAGCTCTGGAATGACTAATCGAACGGTGACACTAAACGAAAGGGAGCTTCCCTCCATCGATATACACCACCTACCCAAAACTCACGAAAATCTCTCAAAGCGTTCTCGAGTTATCGTACGACGTGTAAAAAATCAACAATTTTCTAAGTAATAAAGTCCCGTAACTCTGGAATGACTAATCAAATGGCGACATTAAACAAAAGGGAGCTTCCCTCCATCGATATACACCACCTACCCAAAAATCACAAAAATCTCTCAAAACGTTCTTGAGTTATCTTACGACGTGTGACTGGACGGACAGATAGATGGATGGACAGCGGTATACCATAATACGACCCGTTTTTTTCAAAACAGGCGAATAAAAACGTGTTTGTCATAATCCACATCTCCACCATAAAATTAAAATAAAAATCTGATGTTTCAGCCAATTTTGCAACTTTGGACTTGACGTTTGTCCATTCTTTTGTTTGGTTCAGAAATATTACATTTTTGCACTGCAGCATATAATGCAACTAGACTGCTACACTGCTTTTGGTCATTAGAATTAACAAATCATTGCCTTCTTAGGATTTATGGGTGAGTACTTACAGGGACCCCCATTAATTGCAACAAAAGAAATACCAGTACATATATACTGACTAAAGAATGTAATCTCAAAGATAATCTGGAGTACAAACACATAATATTCAGCTTTGAAATTGCAGTACCTGAACTTTAGAATAAATCGTAAATATTGGGAACCATTACTCTACCTGTTAACAGACTATCTTTCTTGAAAGATGTGCTTTTATATTTTATAAATGTTGCCTGTAATGAAACACACAGTTTAAAAAGTCTGATATGACAGACAAAAGAAACGTGAGTTAGAATGTCGGCAAATATCAATCATTCCAATGCAAAAAAGCAGATAACATTCGCAGAGAATCAAATTCACAAAACTCTTGGCAAAGATGCTGTAAACGGTACTGAATGTAATTGAAGAATGGTAAAAAATTCCATCGGAAATAATTTTAACGTTATCCGATAAAAACAAAAAATGGCATTTTTTCAGAGCATAGAATAGACGACTAGAGTGTTTTTTTAAGACTCAGGACCTTGCGCATTTGTACACACCAGATGCCTTTGAAATGTTCTTTTGGTAAAACATACTTTGTGGTAAAGCCTTTATTGCCTCTTATGTGGAACTCGCTCTTTTCAAAACTAAACAGGAAGGCATCGCAAATGACTTCAAACAAATCACCACAAGGTTTTGACTCAATTAGAGCAACATAGAAAAAGTTTAACAATTTACAATGTATTGTGTTTTGGATACGTACATCAATTTAAACCAATGAAAAGTGATGTGTTTTCATGTGCTGAAACAGCAATGGCCACCCTTTGAGATGATACTTCAAAAATCGTCAGCAAAGTTATATACTTTAAAAAAGTGAAAATGATTTTTGAAGACATTTTTGAAATTTCATGAATTCTGCATTGAAAAAACTTTTTCGCAAAAAAGATAGATCATCACTTGAGAATGTGACTGTTGCTGTATACACAGAAAAACATCCTACACCAAAATATACAACCTTGCTGTTGCGACTTTTCGTGGATTTCTCACAACTTTATTTTTTCCCTAAAATCTCACATTTCCTATCGAAAAATATAGCTCAAACGGGCTATTTCAGCTTGATCGGACTACAATAGCCCGATCAGTGAAAATGCCCACCCTGTTATTGTTAACAGGCTTAAGGGGGACGTCCAATGTAAATTTGGTCAAATTTCAGGTAATTTTCTCCACAGTCCAGAGGTCAGAAAAGAATAACCCCAATAAATTATATATCAATTTGTTTGGAATGAAACATAGATTTTGTGAAAACTAATATTTGCCATGGAACCGTCACCATGTGGCAGAAAGCACTGCCTGAAAGTCTGCTATGGCATAAGTAAGAGATCAGATTATATTCAATAAAATACCTTAAATTTATTGAATAGTTAACTTCTGCAATCCTTCTAGTACAGACTCGGAGATATCTTTTTATCATTCTTGCAAGGAACGGACCACGAGACCAATTGTAATTTAGGATGCCTACATTTCAAAAGGGCTGCCATTTTTCTTGTGTTTGTTTACTTTTTATGAAGTTCACCAAGGGGCAAATCAGAAGAATAAGTATGGAGTCACGAGAGAGTGCATCAATGAAAAATGAAGAATGTCCAATGTGGCTTTTGTGAGTCTGCTGTGACCATACCCCAACAATCCTGTGCCATTTTCCATGAGATCTGTATCAAATTGGTAAAATACGATGAGATTGATACTCCAAAAAAGGGTAAACTGCCAAACTTCCTGATTTAGTATTATATGAGGCCATTTCTGGGGTTGCATGAGCAATGACAGCTGCCAAGAGTGTCATTTGAATGTTTAAGTGTGGCCAAAACAACAAACAATGACCTGTCCTGTGTGCAGAATACTTTCGCCAATCGGCTACACTTAGTTAGAAATCCTGGCTTCCAATTCATTTATGTACATGATTTGGTATGCTTCATTTTTTGGGGAACTATCGGCCTTCCATAGTTGCTGTTTGGGGAGGCTTGACTGTTGTTTTCTCATGAGATTCAAGAACATTAATAACTGAAGTGTTTACCAATACTAATTTTATAGGTGGATGGTTACCGGCCTGAACAATATCGGAAGTGAGTTGGTTATTAAATTCATTTATCTAAACACTTATGACACGCTGTGATCTCATTTCGATAATTTTAGTCCGCCTAGCGGATTTTTTCGTTTTCTGTCCACACAGTGTCAGCACATAGATTTTCGCAACCTTCTGATGCTAACAGCGCTCAAAATCGACGTTGATCCGTCTTATACACAATGCAGTTGTGCGAGGAGATATTTAAATTTACGATGGTATGACATTTCGCTATATTTGGTGAACAGGAAGAAACCTTTCTGATAATTCTCTTTGACATTGGTCTTCTTTTTTCGTAGCATACCCGGTACTTCATCAAGCTTTAATTATGTCACTAATATAGTTTGGCGACAGTAAAATTATTTTTTCGTAAATATTAATAAAATATACAATTGTGAGGACTGTAATGTATGTTGATGTGAACATATTTTTGTTTTCAAATGTTAAAAAATTTATAGTAATTTATATATTTTTTATACTTACCAATGACCCAGACATAGCTGGTGCTAACTCTTAAAAATCTAGGGCCAAACACAAATTTTGCCCCCCAATCCCCAAAATTTGCATCTAAAACCAAAAGAAATCATGTCCTAAAGGACCTCCATACTCTGCCCCTACTGCGCATGCGCAGTGTCAAGGACGTTCCGAAATTGGCGCCAATCATCATTCTTACTGGCAGTGCCTGGTCAGTGGCATGTACTCAGCGGGGAGGTATGAGTTCCCAACTCCTGGGAGGGCCATCCCCGTCTGGGTCATTGATAAGTATAAAAAATATATAAATTACTATAAATTTTTTAACATTTTTATACTGTACCAATGACCCAGACATAGCTGAATAGTAAAAAGGCTGGAGGGCCTAGGACATAGAGGAAAATCCAATAAGCTCAACTATATAATATAGAGAGAACCCCTCAAGGAGAAAAGGAGTATTAGGCTTTACATGTATCTTTCTTATTTTATGATAAATTAGAAAGATACAATACCCTTCATAATTGAGCACAATAACATTCATGTTCTCTATTAACATCCAGTATAACCCATTATACTAATTATTTTTAAAGTAAGCCAATAAATAAAGTTAGTCCAGAGAATTGAGACTCTTTATATACTTTAAAAGTGTCCGAGGATTGTATATTAACGCCCGTTTGACACTTGACATATACAAATGGTTCACACCGAGCTACACTTTAAAAATATGACATGAATGAATTTTTAACATTAATATTACACTTTAAAACCATCCTGGAAACGACTCAGAATTGCTGACTCCGGAGGAGGAATTCCCTTGCTTTTCACTATAAAGCAGGTGAGCTAAGGGAACACCCTCCCCCCCCCCACCTCCCCTTGCCCTAGGTCAAATAGCCCAGAGCGAAGAGGGCAGCAGGACAGAGTCACTGCCGGAACAGAAAGCCTGCATAACTATAGTTGCAACTGTTTAGTGGACGACATTCTGAGCAACAGATAACAGACCTAAACAATGCAGGTCTCCAGAAATGGACTCAATATTTCTGAGATAAAAATTTGTGAATGTGGATGGCTGAGACCAATAAGCAGCCTTCATTAAATCTGTAATAGCCACACTATTTGCGTAAGCCCAAGATGTAGAAAGAGCTCTTACTTCATGAGCCGAAATCTTAAGCACAGACTGCTGGGAAGAAGATAAATTTTCATAAGCAGTACGGATAGTTAATTAAATCCATCTAGCAATAGAATGGACCGAAATGTCCCTTCTATTAGGCATCAGAGACAGACAGAAACGTTTTCTTCCCTTTCTGATAAACTGAGATCTCTGTTTATAAATGCGTAAAGCTCTAACAGGACAGAGTAAAGGCCTACGCCCGTCTGAAGATGGAAGAGCCTTAATAACAATAGGTTCCGGATATTTATTAGGAGCCTGATTCTTAGCTAAAAATCCAACATTAGTAGTGAAGGTGATAGTGTTCCCAACACTACGATAGTGAGAATCGTCCACCGATAGTGCATGAAGCTCACTAACTCTTCTAGCAGAAGAGAAAGCTAAGAGAAAAGCTGTCTTATAAGACAAGAATTTGAAATCTACTGTCCCAAGAGGCTCAAATGGTTTTCCCTTTAGTTTAAGAAGAACCCAAGCTAAATTCCACTTAGGAATTAAGCTAAGAGTTCTGGGTCTAATTATCGAGAAGTTTCTAACAAACTTAGATAAAGAGACATTAGATCCAATTTGTAAACTATCGTGGTGTGCATAGGTATCAGATAACATAGACCTATAACCCTTAATAGTAACAGGCTGCAGTTTGATTTCGTCAAACAAGTATACTAGAAAGTTTGCAATGTCTGGTATGGAGGGATCAAAAATATCAACAGAATGATCCCTACACCAACGACGAAAAACCTTCCACTTAGCCGCATAATTTAGCGAAGAGGAGGTCCTCCTACAGTTAGAAATCGCGTCCACTGCTCGTCCTGTAAAGTGCTTGCCATGCAAGAAGGACCGCACAACGGAAAAACGTGAAGGTTGAGACCTTGCGGGTTGTGATGAAGTCGACGCGGTTTCCCCTGCGAAAGAAGATCCTCCCATGGAGGAAGCTTTCGCGATAGGTCCCACAACAGACACCTGAGTAGATTTATCCACGGTATCTGTGGAGACAGAGATGCTACCAACAGAATCTTGCATTGAGATTGTTTTATCTTTAGCAATACTTGCTGAATCAACGGCGTTGGAGGATACGCATATCCTATCATTCTGTCCCATGAGATCGATAGAGCGTCTACTGCAAATGCTCTTGGATCCGGGCACGGTGACACATACGTCTGCAACTGATTGTTGAGATGTGTCGCAAATAAGTCTATCATTGGCCGTTCCCACTGGTAGCAAATCTGATTGAATACTTGTTTGTTGAGAGTCCACTCCGACGGCAACAAGCGACCCTTCCGTGAAAGGGAGTCTGCTAGTACATTCAGACGACCCGGTATATGACAGACCAAAAGTAGAACTTGATGTTCTAGAGCAAACAGAAGGATTCTCTCCGTTAGCTTGAATAACGGAACGGAATGAGTGCCACCCTGGTTCCGTATATACGCCACTACTGTCGTATTGTCGGACAGAATTTGGACATGAGCTTTGTGAATAATGTCCATCCAATGACATAACGCAAGCCAAATTGACATCATTTCCTTGATGTTTATGTGCTTGCTTAGGAACTGTGGATCCCAAAGACCCTGGCATCTCGAATCCGTTGGGATCAATGTTGCACCCCAACCTGTTTGTCTGGCATCCGTCATAATGGTAAAACTCGGATCCGGCAACTGCAGCGGAACTCCCTGAGTTAACCACTGAATGTTTGCCCAAGTCTGAATCTCTTGTTTCACTTGATCTGACAAGAGAACATCTATGTCGAGCGAATGAATCTTCACACTCCAATTCTGAGTTGAGAAAATTTGGAGAGGACGAGTGCGTAACCGCCCCATCGGAATGAGATCCGCGGCGGCTCCGCACAGACCTATCAGTCTCATAAACTCCCTCGCTGTGACTTTGTCTACATGAAGACAATAGCGAGCGTAACAACTGACTAATTTCGCTCTGGTTAACAGCAGATGAACGAGATTGTTGTGCATCTCGAAGCTCATTCCCAGATGAGTGAATGACTTGGACGGCACCAGATCCGACTTCTCCTCGTTTATAACAAAACCGAGAGGTCGGAGCAATAGAAGAAGATTCTGCACATCGTTCTGAAGCGTTAACTCGTTGCCGTACCTCTGAAGAATGTCGTCCAGGTAGGCCGACGTTACTGCAGACAAATGAGCTCGGAAATACATCATTACCGAGTTCATTACCCGAGTGAAAGCCCAGGGTGCTAGGTTCAATCCGAAGCACATCGCCCGGAATTGATACACAACTCCTAGGACTGCGAAGCGTAGATACTTTCTGAATGTCGGATGTACCATGACATGAAAGTACGCATCCTTGAGATCTATGCTTGTAGCATAATCGTTCACCCGAATACTCGCTCTGACCGACCGAATCGTCTCCATATAAAATTTCGGAGCGACGATCAGCTTGTTTATCCAGCTCAAATCTATGACTGGACGGAACGAGCCGTCTGGTTTCGGAACCAGAAACAGATGGCTGTAGAATCCCGGTGTTTCCTGGTCTTCTACGACCTCTACCGCATTCTTCATTAAAAGAGACTGCACCTCCGATAACAGAGCGTCTCTTTTCTGCGGATTTGACGGAAGTTGAGTCCATTTTGGACTTCGAGTTAAAGGAGGATTTCATTTGAAGGATATTCTTAGACCTTCCGAAATCACCCCTCTCACCCAAGGGTCGTCCGTAATCGACGCCCACTCTTCTGAAAAACTCGACAACCTTCCGCCAACCGGAACACGATAGAGGTTGAAGTCATCACCTCCTGGACCTGCGAGGCCTGCGGGAGGAGAAACCAAGTCCTCCACGACCCGCACCTCGTCCCGTCGACCTCGGGGCGTCCGACCGATTGTCCCGGCCCGAAGGACATCCCGCACGTGAGTCGCTGCCTTGACGGTCTCTTGAATAAGACCAAGAGGACGCACTGGAACCTCTATAGGAACCTTTCTTGGGCGCATTAGACCCAGAAGTGCCTGTCTTATTCTTCTCTGCCGTATCCGACTTTTTGGAAGTGGATTTAAACAGCAGAGAATCCGAAGCTTTCTTAGTAATTTTATCGTAGATTGCAGAAAGCTTGCTGTCGAATAGAAGTTCTCCGGAGACCGAAGCGACTCTGAGAGAGTTCTTCACCTTACTATCCACGCGTGTGGATGTAGCTAAGGCTGCGTCACGTCTAACCAACTCCAGGTTTGCCACTGAGAGGGCGGAGTTATACGTGGAATAAGCCACTGCCCTTGAAAGAAGTCTTAAAGAGGATTGTATATTCTGGAATTCTTTCCCTTGAAGACGCAGTGATAACGCCTTAAAAAGCATCTAAACTGGCCCTGTTAGACTGATTGTCGTATCCAACACCGCGGTTGGAACGGACATAGACGACGGTAACAACAATTCTAAGTCTTCCGCCTTGTCGTCAAGACGCAGAGGAACTCTCGGAATACCCTGTCCTGCCGTATCGAATTTATTCCTTGCATTAATGAAAGGCAGGTTAAGAGCATTGGAGGACAAGAAACCAGCTTAAATATAGCGTCGTTCAATAATTCAAATTTATGTTCTTGTGACATTATTGGACTGAGACGGAAACTCAGGGACGATGTCTCTGAACCGCTCGAAGAATTCAGTGTCCAATGATGCTATTATTCTCTTGTCCGGTACCGCAGCAGTCTGGCCCGACGGAACAACGTGAGGAAGGAAGTGCCGGATGAAATCCACGGCAGCTTTATGTTGTTCCGAAAGGGATAGCTCCAAGTCATCCGTATCCCTTTCACCATCCGGTCAGACCTCATGATGCTCCCGGTCGTCCGCACCCGATGCTTCGGCGAAGCGTACCGACCCAGCGCCATCGGATAATTCCCAATCCGACACCGATTCTGTCGGTTGCTGGGATGCTGCGATAATTTGTGCTATCTGAGCAAGCACGTCCGTCATCGAGGCCTGCGGAGTAGCGGTCTTTCGCTGCTTAGCCGCGGGAAGCTCCGCATCAACTGACTCCCGCATACTCTTCCTATGCGAACGTCCGGAGTCTACCGGCCTCGTGTCCCTGGCTACCGGATGGCGTGACCTGGTCGCCGAAGAATCCCTTATCGGTGAAGCTGGTAGAATATCCGCGGTCACGTAGCCAAGGTGCGGTCGTGTGCGCTGGTGAGAGGATGAGGAAGCCTGAGCAGTCTCCGCGGACTGCCTAAACAACGGAGCGTCCCGAGCGACGGACGTGTGCTCCGCTTGCGACACATTTTGTACCACAACATCAGGTCCCTGATGTTGTTGTACGAGAGAGGGGCCTCTCTCGCACGTGGCCCGGCTGGACCTGGACGAGCTAGGAACCGGACTAGAAGGCTCCCTCCGATCTCTCCTAACATCCGCCGTCACTGGGTGTGCACCTAGTATGTTTATAGTGCTCGCATCACCCAACATTTCCTCCTGGACTGCAACGGACGAACCCGGCTGCCGAACCATTCGGTGAATGGACGCTACACCGGGCGAGCTAGTGGACGACAGCACAGTCGATCCTACTCGGGACCTCTTAGGCAACTGTCGTATCTCCATGAGCACTTTTGCCGCTAGCTCTTCATTCAATTGTGACGACGGAAGCGCACTCTTGGAAGATAACATGGAAACATCACCCTGTTCTTGTTCCTCTGAAATAGAAACTGATAGACTAGAGTGACCCTGCAGAGAAAGGACCGGCATAGCCCTTTCTCCACTAACAACATACCGTGACAAACGTTTCCAATGTTTGTCATCCCAATATTGACATATTGAACAGGAGTTAGTGCGAGTACACTGACTACAATTAATACAATGATCATGAAAGTCAGAGGAAGATTTCTTCCTATTACAAATTGAACAATGTCCTTTCATTGTGAAAAGTCAACAACAAGTCCTAGTACTCGCACAAACCCCTAAACACAAAGATACATAATAACATGATCCATTAACATTGAAAAAAGCAAATGAAATTCAAAATAATTTTTGAAAAATATTTTTTCAGCGAAGCCCAAGTTTCTGAAAAGTAACGTTGAGCCCCAATGGATCCCAAGGGTAAGTGTGGTCAAAAATTTTAAAATTATTTTAAATAATTATTGCAACACTTATGAATAATAATAATGTATCTTGTAATGAGATAAACTACTCCAAAGGCAAAACGCCCCCCCTCAAAAGAGACTGTTGCCAATGTAAACAAACAGTGTAAAAACACCAGAAAACATGACTCCAGGCACTGACAATACTGGCCCGAAATCAGAATTCATTCTGTTTTTCAGCTAAAACTCCCAAGAAATTTTAGTAATAATAATTACAGAAACTATGCCAAAAGCATGGGAGAATAGCAAGAGGGGACTTAAAGGAAAGGGAGAGGGGAAAACACTGAAAAATCAGTGTAACTAAATAACCAGAATGACAACAAAATGGCTGCTGCCTCGAAATTAGGTAACTTAACATAATTTCATTAAAAAATTTTAAGTTACAGCCCTGATAATATTCTGTCACTCCTTTTTCCTCTCCTCCTTCTCTATCCTCCTTAGAATCACCATTTCTCCAATATTTATGTGTCTGGCATCATTTAAACTGAGATTTACAAGCACAAAGATCAGTGAGATGTTAACTGATGAAGGGCCAAACAACGAATGATGATTGACACTAATTTCGGAACGTCCTTGACACTGCGCATGCGCAGTAGGGGCAAAGTATGGAGGTCCTTTAGGACATGATTTCTTTTGGTTTTAGATGTAAATTTTGGGGATTGGGGGGCAAAATATGTGTTTGGCCCTAGATTTTTAAGAGTTAGCACCAGCTATGTCTGGGTCATTGGTACAGTATAAAAATACAATTTTCCACTTTTATGTTTTGATCATCGTCACCAACCAGATAATAGTAGTTCGAATTGGTGGAGTATTAATCCCTTGCTGACACTTGTGTCAAATTGTACAGATTCTGGTCTCAACAGTGCTACCATGAACTGTATCTCGCAATTATCACATTGTCAGTTGAATATTTTCCTATGAATGTGTCGTGAGTTGTACATTACATCGCTTCCCAGAATCATAAACAGCAGTGAAATGTTTGAAGATTTCAGATCGTGGGAAATCAAATCATTTCCCAACTTTGCCCCAAAACCCACATGATCATAACAAACGTGTCACCCAAACAGAATCAAGCCTTTATGGTCATCCATTTTCCCCTGAGCGTTCTCACCATGTTGGTGATAAAATGATAAATATGCTTTCTGCGAGTATGGAGTGTGAAGTCTTTTATTTACAACTCAGACATTCGAATTACTGATCTATTCCTTGTTAATCCTGTCGGTTACTTATGCGGCTGGCAATTTCTTTGTCATTAAAAGCACAAAAAATTTCAAAAAGTGGATAAATTCGGGTTTTGTATAGTTTTGTCATTATTTTGGTGAATATGTCGTTATTCATCACTTTAATTCGTATTTAGGGCATTGAGAAAATTTTCAAAAAAATGCCCCAAGTTATGTTGGCCGAACCCCTAAGGGGCTATAAAAGTAAAAGTGAAAATTCTCACCTCTGATATTCCTTCAATCCAAATTAAATATACACAAAATGTACATCAAAATGAAGATTGAGATGTATCGAACACGAAACACATGTGTAATCAACTCATAGAGTCGACCGTAGGCACCACTCATTCCTGGAAGTCTGCTACCGTATTCGTACCAGAACTGATAATTTAATAATATTTCATGAGAACAAATTGTGGCCAAATGTGCTTTACATATCCAAGAATAAAGCTAGGGTATCAAAATTCTTCAAAACACAGCGACAGAGCTGCATGGTGGTAAATTCCAAAACCTTTACTTTTGTTTACATATGAATTTACTTTCGATTTCCGGTCGGAGTCATCGGACGGAAAAAGCATTTATATACAAATATACAATGCCGTCTAAAATCAAATAATGAGAGAGATCGCCTTAATACAGTGTATTGTTATTAGATAGAGACTGGTTAGTTGCCATATTCAATGCAAAGTATCATGATACCTGTTGAAATTTCTTAGAATTACGATTTTGTTTTTCAATGGAAATTCGTGATATCGAGTGATTTGCGCATGTCTGTCGAGTATGGAAACCATCTTCAATATGAAAGTGTCAATGACACTGTAGCTCAACTTGTTAAGATATGTACATGTATAGTATGTGACACAGCAATGACAAACATCTAGGTAATGACCTGATGACAAAGGTACATATAAAGTATTGTAACAGTCTGTACATAAATACTGACCGTAGTCTGTAACAAATGTATAGGTAAAGTATTGTAAAGGTGGGTGACAGTCAGATGCTAAACTAGAAAAAAAATCTTTGAGTTGCAGAGGGGGTCTGACTGAACCTCAAAATATTTGTTCTCATAGCACAGTAATAACAAAGACACCCCAAAACACACTCGTTCCTGTCCCAAGGTGAAAGGTACCCAAGAAGCTTCGTGAAGATCAGTTCATAAATACGAGCCGTATAGAAGTTGTGACAAAAAACTGATTGGACTTAATTTCGGTACAAAATGGTCACTGGCAGCCATCTTGAATTTTGGACCGCACCCAGAAACACTCGTTCTTATTCCAAGGTGATAACAAAGGTACCCAAGAAGTTTCGTGAAGATCGGTTCATAAATACAGCCTCTAGCCCGACATGTGAATTTACTGTGTGTAAGTAGCACTGAAAAAATCAAAGTTCATCTAATTTGCAAAATTTCTGCATGAGAAAAAAACCTGTATTATATGTGATGTATCCCATGGTACTAAACATTCACACAAAAATTTATTCAAATCAGCGCTTTCATTTGGAAGTTCTGAGCAAAAATCTGATTGCACATAATTTTGTACAAAATGGCTGCCGTCGGCCATCTTGAATTTTGAACCAGACCCCAAAACACTCGTTCACGTCCCACAGTGACACCAAAGGTAACCAAGAAGTTTCGTAAAGAGCGGTTCATAAATACGGCCTCTAGCCCGAGCCGTATTGGCATTTGCACTTACAGTGCTGAAAGTAACACTACATACATCAAAGTTAGTCTAATTTGCATAATTTACGCAAGAGAAAAAAACCTGTATTATATGTGATGTATTCCATGGTACTAAACATTCATACAAAAAATTATTCAAATCAGAGCTTTCATATGGAAGCTCTGCGCAAAAATCTGATTGCACCTAATTTTGTACAAAATGGCTGCCAGCGGCCAACTTGAATTTCGGATCGGACCCAAAAACACTCTTTCTAGTCCCACGGTCATAACAAAGGTACCCAAGAAGTTTCGTAAAGATCGGTTCATAAATACAGCCTCTAGCCAGAGCCGTATTGAACTGTTGATAGACAGATGTCCAGACGGACTACTGGCCATGGCATAAGCTCAAATTTGACTTACGTCAAAGTTGAGCTAAAAAATGTAGACAATGTTGTCCTTTTCCAAAATGCAGTCCGATTGCTGCACTCGAAAAGTGTTTTGAATGCCTAGCTTTGTTATTGAATATCTGAAGCACATTTGGACACGAGTTGTTCTTGCATAATATTATTTTTATCAGTTCTAGTACGAATACGATAGCAGACTTCCAGGAACCAGTGGTGCCTGATGCGAACTCTATGAGTTGATTACCTATGTGTTTTGTGTTCTATACATCCCAACCTTCATTTTGATGTATAATTTGTGTATATTAAATCTGAATTTAAGGGGCTAAATGAGTAATGGAATTCTGTTTATTTTGAAAATTCTCACCTCTGATATTCCTTCAATTCAAATTAAATATACACAAAATGTACATCAAAATGAAGACTGAGATGTATAGAACACAAAACACATGTGTGATCAACTCATAAAGTCGACCGTAGGCACCACTGGTTTCTGAAAGTCTGCTACCGTATTTGTAACAGAACTGATAATTTAATAATATTTCACGAGAACATCTTGTAGCCAAATGTGCTTTAAATATCCAACAACAAAGCTGGGGTATCAAAATTCTTCAAAACACAGTGGCAGAGCTGCATGGGGGTAAATTCCAAAACCTTTGCTTTTGTTTAATTATGAATTTACTTTCGATTTCTGATAGACGTCATCGGACGGAAAAAGCATTTAAAAACAATGCCGTCTAACATCAAATAATGAGAGATAGCCTTAATACAGTATACTGTTATTAGATAGACTGCACAGTTGCCATATTCACTGCAAGGTATCTTAGAATTATGATTTTGTTTTTCGATGGAAATTTGTGGTATCAAGTGATTTGAGCATGTCCGTCGAGAATGGAAACCATCTTCAATAAAAAATGCAGACAGTTTTGTCCTTTTCCAAAATGCAATCCTATCGCTGCACTCGAAAGTGTTTTGAATGCCTAGCTTTGTTATTGAATATCTGAAGCACATTCGGCCATGCGTTGTTCTTGCGAAATATTATTTTATTATCAGTTCTGGTACGAATACGATAGCAGACTTCCATGAACCAGTGGTGCCTGCTGTCAACTCTAGGAGTTGATTACATATGTATTTTGTGGTGGAACGGTCGATTTGAACCACGGTCGATTTGCACCATCGAAAAAGTCAATTTGCTCCATCGGAAAAGTCGATTTGCACCATCGGTTCGGTCAATTTGCACCATTGGTTCGGTCGATTTGCACCATAGTAAGTCGATTTGCACCATTCATAAACACGGGTACTTGGCATGAAAAATGACATTTGATAACGATATTTGTATTCTATATCTACAATGAAAGTGTCAATGACACTGTAGCTCAACTTGACAAACTTGAACTTGGTAAGTTATAAATGAAATGGCAAAATTGAAGATCTTTGGTACCAATGTTATTTGGTGAAATTTCAACATAACAGCATTGTGTGTGCACAACGTCAAGAGTAATCCTTGAATTTATAATTGTAAACTGTAAGACTGGCTAAAGGAAGAATGTTGATACACAAATGCAATAACTTCAGAGGTTATTGTGAATGGCAACTTTTTTCACAGGAATGAATGCTAACCAATAGCTCTTATCTAAAGGTCTCGCCCAATGAGCACACCAAGTTAAAAAAAAAGTCCTGATAAATGTGGACTGTAGGCCATGTCAAAGAGGAATGCTGATGCACAAATGCAATAAATTCAAAGACTGTTGCAAACAGCAACAGTTTTTGATGGAAATGAAAAGAAAATCGATAGCTCCTATCTTTGTCATCCTGCATAAGCATACAAAGTTTCAAAACAAACTGATAATGAATGCACCCTCTGAGGCATGCCAAAGGAAGATGTTAATGCACAAATGCACTAAGTTTGAATGTCATTACTTGTGGCAATGTTTTTTTCTCTTTTTTATGGAAATTCATAAATATACCCTGCAGAGAGTGCAAAAGGGATAAGTTGCTACACAAATGCAGTAAGTTCAAAGGCTGGTGAAAATGACAATAATTTTTTGAAGGAAATGAAAATAAATGCGACCTGTCAGGTGTGCCAAAGGAAATTGTGGATGTACGTACACACTACGCTGATGGACGAGAAGTGATTGCAATAGCTCAGCTTGACTTTGTCAAGTTGAGCTAATAAATGTGCCCTGTAGGGTGTGCCAAAGGGAAATATTGAGGTCTGACTAAACTAAGTTCTAAGAACGTTGGCAGCGGCAACATTTTTGGACAGAAATTGAAGAAAATCGATAGCTCCCATCTACAGGTCTCCCCAAACAAGCACACCAAGTTTCAAAGCAATCCGATCATAAATGTGCCCTGTAGGGTGTGCCAAAGGGAAATATTGAGGTCTGACTAAATTAAGTTCTAAGAACGTTGGCCAAGGCAACATTTTTTGACGGAAATTGAAAAAAATCGATAGCTCCCATCTAGAGGTCACCCTAAACAAGCATACCAGGTTTCAAAGCAATCCAATCACAAATGTGCCCTGTAGGGTGTGCCAAAGGGAAGTATTGTGGTTTGACTAAACTAAGTTCTAAGAACGTTGGCCGCGGCAACATTTTTTGACAAAAATTGAAGAAAATCGATAGCTCCCATCTAGAGGTCACACCAAACAAGCGTACCAGGTTTCAAAGTGATCTGATCATAAATGCGACCTGTGAGGTGTGCCAAAGGACATTGTGGACGTACGTACTAACTAACATACGTTTGTACGACGACGGACGAGAAGTGATGGCAATAGCTCAGCTTGACTTTGTCAAGTTGAGCTAAAAATCATTACCAAATTTAATTTTTCAGGAATCAGCTGTAATAAACTGTTACACCTGTGTGTCCCTAGCCATTAGACACATTATCAATCTGCTGAGACGGTTGTCCAAACTTGGACCCATAGTCTGTAAAATAACTTTTGGTGCAGTACGTCCTGTGGGATGAACCACACCAAAAAATTATATTATAGACTTTGGGTCCAAGTTTGGACTACTTGGGCAAAATTCCTTATTGAAGATAAGACTAAGGGGTGCTGGGGAGGGGGGGGAATAAAGATAAGAAACACTATTCTCTTTCATTCAACTCTTATATTTTATTAGAGCACTTGGTAGCACAGTTACAGTTACAAAAGTAGAAAATGAACAGAATAAAAACTTCAACAAACGTTACAAACTAACCAGCAAAAAGATTTTGTGAAAAGACACACAGAGTCACATCACAAGTCAAAATCGCCTAATTGAGCGAAAGTGGAACCAAAAAAATGCTTACATTTTAGTGCGCAGTTACAGAGGTTTCTCAATTAACCTAGTCAAGACTTTTTTGTTCCATTTCCCCTCAATTAATAATGCAAGTACTTGCCGCAATTTCTAAAAAGCTCATGTCGGGTAAATTTCTGAGAAATAGTGGCGAGTGTTGGCATTATTAATTGAGCGAAAGTGGAACAAAAGAAAAATACTAAAACTACTGAAAACATATTTTTTTAGCTGCCTAAAAACAAGATATTTTTCTCACAATTTACCTCATTAGCACATAGTTACGTGGAGGTTTCTCAATTAACCTAGTCAAGACTTTTTTGTTCTATTTCCCCTCAATTAATAATGCAAGCACTTGCCGCAATTTCTAAGAAGCTCATGATGGGTGAATTTCTGAGAAATAGTGGCGAGTGTTGGCATTATTAATTGAGCAAAAGTGGAACAAAAGAAAAATACTAAAACTACTGAAAACTTATTTTTTTAGCTGCCTAAAAACAAGATATTTTTCTCACAATTTATCTTCTGAGTGGTCCACTAACTGTGCACACTGACGAAGATATTCTGACGTGCTAATTTCTCACTGTTCGTTATCATAAGCATCCCACAATTTAATTAGTGTCTGATGTTTTATTTGAGTGCTTTTTTCTGATGCCGGCAGAGCTTTTTTTGGGAGACCAAACGAATTTGAAGTGGGAGCAGTTCTGATTCTTTGTGAAGCAAATTGAAAAGTTTATACATGTTTAGTGAATTTGTTTTGGCCTGAGTATTAATGGAATGATGCCACCCCTCTGCATCATTGTTAGTACGTATAGGTCGTCTGAAGGGACCAAGATGAAGGAGGACACTTTTCTGAGCACACCCAATTCTTTTCAATATATGCAACTAACTTATGAAGCTTTTCTGAAGATTGCGATGTTGGGCACCGGGCCTTCAAGAATGTGAAGGCATCTAATATGTGATTGTGTGGCAAATGTGGAAGCGCCATCAACTGGCGCACATAATCTCTCACTGGTAGTTGGTGCACATATGCTGGCTGAAGTCCAAATTTCTTTCTTTCTTCACTTTCCTGTATACAAATCCATGTGGTTATTGCATTAGCCTTTCGTTTAAACGTGTACATGTACCCCTGTTAATCTACTAAAATGTCAGCACCCCTCTTTGACCCTCCCTTGACGATTTGGTATGTTGTTACCTGGTCATTAAGTATAGTGTCTGGAATGGGTTCTTCCTCAAGTGACTTTTCTATCGCCGGTAGGGGATCATCCACGGGATGAATCACGTCGAATGACCTCTCTTGCGATGTTGAATCTATTTCCATTTCTGAATCATCTGATACTTGACTTGACTTTAGACATTCCGGGCATACCCATGTTATTATGGTACCATCGCGCTGATGTTTCGTCATCCTTCTATATTCATCTCTGGACATACCAGTGCCACAAATCCTGTGTCTCCATTTATTGCAAGCGTCACACTCTAGGGCATCTTGTCGCCGCCGTACCTCTTTATTACAACTTGAGCATGGGTTCTCTGTGAGCTCGTCCATCTTCAACTGATGAAGCCGCAGAAAAAGTCAAACGTTTTATAGAAATCTGCTGGCTTGGGCGGACTTTTATCTTTCATATGCGGCTGCCATTAAAAGGTGAATTAAAATTGCAATCACCATACACCGACACCAACATAGGTTTTTGAAGTACCGTGTTGTTTTGACAGTGTAAAACTATACAGAATGGTGTTGGTGAAAGAATCAAGTCCTTAGACTGATTGCTGTAAAAACAGTCCCGATCCATTTAATCAGTGAGTAGAGTCACATTTAATAATAATAATAATACTTTTTACAGAGACAGATGTTAAATTGGAGATTAAATAAATGTTTAGATAGAGATATTTGGCGAGATGAATTTATCATGGATACTTCTGAAGAAATATTTCTTCATTTTAAATGACATATATTATCCGTTTTTTAATGGTGCATATCGACTTATAGGTGGTACAAATCAACTTTTTTGAGGTACATATCGACTTTTTCGATGGTGCAAATCGACTTTTTTCGATGGTGCAAATCGACCGGTGCAAATAGGCAATGCCAATGGTGCAAATCGACCGATATTCATTTTGTGTTCTATACATCCCAACCTTCATTTTGATGTATAATTTCTGTATATTTAATCTGAATTTAAGGAATATCTGAGGTGAGAATTTCAAAATAAACAAAATTCCATTACTTATATAGCCCCTTAAGGAATATCAGAGGTGAGAATTTCAAAATAAACAAAATTCCATTACTTATAATAAAGTTATATAGCCCCTTATTGGCCTTAAGGGCCTATATAAGTAATGAAATTTTGTTTATTTTGAAATTCTCACCTCTCATATTCCTTAAATTCAGATTAAATACACACATATTATACATCAACAGGAAACACACATGTAATCAACTCATAGAGTCGACTGTAGGCACCACTGGTTCCTGGAAGTCTGCTACCGTATTCGCACCAGAACTGGTAATAAAATACTATTTCATCAGAACAACTTGCGGCCAAATGTGCTTCATATATCCAAGAACAAAGCTAGGCATTGAAAACACTTTCGAATACAGCGATAGGACTGCATTTTGGAAAAGGACAATACTGTCTGCATTTTTTATTGAAGATGGTTTCCATGCTCGACAGACATGTGCAAATCACTCGTTACCACGAATTTCCATCGAAAAACAAAATCATAATTCTACCAAATTTCAACAGGTATCATGATTCCTTGCATTGAATATGGCAACTGTACAATCTCTATCCAATAACAGTATACTGTATGAAGGCGATCTTTTTCATTATTTGATTTTAGACGGCGTTGTTTTTACATGCTTTTTCTGTCCGATGACGCCGACCGGAAATCGAAAGTATACTCAAACGTAAACAAAAGCAAAGGCTTTGGAATTTTCCCTAATGCAGCTCTGTCGCCGTGTTTTGAAGAATTTTTATCCCCTAGCTTTGTTCTTGGATATGTAAAGCACATTTGGCCACAAGTTGTTTTCGTGAAATATTATTAAATTATCAGTTCTGGTGCGAATGCGGCAGCAGACTTCCAGGAACCAGTGCTGCCTACGGTCGATTCTATGAGTTGATTACACATGTGTTTCGTGTTCTATACATCCCAACCTTCATTTTGATGTACATTTTGTGTATATTTAATTTGAATTGAAGGAATATCAGAGGTGAGAATTTTGAAAATAAACAAAATTGCATTACTTATATAGGCCCTTAAGATATTCTCTCACATAGTGAACATTAAACATGATTACATCTCTTTGTTATTTTACAGAAAAAATGTTCGAGAAATAATAAAATGAACATAAAAGGGGATCAAATGAGTGTTTTTCGTGTAATTTGCTGAGTTCCTATTCTTCAGCCGAATACACCCAAACCGTCCTCTGGCCAAACCCTCCTCTAACAACTTGACCCAAACCGTCCTCCAATCTAATCCGCACCGTCCTCCACAGCGACCGAACCGTCCTCTGAGCAATTTAACCCGAACCGTCCTCCAGGGAAAAAGCGAATGAGAGAAAAGAGTGGTAGAATAATAGTATAAAACTGGTTGTTTATTTATTGATTTCATTTATTTTTTCATTTTCAACTCTGTTTCAAACATTTTTTTTTACAAAACATAGTAATGATTATATGACACGAATACACGATAATAAAACAATATTTGTGATAATAATAATAGCGAACAAACACGATTTGTGATTACTTAGAGGTGATGAGCTACTTTCTATTCTTTCTTCCTTTTTTTTGTGGGGAGGGGGGGTCATTTACGAGTGATTTTCAGTTTTAACCAGGCATTATTTCTTTTCGGAAGGGGGGGGGGGGAAGCTGTTTACAAATATAATTTTTTTGTTATCATGCATTGGCATTGTTTCTTTATGGGGGGGGGGGGGGGGGAGGGGGGGGGGGATTCTGTTTACAAATATAATTTTTTGTAAACCTGTTTTATGTCTACTTTTTCCCACTTGCCAACTTATTTTCCCTTTTTGATTCTTCCGACGGTTTTATTAGCTCCAATTTTTCTTTCTCGAACTGTTCTTTTTGGGCCCTAAGATCCGAGCGCAGACCCTCAATAGTGTCGTTCAATCTGGCTATCTCTTTTTGAAAACCAGACAACATCGATGTTAAATCCACTCCCGAAGTGGGTTCAGTGGTGGAGTTAGTTGCCATTTCACTGTTTAGTTATCAGTTATTGTCTACGGCCAGAAGACATTGCCTAAAAACAACAACAACACCGGTACAATCTTTGTAATTACTATAATTAGTAATAATTAAAGTAACAAACAGTGAGTGACCATTGATTAACTGAACTCAACTTGTGTTTTCACAATCAAAAAGAACTTCTACTAAAATATAATCAAATGTAAACTAAAAAAACATGTTCTCAAATAAAAGTTTCAAAGTTTATTGAACATGTCAAAAAAATTATAGTAATAATACTAATATAGAAACATTCAATTTTTTTCATTTTCTACTTATTTTCACTGGAGGACGGTTTGGGTGTATTAGCGGACGGTTTGGGTCAAAATGTAGCGGACGGTTTGGGTCAAATTGCAGAGGACGGTTTGGCCAGAGGACGGTTTGGGTGTAATTCTCTTCAGCTTTACCATTTTTTTTCGGTATTTAGTTGGCAGAAATTAATCTATTGAGTTCTACGCCACTGGTTATACCATGTAGCCAGACCACTGGTGCACTTGCACAGGTTTTAGCAGTTGTTATGGCTCTTCGCATAAAAGTACTCGAATAATCGTCAGTTTTGGACATTTTTATTTATTTGCAACCGCAGAAGCATTCGGCACAGGTAACCTCCAAGGGCTGACCTCTAAAAATAAAAGGTTGACATGGATAGCAAAATAGCGGAAAAGCAAACCTTTGTGGTGTGAAATACAGACTGACTATTCCTTACACCAACTCAGCGACAGCGCCTAGACGGTTCGGTGATATTTTTTTTTCCAAGACGGTTCGGCGGAAAAAAATGGGTTCTTTGAAAGAGAAGACGAAAGCGAATAAGAATTTGTGTAGTGATAATAGCACTTTGGTCGCCGGTTGATTTGTCGCGGTTCTCTTGAAAGTGAGATCTGGCATTATTATCCGAATGATATATATTGGAACGACGTGATTCGCTCGTTCCAATGAAGGATCCTAATCTATGTTTTGGAAACAAAAAAATGAAAAAACTGTTTGGCTGAACCGATCAGTGAATCGGATGTCAATTTTCACCTGTAATTACATTGAATATAATCCCATGACTGAGTCTCTATTGATATATTTGAGGTGTTTATTCTGACTCTTCTGTGGTGATTGGTGGCTGTTCGACTTTCACACATTATTTCTGTGTGATTACTTGTTTAGTTGCAATGCAAACATTCATCACATATCAAAGTTTGTGGTGAGAAGCATTTTCATTTTACAGAATAACTTCAAAGACAACACAAGCTGCACTGAAAAGTGTTCCGTCGCATCCATTGAAGTCTTTGAGATCACATTTAATTATTTTTGACATCATTCTTTTCTTCACAGTTGGTCCAACCTGTCTTATACTCGTTACAACTTGTCTTGAAAGTTGGTCCGTGTTGTCTCCAAAAGTGGTCTGAGTTGTCTTGAAAGTTGGGCCGACTTGTCTTGAAAGTTGGTCCGAGTTGTCTTCAAAAGTGGTCCGAGTTGTCTTGAAAGTTGGGCCGACTTGTCTTCAAAGTTGGTCCGAGTTGTCTTCAAAAGTGGTCCGACTTGTCTTGGTCCGAGTTGTCTTTGGTCCGAGTTGTCCCGATCCCCTCCAAAGCCTCTTCTGTCCTCCCAACGCCCAGACAGAGAGAGATACAGTGAGACATAATTTTATTTTTCAAAATAATGGCACTTATTTTCCTACATTTTTATTTGATTTGACAATATTTTATTTCCAAAAAATGGTAAAATACCAAAACAGAGACTGCATAACATTAACAAAAAATGAGAATTAGAAGATGGATACAACAGTAAGCTTATGCTTATGTGCATTGTAAGCTGTCTCCACATGTAGAATTAAACACCGGAGTTGGCACAACGAAGATCACAATATTTATCATATCTTCATGTGCAAGATGGCAGTCTGTAATATAAGATTACATTTAGCAATATATGCAAAGGCGGATCCAGGGCGCGCGCCCTCTATTTTTGCCAGAGTCATGTCATAATACGGATCATCGTTTCAGGGGTGCTCCCCGTTATGGGTGGTGGGAATGAGAGGAACTCGCGGATTATGGCGCTAAACGAGGAGCTGGAAGAGCACTGCAAAGACTTGGGAATACATTTCATTGACCACTGGGACTCATTCTGGGGACAAGGAGAGTTGTATGGGCGAGACGGATTGCATTTAAGTAGGATGGGTACAGACCTGTTGGGCCAGAAAATTTTACAGGTGGCTGGGCCTTTTTTGGAGAAAAGGGGGGTAGGGGACCACAGCCGATAACCCAGAGGGGCACAAATGCTGGGAACATAGGAAGAACAACAAACATGCACAACACAGGGACACACCAGGGTTATAATAATGTGCCAGTGATGACAAAGAAACAAAGATTCATTAAGTTTGGGTACTGCAACATCCAGGGTCTGCACAAGAAAGTAAGCGAAATATCAACACTGATGGACGAAGGAGACTTCGATATAATGGGTCTAAGTGAGACGTGGATACGACGGGATGAGCGGGTTGATCAGATGAAGGGTTGCGTGTGGATAGGAGCTGGGCGAACTGAGGGTCAGAAACGTGGTGGGGGTGTTGGCATCTACGCTAAAGAAGAATTACAGCCCTCATTGATTACAGATCTCACAGAAGCAAGGACTCAGATTCCAGTATCCAACGAAATAGTCTGGGCAAAAATCAAGTTAGGAAGTAGGAGTGTTGCCGTTGGTGTTGTATACTTAGCAGTGGAGGGAAGTAAGCCCGAGTGGAATGATTCAATATATACAACTCTTAGATCGAATATCACAGAGCTTGAAAGCAGAGGGTTCAGTATTGTCCTAATGGGGGACTTCAATGGGCACATCGGGGATAAGGAGGAGGGCATACAGGGAGGTGATAGGAAAATTAACACGAATGGGAGGAAGATGTTGGACCTATCAAAAGAGCTTGGTTTAAAGATCTTGAACAGGGATGCGAAATGTAAGGGTAAATGGACCTGGGAGAGGAACGATAAGAAAACAATAATTGATTATATACTCACTGACATTAGCGTATGGAGGGAGGTTATAGATGTAGAAATAGATGACGAGGGAAAAAATGACTTGGGTAGTGATCACAACCTGATAACAGTTAAGATTATGGGCAAAAAGACGAATAGAGACAGAAATACCTTCAAGGAAGTTTGGGGACTAAAACAAGGAGCCGACTGGAAGCAGTTTCGGGAAAAACTAAAACCAAGTCTTGAATGTATACCTAGGGATGCAAATGTCCAGAGTATTTCAGATGGCATAGTAAATAGCCTAACAGAGGCAGGGAAGGATTGTATAGGAAGGGTGAGGGTCCCAACGAGAGAGCTTGGATACAGGGTTAACGAGGGACTGAAAAAGGCTATAAAAGAAAGGAAGGTAAAATGCGCTGCTTACAGAAGAAGTAGGAAGCTTAAAGGGGTGGATAACAATGACACGAGACTAATGAAAGGAGAATATGAACTGGCACGGAAAAAGGTGAATGAGATAAAGAATAATAATAGGAAGGAGCGCAATTGCAGTCTTGCCAGAACAATAAAGAAAACGGGGGGTTCGAGCTCAAACGTATTTTGGAACTGGGTAAATAAACGGGGGAAAAGTAGTGTGCAGAGTATCAAAGTGGATGGGGAAAGTACAGAAGATAAAGGCCGTATCGCTTCAGAGTTAGTCAAGCACTGGGAAAAGATAAACGATAGGCGATGGGGCAGTGGGTCCCCACCAAAAAGAAATACACTGGTGGAGGAGAACCTATCCAATCGTGTATGTAGCGAAATAACGGCAGAAGAAGTGCGGAACGTGGTCTCGAAACTAAAAAATGGTAAAGCGGGAGGGACTGATGAAATTCCGAACGAATTCCTCAAAAATGGAGGGGAGGCACTTATTGAAGTCCTGACAAACCTTTTCAACCTGGCTCTGCGAAAGCAAGAGGTCCCCAGAGAGTGGAGGGAAAGTAAGGTGTCGTTCATACACAAAAAGGGGGATAAGGAAGTTCTAGATAACTATAGGGGGATATCAGTTAGTAGTAACATCGGGAAAGTATTCTGTAAGGTCATATACAGTAGACTAGAGGAAGTTATTGAAGAGAAAGGTTTTCTAGGAGAAATTCAAAATGGTTTCAGGAAAGGACGAAGAGTCACTGATCACCTATTTACACTCACCCAACTGATAGAATCAACAAAGGCTGAAAAGAAAAAGATGTTTCTGGCATTTCTAGATGTGAAAAAAGCGTACGACCGAGTGTGGAGGGAAGGTATGTGGCGAAAGCTCGAGGGCATCGGACTGGGGGGTGACTTTGTGGGAATCATGAAAGCACTGTATACAGATGTGCAAAGCCAAATCAGTCTAGGGAGTATCACTACAAAACGAGTCCCTATGGATATAGGCCTCAAGCAGGGGTGTATCTTTTCACCGATTTTGTTTGCATTGTATGTTAAAGATTTAGGGGACGAACTAATTCAGAGTGCGGAGGGGGTAAATGTTGGAGACATAAAGATACCAGGCTTATTCTTTGCGGACGACATGGTGTTAATGTCTAGAACTGAACAGGGGCTAGAGAAATTGCTGGAAATTGTTGGTAGTTATGGGAACACTTGGCGGCTCGAACTAAATGAAAATAAAAGCAAGGTAATACCCGTTGGACGCAAGGTAGATATGACGAAGAGATGGAGAGTGGGGGAGTTCTCAATCCCCGAAGGGGAAAGCAAACAAATCACTGTAGGAGAAAAGGGAGAGTATGAGTATCTAGGGGTAAGCATAAATATAACGGGAAGAGGGGTGTACAGAAATTACTCAGCCAAACTGATTCTGAAAGGGAAAAGAATTCTGAACCAACTAAAACTTTTAGGGAAAAATAGTTTCAACAAGGTCTTTGTGGGGAAAACACTGTGGGAGAGGGTGGGTTTACCAAGTATAACGTATGGCACGGACGTGATTCCATTAAACCAAACCGTTATTAAAAAGTTGGAAAGTACTCAGAATGATGCCGGCAGATGGATAACAGGGTCGAGTAATGCTGCAGCTTTGGAAGCAGTAAGGGGGGAGCTTGGGTGGATGAAAATCAAGGACAGGGTAGATTTGGGAAAACTGTGTTACTTTAACTACTTGAGAAACCTGCCTGACAACCGGTGGTGCAAATTGATGCTCGATACCATTTGGAATTCTAATATAGAAACGGGGTGGTCAAAACATGTGAGGGAACTAATGGACAATTACTCTATAAAGGTCACAAACATAGAAGTAGGAATGAAAGAAGGCAAAAGGTTTGTCAAAGAGAGAGTCATGGAAGATTGCAATCGAAACTGGCGAGCAGGGGTTAGCGTGAAAAGATCACTGCAGGGGTTACAATATAAAGAAAAGCCAGCTTTTGAGAAGTACCTAGATGGCACCTTTGGAGGGTCACTGCTGTTCAAACTGAGATCAAGATCACTGGAGCTTCGGGGAAAAATTGGGAGAGATGGGGAAAAGGGATGCCAAATGTGCCACTCTGGAGTAGTGGAGACCCTGGAACATTTTCTCTTGGAATGCCCACAGTATATACCTCATAGAATAAAGTTTACTGGAAGAATAATGCAGAAGTGGGGTGAAGAAACAAAGGATAGATGGCTGAAGGCGGACACGAGGGAGAGGGTAGGAATGCTTATTGAAGAAATTGAAAAAGAGGAAGTGAGGGACACTATTAAGCAGTTTATATCTGAATGCTGGGAGGAGAGGAGGGGAAGAGGGGGTGGGGTGCTGGGGGAATGATGGCCTTCTCTTATGAGGACCGCGACAAATCAGCGGCTGGCCAAAGAGTTATTATTATTATGTTATTATTAATACACAGCAATGAGCAGCAATTTGCTATCGGAATGAGAGCTCAGAGTTGAGGAAATCGCATGTTTCTGGGGAATTTTTGTGAAATTTTCCCGAGGAAGGCCCCCGGACCCCTACCGGCGAGAGGAGGACACCTCCTCTCGCGCACACCCCTACTCGTCGCTTCGCGGTTCGGATAATGCATCATGTAGACAATAGGCGCCCCTATTTTAAATTCCTGGATCCGCTCTTGATATGACAGAATTTGGAAAATGATGGATGGTGAATGTTGTTGGAGGAAAAGTTAGAGTTGTTTAATTGGTAGAAAGCATGTATTCACTATCATGGCTCCCAAGGGATGAACTGTATGGAATCCATTTTAACTGGTTGAGTGCTAGAAGCTACTATCATTGCTGCATTGAAAAGTGCTGAAAGGCACATAGTAGCTTTGTACGGGTGGCATTAGCTTAATGTTTGCGCAGCAATAGAACAAAAATTGTTTACAGAAAATTGCTTTGTTACAATTTATTGGGAGTGTGCTGATAGATACTCTCCAATAAACTGCAACAAATCAATTATTTATGAACAAAATCTTGTCAAACCAAGGCTCTCGTTGCTGCCACCAAAAGGAAAAATACTTATGTTACAAATCAGATTTGGAAAAAAATTCAGCACTCTACCAGTAAATGGCTTTATCTTGGAAAAGTCAGATTTTAAATTGGCTCATATTCTAAAATAAAATGTGTGTGCACTGTCCTATTTTCTTCTGGTTGGATAGCCACAGGAAAATGTTAATGTCATAAGGAAACATGCATAACAAAAAATGTTACGAAAAAATTGTAAAAATTTTCTCTAACGTCATCAACTTCAGTGATTTGAGCTTTTAAAAAACACTATACAGGTGTGATAGGGTAGATGTTGAGATGTTACAAAATTGTAAAAACATCTCATAACCTTCAATCATCTTCAATATAACAACTTCAATACCGCCGTAAGTACTTTTGTAAAAAAAATAAAAAAAATAATGGTGGCATAAGAAATATCTTTTTTAATAAATGAGGTTTTTTTTAAATAAGGACCATTCTGTCCAAAAAAAGGTGGGTCGTTCTGTCTCGGAATCTGGGCCGTTCCGTCTGAAAATCTGGGCTGTTCTGATCAAAATCAATCTGTGCCGTTTCGTCCAGCATTCATAGCGCAGACCATCCAAAGTCGAGACCCACTCGAAGTTGCAGACCGCAACCGAGTCCGAGCCGAGAAAATGTGTAAACGAGATTTTCAAATTCGTTTACCTCCGTCTCTCTGCTTTGTAGAAACTTCAGTTTAAAATGTTGACAGAGGTGGTCCCTCTATCTATATCATTCTCTCCAGTATTAGTTATACACAGTTTTCGCATGAAGTCGATGAGTACTTTGTTTTGATAAACGTCTGCAAAATATTGTGAGGGTTCTGCAGGTTATGGTCTATATTCCCATATCCTCACAGTATTGAGAATTTACAGTTTGGATCATGGAGCAATGTTGATCAAATGATGACAGTTGATCAGATGTTGAAAAACGTTTTTATTTTCACAAATCCTGACATCCAAAGTTGAACATAAGAGTTGGTTTGTAGCCATGTTAAACAAACATGGACTATGAGATATCAAAATAGACCAATGTATTAATCAGGTTGCCCATTTAGCGTACTACTATATATTTTGACAGTATGCTACTTAAACAATTAGAGCATGTGATTATAAAAATGTATTAATACATCCATTCTCTGGTATTCTGGGGTTGAATATCTTCTATTTTACTTAGAGAATTTGATTGAGTATGCCTTTCCATTCTTTAGAGATCCCTGTAGCCTGCACATGCAATTTATAAAGTGTTTTTCTTACAATTTAATTACTTTATTTCCAAAATTGATGGTGAAAACGAATGGAGTGACTGGAAACTGTTTGAAAAACAAATCTGTTATCAGTTTACTGCCAGTGACTTTCAATAATTCCGAGTACATAGCCACTGACCTATCTTCAGTTCATGTCAGTGCATGACCATGTCTCAAATTGGGAGTGTCAGTTGAGAATAATCATTCTGAAAGTGCACTGATATAATAATAATAATAATAATAATAATAATAATAATAATAATAATAATAATAATAGCACTTTGACCTGCCTCTGATTTGTCGTGGTTCTCAGGTGAGAAGGTCTTGATTAGCCTTGTTCTCACGCCTACAGATATCCCCACGCCTCTTCTCTCCTCTCAACACTCGGAGGCAAACTGCTTGATGACATCCTGTGTCCCATTCTACCCAATCTCTCTGATAAACATACTATCCATCTCATTTGAGTCACCCGCTAACCACAGGTCCTTCATTCGCTCATCCCACTTCCCCATCATAATCCCGGTGAATCTTTTTCTGTCAGACTGGTATTTTGGACATACTAACAGAAAGTGTTCCAGGGTCTCCACTAAGCCTAAATTACACATTTGGCACTCGTTTTCCCTGTCTTTCCCCATGTTACCCCTAAGCTCCAGGGACTGCAACCTCAGCTCAAACAACAGTGACTCCTCAGAGGTGCCATAAAGTTACTCTTCAAAACATGGCTTCTCTTTATCACACAATCCACCCAAAGACCGCTTTGCTTTGCTCGTCGATTCAGGTTACAATCCGCCATGAGTCTTTCTCTGGCGATTTTTTCACTCTGGTTTGTGCCCACTTCTAAGTACGAGATACCCATTCAATAGTTTTCTATTAACTCCATCACTTGGTCTAATCACCCTGTCTTTATGTTTGAATTCCAAATATTCGGGAACATTAATTTACACCATCAGCTGTCAGGGATATTCACAAAATAGTTAAGATAGTAGAGTTTCACGAAGTCTATCATATCCTTAATCCTCATCCACCCAAGCTCACCCCTTATTGCTTCTAGGCCATCGACATTCATCGTTCTGTAGGGTTTCCAATCTCTTTGGAGCCATTTGGTTTAGAGGTATCACTTCGTACCATATGCTATACTTGGTACACCCACCATTTCCAAAATTGTTTTTTCCTACGAAAACCTTATTGAAACTGTTTCTCCCTATCAGTTTCATTTCATTAAGGATTCGCCTCCTCTTCGCAGTTAGTTTATTTTTGTAGTTTCGATGTTTATATTTACCCCCAAATCAGTACTCGTAGTCACCTGTATCTCTCAGACTAAGAGGTTTGCTGCTCCCGTCCGTAATACAGACAACCTCATCCCACACTCCACATTCGATAAGGTTGCACTTTACGACCCACGGGTATAACTTTGCCTTTGCTTTCATTTATTTCGTGTCTCCATTTATTCCCATATCTCCAATAATTGCCAGCATTTTCTCTAGCCAGCCCTTCGCTTTCTGACACTTGTACAATATCATATGCGAAAAATAGCCCTGGGATCCTCAGGCCCCCAATTGCTACCCCCTTGTCGCTATGCAGGCGTTCATCTCCCAAATCTTTGATGTACAATGCAAAAGGAATTGGTGAAAGGATTCACTCCTGCATTAGGCATGTCTCCATAGGCAAATGTTTTGTTGTTATGTTACCCAGGCTAAGTTCATTTTGTACGTCTTTATATAATGCTTTCAGAATTCCAATAAACTCACCTCCCAGACCCAAGGCTTCAAGCTTTCGCCACATACCCTCCTTCCATACCCTGCCATATGCCGTTTTCCGCACCCAGAAAGGCAATTAACATCTTTTTTTCATTGTGGCTTTCGCAGATTCCATCATTTGAGTCAGTGTGAAAGATGGTCAGTTACTCCCCTTTCTTTCATGAAGCCATTCTGGATTTCTCCCCCAAACTCTTTCTCTTCCATCACATCCTCTAATCTCCCATGCAGGACTTTGCAGAAAACTTTTCCAATGTCGCTACTGACAGAAATCATCCAATAATTGTCCAACAGAACCTTTCCCTCCTTTTTGTGTATAAATGTAACCTTGTTTTCTCTCCATTCTTTTGAAACCCATTGTTTTTCTATGGCTAAATTGAATAGGATCGTTAATATTTTACTGAGTTCCTCTCTTCTATTTTTTTAGGAACTCGTGTTAGGAATTTCGTCCATCCCCGCTTTTCCGTTCCATAATTTTGAGACCACTTCTTGTACCTAATCGGTGTTTATTTTGCTGCACACGAAGTTCGATAAATTTTCCTCGACCTCAATGTGCACTCCGGTGGGTTCCCCATGCTCCATCGCTTATCGTTTACCTTTTCTTAGTGCTTGACCAGTTCTGATGCGATTTGGTATTGATAGTCTGCATTTCCGCCCTCTACTTTAATACACTTTGAAATACTTTCTTTGTTTCTTTTATTCACCCATTTCCAAAATACATTCGAACTCGACACCCTGTAATTTTTATCGCCCTAAAGAGATTGCAGTTCTGCACTCTCCGATAATCGCCTTTAATCCTTATTTCGTGTTCTTTTGTATTCTTTTGCTACCCCGGCCTGATTACTTTCCCGTCCATTGAGATTTCAACTCCTCCTGCATGCAGCACGTTTGACTTCTCTGTCCTATATAGAGTTTTTCAATTCGTCATTCACTCTGTGCCCACGTTCCCGTGTTGGAACTCTAATCTTTCCTATACCTTCTTTCACTGCCCCCACGAGGCTCACAACTATGGCATCTGCCATTTTCTGGACAGTGGCCTCCCTGCATACATTCTCAAGCTTTGGTTTCAATTTTTCTTCAAACTGCACCCAGTCAGCATCCTTTCTGAAATAATCTCATTAAAGCTTACTTTGTTTCTTACTGGGGTTCTGCCCTGGACGTGGGTGTATTCAAATTGTATTCACTATTCAACCCCTCCTCGCCCTCTATTACATCCTTCCACAAATTGGTGTCTACGAGAATCTAGTTGATTCTTGTTCCCCTCCATTCCTCTCACCGGTCCATTTCCTCATACACCTCACATTCAGAATCTGTGGACCAAGCTCATTTGTGAAGTCAAACAGCTTCCCTCCATTTCTGTTGATCTTCTTATCCACGTTCTGTATGTCTTCTTCCTTATTACCTATGTGACCATTAAATTAAAAAAGAACACCAAAAATTCTTCTGAATGTTGTTATTAGCAACATGTTTGGTGGACTGGAGTTGATGTCAGTCGATGAATGCGTCGATGACAAGTTCTCCTATCAACACCACCTAAATCCGCCTCAGGGTTGGTCCCCAAATAAGAGATCTCCAAAGAAATCTTCTTGGGCATTTCTGCCACACGACTACCGCCTAAATCGCCACCCAATGACGGACCGTAAAACTAATAATATAATACAATGGAATTGTCAAGGTTACAAAGCGAATTTTTATGAACTGGGCCTTTTGAGTCAAAAATAAAAATCTGCTACTTTCTGTTTACAGGAAACACTTTTGAAGAAACTTGATACCCGAGATCATTCAACATTTAAGCATTATACTTCGTTTCACGCCTGGACTGATGAACATGATCTTCATGTCCGTGGTACTTCTGTCTTAGTTAAAACGATATTATTTACAGTCCTGTGCCTTTACAAACAAACTCATAGGCTGTAGTGGGATGCCTCAGATTAGATAAAACAGGTATATTGTGTTTTTTTATTTATATTTCACCAAATAAAAACATTCAGCTGAATGACCTTGAGCAACTAATTTATCAACTCCCAACTCCATATATTTTGTTGGGTGATTTCAACGCTTATACCCCTCTTTGGGGCGTTTCCTGTAGCAAAGTATATTTAAAAGGTAAAACCGTATTACGAAACATGACTTGTGTTTGTTCAATGGTAGTTTAGATACTTACCTGCACCCACATCCGGTTCATATTTATCAATGATCTCACAATTGCTTGTCCTTCTATCTTCCTTGATTTTTCAAGGAAGGTTGAAAGTGACTTGTGCGGGGGTGACCACTTTCTAGTTGTGTTGGATAGCGTGGTTCCAGCGGAGGATGAGAAAGCGCCTCAGTGGAACTTTAACCCTTTACCCAACGTAACGGCCAAAACCGGCCAGCGCTATTCTCAAAAATCGCCAATTAATTTTCAGTATTTTTTTCATTTTTTGTCTCAAAAACATAGGTTATGACCCCTCGTTGGAACGAGCTCGTCGAGCTCGTTCCAACGAGGGGTCATAACCTATGTTTTTGAGACAAAAAATGAAAAACATTAGTTATTCAAGAATTGTTTTTGCAAGTGTCGTCTGCTTTTCACATTAGGTAAAGGGTTAAAAGGGCAAACTGAGCTACTTTCTCATTGCTTTGTTTTGAACCCCTCATGCGAGAGAAATTTGCAGAAAGCGCCGCTCAAGTAGACCAGTTTACTAAAGATTTGCTTAACATTGAAAACTCAGCCATTCCAACCCTCGGTCAATCCAAAACGTTTCAACAAACTTAACCAACACACCACCATAAATAAAATTTGGAAAATGATTAAAAAAATGAAAGGTAAAGAAACAAAATCCAATGTACAACACATCAACGATAATAACATGCTAATAACATCGATGACGGCTATATCAAACAAACTGGCCTCCACACTTCTAAACATTCGTCATCTGAAAATTGTAATCCGGAATTCGTAAAAAAATAGAAAAATAATAAGAAAAACAAACAATCAAATTTACCTCTGACAATTTGGAGGATTTCTCTGTGGAAGAGTTAAATAACTCCTTGCATAAAGCAAATGATACTGCCTCTCGACCCGATAAATGCATTACCAAATTTTAAAACATCTGCTACAATCACCACGTGAACTTTTATCATTTTGTAATGAAATATGGGTGAGTGGCCAGTTTCTACCTTCTTGGTGAAAAGCAAACATAATTCCCATTCCAAAGCCTTATAAGGATCACAGCAACCCAAATAATTACAGAGCTATTGCATTAACAAGTTGTTTGTGTAAAACCATAGAAGGGATGATCAATGGTCGACTTGTCTGGTTTCTGGAATCGAAAATTCTACTGGTGATTGTTCAGTGTGGTTTCAGATGCCAGAGAGGTACTGTAAATCATTTGGTTTAACTGGAAACGTTTAAAAGAAATACCTTTGTATGAAGTAACATTAATCACAGTCGTTTCACAGCCGATTTTACTCACCAGCTTTTGGCTTGCAGTTAAAATGCGAAATCTATCCATACCACACCACACATATCCTCATTTCACCGCAATTAATTTCAATGAGTTACTTGTTTCCATGCTTTATTTCATCTGTATATTTTAAGGTGGGTTACTGATTTGTTAACATCAACTCAACTTTTATTCAACCAACGTTAACCTATCAGCAGTGCCATACAGTTACGTTAGTACCAGTTCTACGATGGTGCAGTGCATCTGTGTTAGCTAGTTTTTACTGTGGTCACAGAATAGTATAGCCCGATAATCTGAATGGAACAACTGTAGTGACAATATTTCACTTACTTTTTTTCTTTTTCTGAGCTTTCAAAGACTAATTAATTACAGATAGCCATGGCCGATTAAGATTTTTGCAAGAAGGGTTTAGGAGATGGGCAGGATATTGTAACCCTACGAGCAAGGAGAGTGAGTCAATGGGACCAATGGGCAGCAAGGAAGTAGTATAAGAACTCAAAAAGGTCTGCGAGTACACACAGATTGCCGACGGGTTTTCATTCATCCACAGACAATTCTAAATGCACAGCAAAAAGTAACTGAAGAAAATCATCCATCACCATGTGCCCTTCGTTCGGAGACTCCAGAATTCAGTTTCAATAAGCACTGCCTGTTTTGCGATGAACCAGCTACTTACATTGAGAAAAAGCGTAATGGCATGGATGTCTATCCTGTAAGAACTACATTCTAAATTACCGTTTTACAGTCACGTGAAGAAAGGAAAGATGAATGGTCTAAGTTACTCACCGGCAGAATCGCATATGCACATGATCTGATTGCAGCCAATGCAGTTTGCCGTCAGAGCTGTAATGTCATCTTCAGGACTGGCAAACGGGTTCCACAGCAACACTCTTACGGACCTGGTGGTGTTGCGAAGAAACAAAAGATTAGAAGACCAAAAGAAGCAGAAAGACATAAAGCATTCTTGTGGGTTGCAAAGTACACGGAGGAAAATGACGATGAACAGATAGCAATAACAGACTTGAATGAGAAAATGGAGACATGTCTTTTGGGTTCAGAAGTTGCAGCATATAGCTTCGCTCACACGAAAAGTGAACTGATGGAACATGTTAGTGATAATATCGGTATTACAGAGTTGAACGGGAAACCAAACGTTGTTACGAAGAACAGCAGCAAATATTCTCCGTGACTTTTACCAGGAACAGAAAAAAGAAGACTCTAATATGGAAAGGATACGATTAATACACGCAGTAATCATGCTTCTCAGGAGTAACATAAAGGCAGAGGACTCTTCTAATGATGTATGTCCAACCCGGGAAAAGATGTCACCAACAGTAGCAACCATGCAGTTCATTTCATAGTCACTTCTGGCGTTGTTGCATGGTTTGTTCGTTGACAGAAACACTAAACTAAATAAATGTAGCATCGATAAAACAAGCTATAATGCAAGCACCCAGGCGAAGAGTTATTCTTGCTCAATTGAAATTTGGGCTAGCAATTGAATGCACCATCAGACTGGATCGCGCTTCATCGTGGATACCATTCATAAACGCGACTTTAGCTGTTCGCATTCGGAAGTGCAGAAGTTTGAGAAGAGTGCCGCTCTTATACAAGGAGCAGAGTTACCCGGCCTGGATCGGGAGAATTTTACCACTATGTTGGTGATAAAGTTGATCACAATATAGGTCTAAGAATTCTTGGTGACTTTAAAACATTCCATGGAATGGGAATTATTTCCACATTCACACCAGGGAAGCCACTTAGTAAACCTGTACCCAAAATATCAGTGGCAACAGATAACGACATAAAACTGGGAGGGATGAACATCAAAACATACAACTCTCAATACATAGGACGGAATCAATTGATGTACAGGGAATTGCAGGCAAAGGAAGTGCCCGATCCAATGTATCTCATTAATTTTGTGTGGTAAGTGGCATTTGTCCTTTGTCCCAAACGGCCAGCATGGTCAGGTATGACACAGGCTGTTCATCGGGGAGACTACCCCGCCAAGTCATCTGTACAGTTCCTTCCCATGGCAGATATGGACCCAACTGACATGTCATGTATCTTCTCCACACTACCTTATGTTTGTGAGCACGCCAAAGCCTGCAAAATAACTCCAGTGATAACTTTTGACTAGCGGCTGTGGTGGAAAGCCTCAATGATAGAAGAATCGGAGTCGAGTGGCAGTTACCTAAAGTCTATTGTCTTGAGACCTGGTGGTTTACACATGGACATGAGTTTTCTTGGCTTTATTGGTTACCGCATGACAGAAAGTGGTCTACAAGAAATCCCTGAAGTTGTATATGCCGAAAATGCCGTAAAGCTTGTGCTTAGTGGAAACGCAATCTTCAGGGCAGTGCGAGGACATTTCTTGGTGGATGCTGTTCTCAACACAATACTGATAGCCAATGCATATAATCTGCCCATACCTATGTCTCAAGGTGATCAACCGAAGCGAGAAGAAGCGAGTACCTCTGATGACTGGCATACAACAGGCCCACTAGAAGGGATGAAACTGGAAGTTAGTTCAGATGACGTTGAGGAACAAGACTTGCTTGAAGATGTTCAAATTTTCTATCATCTCATGGCGAATCCGAGTATTAATGCTGACTTTACATCTTAATCGTCCGAGGCTCTCCCGAGAATTGTTATTAAAGTGAAAGAAGAAGGGAACTCAATGAATGACCTAACGACTGTTCAACTTTGTTTGGAATACTTGGACATAGTTGCCATCCTGAAGAGATTGATAAAAGCTGAACGCACAAGAAATTCGATGTTACATCTTGCAGCAGTGCAGGATATGTTACCGTTTTTGCGGCTGTGGGGCACAATCTGTATGCCAAATCTGCATACCAGTGTCTGCAAAAGATGAACCAATTGACAAGACTCACCCTAATGTATATTCAAACTTCATGGTATACAAACTTCATGAATGGTTTTCACGTTGTTAGAAAGACTGGGCAGGCCTATCTACTGATCTTGTAACTGAACAAATACTGATGATGATTGTCAAAACAAGTGGTGGGTTAACAAGAGGCAGAGGTATGACAAAGGTTCAGTGACTGACCTGGATACTTCGGACACAGAGCTCACTGGTGTGAACTATAACACTAGTGAGCAGAACAAAGACACATCCAAGCCCAGACACCAACAAGCTACAAGCTAATTGAAGCCTTCAAAGAACATGATCCATTCAGTAGCGAACCATCTCTACATCATCTTGTGAGTGTTGTTACTGCACATGGCGAAGTGAATGTCGACCGGGCCAGATATGTAGGTAAGACTATACTAGAGTCAACGGTTGGGAAAATGAGAATGATTATTCTTTCCAAAGAAAAAATCAATCAGTCGCACTTGGATCCAAGACAACTGTTGTCATTGATGGAGAGACGGTTCAAGTGGATCCATAATTGCTTTTCCAACAGCTGAGTGTTATCGTCACTCGTGGAGAACAGGAAGATCCAGTAGCTTTGTTCAAATACAGCTTTGCTTTCATCCTGCAGCGTTATTTGACAATGCTGAGTTTCCTTGAGAGCCAAACAAAGCGGCACTAGGTGATGCCCTTCGGAAGATGGTGAAACAGGATGAGACACACCCAGTTGGTGACGATTTCAGTTAGGTGCCGGATGGTGGTGCCTTCTTGCAACGTCTTCCGCGATCAAGAGGTCAAACCTTCGAGAGCATATGTCATATGTATGTAATATGTATGACACATATGTGTCAAATCAGTATGGAAAGAAAACCATTGTCTTCGATGGTTATGAAGATGGATACACCATCAAAGATGCCACACACTACAGATACACAAGCAGCTCAAAAGGACCAAATGTTATCGTCACGGGACAGACTTCACTGAAGCAGAAAAAACATAAGTTCCTGTGCAAGAAGTTAAACAAAGATTTCTCAATATGCTAAGTTCGTTCCTTGCGAATGCTGGCTGCACAACGATCTATGCCAAAGGAGATGCAGACATCATAATCGTCAAGAGAGCAATAGAGTCGGCGAAAGTTGTCAACAGTTTTGTTCTTGGTGATTATACAGATCTGTTAATCCTGCTGTTCTACCATGGTGAGACAATCGATAAGGGGTTGTTCTTGGAACCTGAAATAAATGCCATCACCAAGAGCCACAGAGTGTGAAATATAAGTAAGACAAGGGAGATCTGGGGAGAGGAAATCTGTTCCAGATTTCTCTTTGTACATGCATTGCTTGGATGTGACACTACCTCGAGAGTTATTGGTATAAGCAAACCGGTAGCCCGAAAACAAGTCCAGAACAATGTTGATTTCAATGTTGACTAGAGGGCCCTAGTTTCTATCTATAATGGCAAGAAGGGTGAGGGCATAGATGTTCTGCGATACAAACGTTTCTGCGAGAAGGTGTCAAAAAGCAGCACATTCGTGGAGCCTCAGACCCTGCCAGCAACATCTGCTGCCACACAGTATATTTATTCTGCGAGTATACTTTCATATTAGGGCGTGGGAAGAGACTGCTGGAAACTTAAAACCAGAAGAATGGGGATGGGAACTCACTGATGGTCAGTTACTGCCAGCATAGACACATCTCCTCGCTACACCAGAGAAGTTGACCAAGATCTTTAGATATAACTGCAATACTGGGAGCAACATCAGCTGATGGACCTGCATCTGAATTCCCATTGACTGTTCATGGATGTGTGGAATGTGTAAAGGTGTGAGTTGTGCTAACTCAGCTCTGGTGGAGATGGATGACAGTGCCCCTGAATGATATGTAAGTGTATTCGTAATTTCAATCTGAAAATATGCCTATCATGATCACACACCATGAAAACGTGGGTTTAGATAATTGCCATATTTTAGCCGGAAACTTAGATGCACAAATTCAGTGAAAAATTAATTTTTCATCAGTAGCGGAAACTAATTTGCATATTATACAAATTACATTCATGATTTTATTCTGAAGAAATGCCTATCATGTTCATTGACCATGCATGAAGACATGGGTTTAGAAACTTGATCTGTGCCAATAGAGTATTTCTCAATGGTAGACTGTTGGACTTCTATGCTAGAGGTTCCGAGTGCGACCCCGTCCGGGATGGCCCGCGTTGAGTCCTTCGGCAAGGCACATTATCGCGGTTGCCTACTTTGGGGCACGATGTCGCCGTGTACTACGGCGTACTGCACATCGACGGTTCACATGACTTCAACCACTTTAACCCTGCTTGAGCCGAGCTTGAACAGAGTTAGAATGTTAGTAAGCTGACAGTTTCTCGTCGATGCTCGGTTGTTCTCTCCGGGAACTCCGGCTTCATCCACCCGTAAAATTGTCACGGTCACGGTTAGCCATTGTGCATATGTATGTGACCTTAAACACCAATAAATAAATAAATAAATAAATAAATAAATAAATAAATAAATAAATAAATAAATAATAGAGTATTTAGATGCAAAGTTAAAATGAAAATTTGAATTGTCTATGAATGCGGGAGATAATTTGCATAATATGCAAATTATGCCAATTTCCCCTGCTAGGATTTTTAGTATGATGTTTTTGACACCTTACAGAAATGCTCTGCAGTGGAATCAATTCTTTTGCAATTAGTGGTGGTTGGAGGTACTATTTTGATTGGATTGTATGAGGCTGTTTTCCAATTCTGTGAAATTAGGCCTAAGCAGAATGTATATTGAGTCATTCCGCTCAGGTTTGCTTCCCAGTACTGCACAGTACACATCCCCAAGGCAAACACTTTAGCTTTTTAGATTAACTTTTACCCGTTCCAATTTCTTTAGATATCTCGGCCGAAGTACTGTCATCTGCCACATCTGTAACCAACGAAGGTTTTAAATTATCCTTTTCCTCCCCTTTTCTGTCCTTCAGTCTCTACAATTTTTTTTTCTTTGTAGTTTAGTTTCATACTTTTAACGTTTTCGCACAGTTTCGAATTTAGTGATCACATACAATAATAACAACATAATAACACTTTGGCCGGCCGCTGATTTGTAGCGGTTCTACGGTTTGATGGCCTTGGTTGTCCTGTTCTGCCAATTGCCGCTCTATTCCCACGCCTCTTCTCTCCTCTCCTCCCAACACTCGGAGTCGAACTGCTTGTTGACATCCCAGGTCCCATTTTCCCAATCTGTCCGATAAGCACACTAACCCTCTTCTTTGTGCCACCCACAAACCACATATGCTTCATTCTCCCATCCCACCTGCCCATTATACTCTCAGTAAATCTTATTCTGTTAGACTGGTACTTTGGAAATTCTAATAGAAAGTGTTCCAGGGTCTCCACTATGCCTAAATTACACATTTGTCGCTCCTTTTCACTGTCTTTCCCAATAGTTTCCCTTAGCTCCCGCGACCTCTGTTTCAACAACAGTGCCCCCCACCCCACCCAAAGGTGCCATCAAAGTTCTCTTCAAAGCCTGTCTTCTCTTTATCACACAAGCCACCCAAAGGTCTCTTTGGTTTGATGCCCTCTCGTCATTTAAGGTTACAACCCCCCTTGACTCTTTCTGTGACGAATTTCCCCCCTGGGTTATCTCTACTTCTAAGTCCGAAACACCCACTGAATAGTTCTCAATAAACTCCCCCACTCGGTCTATCCACCCTGTCTTTATGTTTGAATTCCAAATGTTCTGGAACATTAATTTACACCATCGGTTGTCGACAAAGTTTCATAAAGTCTATCCTGTCCTTAATCCTCATCCACCCAAGCTCACCCCTTATTGCTTCTAGTGCTGCGGCATTACTCGACCCCGTTATCCATCGGCTTGTATGGTTTCGAAGCTCTTTACAGCCATTTAGTTTAGAAGTATCACTTGCGTACTATATGCTGTGCTTGGCACAGCCCGGTCATTCTAAACACCGAGGGATACTTAGATATACCGAAGGATACCGAGGTGAAGGAAAATAGGGGCGGGGTTGGGGTAAAAAGTGTATGGGTGGTGTGTTACGAGTATATAAATAGATTTAGGCAGTATGAAATTACACTCAAACAGGCCTCCAACCAAAGTGGCCTCCACAATTTCGCCCATACCGCCTCCGCAATTTTACCCAAACCGGCCTCCGCGCATTTTTAACCGCACTCGCCTATTAGTATGTTTTAACGACATTGTAGCAAAATTTAAATAATAAAAATTGTGAGAGAAAATGTTGACCTGCCTCCTTTTCCGAAAATTTTATCCACAAACCGGTACAGAAAATCCAATAATTATCCATTTGAAAATATCCAAAACACAACTTGTCGTTTCTAAATCCCTAAAAAGTTACTGACACATTAACAAGAAGGTACTATCAAATCCGTGTGCTGATTGGTTACGATTTTTCAAACAAGCTATCCCAAAACAAACTGGTATTATTCAGAGTGAATGCTGATTGGTTACCCTCTTTCAAAAACGCATTCATTAAATCTTGACGTGATCTGGCGCCTCTGATTGTCAAACCAACATGTCATGCAAATATCAAACGAAAATGGAACAAACATTTGCTTTTTTTAAAATGTCTTTGTGATTAACATTAACAGGACTTCAAAGGGTGCTTTGTAGAAACCCACTGAAATCATAGCTTTTGCCACAAACAATCGACTAAAATATTTTTTGTCTGTTTTTGTTCTTGAGGCTTTTTACGATACTATAATGGAAAAAAACCCTCCAAGACAAACTCTGCCGTCTGTCGCAGTTTTAATTAGGAAAAATTAGATTGAACATTAAATTACTGTGTTGATAAATGTATGTCCATAATTTAAAAAAAAGTCTGTGTTTTTCTTTTTCCCGTAAGTAAAATTCTTAGAGGCCGGTTTGGATAAAACTGTGGCGAACGTTTAGGGTAAAATTCTGGAGGCCGGTTTTAGGTAAAATGTAGAGGCCGGTTTGGGTAAAAATGTTGGAGACCGCTTTGGATGTAATCGGCAGTATGTGCATGGGTTTAATGTCATTTTTGAGAAGTACGGGCACTAATGTAATAGCGTTCCCTGAAAAATCTTCGTATCGGTATTTAATACGTAGCTTGGTAATTAGTGTTTACATCGGCTGCACCGCAGTAGTATGTCTCGTAGGTTTCGGGTATAGTTTGGATGATCTCATGAATAATCTCATGTGACGTCATATTTACGTGACCCAGTGGCGCCATGTTGTGTTGTCATGGTAACCCGTAAGATCGGCCTTGGTGTGACGTCATCCCTATAGTGATGCGTGATGTTAGTGCGGATGCGCAACGCGTGTTGTTAGAGTGATACGTGTTTCCGTTGTCCATTTTGTTTACTGGAGACCGCCATCTTTGTTTCTATGGTAGCACGTGGTTGCTATGTTACCCAAAGGTTTCTTATAGGACGTGGGTATGTTCGGAGGGTATGTTCCTTTGTACAAGAGTAATTTTCCGATTCATAGAATTACCACAAGCAACCCGACAATTCCTCCAAATCACCAAAAGCGACTTTATTTACTACGGATTCCCCCAGAATCCTTTTTAGAACCGCCATACCATGGTACCGAGAGCCCCCCCCCCCCCCCTCCGGTACCGAGGGGGGGGGGGGCAAGGGTAAGTTCAATTGAACTAGAGTAGTTTCTGGTTCGGATTTTCCCCAGAATCCATATTTACTTCGTAGAATTACCACAAAAAAAAACATACTTGTGTACTTGGCTCTCATTTCCCGGTAAATTCTCGGTTTCTACCTATGTATCTACAAGCTATGTTATGACTACCCCCATCTCCTTATAAAGTATTCCGAAGCCCCTAGACGTGTTTATCGTCTATTTGTACACATTACATGTAGCACAAAAGCACATGCTGGATGTGCCAATATGTGCTTATGTGGAAAGGCACATTGTGACACATTGTTCAATAGCACATAGGCACATGCTGGATGTGCCAATATGTGCTTATGTGAAAACGCACAATGTGATACGACTAAAAAGGGATTCTATAACCACCGACGTTTCCCCCAAAAAGGGATTCCATAGCCATAGGCGTTTTCCAAAAAAGGATTCCAAAAAAGGGATTCCATAAGAGGGATCCCAAGCTCTTATACAGGTAGTCTTGCCATCTTATCTTCAACTATCTGTCCTTTGTCCTATGATTTGGCTCTATTTTAGTAAAACATAGTATAGTTTTGTACCATTCTTGTGCCATTACTACCTTGTTCCATAAGTATTCAGACGACCTGTTTATGTCATGTGTGCACATTATATGTAGCACATAGGCACATACTGAATGTGCTGATATGTGCTTATGTGCATGCTTATGTGAAATGCACAATGTATCACATTGTGCACTAGAACATAGGCACATACGATAGAAAAGGGGTGCCGAACGCCAGAAGTTTTTAAAAAAAAAAAATGGGATTCCATTGAACTTTGGTGTTTTGGTGGATTGTGGGTTATTACACATTGTGTCACAATATGTACACATTACCTGCAGCACATTAGCACATGCTGTATTTGCCGATGTATGTTTATGTGAAAATGCACAATGTGACACATTGTGCAATAACACATAGGCAGATACGGACATTTGAGGATACCTATGGTCTGGTATTGTATTATTAGAGGATACCCGTTGTAGAAACCTTACATCCGGGTACTTCATGCTACATCAGGGTTCTTCCCTTGGGATAGTAGATAAAAACAAACAACAGTATATAACATTTCATTCATTTTTATTCGAGTATACAGTTTATAATTCAACTTCTCAAGGCAGCATTTTCGTCTTTGTAGTTCTTCTGTCTTCTTCCTAACCATCTCATCTTCTTGTGGGTTGGAGCTTCTACCCATTGTCTGGCTAGGTTCTTGATAAAACACGTTCCCTGACCACCAGCTGGTAACTTGGCTTTGTTGGTTGCTTTAATTTCCTGTCTGACATCTTTCTTCTCTTTTTGGGTTCATCTGTCTTGTGTTTTAGCTGTTTCATAGTGGTAACCTGGTTCTTGTTTTGATTTTCTTCAGTCTTCTGAATATCATTCTTAGCTTGAGTAGTAACTTCATTCGTAGTTTGAGTGGAAACATCGTTCTTGATGGAATTTATCACCTTTCTCTTGTTCTCAGACTGATTCGTAACTTCATTCTCGTTTTGGTCATTCTTTGAATCTTCATTCGTAGTTTGAGTAGTAACTTCAGGCTTCTTCGTAGTGGTAACTTTGTTCTCAATGGGATATGGCATCGCTCTTTTTTCTTCAAACTGTTTCGTAATTTGAGTAGTACCTTCATTCTTGTTTGCAGTGGAAGTATCAGGCAGTTATTCTGTTTTTATTCTCTTGTTTACTAATCGGCCAGTATCCAAACATCTTTGTTTCTTTCCACCAACACCTGTGTGCTTGTCTACATTTTTTTCTCTTGGCTCCATCTACAACACGATTCACTTGAGCCAGTTCTTCCGAATCCAGCACCATTCTTGAAGATCTGTATGTGTAAGTCACCTTTGAATCTGAGCACTGTTGTTGACACAGACATCTTCACTCTTCGACGTTCAAAATCGGAAATGAGTTTATTTTCATACACTAACACTCCTTTTATTTTTTGTTCTCTCTAATCGTCTTCTTCTTCATCATCTTCTACTCTGAATGAGTACTTTGACATAAGGTTGCCGAACAGAAATCTTCGCTTTACCAAGGCATATTTCTGGGATTCTTCAAAGTTCAAGTCTTCTTCTTCACGAAGACGCTGGGCTGTTTCTTAAATTTTCTTGTGTATTGGGCTGTTGCAAAGCGTTCTAATGTACACTATGGTATTAATGTATTTCGCACTAATGGCTTCTCTGACACTCTTTTGAAGTGCTCTATATGCTGTTTCAACTGCATCTTCTCTATCCATTACATTCTCGATATACTGTTCAATGAGGTTGTCAAAATCGTCTTGGAATTTGTCATAGACCCTTTGAACGATAGTTCCCATCATCGAAACGTCTTCTTCCTCTTCTTCTTCTTGTGACGCATTGTGTATTTTCACATAAGCTCATATCAGCACATCCAGCATGTGTCCATGTGCTACATATAATGTGCACACATGACATAAACAGGTCGACGGAATACTTATGGGACAAGGTAGCAATGGCACAAGAATGGTAAAAAATATACTATTTTTGGAGTAAAATAGAGCCAAATCATTGGACAGATAGTTGGAAATAAGATGGTAAGACTACCTGTATAGGAGCTTGGAGTCCCACTTACGGAATCCCTTTTTGGAATCCCTATGGAATCCATTTTTGGGGAAACGTCGGTGGTTATAGAATTCCTTTTTAGTCGTATGTGCCTATGTGCTAGTACACAATGTGTCACATTGTGCGTTTTCATATAAGCACATATTGGCACATCCAGCATGTGCCCATGTACTAGTGCACAATATGTCACATTGTGCCTTTTCACACAAGCACATATTGGAACATCCAGCATGTGCTTTTGTGCTACCTGTAATGTGCACAATAGAAGATAAACACGTCTAGGGAAGGAAGTCAGAGTAAATAGAACAAAGAAGTCATAATATAGCTTGTAGATGCATTGGTAGAAACCAAGAATTTACTGGGAAATCAGAGTCAAGTAAACAATTATGGAGTTGTTTGTGGTAATTCTACGAAGTAAATATGGATTCTGGGGAAAATCCGAACCAGAAAAACTACTCTAGTTTACTCGAACTTACCCCTGGGGCTTCCTCGGTACCGGGGGTGGGGGGTGGGGTGGGGTGGGGGGGGGGGGGCTCTCGGTACCATGGTATGGCGGTTCTAAAAAGGATTCTGGGGGAATCCGAAATAAATAAAGTCTTTTTGGTGATTTGGAGGGATTGTCGGGTTGTTTGTGGTAATTCTTGGAATTGCGAAATTACTCTTGTACAAAGGAACATACCCTCCGAACATCCCCTGTCCTATAAGAAACCTTTGAGTAACATGACAACCATGTGCAACCATAGAAACCATGGTGGCGGCCTCCAGTATACAAAATGGACGACGGAAACACGTGTCACCCTAACAAAACGCAATGCGCATGCGCACTAACACCACGCATCACTATGGGAATAATGTCATAACATGGCCGCTCTCACGGGTTACCACGACAACACAACATGGCGCCACTGAGTCACGTGACTATGACGTCACATGAGATCATCCATGAGATCATCCAAACTATGGGGGTGCGGTAACCGGTTCTCGTCGGATCACCGACGTTAAGCAACGTCGAGCCTGGTTAGTTCTCGGATGGGTGACCGTCTGAGCGAGCGATTCGGACTCCCGCGTTGTGTCCTTGGGCAAGGCACTTAACCCCGATTGTCCTCACGGGGGCACGATGACGCCGTGTACTAAGGCGTACTGCACGTCGATGGTGCGCATGTCCTCAAACAATCTAACCCTGCCTGTGCTGCAGTGTGGAGTTGTGATGTTGGGGAGCTGGTAGCTGCTTGTCGTTGCTCGGTGGTTTTCTTCGGGCTTCCCCCACCCGTAAAACTCACGGTCACGATTAGTGATTGTGCATAAATATGTGACCTTAAACACCAATAAATAAATAAAAAATAATCCAAACTATACCCGAAACGGCTCTTGGATAACTCGTGCCCTGGACGATTCGTAGCTTGGACAATTCGTACCACAATTAGGGGGTACGAATTGTCTCGACAAAAGGTACGAATAGAGTCAGTAAAAGGGACGAATTGTCTCCTTTATTCGTACTTGTAAGTTGTCTCGTGTAAGTGTAGTGTCGTATTAACTCTAGGCTTCTAGGTACTGCGGGGGGCCCTCCAGCACTTCAACCTTTCACTCCACTGCAGCTGACAAGTTGACCCTGGTACGGTAGGCCCTATTTCCATTTTGCGGGTTTCTAAATACATATGTACATGTATCACTACGGCGCAGAGTGTAAAGTGCCTTTAACCATTGAAGCCCTAAGGCGCTGGTATCAGTTCCTCAGCAAAAAAAAAAAAAAAAAAAAAAATGGCGGACCCCCTGTCTCTGTGAGCCCCTAGGCTTCAGCCTAGTCAGCCTTGTGAATAATACGGCCTTGTGTAAGCGTACTAACCGTCTCATGAATTAACCATTTAAATGCTTTACTTACTGTTAAACCACGAGAATCACAAAACTTAGAATTTGTGGTGAATATTTTTCTTTAGCGCATTTTCATGTAGCTCATTTATTTACATTTTTTTAATGAAGCTACAATAATTAGTTAATTTGATAAATAATTTTATGACGCCCGAAATAACAAGTAACAGAGCTTGCTGTCTTAATGATTTAATTAATTTAATTCAAGTCTCCTTCAACTGAGCATTTTCCTTTTGCCGCACTAAAGTTGAATCTTTTATGTGTGTCTACTTGCTTTTTACTTTTAGTCATGAAATCTGATATTTTGTGTCTTTCGAAAATAATAGAAATGACATCGCCGTTTTTATTTTTTGTTCAAATTTCCCAACCCCCATAGATCTCCATGTATATTTTTCAGAGGGGGTTAATTCTGCAGGGTATAAATTTGCAGAAGAGGGTACGAATTGTTCAGAGGGGTACGAACTGTCGGATACTGTCCAGAGGCGGGTTAAAAATCTTCCAGACAGAATGTACGAATTGTCCAGGGAAAAGGTACGAATTGTCCAGACATCGGGGTACGAATCGTCCTGCAAAAGGTACGAATTGTCCAGGGCACGATCGTCCAGGGTACGAGTTGTCCAACCCCCCCCCCACCCCCCCCCCCCCCACCCCTCGAAACAAACAAGACATACTACTCACCGCAGTTAGCGGCATTGTGAATTGTTAGTCTAATTGTGACTTGTTAATTTGTTTTGTGGCTGTCGGCGATTGTCTTCTTTGCTATGACAGTAGAATTGTTATGGCACAATATCGTTACAACAGGAAGTGGTTTTGGGTTGTGGTCACGTTTCACGAGCCAACGGTGTGAAAAACCTTGCCGTAAGACAAGAGACGTGGCCAGCACTCCCCGCTGACCAACAGGACCGACGAATTAAAAGGTTACTAACTTACGTTTCCGACAATTCTAAAAATCAAACTTCAGTTGACGGACGTTTGACTGCACATTAAAACGGCAACAGCAAAAAAAAAAAAAAAATGGTCAGGTAAAGAGGGTGACAACCTCGAGAACAAGAAGTGTCAACAAAAAACCACTTCTAAATTACTGAAGCTGTTGACACTGAGCCGAAATAGCCAATTATATTTATTTATTTATTGATGTTTAAGGTCACATATATTTCTGCACAATGGCTAATCATGACCATGATAGTTTTACAGGTGGAGGAAGCCGGAGTACCCGGAGAGAACCACCGAGCAACTGTCAGCTCCCCAACATACCATCTCCACAGAAGCGCAGGGTTAGCATTGGTTGAAGACAGGTGTACCATCGACGTGCAGTACGCCTTAGTACACAACGCCACCGTGACCCCACGTGGGCAATGGGGGTGAAGTGTCTTGCCCAAGGACACAACGCGGTTGCCGCAGGTGGGATTCGAACCGAGGACCTCTCGGCTTGCAGCCTACACCTCTACCTACTGAGCCACCCCCCCCCCCCCCCAGCCGAAATAGTCCAAAATATACTGTATATAAATATACTAAATACAAGCTGTAGCTTTGGGTGTATCGGGCACAGCCGAGCGGTACTTATCACAGTACGCCACAAAAGCCCAATAACGGCATAAAGCCAACAATAGGCCAAAACAAAGCAAAAAATAAATAAATAAATAAATAAATAAAAAATACCAAACTTTAGAGCTGCCAGAACTGTAAAATGTTCTGTCGGCCAAAAGCCCGGAAAAAGCTCATGGGAGTTTTAATTTTATCAATTAGGGCCTATTGCTGTGGTCTGTGTTGTGATATCCATTCAGCACTTACACACTTCATTCGTGCACGCCGATGTGGCCATGTAATAAGCCAATTTCGAAACTGCCATCTTTGGACTTTAATCTATGCAAGGTCACAGGTCGCGAGGTGTAAACAGTGCGATTGCATTGCTAACCAAGCGTTTTCTTGGAATGTTTATACCTCGCAACCTGTGACCTTGCATAGATTAAAAGCCAAGATGGCAGTTTCGAAATTGGCTTATTACCAAGCTACCTACGAAATATCGAGGGGCAATTTTCGGCGACGACTCGGTCCGTATATGTTGCATTTATTCGGAAGAATCAACGATACTGGTTCAAAGGACAAAATTATGTGTTTGTTCGTATCTCTCAACCTTTCAAACGATCCTTTCTTACTGATTTTACTTCACTAGGACCCGATACACCCACCATTTCCCAAACAGTTACAGTGACTTCCGACCTCTGCAACTTTGGACCAAGTAACTTCGGCCTATTTTATTGACTTCGGACCAAAAATCTGTTGGTGACTTCGGACCTCTCAAAGTTATTTCGGACCACAATTTTATTTTTCAAAAAGTGATTAGGTTCTTTCAATTTTATTTTTGAAAACTCCAAAAATTACTAAACTATAATTATTAATAGTCATACTTTGTTCATACAGGTTAACATTTTATTCAATCCGTAATGATTATACACTACGAGGACAGTGGATTTGCATCGAAACACCGTGGAAGAGATTCGCCACCCAACATAAATTTTGGAGGAAAAATATAATAACCGTCATCAAATTTTCTGTCCATGGACCTTGTTTCTATTTAAATTGATACGTATATTTACTCAAGAATAAACTGATTTAGATTAATACTTGTTGGTTGTCATTTCATCCCCCTTTAGCCACGATTCTATAATAGGGGGTGCCCTAGCCAGTTGGGGAGGGGAGGCAAAGATGATATTTGAAAGGCCGTTGTGTGGGTTTTGGGAGCCACCCTTAGCCCTCACTCGGACCCACTGGTCGTTGCCCTCTCCTCCAACGTCCTCTTCTCTTCAGGGAAATGGGAGGATGGGGCAACGACCAGAGGATCATAGTAAGGACAAGCCCCCCCCCCCCCCCCGAGAACATTTTGTAAAATTTAATGCTCTAAGAGCGAATCTGAGTCATTAGTAGTAGCCTGTGTATCCCCTATGTTATATATATTGTAGGCCATTTTAGGACTCCATATTGTGTTAAAGTTGCATTGGGCTAATGTTTTGTGGGGCAGCGAAAATTTTAGGGGGGGGGGGGGGTGCGCAAAGAGCCACTGCTGTGAATTCATACACTAGGTCGAAATCACCCTGGGAGGACTGAAATATCTCTCAGTATGCACAAACCACTTGGCAAAACTGAGGGCCGAAGTCAGGTCCGAAGTTACTTTTGATAGGTCCGAAATTACTTTTTTGGGTGCAAACTTACCAGACTGGACCGAAGTCATTTTGGTCCGAAGTTGCACAGGTCCGAAGTCACCCGATCCCTTACCAAATTGTTTTTACCACGAAAACCTTATTGAAATCTTTTCTCCATATCAGATTCGCCCTAATGTTAAAATTTACCCCCAAATACACGTTCGTAATCACTTTTTCCTCTTACCAGAAGTTTGCCGCTACCTCCTGGAATGGCGCGGTGGCATTGCGGTAACCGGTTCTCGACAGATCATCGAAGCGAAGCCACGTCGCGCCCGGTCAGTCCGGGATCGGGATGGTTCGTCCTTGAGACGTTTCAGCCCTGGGACGTTTCGGCCTTAAGACGTTTCGGCCTGGGACGTTTCGGTCTGGGATGTTTCGGCCTCGTAGAAAGAGGGTGGGGAGACAACGTAAATAAAAAAGATTCAGCCGAAGAATGCTCTGACAATGTGTGTACACTGATTTTCTGCCTGACAAAACACATACATGTGCAGCGAAATCGAGCCTTCTTCGAACGGAGTGGATTAATAAATAAAAAAAAATTCTGTCTCTATAAATTGCTTAGATTTATGTGAATTAGTGAAAAATAATCTACGCCTCATACAACAAAGCGACGCCAGAAGAGAAATTGTTATTATGAGATAATATCTGCTGGCGAAAATGACCTATTGTTCCATCTTTCCCTGGGCTTATGCCATTAGTTACTAATTCTTGGCATCACTGACTGCAGTGAAAACAAGTCGTTGTTCTCGCATTATACTCATTTCATCAATTATTCCATTGGTTGATTATCTATATTATCAACACGGAAAGTTGTTTGCCAGTGTTTGGGGACACGTGTTAATACCAGTTTATTAAATCTGAAAAGGTGTAAGAAACCAATTCATCCCGAAAGTTTAATAATTTGCGTATATTCGTTGAAAACACCGAAGTGAAGCCTTTTCAGTGAATATTTACGTGAAATTATTGAGACAAATTTAGATAACAGTTAATGCTACAGACTGATCTAGCAATATATTAAATTAAACGAAATCTGGTAAAACATGTAATAATTTTACGTTTATTCGTGGCCACGTGCTTATTGTCACTTTACTTGACGCTTTTCACGCAAGCAGTCACCACCAATGGGTTAAACTCCCCTTTACGTTTGTGTCAGTAATAATAATAACTCTTTGACCAGCCGCTGATTTGTCGCGGTCCTCATAAGAGAAGGCCATCATTCCCCCTGCACCCCACCCCCTCTTCCCCTCCTCTCTTCCCAGCATTCAGATATAAACTGCTTAATAGTGTCCCTCACTTCCCCTTTTTCAATTTCTTCAATAAGCATTCCTACCCTCTCCCTCGTGTCCCCCTTCAGCCATCTATCCTTTGTTTCTTCACCCCACTTCTGCATTATTCTTCCAGTAAATTTTATTCTATGAGGTATATACTGTGGGCATTCCAAGAGAAAATGTTCCAGGGTCTCCACTACTCCAGAGTGGCACATTTGGCATCCCTTTTCCCCATCTCTCCCAATTTTTCCCCGCAGCTCCAGTGATCTTGATCTCAGTTTGAACAGCAGTGACCCTCCAAAGGTGCCATCTAGGTACTTCTCAAAAGCTGGCTTTTCTTTATATTGTAACCCCTGCAGTGATCTTTTTACGCTAACCCCTGCTCGCCAGTTTCGATTGCAATCTTCCATGACTCTCTCTTTGACAAACCTTTTGCCTTCTTTCATTCCTACTTCTATGTTTGTGACCTCTATAGAGTAATTGTCCATTAGTTCCCTCACATGTTTTGACCACCCCGTTTCTATATTAGAATTCCAAATGGTATCGAGCATCAATTTGCACCACCGGTTGTCAGGCAGGTTTCTCAAGTAGTTAAAGTAACACAGTTTTCCCAAATCTACCCTGTCCTTGATTTTCATCCACCCAAGCTCCCCCCTTACTGCTTCCAAAGCTGCAGCATTACTCGACCCTGTTATCCATCTGCCGGCATCATTTTGAGTATTTTCCAACTTCTTAGTAACGGTTTGGTTTAATGGAATCACGTCCGTGCCATACGTTATACTTGGTAAACCCACCCTCTCCCACAGTGTTTTCCCCACAAAGACCTTGTTGAAACTATTTTTCCCTAAAAGTTTTAGTTGGTTCAGAATTCTTTTCCCCTTCAGAATCAGTTTGGCTGAGTAATTTCTGTACACCCCTCTTCCCGTTATATTTATGCTTACCCCTAGATACTCATACTCTCCCGTTTCTCCTACAGTGATTTGTTTGCTTTCCCCTTCGGGGATTGAGAACTCCCCCACTCTCCATCTCTTCGTCATATCTACCTTGCGTCCAACGGGTATTACCTTGCTTTTATTTTCATTTAGTTCGAGCCGCCAAGTGTTCCCATATCTACCAACAATTTCCAGCAGTTTCTCTAGCCCCTGTTCAGTTCTAGACATTAACACCATGTCGTCCGCAAAGAATAAGCCTGGTATCTTTATGTCTCCAACATTTACCCCCTCCGCACTCTGAATTAGTTCGTCCCCTAAATCTTTAACATACAATGCAAACAAAATCGGTGAAAAGATACACCCCTGCTTGAGGCCTATATCCATAGGGACTCGTTTTGTAGTGATACTCCCTAGACTGAGTTGGCTTTGCACATATGTATACAGTGCTTTCATGATTCCCACAAAGTCACCCCCCAGTCCGATGCCCTCGAGCTTTCGCCACATACCTTCCCTCCACACTCGGTCGTACGCTTTTTTCACATCTAGAAATGCCAGAAACATCTTTTTCTTTTCAGCCTTTGTTGATTCTATCAGTTGGGTGAGTGTAAATAGGTGATCAGTGACTCTTCGTCCTTTCCTGAAACCATTTTGAATTTCTCCTAAAAAACCTTTCTCTTCTATAACTTCCTCTAGTCTACCGTATATGACCTTACAGAATACTTTTCCGATGTTACTACTAACTGATATCCCCCTATAGTTATCTAGAACTTCCTTATCCCCCTTTTTGTGTATGAACGACACCTTACTTTCCCTCCACTCTCTGGGGACCTCTTGCTTTCGCAGAGCCAGGTTGAAAAGGTTTGTCAGGACTTCAATAAGTGCCTCCCCTCCATTTTTGAGGAATTCGTTCGGAATTTCATCAGTCCCTCCCGCTTTACCATTTTTTAATTTCGAGACCACGTTCCGCACTTCTTCTGCCGTTATTTCGCTACATACACGATTGGATAGGTTCTCCTCCACCAGTGTATTTCTTTTTGGTGGGGACCCACTGCCCCATCGCCTATCGTTTATCTTTTCCCAGTGCTTGACTAACTCTGAAGCGATACGGCCTTTATCTTCTGTACTTTCCCCATCCACTTTGATACTCTGCACACTACTTTTCCCCCGTTTATTTACCCAGTTCCAAAATACGTTTGAGCTCGAACCCCCCGTTTTCTTTATTGTTCTGGCAAGACTGCAATTGCGCTCCTTCCTATTATTATCCTTTATCTCATTCACCTTTTTCCGTGCCAGTTCATATTCTCCTTTCATTAGTCTCGTGTCATTGTTATCCACCCCTTTAAGCTTCCTACTTCTTCTGTAAGCAGCGCATTTTACCTTCCTTTCTTTTATAGCCTTTTTCAGTCCCTCGTTAACCCTGTATCCAAGCTCTCTCGTTGGGACCCTCACCCTTCCTATACACTCCTTCCCTGCCTCTGTTAGGCTATTTACTATGCCATCTGAAATACTCTGGACATTTGCATCCCTAGGTATACATTCAAGATTTGGTTTTAGTTTTTCCCGAAACTGCTTCCAGTCGGCTCCTTGTTTTAGTCCCCAAACTTCCTTGAAGGTATTTCTGTCTCTATTCGTCTTTTTGCCCATAATCTTAACTGTTATCAGGTTGTGATCACTACCCAAGTCATTTTTTCCCTCGTCATCTATTTCTACATCTATAACCTCCCTCCATACGCTAATGTCAGTGAGTATATAATCAATTATTGTTTTCTTATCGTTCCTCTCCCAGGTCCATTTACCCTTACATTTCGCATCCCTGTTCAGGATCTTTAAACCAAGCTCTTTTGATAGGTCCAACATCTTCCTCCCATTCGTGTTAATTTTCCTATCACCTCCCTGTATGCCCTCCTCCTTATCCCCGATGTGCCCATTGAAGTCCCCCATTAGGACAATACTGAACCCTCTGCTCCCAAGCTCTGTGATATTCGATCTAAGAGTTGTATATATTGAATCATTCCACTCGGGCTTACTTCCCTCCACTGCTAAGTATACAACACCAACGGCAACACTCCTGCTTCCTAACTTGATTTTTGCCCAGACTATTTCGTTGGATACTGGAATCTGAGTCCTTGCTTCTGTAAGATCTGTAATCAATGAGGGCTGTAATTCCTCTTTAGCGTAGATGCCAACACCCCCACCCCGTTTCTGACCCTCAGTTCTCCCAGCTCCTATCCACACGCAACCCTTCATCTGATCAACCCGCTCATCCCGTCGTATCCACGTCTCACTTAGACCCATTATATCGAAGTCTCCTTCGTCCATCATTGTTGATATTTCGCTTACTTTCTTGTGCAGACCCTGGATGTTGCAGTACCCAAACTTAATGAATCTTTGTTTTTTTGTCATCACTGGCACATTATTATAACCCTGGTATGTCCCTGTATTGTGCATGTTTGTTGTTCTTCCTATGTTCCCAGCATTTGTGCCACTCTGGGTTACCGGCTGTGGTCCCCTACCCCCCTTTTCTCCAAAAAAGGCCCAGCCACCTGTAAGATTTTTTGGCCCAACAGGTCTGTACCCATCCTACTTAAATGCAATCCGTCTCGCCCATACAACTCTCCTTGTCCCCAGAATGAATCCCAGTGGTCAATGAAATGTACTCCCAAGTCTTTGCAGTGCTCTCCCAGCTCCTCGTTTAGTGCCATAATCCGCGAGTTCCTCTCATTCCCACCACCCATAACGGGGAGCACCCCTGAAACGATGATCCGAGCATTCCTGCTAAGTAGCTTACTAATTAGGTCCTTGTATGTGTCCACCAAACGAACTGATTTCCTCTCCCTGATGTTATTGGACCCCACATGTAATACCACTACCGGATCAGGCCCCGACCCAGCTACAATACCGTCCACTCTATCCCTCAGGTCCTCCACTTTAGCCCCCGGAAAGCACAGAACTGTTCTATTTTTACTGTCCGGACCACAGACAACCTTGTCGATCCCCCGAACTATGCTACTTCCCGCAACCACCAACTTACTTTTGGACCTCGCCCTATTTATCTCCTCTGGTCTCCTATTGTTTACAGCGTCCTCCTCCTCTCCAACAGCCCCACTCGGAATCAATATCGGTATCGGTATCTTTGACCTAGGATTACTCCTATCCTTGTCCCTCCGTCTCTTTCCAGGCCCTGAGCTACCTGGACTACTCCCCTGATCTTCCCCCGGATCCCTCCTCCTTTTTCCTGGCCTAGACCCCAAGCTACTATCTGTTGCAACTACCTCCATCTCCTCCTCTGTCTCTTCCGAATCGAGCACATCAAATCTGTTTCTGGTGCTGCACTCCCCACTGCCTTTGGACTTTACACCCCTATCTACCTGCTTCTCTGGCCCCCCTTTCCTACCACTTTTGGTAGTCCACGCCAAACGCTTTACAGCATTGCTCCGGCCTGGGCCCCCCTCATCTGTCCTACGTACTTTTCTAGCAGCCCCCACCTCATCACCTACCTCATTCACATCAAAGGTTCTACCCCCATGTTTCCTCTTGGAACCACCGACAACCTTCCATCCTTCTCGGAAAGCCACTTTCACAGGCGTAACTCCAGACAGCCCCGCCCTACCAAGTTTTCCCTTCAGCTCAGCAATCTCCCCCTCAAACTTAACAATTGTCTCAAGTAGGCGGAGGATTTCCTGACAGTTTGCACATACCTCTCCATATCCCATCGAGCGACAGTCCCCATACATCATAGAACACTGTTTACAAACTTCAAGCCCAATATCGCCATCGGTGGCCCCACCAACCCGGCTCTGACCGACACCCCCAGTGACCTCTGTCTGCACACCAATACTTACTCCGTTGGCACCGTTGACCTGGACCGCGATATTACACGTATTTACCTCCATACTTACCTCCGTCAGTACAATGTTCATACAGGCAACGCTTACCATGCCCACGTATGGCTTGCCTTCTAAAACGTATGGCTTGCCTTCTAAAACAGGTAATGCCGTTTACCTAAATGCAAATTAGCTCCCTCAGCTTGTACTTCCTGTTCCTGATCCTACTCTCATATATGGCCACCGACTTGGCCCGCGACTGCTCCTATTCTAAATATGAGCTCTGTGGCTCCCCACATCACAACGTGCCTATACTTTCGCACCGATGCGGCACCTCCTCTAACCTATAGCATGGAACCTCCCCATCTACTCGCAACAACCTACAGCCTTACACACCTTCCGACTGGAATTGGCTGGAATGAATTGTTTGAGAAATTCCCCGATTTTTATTTAGATAGCCAGAACATTTATTCTCAGTTTAATCGCTTCTCCTGAACTTGGCCGCTCAGATCTTTCTTAATTTAATACTCGCTTTAAAGTTCCTTTGAAAGACTGGCACTTTGGTATCTTTTGACATTTCGGAGACAGGCTAGCTGCGTAATGTGGGTGTGTGTCCAGAACATATGCGATGTACTGTTTTCCACAACAACCGCCTATTAAGTGGTCATAATTACGTAGATAACAATTATGGGAGAGAGCTGCTTTGATCAGTTATCGGATTGCCCATGTGGCGTTCAACAAATGCGCCCTAATGGACATTAAATTTCATGCTTAATTACTAAAGTTTGAGTTATTGATTGCCGGTTCAAGTGACAAATCGGTTCTAGGGATCCGTCATTTACCTATTTTTACGTTTTATGTTTAACCCATTCAGAAAGATTATCGAAAAATATTTACACTTTTAAACAAGAAAATCGCAACTTTTAGCTATCACCTTGACATCGTTCTGATGCGACTTGATCGTGCTCGTCTGTAACTCTGTCATCTACTCTAATACTCTGTGGGTTACTACAGAACATACACTTCTATAAGTTTATGCAATGAAAACTTGCTGTCGGAAATGTCGCACGTGTTGAGATAATGATTTGCTCTGTAAGTTGCTGTCAGCACATATTGCTTTTGTGTTTTGATAATGATTTGCTTTGTATGTCTACTTTGTTGTGATAGTGAAATCTTAATTGTTTGGTTTGCAAGTAGCATTCAGTCAAAGAGATCAAAATATCTGTGCGCAATCTTATTGACAAGATCAGTTAATAGTGCTTTTTGTTTTTTCACTCTTTGTGCTCTAATTACTTGTTAATAGTAGACACCCGTGCTCAATGTAAATAGTTCGACAAGATCAGTTATTGTGCTTTTTGTTTGTTCGTCCCTGCGCTCGTATCAATCATTTACATCATCACACTTCTGACTTAAGAGCGTGCATACCTAATTAGCCATGGATTACCTGCCGAAGAAAATTAAGGACACTTTGACGGTGCTGGACGCCAGCTCGCTTCTTAACTGGGATGTCCATGTTGAGAGTGGCTGCGTTCAGCTCACCATTATGTATAAGATGAAACCCACCCCTGGGAGTGGTAGCACCTTTCGCGGGCCTGCTCGCTCTGGTCCACACCATAGGAATGGTAAGGGATTGAGTTCACCAACCACCACTGAAACAACAAAAGAAGCAGAGATAAAGAAACAAACAAAGAAGAAGAAATCGCCATCAACCAAACGCCGGGACACCAGGCGAACGGAGGCGTGGCTCGAAAGGAAGAGGACTGAGACCGGGAATCAGGAGATGGAAAAGGTGATCACTGTCAACTCACCTCCAAAACCCGTATCACCAATCCCAAGCCGTACCTCTTCACAAAAGAGGTCGGGGAGAGAGGAGAAGCAGGAAGAGGAGATAGAAGTCGCCCAATCCGTACCTGACTCTCCTATCAACTCAACCAATCCGGCCTCAAATCCATTTCAACCTCGGAGTCCGAGCATGAGCCTTCTGATGAAGACGATACTAGCCTGACGGTCTATATTGAAATGTTGGATGGACGTGCCATTGAGCGCTTCGGCGAACTCAAGCTTGAATTTGTCGGAACTGGGGATGATTATTTGGAATACCTTAAATCAACCCTGATGGAATGGGCTAAGGAAACCTACGACGTCCTCATCAACAAACCAGGTCACTTGGAAGCAGCAAGGATCCGCGACCCGTTCTTTCACAGATGGCTAAAACGCAAAAACTTAGAAACAACTGCTGCCAAGCCTTCGCCATCTCAGCGACCTCCTTCCAAGACAAAAATGAGTACGATATTCGTCCAATTTTGGGTACGACTTGACTGGTACGAGTTGCCGTGGTACGACTGCCCTGATACCAGGCACTTCACCCCGATTGTCCACATGGGGGCGCGATGTCGCCGTGCTCTAAGGCGTACTGTACGTCGGTGGTGCGCATGTCTTCAACCAATCTAACCCTGTCTGTGTCGCAGTGCGGAGTTACGATGCTGGGGAGATGGCAGCTGCTCGTCGTTGCGCGGTGGTTCTCTCCGGGTACTCCGACTTCCCCCACCCGTAAAACAGTCACCGACACGATATGACTTTGCTGTTAATGTGTCGTTAACCTTAAATTATAAAAAAAACTCCCGGAATACAGAACTCCCCACTCTCCACCTTCGACTTCGTCAGGGAGGTTGACTTCGTGTAAGTTCCACTTTACGGCCCATGGCTATAACTTCGCTTTGCTTTCATTTAGTTCGAGTCTCCATTTGTTCCCATATTCCCCACCAATTGCCAGCATTTTCGCTACGCCCCTCCCCCCCCCCCCCCCACAGTAAATTCCGTCTCTCCTGTTTCAGATCATTTCGAAATTGCAAACGTTGTTGTTGTCGTAATTATGTTTAGGCTAGTTTCTGCTCCTAATAGGCGGGATATTTTCCCGTAATCACATCCCAGTACACGTGACATGTTCTTTCCGATTGAATTGTCGAGATGGTGTGTACTGAAAATTCGAAGTCTGTTTAAAATCCATTGCCAGTTCACATTATTTTGATTTCATCGGCCTTTATTTTCAATCCCCCATCTTAAAATGAATGCTGAGATCTTAAGTTGTTGAATTTTTTATTCTTGAATAAATGTTTAATTGTGTTTGCATTACTTGTGAAAACATTTTGTCGCATATCATAATTTACTGTATTTCACATCCAGTGGGCAGGCCCGAGCACTTTTCATATTCCAGTGTGGGGGAGTAATTAAGGGGCTATATAAGTAATGGAATTTTGTTTATTTTGAAATTCTCACCTCTGATATTCCTTATATTCACATTAAATATATAGTTCAGCGATCTGAACGTAGTGGCTACCCCTCTACGTTCAGATTCTTCCCATTCAATCCTATAGAAAAAGTTCCCATCAAGTTTTTATGGGAACTCAAAACTCGAAATTAGGAATATATATCAAGCTTTCGCCCTTATTACCGGCTGCAATCGATAGTACACGTATTTCCTTACATTTGGGAAGAGTTTATTAATCCAAACTAGGTTTTATCCTTTAATTGTCGTCAATTGTGTACTCGTGAGGTGGCGACGGAGATTTCAAAATCGGCCATGTTGTTGTTTAAATATAAAACAGTAAAAACGATAACCCGGTAATGGCGCCGAAACGAATAGACCTTTTCATCGATGCAGAATAGGAAATTCGATCTCATTCGCGCAGAGGAGGCCATCAAACTCGGTCGCATTCGCACAGAGCAAATTATCAAACCCATTCTGCACAATTGCGATCGAATTTCCTATTCCGCATCGATGAAAAGGTCTATTCGTTTCGGCGCCATTACCGGGTTATCGTTTTTACTGTTTTATATTTAAACAACAACATGGCCAATTTTGAAATCTCCGTCGCCACCTCACGAGTACACAATTGACGACAATTAAAGGATAAAACCTAGTTTGGATTAATAAACTCTTCCCAAATGTAAGGAAATACGTGTACTATCGATTGCAGCCGGTAATAAGGGCGAAAGCTTGATATATATTCCTAATTTCGAGTTTTGAGTTCCCATAAAAACTTGATGGGAACTTTTTCTATAGGATTGAATGGGAAGAATCTGAACGTAGAGGGGCAGCCACTACGTTCAGATCGCTGAACTAATTAAATATACACAAATTATACATCAAAATGAAGGTTGAGGTGTATAAAGAACACGGGCGCCTGGAAACTCATGATATATAGCCAAATGCTTCAAAATAGCCCTATTAGCAACGTCTCTCTAAAATTCTAAATTGCATCATTAATGTAAAAAAAAAATATGGTAAAGCTGAAGAATAGGGGACTTCAACTTTTCTGTAAAAACAACGCATTTTTCTCACCTTTTTTTCTACATTTTCCTGTTACTAGTCATGTTTTCGATAAAGTGACTGAAAGATATTCATTTTTTACTAAGATTAGAGATAATTTAAATCCTTTTAATGTTACGGTGCCAGAGATTCTTCTGCATTCTTGCCATTTTGAAATGCGCGTTTACATAATTTTCGTTTTCTCTTTGGTAGGGTTGACACTCTAAATTTCAATCCACAAGAATCTGATTGTTTTTTAGCTTTTATTATAGGGCAGGTCATGACATTTACAAAACTGAAAACCTTTTCAAAATTGGACAACTGGTTGCAAAGTTATCTCCATTTTTATACCCCCAAAATGGGCCTTTTTTCCCGACACGCGAGTACGCAATTTACAGAATGTAACAACACCCTACATTCCAGGACCTATAACTTGTAAAAGTGAAGTGCAATAACAACTTGTGTTCTCTCTGTATATAAAATCCACTTTGCACATTATAATAAAGAAGGAATTACCTTTATAATGGACATATTTCTCTTTTTATAGGATCCAGAATATGGGGTCTCATTTTGTGGACTTAGTTTATTTTTCCTTTGTAACATCCTTATCGCAGCTCAAGTACCCATATATCTGATGTCAGTATGTAAAATTATCATCTCTAATTCCAGATATGTCCCTGTATTATCAATGTCCATACTTGATAAGAGTACATAAATCAAAACATTTCCTTTCAGTTGGACTTAACTTGATTTTTAGGGAGGTTGGAAAGGTAGGGGAAAGGCCAATGTGAAAAATACAGATATTTTTCGATGATTTTTCCTGAAATTGCAATTATTTTGTCTGTATCAGAATATAAAATGGCTTAACATCTCAGAACCAGTTTGCATTATGATAATATGATATGTGTCTTGAAAAATTACTGTTTAGAGTAATTTTACACAAAGTGTTTATATCCTTCTTAATATGACACTTTGTAGTGAAAAACGGCAATGTTAATTTGTAGCAGAGAGATAATATTGTAAATAACTCTAAAGTTGAACTATATTCTTGCAAGTTAGCCTTACGCATTTGTCTAGGTGACCGCTTTGAAGGAATGTGTGAGCATTAAATGTCACTGTGGGACTTTGTGTATTGTTTTAAGTTACTTTTAACAAGTAAATTGTGTCATTTTTGTGAAATTTAAAATATATGGATTTGGGCATGTTTTTACGCTCTACTGACAATAACTTGAGAAATGTGATGGATAGAAAATCAGGAAAAGTGGCATAAGATGGCCAAATGTATACTACAGATAATCATCAGTCCTTCGCGTGAGATGGGCGCTATTGCGCTCGCAAGTGCCCGTAATTTTAAAAAGACGAGCGCAAAAAATCGCGCCTGTCATCAAACAGTTCAACTTCACTTAAATTACACTCAACTCACAAGCATTGCCACGCTTCAAGTCTGAATGGACACCTATTTCGTTATTGTCCATTGGTTTATGGTAAAACGAAAACTGCTGTTATATGAACACCCCCCCCCCCCCCCCAACTCCATATCACCATCCGCTCCGCAAAAGGTCCGAATCGATATTGTCAGTGAAAACTTAAACATTTCCAGTTTCCTTTATTCACTGCGCATGTCATTATACATCCCCATTCATCCAGTAAACGAAACAGAAAGTACAAAACTAATTTAATCAGAATTTGCTTTAAAAATTCTCATAATTATCTTGTACATACGTTTCATTTTCAGATTTCGGGTTTTAATTCTCAATTTAATGAATAAAACAAACAGAAAACCAGTGTTGTTTTCATTTTTTGTACAGGTTACTCTCGAAGTTAAGTATGTCAATCAACATTGCAAACCACCCCCTTGAAAACAGACAAACATCGTCTGTTTAAAAATAGCTGTTTTTTTTAAATATCTACATTTATTACGAATCAACTAAATAGAACTTCACACAAAATCAATAAAAAAAAATCATAATATGGAGACCAGATAAAATTTACACAGCGGAATATGAATAACAAAATAGTTGCCTCCCTTGGCAAATATTCAAAAAATTGATTTTACACTGAAAGTCATAACTTCACATGTTGCAGAGCATGATGAAATGATAAATGAGCATGTTTTATTAAACCAATAAGTCATACATTATAAGGCTGGTTAAATTGTCATATAATTCTCAAATACCAGAGTTGTAATTATTTTTTATTTTTAATTACCACTTTCTCATTAATTTCTGAACACCCGTTTTCACACTGAGTTGTGCACGCTCAAAAGTGACAGTGTTCTTTCACAATGAGTTGTGCACTGCTCGAAAGTGGCAGTGTTCAATCAGTATCTCTGTGATGATGTTCAACCACTGTGAAAACTATAGATATCTAGATAGATATTTATTTATTTAGCAAATACACCAAAATCAAGGCAGATTGCACAATTTTTAAATGTATAATAATCATTTGTATATAGATAATAAAAACAAATAGCAATATTTCTTAAAATTTCTTAAAATAAACAAGTTGATTATCCCTGAAGAAGGTATATGTTATGGGTGTGTTTCAGACAACTATTGACAGCAGTCTGCACACTTATTTGAAACAAGTCACAGCTTCCAAAACGAGGTCGAGAAAAAAATAAGTCAATTTTGCTTGGGTTATATAATTTTTTAATAAAGACTTATTACACTGAACACAGACATAATGTATTACACAAAAACCTCAACTCCCAAAAATATACATAATACAGTATTACAGTTCTATTTGATACTGGGGTAAGTACAGTGTTGGCACTGTTGCAACAAGTCACCTGTTTTTCCATTTGATGCCTGTAAATTTGACGTCTCAAACAACTTGCGTCCAATTTGAAACTTGGGGGGGGGGGGGGGGGGAGAGGGGAGGGGAGGGCTTTGACACGAGTAGGGCACCCTGTTCATAAATCTGAAAAAGCGAGGGGTGGGCTTCGACACGGGTGAGTACGGTAGCTGTGTTTAAACACATCTGTCTCAAACAATTACATGCATAGTTGTGAAACTAAGGGGAATTTTGCGAGTGCAATTTGCACAAAATCGCGCTCGCAACACATTTTGCGAGTGCACTTTTTTGCACCCGTAAAATTTACTCACACGAAGGACTGGATAATACAATAACCAACTAAGAAGATCTTCTCATTAAAGACCATATATTCTGCTTTTCCCTACCCCTACCCCCTAAAATGTTGAGATTTGTATTCTCTCAAATAAATTTCATTTTCAGAGTGACAAGTTTGAAGATATTGATTGTGACCAACAATTTCTAACTAACATCCCTTCAGTCTGCATACTCTTTTAACAGGAATTACAACCAGCATGCTGAACAAAAATGGAGCCTGTAAAATTAAAAATATGTAATGTAGTAAATTCTCTTAAGGTAGAAGGAATGGGGAAAGGTTTTGGGAAATGGAGGCCTAAAATAGGTCCCAAGTATTCAGCATTATACATTCACAAGACTGTGAGACGGTATGTTGAAGTAACATTTTTTTGTACACTTATCAATATTATGTATACATTTAACTAATACAGTATGTGTTGGGTGTATTTTTTGTTGTTGCTAAAACACTTTTGAAGTGGATTTTCCACCCATGCAGTAACTCTAAAGTTCCACTAAAAAAGTTTCGGAAACTTAAGTATTTTGGAGATTGGCCTGAATGTCCTTGGGCTGGAACATGGATGCATCTACTTATGCTACTGTGCCTGTTCATAGATATTTACATTTATTGCACGCTTTGGAAACTACAATCCACTCTGGGTAATGAACATACTGTAACTAACACCCTGCAGATTGTTTCTTGAATAAACATTTCCTGTCAGTGTGGCAGGGATATGGGGGGGGGGAGGTGTGTTTGTTTTATTTATTTGTGTTTGTCACATATTTCTGCACAATGGCTTATCATGACCACAACAGTTTTACGGGTGGAGGAAGCTGGAGTACCTGGAGAGAACCACCAAGCAATGGGAAGCAACTTTCAGCTTCCCAACAAACATACTAACTCCACACAAGCAGGGTTAGGATTGGTTGAAGACAGGTGCACTATCGACGTGCAATATGCCTTAGTACACAACATCACCATGCCCCCATGTGGACAATGGGGGTGAAGGGTTTTGCCCAAAGGACACAACACAGTTGCAGCAGGTGGGATTCAAACCGAGGACCTCTCGGCTTGCAGCCTGCAACTCTACCAACTGAGCCACCGCATCCCCTGAGTGTTTGTTTTAATTGACACCTCTGGTATTGATATCTTGATTGTTTGAAAATTGTTATTTGTGGCCAGGGATTCATCTACCCTCTTTGGGAAAGGGCCTGGGACCCATGCATTTGGAAAATTCTCAACACGAAGGCGCCAATTTGGAATTGTTTTGGGGGAGAAGAAACATACAGAGCATAAGAAATATTACTTTCAATATGAACTGAGAACACTTACACTGTATGACTTTGCTGTTGTGTCAAGACAAGTCTTGGCAGTCTATACAGGCAGTGAAGACATGTCTAGAAAGATTCTCCGAATGTAACTTGCATCTAACGACAGCTTGTTTGGGCACTTGTTTGGTTGCAGAAAAATGTGCTCACTCTCAGAATTAGGCCTTTAAGGTTTAAAGAACCTGCTGTATTAGGCCTTTAAGGTTTAAAGAACCTGCTGTTTGCCCTAAATTTAGAAACTTGTGCTTCGGTAAGTTGCTTAAAATTGCTTAATGCTATCTGGGGGCTTCAGCTTGTGACCTCTCAGCAAGTTCAGGATACCAATAGTGAATTAAAATTTTGTTTGAAAGGGGAGTGAGCTTGAGAAATATTGGTTTCAATTGAGAAAACCATGCCCAAATACTTTTGGGAAAGGGGTCCACATTTGACCCTATAGACACCAAACAAATTCCTGGTGGCTCATAGGAGATATTTATTTTTGTAAAATACATCATCATTGCTATTTCTGTGCCCTCTTCATCTACCCTTATATGCAGTAACCACATCCTAACTTTCCTTGGACACATTCCACAAAACTATATTCTATGTATACAGTTAGTTATGCCATGCAGCAAGAACTCAATTTGGGTCTCAATAGTTTAAGCAAATTGACACCATAATTAATTTTTTAGGTGTTGGTATAAAACTACCCTTATATATTTGCTTGTAGATGGATGTTATTGTCCCCCTGACCCTTCGGGGGACTATTGTAATCAGCAGTGTCCGTCTGTCTGTCCGTGCGTGCGTGCGTCCGTCCGTCACACCCTTGTCCGGATGATAACTTTAGTTTGGATGATTTTACTGAAACTAAATTTGGTATGTGTCTTACTTGGGTGGAAATGCAGGTCAAGTTCGAAATTGGGCACGCTCCACTGATTTCTACTGGATTTATTCCCCTTTTTCGACTTAAAAAATACAGTTTTTGTGTTGTCCGGATGATAACTTAAGTTAGGATCATTTGATTGAAACGAAATTTAGTATGCCGCTTATTTGGGTGGAAATGCAGGTCAAGTTCGAAAATGGGCACGCTCCACTGATTTGTACTGGATTTATTCCCCTTTTTCGACTTAGAAAATACGGTTTTTGTGTTGTCCGGATGATAACTTTACTTTGGATCATTTGATTGAAACGAAACTAAGTATAATTGGTTGGAAATACAGGTAAAGTTAAAAAATGGCCATGCTCTGCGAACAAATTGCATCCTAACAGCTCTCTTGAATTTGCCATCTTGGTCGGGGGACCGGGGGCGTTGCCCTTTTTGATATTAGAAATTTAAATAAAAGACAATAAAATTTTTTGTTCAATCTTTTATTATATTGGGAATGAAGAATGAAGGATATGCGAGTATTGAATGACACAAAGGAGAGGGTTAGTATTTTTTTTTTCTTTCAGAAAGATTGGAAAGAATGATGTGCGCAGTGTTATCAGTTTGTTTCTGGGTGTTTGGAGGAGAGATGAAGTGTGGGGATAGGGATGCATTTGGGGGTACAGTGTTAATTAAGGCCTTCTAATGTTGAGTCTGCTTGCCATTGCTTACTAATTCTTACTGGGTACTCTGGCTTCCTCCACCCGTAGAACTGTCCTGAGACGAGGTTACCCTAGCTGTTGAAAGTGTCATTAAACCCCAAAAATAAGGCCTTCTAAACTGAGAACCATTACAAAACAGCGGCTGGCCAACAGGGCTTGATTTAATCTGAAAATTTTGAATAGCAATTTACTATTCACCCTGGAAAATTGATTAGCAGTTGATCCAAAAGCACTTGAAACTAATAAATCTTGAATAGCAAAATTCAGAAATTGGAGAGCAAAGTGCTATGCTAATCCAGTTAAATCGAGCCCTGCTGGCCAAAGTTTTATTACAGTGGAAACACATGAAACTGCCAATAAAAAAAAAATTGGTAAGGCTTTCTTTATTTTAAGTATTCTAACACACAAATTAATACATAGATGATGGACAGTGCTTTTCTTGGGGAACAGACAGGTCCTAACATTCCAAAAACATGTATGCTAGAGAATGAAAGTGTGGGGTATTGGAACTATATTGTTCCAGGTAGAAGCACAATCTACTGCTACACCAGTTACCCCCCCCCCCCCCCCCCCACAAGACCCTAGGATTTCCTATATGAGATTCTTGGCTCTCTGATGGGGGGGGGGGGGGGGGGGGATATTCCCCTCACAACACCACAAAAAATAAAGGAGTTTGCCCAGGCAGAGGATGTTCCCAACAATGTCCCTTTTAATATCCACTGCTCCCCAGCTATCAGTGAAAAACAAATGATATAAATACCCCCCCCCCCCCCCCTCCAGTCCAGAGTGAACACAAAATAATGAAAATATTAAAATAAGCTAAATCAACAAATGCTTCCCCAAAAGAAGTAAAAGCTGCCCCCCCCACCCCCCCCCCCCCCAAAAAAAAAAAAACAAAAACTTTTTAAAAAAAACAAAAAAAAAACAATTACTCGAAACTACTCCAGATGGAGGAGAGCATGAAAATTAAATAACTTCCACTTTCAGCAGAACTCGTAATTTTATCCTCCTAACCCCCTACCCAGATAGGACTGGCTACGCAACAAGACACTGGATTCAGTCGTCTAAAATGAATGTGAAAAAAATTGATCTCGCTCACACTCAAATTTATTTTTGATTATTCTGTACCCGAGAAAAAAATAACTCTTTCGTCGGATGACTCCCATGTAGTATTCAGAGTGTTGAACAACAAAGGTAATTTACCTTAAAATTAAGATTTTTAACTAACGAAGATTGGAATGAAAATAATGGCCAGTTCGCTCAAAAGTTCAGCTCAGGTGCTTGTTTATCATCGAAAAAGCATGTGTTGTTTGTTGACTTCTATCACAGTTGACATGTTTTATTCATTTTTTTTAGCATTATTTTTTTACAATTCTACATTTTAAATTAAACCCTGTTATGCGTGTTTCGCGAAAAAGGTGCGGGTCCCAAAATATTCCGATGAACTTGAAACTTGAAAGCCTCCGCCCGATATGGGAACGAAATTCGAAATCTTGAAAACGCACGTGGTCCGCAGGAAATTAAGGGAATATGGGTGGAGTTTTCAGCCAACAACCAAGACAATCAAATAAATGTGTTTTGATAACTTTTTTGAGTGTTTTACTATTTGCAATTATGGTGAATTGCAAGCCAAATTATTTCAGTTGTTTATTCATTTCCGTTACGAGAGGAAATTTGAATTTACTTGCACAAGCGAATGCTGCACTGTGCACGTGTTTATAAAATTACGTGCTCTCGTGGAGCGGAATTCTTGGAAGGCGGTTTATTTTTGTCACCGTTTTTTGACAAGTCATCGACTGGAAGATCCTAACATTAGCCAATCGACATCCAGTAATTCCGATAGGCTGGAATCTCCTCTATTTAAATATGTATGATACTTTTGCGTCCATTTATGGGTTAAAAAGTTATGCGCGATCAAAGTTTTCCTTTGAAAAATAAATCATGACCTAATTGAAAAATTCCAAAGTATCATGGACCGTTGTGAAGGTGAGAATATGATCTTTAAAATGATGGTACTTACGTTTTCCTGTGAAAAATATCTCCCAGTCGACAGCACCTTTAAAACGGTTGAAAAAAAGTTGCAAAGATTTTTTTTTTACTCGAAAATACGTGTTTTGCTTCGACTTTGACGTCGTCGTTCTTTTTAAATAATTTGCGTATCGATGTCATCCAATTCGTTTTAGGTGAAATGTGAACCCGTGAATAACCTACACCTTTTATCTGGTGCAAATATTTAAAAATAAATGAATAAGAGAAGTTTGAAAAGGCGTATATTTGCCATTTTTACGCAAATCAGAAAACTGCACAACGTTATCGTGACGTCCCTATCTTTGGCTGGCGATTGTAGGTCTGGGGTCAGTGTAGTGAAGGTTAGGGTTAGCTTACCGGTAAGCTAACCCTAGCCCTCACTACACTGACCCTAGATCATGTCGGGAACAGAACAAACAAGCGTACCAAAAACAACCAATACACAAAGCAGATGCCGAAAAACATCAAAAACATGGAGGAAAGATGAATGCGAATGTCACAAATAGCACAGGTTAAAAACGTTTGTTGGGCTGTTAAAATTGCCAGTAAAATTGAATAGCTTTCAGTCATTTTATCGAAAACATGACTAGTAATAGGAAAATGTAGAAAAAAGGTGTGAAAAATGCATAGTTTTAACGTAAATGGAAAAGTCCCCTATTCTTCAGCTTTACCAATATTAATATTAAACACAGTCTTTTGAAAAAATATACAATCGTTTATTTTTTTTTTACAAAGACTAAAAACCTGACGCCAGAGAAAGAGTACAAGTCAAACACTCGATATCCTAGTCTTTTTAAGACTGTGACCCGGGGCCCTCCTGGCCCTCAGTCTTTGGCCACAAGTTGTTTTCGTGAAATATTATTAAATTATCAGTTCTGGTGCGAATACGGCACCAGACTTCCAGGAACCAGTGGTGCCTATATTTGACTCTATGAGTTGATTACACATGTTTCGTGTTCTGTACATCCCAACCTTAATTTTGATGTACATTTTGTGTGTATTTAATTTGAATTGAAGGAATATCAGAGGTGAGAATTTCAAAATAAACAAAATTCTGTTACTTATATAGGCCCTTAACATGGTGAAGTCGGATATTTTTCAACATTTTTTGAATTTGATGCTGTGTTTGCGTTAAAAAATGATGCAGACACGTAAATAAATTATATTTGGGCTGAGTACGACAAGTAGAATGTTGATTATGTGATTTTTGTCTTCGATATGAAGCGTGAACTGAGTCGACCCAAATGCGGCCAGTTTCTTTCAGTTTTAGTCCTTCGAAATTTAAAAGGTTACTCAAAGACTGGCCAGGAGGGCCCCGGGTCACAGTTTTACAAAGACTATCGATATCCCTGACTGATATTCACGTCCGTGAACTTCCCAGTGGCGTGGCTGTAAACAGATTTTAGCATGAAAATCCAAATAAAACGTCTTAGAAAAAGCTATTAATGCAAATTAATTTTACAAAGGGCACCGGATTCTGAAAGAATGGTCATTTCAGCATCAGAAGACACACGTATGTGTTAGGGCTGTCACGATTTTTTAATTTAGGAATCGATTAATCGTCGCAAATAATCGAAGATTAATCGTACCTAAATGACCCCCCCCCCCCCCCTTCTCTCCCTCTCTTTGAAGTCGATGAAAATGATGTTCAAGTCAGTTGACCTACCTCAAGGAAACAACGAAGACGATCCTTTTTAGGTGCATTCAAAGCTTTGATGTTCTGAACTTTTGAACTGTCATGTCAGTGTAATAATCAAGACGGGTCGGCAGTTGCGAACTTCGCAACTGCCGACCGGTCTTGATTATTACACTGACGGTTCAAAAGTTCAGAACATCAAAGCTTTGATGAATGTACCTAGAAGACAATTGCTTCCAACAGCATCTTGGGGTTTAACATCGATGTTCTTAACTCTTTACCTTTAGAAACAATAGTTTTTTTTTATCAAATTTTCCTTTAATTATTAAACGTCTAAAACGGGATACAATTTACCGATTATTCGACAATGAAAAATACTAATCGATTTCGCCGTGACCGATCAACAGTCGATTAATCGTGACAGCCCTAGTATGTGTCCCCGCTTTCGATTCAAAACTTTGATACAAGAGTAACTTAATTTTGTGGTATGAAATTTTGAGCGTTTGAAGTTTCCAGCCTTTCTATTGTTATATATATTAGGGGGATGGCATATATGAGGGCTTTTTTGAAGCATTTGGCTAAAAATGAGTTTCCAGGCACCTGTGTATAGAATACGAAACACATGTAATCAACTCAGAGTTGACTACCGACACCACTGGTTCCTGGAAGTCTGCTATCGTCTTCGCACCAAAACTGATAATAAAATATTTCGCAACAACAACTCGTCGAATGTGCTTCAGATATTCAATAACAAAGCTAGGCATTCAAAGCACTTTCTAGTGCATCGACAGGGCTGCATTTTGGAAAACGACAATGATGTCTGCATTTTTTTTTTATTGAAGATGGTTTCCATGCTCGACAGACATCTGCAAATCACTCGATACCACGAATTTCCATCGAAAAACAAAATCGTAATTCTAAGAAATTTCAACAGGTATCGAAAGTATACTCATACGTAAACAAAAGCAAAGGCTTTGGAATTTTCCCCCATGCAGCTCTGTCGCCGTGTTTTGAAGAATTTTGATTCCCAAGCTTTGTTCTTGGATATGTAAAGCACATTGGGCCACACGTTTTTTTTTGTGAAGTATTATTAAATTATCAGTTCTGGTGCGAATACGGCAGCAGACTTCCAGGAACCAGTGGTGCCTACAGTCGACTCGATGAGTTGATTACACATGTTTCGTGTTCTATACATCCCAACCTTAATTTTGATGTCCATTTTGTGTATATTTAATTTGAATTGAAGGAATATCAGAGGTGAGAATTTTCAAAATAAACAAAATTTCATTATTTATTTTGGCCTTTAATGCCCGAATAAATTCACTCCTGAAGAGTACGAGCGACATATATTGCCAGCATATATTTGCTGGAATTCTAGGGGAATTGCACCCAAACCGGCCTCCTCAATTTCGCCCATACCGGCCTCCACAATTTTACCCGAACGACATGTGCAAAGGTCATGAAAAATAGTGTATTAGATGGGTTGTTTGTTTAGAAATTGTGTATTTTCTCATGATTATGTATTTAAGAGAGAAAAGGTACACAACTCTTAGTCTTTGTAAGACTGTGGCCCGCCCCCCCCCCCCCCCCCCCCCCCCCCCCCCCCCTGGCCCTCCGTCTTTGAGCAACCCGTTCAAATTTCATCTGACTAAAACTGAAAGAAACTGGCCGCATTTGGGTCGACTCAGTTCACGCTTCATATTAAAGACAAAAATCACATAATCAACATACTACTTGTCATACTCAGCTCAAATATAATTTATTTACGTGTCTGCATCATTATTTAATGCAAACACAGCATCAAATTCAAGAAATGTTGAAAAATATCCAACTTCAACACTTTAAAAAAACATCGATTTCAAAGATCAACAAATTGTACTACGCATGCGCACAGAATTTGTTAATCTTCCTCAATAAAGTTTTCTTTTAATGCTAAAACGGGTGAAATATATCGAAAATCTGTGACCTTAAACACAAATATATCTGAGTCGACTCCCTTTTTTCCAGGTCGGACACGGCATTTGACGGCCAGTAGACCGCCCATTTGTTGCTATATTTGTGACGGATAAATACGGGGAATCCTTCATTTTATTTTTAAATATCCACCATTCGGATGATGAGTTCAGGTGTATCATCAACCAGTGGGATAGCGAGGTCAGAGTTCAGGTGTATCATCAACCAGTGGGATAGCGAGGTCAAATTCGATGTGGTATAGTACAAGTGTGGTGACTGAAGGAATTTACGATTTGTGTTGAAGGCAATTTGCAATACAAATTTTCAATTTTATAATATTCAAGAGGTCCTGAAGCCCCAATACCATATTATATGATTAGTGTGGTGAAATTTAGATAGTGACAATTGTTGGAAAATGGGTCGTTTCGTTCGATATATTTGATCAATTGTTTTGAATGGCCCCAGTCAACTTTGTCAACAGCCATGTCCGACCTAGAAAAAAGTGACTCGTTCCCTAGTCTTTGTAAGACTGTAACCTAGGGCCTCACCCCCATACCGTCGGCCATCTGTCTTTGAGGGACCCAGTCAAATCTAGTCTAAAAATGAAATTGACCCGATTTTGGTTGACTCACTTCACGCTTCATATTGAAGATTAACAATCACAAATGAACATTATGCTTACCTCTGTCAATCCAGGAAACATGTATTCACGTGCCTGCACCATTTTTAGCTCACCTGACTGAAAGTCAGGGTGAGCTTAAGCCTTTTCTTGTCACTCTTCGTCAGTCGTCCTGCGTGAAGGTGGTGTTTGAGCCTCTTTCTCCTAAACCACTGGCCACATTTTAATTAAATTTCATATAAGTAGTGGTTATATAGGGGCATTTGGGTTTTTCTTCAAATTGGATTTCTGCTCGTTGTGGAGTGTGCTGGGGCCAAAATGCACAAAATTTTTAAAAATCTTCTCATGAACCAGCCATAGCAGAGACTTGAGAGGGGCAGGAATTTTTGCCCTGCCCATAATTTCTATTTTCTGAACCCAGAGGTCGATTTGAACCAAATTTAATATGAGGTATTATTGGGTTACAGACCTTTGAGGGAAAGAAGCGCGATCGCGCTCGCGCCTCTAAATTGTACACCAGGAGCATTAAAAATCACGCCCCTGTGTGCGCTTTGTGTTAGTTGAGCAATCTGAACGTAAAGGTCGCAACCCGTCGTTCGAACAAGCGTGACACGCTCGTTTGGATGAGGGGGCCACAACCTATGTTTTGGAAGCAAATACTGAAAATCTTAAAAATAAGGAATAGCGATTTTCGTGTGTAGCGGCGACTGTTTTCTCCGTTGCGCTTGGTAAAGAGATAAATCCGATTTGCAGACTGATATTCTTGTTGAAATTTTCCTTTGAGAACTATTTCATTCAACATTGCATAAATTATATCCAATTCTCCTAAAATTATAATATCTCAGCTAATCAGGACGCTGAATGTGTTTGTGTCATAGCACACTGAGCTTAGGGTTATCTGATTGGACAGTCAATAGAAACTGAAACAATTCCCTGTCACATGGTTGTGTTAGAAAATCGAAATGTCAACTTTCTAAACCACGTTATTGAATTCTTCCACAAAAATGACTATATATTTTACATTTCAAATTCACGAATGAAACGTGAAATGTGAGGACGGATTATTTCACATAGACAAACAACCCCCCGATCCATTACTGTTCTGCCTACTGGTACAAGGTATACCAACGTTTATTTATCAAAATACGATGCCAAGTTATCAGAATCACCCAATTTTTGTGACACTAGTGTTGCACTTGTGTGCCCACCCCAAGCAGACTGGTTGGAGCAATAACGCCAAATTTTTTATTCCGTCCAGTTTGGGAGTATTAAGCAAACTAAATCACAATTATCAATTCATGCTTCATGGCTCATAGCAAGTTTTTTTGGAAGCGCGATTGTGCCTCTGGGTGCAAAATAACAAGCGTGATTTTTCGCTCCTCTACAAAATATTCCTGCAAAGTCCTGGGGTTATAAGTACTTGATCTATGCCAAAAAATTTTTTCCTGCAGCCCCGTGGGAACTGCAGGAGCTAAAAATAGAAAAAAATTAAAACACCCATATCTCCAAAACTGCGCGGCACCGAGAATTTTTATTTGGTGTGAAGCTTCCTTAGGACCAACAGAAAGGATTGGTAAAAAAAAGATTGCCATCGGTTTTATCATAGGGTACAGTTTCGGGACTTTGAAAAATTCGGAGTCAGCACTTTATAACACTGTAGGCAATGGGAAAAAGATTAAAAAATCTTCTTCTCCAGATCCAGCAGGCAGAATCTTTTGATATTTGGTATGCAACATTTTAAGGTGGATCTGATACAAGTTTGTTCAAATTGGCCCCCTGGATTCATATTTGGGCTCAGTATAGGAGCCCGATTTCGAACTTGGTGCATTTCAGGCAAATTTCTTTAAAAATCTTCTTCTCCAGATCTAGCAGGCAGAATCTTTTGATATTTGGTATGCAACATTGTGGGGTGTATCTGATTCAAGTTTGTTCAAATCGCCCCCCTGGATTCATATTTGGGCTCACTATAGAAGCCCAAATTCGAACTTGGTGCATTTCAGGCAAATTTCTTCAAAAATCATCTTCTCCAGATCCAACAGGCAGAATCTTCTGATATTTGGTATGCAACATTGTGGGGTGGATCTGATTAAAGTTTGTTCAAATCGGCCCCCTGGGTTTATATATGGGCTCAGTATAGGAGCCCAAATTTGAACTTTGTGCTTTTCAGGCAAATTTCTTTGAAAATCTACTTCTCAAGAACCAGCAGGAAGAATCTTTTGATATTGGGTATGCACCATGCTAAGGGGGGGGGGGGGGGGGTGAGTGAGATTCAATTTTGTTCAAGCCAAGTCCCTGGGTTCATATTTGGGCTCACTGTGGGAGCCCGAATTATAACTTGGTTCAAAATGAGGAATTTTCTTTAAAAATCTTCTTCGGATTCAGCAGTCGGAATGTTTTGATATTTGGTATGCAGCATCCTTAGAGCGGCGAGATTCAAGATTGTTCAAGCCATGTCCCTAGGTCCATATTTGGGCTCCCTGTGGGAGCCCGAATTATAACTTAGTCAATATGAGGAATTTTTCTTTAAAAATCTTCTTCAGATTCAGCAGTCTGATTGATTTGATATTTGGCATGCAGCAACTTTAAGGGGGCTGAGATTCAAGTTTGTTCAAGCCATGTCCCTTGGTTCATATTTGGGCTCTCTATGGGAGCCTGAATGACAACCTAGTTCAAAATGAGGAATTTTCTTTAAAAATCTTCTTCAGATTCAGCAGATGAATGCTTTTGATATTTTTTATGCAGCATCCTTAGGGGGTAAGATTCAAGTTTCTTGAAGCCATGTCCCTAGGTCCATATTTGGGCTCATTGTGGGAGCTTGAATTATAACTTGGTTCAAAATGAGGAATTTTCTTTAAAAATCTTCTTCAGATCCAGCAGGTTAAATGTTTTGATATTTGGTGTGCAGCATCCTTGGGGGGTGAGATTCAAGTTTGTTAACCCTTTACCTAACCCGAAAAGCAGACGACACTTGCAAAAATAATTCTTGAATAACTCATTTTTTTCATTTTTTGTCTCAAAAACATAGGTTATGACCCCTCTTTGAAACGAGCTTGACAAGCTCGTTCCAACGAGGGGTCATAACCTATGTTTTTGAGACAAAAAATGAAAAAAATAATGAAAATTAATAGGCGATTTTTGAGAATAGAGCTGGCCTTTTTTGGCCGTTACGTTGGGTAAAGGGTTAAAGCCAAGTTACAGGGTTCAAATATGGGCTCCCTGTGGGAGCGCGAATTATAACTTAGTTCAATATGAGGAATATTCTTAAAAAATCTTTTTTTTTAGATCCACTGGTCAGAATCTTTGGATATTTGGTATAAGCTTTTCTTAGGAGGAGCAGATGCAACTTGTTGAAATCAATTCTCTGGGTTGATATTTAGGCTACCATGTCAGGTGAGTGCCCTCAGGCCCCCTGGGGCCTCTTGTTTGACGATGACATGAAAATAATTCGAAGAAATGTTGAAAAACATCCAAATTCAAGAACGTGAGAAAAAACTGGAAATTTGAATATAAACGTTTACTGCGCACGAACACCAAAGTCTATGTCGGATTTCAGGCCATCCAAAACATTTTGTCGTTTTTCATTCAGCCTCCTACGTTTGTTAAAAGCATGGGTACATTTTTTTTTTTACAAGAGCAAACAAACGTAGGAGGCTGAATGAAAGTAGTGTGAAACATTTCTTGGAACTGGTAGTAGTAGGGATAGAAATTCCCAGGGCTATTAGCTTTACATCGTTTCTTGTACTCTTCAATACAATAATCCTTTAATGTATGTACTTTTATAGGAAAAACTCCTGCGGCCCCAAGAGGATTATTTTTTAGGTTAGCTTCTCTGGGATCGCAATGCGAATTTAGATTTTCCAGAATTTAAAATAAATGGGTGCCTGAAAAAGGACCGGGGGTGGGGTTGGGGTGATGAAGTTACGGGCAGATTCAGGATGAGCTAGAGTGTCGTCTTATGTAGCTTCCTTCTTAAATGACATATTTCAGATGATTAAGGTGTGGTTGGATCAACTGGAAAATTGTACCTTCAATTCTAGACCCACCACCGAAAAGGATTGATCAATCTGGGAGAGGGGGCAGGGGACGACTGAGACTTAACTGATCTATGAGCATTCGATTCGAGAACCGCGACATATCAGTGGCCGGTCGAAGCCTTATTAGTATAGTGGTGACAAAACATAACTATTTCGCAATGTTTTGTTCATTCTCTACCTCAAAGGAATAATTATCAGCCCTTCATTTTTTAGTCGCCTTAAGACCAGGGTTATCGGATGGATAAACGTAGTAAACGTCGGGTGGGGTAAGGATCTGTAACTTTCACTGAATTTATATTATATATCTGTTAATCCAACCTGTTGAGCGATTTCTCCATATACAGATGTTTGGAAGCGTCACGATGATTCAATGAGTTAAATTAAGTCCAAGGTTCCACAATTTTTTGAAAGGAAAATAATGATAATATATAGACAGAAAAAACCAAACAAACAACTTTAGTGGGTACCACGAGTGCATGAACACTAGATGCTCGAGATCATCACACCCATAAAGACGCTCAAGTTTATTGTCATTGTGGTTGATGGTTGCTTGGTTTATTTAAACAGTGATATTCTTCCGGAAACGGTTGATTTGCACACAGCGATTTCAGAATCTCTTAGAAACTCATTTGGCAGACGCCGAGTGAAATCAGAGTTTATTTTGTAGGCTGAAACGTTATTTTTATTTTGAAATCCCAAGAAGACAATCCTTTCTCATCACAATTAACTAATCCATGCATTTTTTAAATCTTGGGTTAGCAGCTGTGAGTACAGTCAGCACGTTCAACTCGCGAGTGAGCAGAATGAAATTTAAGGGAATGACAAAATGTTTTGGATGGCCTGAAATCTGACGTAGACATTGGTGGGCGTGCCAGTAAACATTGTTTATGTTCAAATTTCCAGTTTTTCTCTCAAGTTCTTGAATTTGGATGTTTTTCAACATTTCTTTGAATTATTTCCATGTCATCGTCAAAAAATGGTGCAGGCACGTGAATACATGTTTCCTGGTTTGACAGCAGTGAGTATGATGTTGATTTGTGATTGTTAAGCTTCAATATGAAGCATGAAGTAAGTCTACCCGAAACGGGTCAATTTCATTTTTAGTCAGACTAGATTTGAACAGGTCTCTCAGACTGTGAGGGCCGATGGACAAATGTTTGTCTACCTCCTTTTCCGAAAATTATATCCACTTACGTGTCCACAAAATCCAATTGTCCATTTGAAAATACCCAAAATGGATTAAATACAACTTGACATTCCAAATCACTAAAATTCCTAAAAAGGTTACTGACACCGTGACAAAATGTTATCAAAACTGTGTGATGTAGGGCTGAAACTGTTGGCTCGTTCACACAAATGACTAACCGAGAGCTATAACCGAATAATATCCGGTTAACCGTAGCATTATTTCACTGAATCTGGGATCAAACTATAGGAATTGGAAAGCAGTATTCTCAGAAACTATTCCGTACTGTGTATACAAACGAACGTTGTCAAGTACTCGACAACGTTCGTTTGTATACATACTACGGAATAGTTTCTGCGGTTACTGAGTACTCATGGAAATTACCGATCATTAATGAAGTCTTGAACACCAAAGTCGATTATTTCTCAATATATGTAGTGCTGCTTCAAGGTGTAATCTATCCCAAAGGAGAGGTGACAGATTTTCTGTTTTAACCGTGGAATGATGATCACTATCGATATTTCGGATGACCGGTTAACGTTTTTTTTAATCGGTTAGGTAGGTAACCGGTTTCAAACAGGTTATCCGGTTAACCATTTCAGTACTATTGTGATGACTATTTTTATTACTTTTTTCAGACAAGATTTCCCAAAACAAACTGGTATTATTCAGACTGAATGCTGATTGGTTACTCTTTTTTTCAAAAACTCATTCCCAATGTGATCTGGCACAGCTGATTATCAAAACAACATGTTATGCACAAATCAAATGGAAAGTGGAACAAACAATTGTTTTTACAAGATTTAGCTGTTTTTGAAGTGTTCTCTGTGATTAACCTAAGGGTGCTGTGTAGAAAACCACTGAAATCATATTGTCGGCCACAAACAATAGATCAAAAATTAAATATTTTGTCTGTTTTTGTTCTTGTGGCTTTTTACGATACCATGGCATGATGAAGAATCTCCCAAGACAATCCCTGTCAGCTGTCGCAGTTTTAATTAACAAAATATTAAATTGATCATTGAATTATTGTGTTGATAAATGTATGCCCATAATTGAAAAAAAATCTGTGTATTTATTTTTCCTGCTTGTAAAATTCCTGGGACGTTCAGGGTAAAATTTGGAGGCCGGTTTGGGTTCATTGGAGTCCGCTTTGGGTACATTGGAGTCTGGTTTGGGTAAAAATGTTGGAGGCTGGTTTGGGTGTATTTATTCCAGGGGCGTTATTTTCTCCGAATGGCTTCTGTATTCTGTAGTTAGCAATAACCAAACATTTTTAGCTCAACTTTGGCGAAGCCAAATTTGAGGTATTGTCATGGCCTGTCGTCCGTCCGTCGCGCCGTCAACACGGCTTGGACTAGTCGAGGCCATATTTATGAACCGATCTTTATGAAACTTGTTGGGTACCTTTGTTATCACCGTGAGACGAGAACGAGTGTTTTGGGGTCCGGTCGGAAATTAAAGATGGCTGCTGGCAGCCATTTTGTACAAAATTAGGTGCAATCAGATTTTTGCGCAAAACTTCCATATGAAAGCTCTGATTTGAATAATATGTATGAATGTTTAGTATTATGGGATACATCACATATAATACAAGATTTTTTCTCGTGCGTAAATTATGCAAATTAGACTAACTTGGATGTTTTTTGGTGTTACTTTCAGCACTGTAAGTGCAAATGCCAATACGACTCGGCTAGAGCCCGTATTTACGGACCGATCTTTATGAAACTTCTTGGGTACCTTTGTTATCACCATGGGACGAGAACGGGTATTTTTGGGTCGGTCCGAAAGTCAAGGTGGGCGCTGGCAGCCATTTTGTACAAAATTAGGTGCAATCAAATTTTTGAACTTCCATATAAAAGTGCTGATTTGAATAAATTATTGTGTGAATGTTTAGTACCATGGGATACATCACATATAATGCAGGGTTTTTTCTCGTGCAGAAATTATGCAAATTAGATGAACTTTGATTTTTTCAGTGCTACTTGTACACAGTAAGTGCACATGTCCATACTTCTCGGGCTTGAGGCTGTATTTATGAACCGATCTTCACGAAACTTATTGGGTACCTTTATCACCTTGGGACAGGAACAAGTGTTCTTGGGTGCCTTTGTTATCTTTGTGCTATGAGAATAAATATATTTGGTTTCAGTCGGACCCACTCTGGAACTCAGATTTCTTTTCTAGTTTAGCATCTGTCGCCCACCTTTACAATACTTTACCTATACATTTGTTACAGGCTACGGTCAGCATTTATGAACAGACCATTACAGTACTTTACATGTACCTTTGTTATCAGGTCATTACCTAGATGTGTGTCATTGCTGTGTCACGATGTATGTACACGTCTGAATTGAGCTACAGTGTCATTAACACTTTCATCCTGAATGCCCATGATCTCTGTATCGGTTTGGTTTTTTGGTATATTGCCCATCTCTGCTTATTTTTTTTCCAAATTAATATACGGTCCAGAGTCTAGATTGTATTTAGTCCAGTATCTGTAGAGTGTTATTGATTAGAATTTAACCTAATTCCATCTCTGGGCCATTATTCATGTTTATTTTTTAGAAATGTTGCTTGTTCTTCAAGCCTGCACTTTACAAGTATAAAGTGGTCTTGAACCGCAAACAAACAATAAAATACATTTATTTATGAACATATTTACTTTCAGTCGCATCGCAAGTTCTCGGCACCAAGACATGGCTCAAAGGGTTTCCTGCCTAAGAAAAGAGCCAGGCGTCATAAGGGTAAAGTGAAGTCCTTCCCTAAAGATGATCCGAAAAAGCCTGTTCATCTGACTGCGTTTCTTGGATACAAGGCTGGCATGACCCATATTGTACGAGAAGTGGACAGACAGGGTTCAAGTAAGTATTCCACTTTGGTGCTCATTAAATATTGTATATTAGAGTGGAACACTGTTAATTGAATAAATCCTTTGCCAGTGAAAATGACTCAATTGTCAGTAGTATTTAATTAACAGGGATTTTTTTAGTCACCAGGGGCAAAATTTCATAATTTTTTGGGCGAATCAAGTTGGATTCGCGTGGGAACCACCCTATGCGAATCACGGGAATCCAACTGTTGGGGCATGAAGAATAGGCATGATTTTGTTGAAAGCCTATAATCCGTAAGAACTTTACCAACGTCTGTTCTCCGCCACACATAAAAAACAATCAACTCGAAACTGAAAGTTTAAAAGAATAGAATTAACCAGTTTGTTACCTCTAGGGCTCCAACGGTACACTTACCTCACAGTTCAGTACATATTGCGGTTTTTCGTTGGCGGTACAATATGCATTGCGGTACATTTTTTCTAACATTAGCCAGACACCATTCTCATCTTTGTATGAGGGAAAGCCCAAGGGTTTCCAGACAAGATTTAAATTTTGCAGGTGGGCTGACGATACCTTCGTTGTTATTGGCAGTACTTCTGTCACTCATGTTGTTACATTTGGATGTACTTCAGATCTGACATGTGTGCACGAAGGCAAAACAGAAATACCCAAATAAACAATGCAAAACTTGATTGGTGAATTGTTGAATAATCAGCCAATAAATAATCGTCTTACTTCTCCTGACACACATTCGGAATTACCCAAAGCTCAAGTGACGTCAAGTCGGTTATTTATAGATGCACGACATGCTGTTCTGTTTATGTTTGCAAACTGTTTTCTTGTGTCGACACTTAAAATTTTCATACAGACCCAATTCCCAACAGCCGTCCATTAAAACTAACAGCATGCGTCTACGCAACGCATATTTGGTAGATTAAAGCTGAAATGTTGCAGCCGGGCAGCCCGTTGAGCTGATGTAGAAATATGCACTCTTGACTTGGCAAAACAGGACAGAAAAAACAGATGGTTGACCACGTGCTAAATGTCTGACGTCAATATGAAAATGAGTGTTGTTTGTCACGAACCAATAGAAACGTATCCTCAAATCACATAATCAACATGGTCATGAATATTGAATATTTATCGCTTGTCTGAACTGCACCAACTTTGTGGAAGACCCCACCACATCAGATTGTTTTATGGACTTGAAATTCCAAACTTACTTTTATTGTCAAGTGATTTGAATAAGTAAAATTTTTAAAATGAATGTTTGAAATCGTGTGTATAAAGTTTTTTTCTATTTAAATATTGACCTCACCAACTATTACAAATATTATCCACCAAGATTATATGCCCTAATTTCCCAATAAATTTTGATGATTCTTGGTCTGTACAATCGGGTGAGTTACTCTGCGAGTGTGTGTGTGTGTGTGTGCGGGATGGGGGGGGGGATAGGGGCAAGCCCCTTCTATTTTTCAGAGGGGGGGAAAGGGAGAACAGTTTGATCCTGCGGAGAGTTTCATTGAAATTCACATCTGACTTCATGGGCCCTCTTTTGGGGGTGTGAATTCTCCTGCTGCGATCGCTGTACCGTGACCGTACCGTGACCGTACCGAAAATTGGGCTGAATGAACCGAGTATTGTACCATGGAAAAATACCGCGGGCGGTGCACCGAGACAGCGGTGAACCGTTGCAGCCCTGGTTACCTCTGAACCATTCTCAATTTCTGTGACAGTGTCCGAAATGCACTGTAACCTCCAAAAGTTCGAATTGTAAATAATAATTTACAGGAAGCTCTCGCAATGACGTCTGCTCAGCTGCAACTTTGATTCAATCTGCATCTCTTGATGATTCATAGAGCGATTATTTGGGAGTTGAAATTTGCAGTTAATCAGGTGTCAAAATGTTTGCGATGTTTTAGACGAAAATGCAAAAAAAACAAAACTTTATTCCCAATTTTTGCGAGAATCCACCGAGATTCGCGCACTTGGTATTTTTGGCGAATCTTCACGCGAATCCATTTGCGGATTCGCGTCGAAATTCTGCCCCTGGTCACATTCTTGTTTTCTCAAGATAAACTGAGCATTCACTCATATCTTGTGGCATGTCGTTTTACTCAAAAAACTGTGGAATGATAGTCATAGAAGTCAAACTAATATTTTCATGCTCCATGTAACTTAATTACCACAGTAACATTCACATTCAGGAAAATAAATGGGCTTTTTATTAGCTCACCTACTAACATCTATTGAAGTGGTGAGCTATTGTCATAACCTCAGGCGTCTGTGTTGGCGTCCGGCGTGTCCAATATTGTAAGATTTAATGTTAAGGTTAATTTCTCAAAGATCAGTGGGCTCAGGCCTTTGATATTGCATATGTAGGTTGTAGGGGACTATCAGAACAGTATTTAACCCTGATACTATGACTTTTTTTCCAAATTTCACCTAAAATTTTCTGCCAAAACTTGTAAGAATTTGCATTTAGGTGTTGTAAGAATTTGCGTTAAAAGTCAGCTTTTGTGCAGATTGTGCTGCTTTAACTTCTCATTACTGTTGATTTTCATATTTCAATAACAACTGTAGGTATTAACCCTACTGCATGCAGAAATTTAACTGATTTGTTCTCTTTTTTTTCAGTCACAATGTTCTCGTTTTTCTGACTTACTCAATTTTAAGTTCTAAAAGTTTGTGTTAACGTGAGTTCTGTTTCTACGTGTCTTTCCAGGCAATTGATATTGTACGCATGGGTTACTGAACTACATTGCAGTAACGTTGCGCCCTTATTACATGCATATTTGAGGAATTTGAGGGGGATTTTTGGGACTTATATTCACTTTCTTTAAAAAATAATTTATTGAACTTTTTTTTTTATTTAATACTTTCTCATACTTGTTACTAGTAACATTAAGGCTTATTTTAGTTGTTGATGTGATGTATTTTTGTTGGGACTTATAGTCACTTTCTTGAACGAATGTTTTTCCGCAACTCCTCTTTAACCAATGAATGTACTTCAATTACAATTTCAGTGATTCTTCATTACATAATGCCATTTTGCAACTCCTATTTTATTTTTTTTTGACCTGATGTATTTTTATTTTGTATTTAATTTTGGTGCGTAGTTCGAAATCTTTGAATGCTACAGCTACAGTTTGTCATGATATTCCCCTTCCTGTGGAAACCCTGGATCCGAAGTGAAGCAGTGCATGTTTACTATGGACAAGCTCTATTTTACTGGCAAACCTGTTTACCAATGCCCGGGATGAAAGTGCTCTAAAATGGGCATCATTGGTGTAAGCGATTGGCTGGACTTGACTTTATTTCCAGACCTTCGATTTTGAAGCAGCCAATTGCACTTGCACACCATGTGCTGGTTTCCAAAAGCTGGATACTAAAAACAAGGCCTGAAAATAATCCATGAAGCATCGTTTAGGTTACTTGGGAGTTACTTCAATTGTAAAACACAAAAACGAAGTACAGGTGACAGATAAACAATACAGTGTACAGTATGTGGAGAGTGGATTGTAACTAAATCACCCGCAGAGTGGAGTTATCACCCAAGTTACCAGAGGTCCATTGGCTGAAACTTTGCTTGTGCTGGTTATGCTTTGCAACAAATTTGCAATTATTGCTTGGGTGGAATCTCCACTCTGTGGGTGATTTAGTGATAATACACCAGGGTTTCTGCTAGACCGGCTGTTGGTCCGTCGACCGGACCCATTCCCCCCGCCGATCATGCTATGATCAGTCAGAAAAGCTGGTGGTTAAAATGTCTAGTACAGTGCTGTATCGTAACGACACTCAGGATCCTTTGTTTCCACGTAATATAGGCATAATTATGTTGTATACTATGCCTACTATTACTGGCGACAACCTGATACTTTATAACCCCGAGATGAGAGGGGGGAAAACAAAGTTCAAATCCTAAAAGTCGCCTATAAAATTTCGGACTCAAATTGTCGTGTTTGGTCCGAAATCACTGCCTTTTATTTCAAGCGATAAATGATGTAATTGCACGTGCATGACGTCGCACGTCCGCATCATTGTTCTTTTTGAATATCGGGTTGTATAAAAAAATTGAGGTCAAGCAGCGCAGTCACTGTCAGGATTTGTGGGTTTTGGGTTTGTATTTTTATGAAACCTCCGACCAGATGTAGTATTGTGAGTCCCGTGGGAATTAAGAGAATTGTAGGAGGAAAAAATACATATTTTCCACTTTTTTCGCATTTTAGCGACCAGAATGCCCTCAGAGAGCACCTAAAAACCAAAATTTTCTCGGGGGGGGGGGGGGGAGGGGGGGGGAGGGGGGGGTGGGGGTGGAGAGAACCCCCCCCACACCCCCTCAAAACGCATGTGCCTTTGGCACGTGCGGCAGACGCCACTGGCGTCTTGAGCTATCACTTTCTTTAAACTACCGGACCTGCAAATTTTCTCCTAGTGGAAACCCTGAATACACTCTCCACTTACTGTACATTCCTAATCTCATCTGTTTTGCCAGTGAGACCCGACATTTTTAGCTCGCCTGACTGAAATTTCTATTTTCTGAACTGATCGTCCGATTTGAATCAAATTTGATATGTGGTATTATTGATTCATAAGTTCTGGATTCATGCAAAAAAAACAATTTCTTGTCTCCCTGTTGGAACCCCAGGAGCTAAAAATAAATATTTTCAAAATGCCCATATTTCCCAACCCACACGGAACAGAGAACTGTTATTTGGTATGAAGCATCCATAGGACCAGTACAATTGAATGGGAAAGAAGATTGCCATCGCTTGTGTCCGGGTGTTGTATAGAGGAGGGGAGGGGATGGAAAAAATGGTGCGTCGGCATATTTGCAGAAATTAAAAAAAATTTCTCGACAACCACTGATCAGAATCTTTTGATATTTGGTGTACAGCATCCATAGGGGAGTCAGATACAAGTGTGTTAAAATGAAGTCCTTTGGTTCTTATTGGGTAGTGAGGAACCTATAATCGGAATCTGCAATCGGAACCGCCCGGTTATGGGGCACTGGCTGATTACGACAACTGGCAGTTTCCGGTTATTCCATATTTAACACTGACGATTAAAAATCCCTTTGATATCTGGCCATTTCAATAAAGTTTTCCCATTAAAAACGTGTGTAGTGCATAGCAGACAATTTGAGGATTTGCAGAGCAGAGATATTACACAATTTACCAACTGCAATCGGTATGAGATCGCCACCATTTCCCGAAGATTGTAGAGTTCATGTAAACATTAGAGAAAAACATCAGGGGAGGTAACAAGTTGAAAAAAGAATCTTGAATAATACATACTGACATACGTGTAAACCATTTGTCGTACGACTTCACAACACACATTAACATCAAAATTATTCATTTAAGACACAAAGTATGTGTGCTCGGTATATTCCTGGTTAATACAGCCAAGTATGTTGTATCCTTACAGAAAACCGTATTAACACTACTTACCAGAATAAAACACATATTAACGAAAACAATATCGTGTGATTGTATCGTCAATAACAATATTTTCCCCACACCCCAACCAAAATGCAAATATTTTGGCTATTGCCCAACACTAAATTTGTATACTCGGAACTTAGGCAGGCCTGGAAATAAGTGGTCGGCCACGGACAGTGACCACCACGAAACGTCGATGTGACCAGCGCTAACTGTATACAACCGGTCATGAATGACCGGCACATTTTTCTCCCAAGTATATTAATTTTTCACATGAGACCTTGTGTTCTGAATCATTAATTATGGATGTTGAGGGTGAATAATTTCCACATTCGTCGAATATATTTATATTCTCTAAAATAAATACAAATACAAAATCGTAAAACACAAGACAGATTTATAAATGAGAGACGCTCCTTTCGCAATCGAAACTGAAACTCATTTGTACTCTATTTTTTCCATGTATGTTCTCAAATCGAACCAGATGATCCCCTCTTTTTTCTTACCTTTGTGTAATATACTTTCTTTGAACACTTTGAGCGGAATTTGTCATCATTTCCGGAAAGCTTTACAGTAATTCAGAAATACTTCCAGAAAAATATAACCAGTTTTAACTAAGGTGACAGATGTGCAAGTGCCACTTTTATTTGGTGCCGAGGTTACCTGGTGCCGAAAATGATGGGGTTGGTTTTGACCAGGTGCCAGATTTCCCAGTGGTGAGACGTCCAAGCTCCAGGTGCGAAGATGTTCAGCATTCAATTTCAAAAAAATTGTGGCATTGGCATCCAGTTGTTACCAGGGCTTGCCTTGAGTCGGGGCTGATCAGCCCTGAGGAGCACTTGCTGGGGGCTTTTTTTCAAGCCCCGACATTTTCCACAAAAAAGCACTAACAATAATGGACAAAATGGAAAATCAGCCTCGAAAATGCCCCAACCTCAATATGTGGGGCACTTTTTTTAGGCCCCGACCATTTTACTCAAGGCGAGCCCTGTGTTACGTTTTAAGAAAAAAAAGTGATTTGCGGACTGAAGACATCCTCGTCATGCAGTTTTAGGTGCTATATAATATAAGTAATGGAATTTTGATTATTTTGAAATTCTCACCTCTCATATTCCTTAAATTCAGATCAAATATACACAAATTATACATCAAAATGAAGGTGGGATGTATAGAACATGAAACACCTATGTAATCAACTCATAGAGTTGATGGCAGGGGGAGCACGGTGGCTCAGTAGGTAGAGGTGCAGACTGAAGCCGAGAGGTCCTCGGTTCGAATCCCACCTGCGGCAACCGCGTTGTGTCCTATGCAAGACACTTCATCTCCATTGCCCACATGGGGGCACGATGACGCCGTGTACTAAGGTGTACTGCACGTCGATGGTACGCATGTCTTCAACCAATCTAACCCTGCCTGTGCTGCACTTCGGGGTTACGATGTTGGGGAGCTGGCAGCTGCTCGTCGTTGCTCGGTGGTTCTTTATGGGTACTCCGGCTTCCTCCACCCGTAAAACTGTCACGGTCATGATTAGCCATTGTGCATAAATATGTGACCTTAAACATCAATAAATAAATAAATAGTTGACAGCAGGCACCACTGGTTCCTGGAAGTCTGCTACTGTATTCGTACCAGGACTGATAATAAAATAATATTTCATCTATCCAACTTGTGGCCAAATGTGCTTCATATATCCAAGAACAAAGCTAGGCATTCAAAAAACACTTTCGAATTCAGCAGTAGGACTGCATTTTGGAAAAGGTCCAACACGGTCAACATTTTTTATTAGCTCATCTTTGGCGAAGCCAAATTTGAGCTTTTTTCATGGCCTGTCGTCCGTCTGTCCATCTGTCCGTCTGTCCGTAAGTTAACAATTGGATATGGCTCGGGCTAGAGGCCGTGTTTATGAACCGATCTTCACGAAACGTTTTGGGTACCTTTGTTATGACCGTGGGACGAGAACGAGTGTTTTTGGGTACGGTCCAAAATTCAAGATGGCCGCCAGCTGCCATTTTGTACCGACGATGCAGAAATCTGTTTTTTGTACAGAACTTCCATATGAAAGCTCTGATTTGAATAATTTTTTGTATGAATGTTTAGTACCATGGGATACATCACATATAATACGGGTTTTTTTTCTCGTGCGTAAATTATGCAATTAGACTAACTTTGATGTTTTTTGGTGTTACTTTCAGCACTGTAAGTGCAAATGCCAATACGGCTCGGGCTAGAGGCTGTATTTATGAACCGATCTTTACGAAACTTCTTCGGTACCTTTGGTATCACCTTGGGACGAGAACGAGTGTTTTTGGGTCCGGTCCGAAATTCAAGATGGCCGATGGCAGCCATTTTGTAAAAATTAGGTGCAATCAGATTTTTGCACAGAACTTCCATATGAAAGCGCTGATTTGAATAATTTTTGTGGGAATGTTTAGTACCATGGGATACATCACATATAATACAGATTTTTTTCTCGTGCAGAAATTATGCAAATTAGATGAACTTTGATTTTTTCATTGCGACTTACACACAGTAAGTACACATGGCAATTACGGCTCGGGCTAGAGTCTGTATTTATGAACTGATCTTCACGAAATGTCTTGGGTACCTTTGTTATCACCTTGGGACGAGAACGAGTGTTTCTGGGTGCGGTCTAAAATTCAAGATGGCTGCCAGTGGCCATTTTGTACCGAAATTAGGTCTAATCAGTTTTTTGTACACAACTTCTATACGCCTCAGACTAGAGGCCATATTTATGAACCAATCTTTACGAAACTTCTTGGGTACCTTTGTTATCACCGTGGGATGAGAGCGAGTCTTTTTGGGTGTGGTCCGAAATTCAAGATGGCCACCAGCAGCCATTTTGTACCGAAATTAGTGCAATCAGTCTTTTGTACAGAACTTCTGTATGAAAGTTTTGATTTGAATAAATTTTTGTATGAATGTTTAGTAACATGGAATACATCACATATTGTAAGGTTTTTTTTGTTTTCGTGCAGAAATTATGCGAATTAGATGAACTTTGATTTATTGAGTGCAACTTACACAATGTAAGCACACATGTCAATATGGCTCAGGGTAGAGGCTGTATTTATGAACCGATCTTCACAAAACTTCTTGGGTACCTTTGTGATCACCTTGGGACGAGAATGAGTGTTTCTGGGTGCGGTTCAAAATTCAAGATGGCTGCCAGTGGCCATTTTGTACCGAAATTAGGTCTAATCAGTTTTTTGTCACAAGTTCTATACAGCTCGTATTTATGAACTGATCTTCACAAAACTTCTTGAGTACCTTTGTTTTCACCTTGGGACAGGAATGAGTGTGTTTTGGGGTGCCTTTGTTATCACTGTGCTATGAGAACAAATATTTTGGGGTTGAGTCAGACCCACTCTGGGACTCCAAGATTTCTTTTCTAGTTTAGCATCTGACTGTAGCCCACCTTTACAATTCTTTACCTGTACATTTGTTACAGGCAACGATCAGTATTTATGTACAGACCGTTAAAATACTTTATATGTACCTTTGTTATCAGTTCATTACCTAGATGTTTGTCATTGCTGTGTCACATACTATACATGTACATGTCTTTGTCTTGACAAGTTGAGCTACAGTGTCATTGACACTTTCATTGAAGATGGTTTCCATGCTCGACAGACATGCAGAAATCACTCGATACCACAAATTTCCATCGAAAAACAAAATTGTAATTCTAAGAAATTTTAGCAGGTATCATGATATCTTGCATTGAATATGGCAACTGTGCAATCTCTATCTAATAACAGTATTCTGTATGAAGGTGATCTTTTTCATTATTTGATTTTAGACGGTGTTGTTTTTACATGCTTTTTCTGTCCAATGTTGTCGACCGGAAATCGAAAGTATATTCATACGTAAACAAAAGCAAAGGCTTTGGAATTTATCCCCATGCAGCTCTGTCGCCGTGTTTTGAAGAATTTTGACCCCCTAACTTTGTTCTTGGATATGTAAAGCACATTTGGCCACAAGTTGTTTTTGTGAAATATTATTAAATTATCAGTTCTGGTACAAATACGGCAGCAGACTTCCAGGAACCAGTGGTGCCTACAGTCGACTCTATGAGTTGATTACACATGTGTTTCGTGTTCTATACTTCTCAATCTTCATTTTGATGTACATTTTGTTTATATTTAATTTAAATTGAAGGAATATCGGAGGTGAGAATTTTCAAAATAAACAAAATTTCATTACTTAAATAGACCCTTAATGTTATAAAAGTTAAGTGTCATTTCAATAAAACTGAACACAGGTAGGCCCTAATATTTTGTGTATCGAGACTACGTTAGCCCAACATAATTTACATGGGTTTTGTCCTAGTTAATGTTTGATTTGGAAGCCCAAAAATATGACCAACCCGGGTTACTGTATGACCGATCCGATCATTATGGAGCCGGTCATAATGGCCGATGCACCAACAAAAAATTATTTCCAGGCCTGAACTTACGTGGTATTAAGCTTTTGTAATTTATGATTTATCAACAAAATTCTTAGTATAACAGGCACAAACATATTTTCTTCAGTGTCCTACTTCAACCATCGCAATCAGAATCGGCATAATCTGCAGAGAAATAACTGGTAATCGGTTGATAGCAAGTTTTGATAATCGGTTCATCACTTATATTGGGGCTCAATACAGACGCCCAAATTTTTAACTTATGGCAATAAGGGGAATGATCTTTAAAAATCTCCAGATCCACCTGTCAGAATGCTTTCATATTTGGTATACAACATCTTTGGGGGGGGGGGGGGGGTCCGATTCAAGTTAGCTCAAATCAGGTCCCTGGGTTAATATTTGGGCTTGCTATGGTAGCCAGAATTTTAACTTGGTGCAATATGAGGAAATTTCTTTAAAAGTCGTCTTCTCCAGACCCGTCTCTTAGAATCTTTTGATATTTGGTATACAAAATCTCTAGGGGGAGTGGGGTTAGATTAAAGTTTGTCCAAGTTGAGTCCCAGAGTTAATATTTGTGCTTTTTATGGGAGCCTGAATTTTAACTTGGTGCAATATGCAAAAATCTTATCCTTCAGATCGCCCAGTCAGAATGCTTTCACATTTGGTATATAGCATCCTTGTGGTGGAAGGAAAGGGCTCATTTTTAGCTCAACTTAGAGGCCGTATTTATGAACCGATCTTTACGAAACTTCTTGTATACCTTTGTTATGACTGTGGGACTAGAACGAGTGTTTTTGGGTGCGGTCCGAAATTCAAGATGGCTGCCAGCCTCCATTTTGTACCGACGATGCAGAAATCTGTTTTTTGTACAGAACTTCCATATGAAAGCTCTGATTTGAATAATTTTTGTATGAATGTTTAGTACCATGGGATACATCACATATAATACGGGTTTTTTCTCGTGCTAAATTATGCAAATTAGACTAACTTTAATGTTTTTTGGTGTTACTTTCAGCACTGTAAGTGCAAATGCCAATACGGCTCGGGCTAGAGGCCGTATTTATGAACCGATCTTTCTGAAACTCCTTGGGTACCTTTGTTATCACCGTGGGACGAGGAGTGTTTTTGGGTCTGGTCCGAAATTCAAGATGGCCGATGGCAGCCATTTGGTACAAAATTTGGTGCAATCAGATTTTTGCACAGAACTTCCATATGAAAGCGCTGATTTGAATAATTTTTTGTGTGAATGTTTAGAACCATGGGATACATCACATATAATACAGGTTTTTTTCTCGTGCAGAAATTATGCAAATTAGATGAACTTTGATTTTTTCAGTTCTACTTACACACAGTAAGTACACATGTCAATACGGCTCGGGCTAGAGTCTGTATTTATGAACCGAGCTTCACGAAATGTCTTGGATACCTTTGTTACCACCTTGGGACGAGAACGAGTGTTTCTGGGTACGGTCCAAAATTCAAGATGGCTGCCAGTGGCCATTTTGTACCAAAATTAAGTCTAATCAGTTTTTTGTACACAACTTCTGTACCAAAATTAGTGCCTTTGTTATCACCGTGGGATGAGACGGAGTCTTTTTGGGTGTGGTCCGAAATTCAAGATGGCCACCAGCAGCCATTTTGTACCAAAATTAGTGCAATCAGTCTTTTGTACAGAACTTCTGTATGAAAGTTTTGATTTGAATAAATTTTTTTATGAATGTTTAGTAACATGGAATACATCACATATAGTACGGGTTTTTGTCTCGTGCAGAAATTATGCAAATTAGATGAACTTTGATTTATTCAGTGCTACTTATACACTGTAAGTGCACATGTCAATCCGGCTCGGGCTAGAGGCTGTATTTATGAACTGATCTTCACAAAACTTCTTGGGTACCTTTGTTATAACCTTGGGATGAGAACGAGTGTTTCTGGGTGCGGTCCAAAAATTCAAGATGGCTGCCAGGGGCCATTTTGTACCGAAATTAGGTCCAATCAGTTTTTTGTCACAACTTCTACACAGCTCACATTTGTGAACTGATCTTCACGAAACTTCTTGGGTACCTTTGTTTTCACCTTGGGACAGGAATGAGTGTGTTTTGGGGTGCCTTTGTTATCACTGTGCTATGAGAACAAATATTTTGGGGTTGAGTCAGACCCACTCTGGGACTCAAAGATTTCTTTTCTAGTTTAGCATCTGACTGTCACCCATCTTTACAATACTTTACCTATACATTTGTGACAGGCAACGGTCAGTATTTATGTACAGGCTGTTACAATACTTTATATGTACCTTTGTTATCAGGTCATTACCTAGATGTTTGTCATTGCTGTGTCACATACTATACATGTACATGTCTTTGTCTTGACAAGTTGATCTACAGTGTCATTGACACTTTCATTAGACTACAGTTTGTTCCAAGTTATGTTCCTGGGTTGATATTTGGACTCCCAAGTTTTACTGGAAATCAGGACATTATTTCTGTGGTTGCATCTCCGTACTAGAAAAAAATCATCTGGCATCTACAACTAAGTTATAAATAATTAAATACCTTCATTCCTCTGTAGTGTTACCTAGATATAGATGCAAATTAAATCCTTCTTGAAACAACTATTGTCAGGTGAGCGCCTCAGGCCTCATGTTTCAGAACAAACTCGACTGAAATGTGCATTGCACTCCTCATGAATAGAGGAGCATGCCATTTACATCTTCACAGAATTTCTGCCAATTTAACGACAACTAACAAATTGAGAGAATGCTTTAGTTGTTGCTATTTTGTCAGAAATTATGTGAATACGTAAACAGCATGGCTGGCATAGTAAAAATGGAAGGCCCAGAAGTATGCTACACTTTTTCCATAGGTTACTGTCATGTTGTATACCGTAACCTGCTAACTGATAATGATGTAAGCTCTTTATTTCCAGGCCTGCCTGCTTTTGCCCCCTGCACTGATGTGCAGCATTTACAATGTTCTTTACTACCATGTATGCTTTATCTTTTAGAGAGCAACAAAAAGGAAATTGTTGAAGCTGTCACCATTGTTGAAACTCCTCCAGTTGTAGTAGTTGGTGTCACTGGATATATTGAAACTCCGCATGGGCTGCGTGGCTTAAAAACTGTATGGGCTGAACATTTAAGTGAAGAATGCAGAAGGCGTTTCTACAAGAATTGGTGAGTATTGGCTGTGTTAACTAACATGTCTTTCTGGTCATTTGTTGTTGTAGGGAGGGAAAAAATACATTGAAATACATTGTTTAATAATGCTTTAGGATGAACATGAGAGTATTGACCCTCTACACTCCGATGACAGGGACCTTAACATATGTGTGGAAGCAGAAATTAAAATATATTTAGAATGCCACATTTTATAGCCATTGCATCAGGTTAAGGGTTGAACAGATCTTGGAAGTGTTCAGGTCACACAATGCTTGTTGTCTGGTGTAAAATATTGTCTGGAACGCAAATTTTGTGGCATATTGTTCGCGAATATACTAACTTTTTCAAACCCAGCAAAATTGCTTATGGTGTTAACTCCTTGCCTAACAAATTGGCTGCTGCCTCCACCTCCCACCCCCTGCAGGAACCCTGGGAAGTGAAGCAGTGCTTGTTCAGTGTGGTAAAAAAGCTCTGTTTCACTGGTTAAATAGGATCCAGTCACTAACGATTGGGGTGCGTGTCCTCCAAAATAGGCAACATTGGGTAGAAACGGTTGACTGATCTTGACTTTATCTCCATGTTGTAATGATTAACCATTGTGCAGAAGTATGTGTTCATAAACTCTAATAAATAAATGAATTGGCCGCAGCCACCTGCATAATTTACAAATTGAAACAAATTTAACAAAACCATATGCGACCCTTTCATGGAACAAGCTCATTAATTTCAACTGCTGGTATTATTGTATTGTCTGCGGCGCAAAATCAGTTAGGAATGGTGAGAAAACAGTTCAAAACACTGCCACCTGACTTCTGCAAAAAGTAAACGAACCAAAACCATCGAGAGCAAACAGAAATCGTCGATGTGCAAATGATTGATAACACCTGGTAACTGTTGTCACCCTGCATTGCCCGGTCACAAAACCAGGCCTTGCCATTTGAAAATTACAGTCTCGCAACCTGCCACGCACCTGAAACAAAGTTTACGTGTACAATTTGTTCCCACATGCGTGCATTTGAAGTGAGGGATGATTGTCATTGACATTACTTGGGAATTTTCCAACCATTTTGTAAATTGTAGTTCGGCATAGTTAAGTGTATTAGCAAAGTGCCTCTTACCATGAGTGACTTGAATTTGATGTGATCATAGGGTGAATATGTAATCCTTACATGACATCTCAGTAAGTTGTCTTACTAAAACAAGAGGTAGGTGGGGGATCCCTACATGATATACTGGTATTTAACATTGCAGTAATAAAAAAATTAATCATTTTAATGTGTTCATGTGCTAATGATGACTACAGTGTAATAACAATGCTGTGATTACATATAAGAACTGATGAAAGTTGATTAATCATCAAAAAGCTCACATTAGTGATGAACCGATAATTGGAATTGGCAATCGGAACCGGCCGGTTATGGGGCTAGCTCACATTAGTGATAACCGATAATTGGAATTGGCAATCGGAACCGGCCGGTTATGGGGCATCGGCCGATTATGACAACCGGCAGTTTCTGGTTATTCTATATTTAACACTGATTATTAAAAATCCCTTTGATATCTGGCCATTTCAATAACGTTTTCCCATTAAAAATGTGTGTTATGCATAGCAGAAACAGGGCTTGCATTTTAGAACTGTGGCCAGGCTGATGAATAGGCCAGGTAAAAAGGGCCACCAGGCCTGATTTGCTCTGTTCAGGGCTGATTTCGCAGATTACATAAACTGTGGCAGATGCATTTGCTGGCTTGATAGATTGGCGACCAGGCTGTGAAAAATGTTTTGAGGCTGATTACCAGGCCTGGGCTGATAGGCCTGGTGAAAATGCAAGCCCTGCAGAAAATTTAGGGATTTGCAGAGCAGAGATATTACGGAATTTACCGACTGCAATCGGAACAAGATCGCCACCATTGCCCGAAAATTGTAGTAGAGTTCATAAAAACATTGGAGAAACACATCAAGGGTGGTAACAAGGTGGAAAAAGAACATAGAATAATACATTTTTATGTACGTGTAAACCATGCGTCATACGACTTCACAACACACATTAACATCAAAATTATTCATTTAAGACACAAAGTATGTGTGCTCAGTGTATTCCTTGTTAATACAGCCAAGTGTATTGTTTCTTTACACAAAACCGTATTAACACTATTTACCGGAATAAAACACAATCAGTTCCGCTTTACCAGTAAAATAGGACCCAGTCACCAATGCTTGGGGTAAAATGGGCAACATGTAGATCAACGATTGACTAAATTTGACTTCATCTCCATGTTGTGTCACGATTAGCCATGGTTCATAAATATGTGACGTTAACCACCAACAAACAAACAATCTAATTTTGCCCAGAACTGAATATGCATACTCTGAAAACTTATGTTGTATGAAGTTTTTGTGATGGATGATTTATCAACGAAAGTCTGTAGTTTAACAGGCACCAACAGATTTTCTTAACTATCCTACTTCAACCATCGGAATCGTCATCGGAATCATCATCGGAATCGGCATAATCGGCAGAGAAATAACCGGTAATCGGTTGATAGCAAGTTTTGATAATCGGTTCATCACTAGCTCACATCATTAAGACTTCAACGTTTTGGAATTTTCGTAAACGACCATATGTAAACGAAATGCAAATGTTTACTTATACAAATGTGCTACTACTTCCAGTACAAGTGAAAGTAGTCCTGGGAAATGGTATTTGGACAACTTTGCCGTCGGAAATCTCTTTTGCACCAGCAAAGCAAACTTTGCGACATTTTTATTTGATCACCCTCAAAATATCTTGGCAACAAGAACGTTCAACCCGATGAAGCATCTATTTAGTTCACTAAAAATCATTCTGGCAGTCAGTGGCGGACCACTCATGCAGACATGTTAACTCTCCCGGAATGCCCGGGAAAATCCCGGAATTTCAGTGTAGTTCCCGGCCTCCCGGACAGGAATCAGTTTTGGACCAAAAATCCCGGAAAACAACAGTCAAATATTTCGTTCCTGTTGTAACTTATGAAAAACGGTCAAATCACATGCATTTCAAACTCTGGTAAAAACTCACGAAGCAGTAAAATACGGATTTAAGTTAAATTTATTTTAGAAAAGGCTATTTTACGATATATATTTCAACTGTGTTCATGTTTATTTCTGGGGTTTTTCTTCGGAGATTTGTGATAAATGTGCGAGTGTCGAAGTGAAAATAGGTGACTTACTTTCAAAAAATTGAAAACTCCACCTTCATTTAAATGCAGTTTTTGGAAATTAAAATATATGAAAAGGAATTAAATAATATATATTTATTTATTCCTTCATAGAATAGCTTTAATTCTCATCCCTTTTCCAAAATCAAAACGTAAACATCAACTATTTAGCACAGCTTAAAAGTAGGTTAATGTCGCTTAGGATGCCGAAAAATTATGACAGCATATTTAAACACAATAGACTTTTTTTTCTAACACCATATTTATTCTGTTGTGCTGACTACAGAACTGTTAACTGTAGGCCATCTGTAACCAGAAAATTTTGAGTGGAATTGAACAAAAATGCTTCAATGATGAAAAGAAAAGTTTTGTTTAGGGCATAAGCGTCCCACATGCATGAAGTTTGATAAAGATACTTTCTGAGTACTAATGTTCTTGAAGTAACTGAACATCAGGACATCTTTTCCTTTTAACATTTCCAGACTTGGGAAATTATTAGCTAAATAGACTTTGATAAGAGCAAACCACAGGTGGATGTGCTCTGTGGGACAGTGTGGGTGGGTGGGGAGGGGGGGGGGGCTCATGAAGAAGAGGATATGGGGGGGGGGGGGGGTCAAATCAACAGTTATTTTATGATTTTTTTAATTTTTCAACATAGCATAAATGCATCAGCATAGTTGACAACTAGTTCTGGATATAACCTCGTGTTAATAGTGGTCCGTGAGCTGAAAATTCACAAGTTTTTTTATTTTATTTTGCCCCCGCGCATACTTTTCCCTGAAATCCATCCCATTTCCCTGAAAATCACCCTCAGGTTCCCTGAAAAATTATTCTGGAGGTTAACATGTCTGCACTCATGCAGTCGTTAGCAACGTTATAACTGCTGCCGTAAACTAGGTGGGAAGTCACGAATCTTAAAATAGTGGCGAAGGTTGCACACTCAAACAGCCCTATTCTATCATTTCTATGGAGTTTTTATTCTATCATTGGAGTAGTTTTATAGCAGAATATAGCTTGGGCCTAGTCTTGCTAAAATTCCATCCCGTGTAAACGTTTTCGAAAATCGTAAACGTTTATCATTGTGAAACGAAACGTTTCCGTTTACGCAGTTAAACATAGAAGCCTTACGCATCATAATGTTTTGATTTTTCATCAAAGAAAGATGTTGTTACAGTCTGCTGTTCATTTTATTTCCTAACAATATTTTCAAATGTACGACATATTGTGGTTGTGTTGGACGTATTAAATTCTGTTCCGTGATATTTCAAATGTGGATTTTTTTTTATATTGGATTATAATACCTTACAAAAGTGAGTAGGCTATTATTAGCTCACCTGACTTTCAGTCAGGAGAGCTATAGTGATCACTCACCGTCCGTCGTCCGTCGTCTGGCGTCCATCGTCCGTGAACATGATGTTTGCGTCTTCTCCTCCCAAACCGCTGAACCAATTTAATTGATATTTGAGATAATAGTTTGTTATGACATCGCAATTTGATTTTGTTCAAATCAAGTTGCCCCGCCCGTGGGTAGGGCCACACCCAAAAAGTGAGCTGAAATCTTAAAAAATCTTCTTCTCATGAACCAGCAGTAGCAGAGACTTGATATTTGGTGTGCTGCTTCCTTTTGAGGTGTAGACTCAGATTTGTTCAAGAGAAGTTTGTGGGGCTATACTTGGCGTCGTTATGGGAGGGGCAAAATTTTTGGCCCCGCCCGAAATTTCTATTTTCCAAACCGAGAGGCTGATTTGAACCAAATTTTATGTGAGGGCTTACTGGGTCATAAGTACCTAATTTATGCTGATTTTTTTTTTCCCGTAGCCCCATGGGAACCGCAGGAGCTAAAAATAGAAAAAAATTAAAACGCCCATATCTCCAAAACTGCACGGCACCGAGAATTTTTATTTGGTGTGAAGCTTCCTTAGGACCAACAGAAAGAATTGGTAAAAAAAAATTGCCATCGGTTTTATCATAGGGTACAGTTTCGGGACTTTGAAAAAGTGCTGAGTCAGCACTTTTTAACACTGTAGGCAATGGGAAAAACATTAAAAAATCTTCTTCTCCAGATCCAGTAGGCAGAATCTTTTGATATTTGGTATGCAACATTGTGGGGTGGATCTGATTCAAGTTTGTTCAAATTGGCCCCTTGGGTTTATATTTGGTCTCAGTATAGGAGCCCAAATTTGAACTTAGTGCATTTCAGGCAAATTTCTTTGAAAATCTTCTTCTCCAGATCCAGCAGGCAGAATCTTTTGATATTTGGTATGCAACATTGTGGGGTGGATCTGATTCAAGTTTGTTCAAATCTGCCCCTTGGGTTTATATTTGGGCTCAGTATAGGAGCCCAAATTTGAACTTAGTGCATTTCAGGCAAATTTCTTTGAAAATCTTCTTCTCAAGATCCAGCAGGCAGATTCTTTTGATATTGGGTATGCAACATTATGGGGTGGATCTGATTCAAGTTTGTTCAAATCGGTTCCCTGGGTTTATATTTGGGCTCAGTATAGGAGCCCAAATTTGAACTTAGTGCTTTTCAGGCAAATTTCTTGAAAAATCTTCTCCAGATCCAGCAGGCAGAATCTTTTGATATTTGGTATGCAACATTGTGGGGTGGATCTGATTCTATTTTGTTCAAATCGGCTCCCTAGATTCATATTTGGGCTCACTATAGAAGCTCGAATTTGAACTTAGTGCATTTCAGGCAAATTTCTTCAAAAATCTTCTTCTCCAGATCCTGCAGGCAGAATCTTTTGATATTTGGTATGCAACATTGTGGGGTGGATCTGATTCCAGTTTGTTCAAATCGGCCACCTGGATTCATATTTGGGCTCACGATAGAAGCCCAAATTCGAACTTAGTGCATTTCAGGCAAATTTCTTTGAAAATCTTCTCAAGATCCAGCAGGCAGAATCTTGTGATATTTGGTATGCAGCATCCTTAGGGGGGTGAGATTCAAGTTTGTTCAAGCCATGTCCCTAGGTCCATATTTGGGCTCACTGTGGGAGCTTGAATTGTAACTTTGTTCGAAATGAGGAATTTTCTTAAAAAATTTTCTTCTTCAGATCCAGCAGTCGGAATGGTTTGATATGTGGTGAGTAGCATCCTTGGGGGGGAGGGGGGATTCAAGTGTGTTAAAGCCAAGTCCATGGGTCCATATTTGGGCTCCCTGTGGGAGCCCAAATTATAACTTAGTCAATATGAGGAATTTTTCTTTAAAAATCTTCTTCAGATTCAGCAGTTGGAATGTTTTGATATTTGGCATGGAGCAACCTTGGGGGCTGAGATTCAAGTTTGTTCAAGCCAAGACCCTTGGTTCATATTTGGGCACACTATGGGAGCCTGAATGACAACTTAGTTCAAAATGAGGAATTTTCTTTAAAAATCTTCAGATCCAGCAGATGAATGCTTTTGATATTTTTTATGCAGCATCCTTAGGGGGGTAAGATTCAAGTTTGTTCAAGCCATGTCCCTAGGTCCATATTTGGGCTGATTGTGGGAGCTCGAATTGTAACTTGGTTCAAAATGAGGAATTTTCTTTAAAAATCTTCTTCAGATCCAGCAGTCGGAATGTTTTGATATTTGGTGTGCAGAATCTTTAGGGGTCTGAGATTCAGGTTTGTTAAAGCCAAGTCCCTGGGTTCATATAAGGGCTCCCTGTGGGAGCCCGAATTATGACTTAGTTCAGTATGAGGAATATTCTTTAAAAATCTCTTTTTAGATCCACTGGTCAGAATATTTGGATATTTGGTTTCAGCTTTTCTTAGGAGGAGCAGATGCAACTTGTGGAAATCAATTCTCTGGGTTGATATTTAGGCTACCATGTCAGGTGAGCGCCCTCAGTCCCCCTGGGGCCTCTTGTTACATATAAATAATACTTAAAAAACCCTGTAAAATTTGCCTGTGTATGAAACGTCCTTTGATATATGTAGAAACGTCCTTTGATATATCCTTTGATATATGTAGAAACATCCTTTGATGTATGTAGAAACGTCTTTTGTATATGAATCAGTGTATGAAACGACACTAATCTGTTCGAGAGCCCTCTGTGTGTGACATTGGCCATTGAAAAACAAATTTTTCAAGATTTCAAAATAGTTTTTTTTATACGTTCATACTTTTAAACAGTTCAACAAAATCAAAACATGGTTTTTCTGAAACACGTTGGTAAAGTACCAAACAGTCGATCTATTTTGGAAGCACCATAACTTGCACTGAGGGATTTTTTTTAGCATTTTTATCTGCAATTAACAACACCTCATCAAAGAGAAGAATGTCAGATTTGTCTGTAGAAGATTATTACATCGACAGGCACATGCTCACTGCTGCCCATACAGAAAACAATCTGCAGTGCATTTTGACTGTTGACAGTTTGTTACAAAACATTTATCTGCGACTTGACAACCCAAGCGACCAAAATAACTGTTTATTGAACATTCTAACACCTTAACCCTTTCATGTTACATCAAGTACACATTGTAAATCGACAAATGTTTGGCAGCTTTGGCAATGCTTGCATGAGCAAAAGAATTCTAATGTCTCGCGGTCAACTAGTTAAGCTGATACCGGTTGCAAACCAGTTATCTGGCTAACCGTTTCAGCACTAAAATAAAGTAAATTGAGATCATGCAGGCCTTAAAATTTGTCCTGCTTTGTGAGAATCAATTCTCACAGAATCAATTTTCTGTTCTTAAATAATTTAGGATTTGAGAGTACTGTTACACCATTTTGTGTGCAACCAGTACATATTCCATCGTAAAATAATGAACCTCAAATTTATATATTTACAAATGTTTAATCCTCAAGGGCCTTCTTCCAATGTTGGTTAGTCATGTCTTACATGCCATGTAGAACACATTATCTGTGGCAATCTTGGGAAGCAACACCGTGCTTGTTCACTGTGGTAAACAAGCTCTGTATTACTAGTAAAATAGGACCCTGATCTCCCTGGGAAGTGAAGCAGTATTTGTTTACTGTGGTAAACAAGTTGTTTTACCGGTAAATTAAACAAAGACCTGGTCACCAATGGAAGTCCTCTAAAATGGGCAGCATGGGTATAAACAATTGGTTGGACTTGACTTTATATCCAAGTTGCGGTCACGATTAGCCAGTGTGCAGAAATATATGACCTTAAACACCAATAAATAAATAATATAACTCCCTTTCTTTCACATTTGGTTTGTTGTTGGGTTTATTTGAGAGTACATGGCTAATGGTTTTGTGTGTTTACTCCATATAAGTTTCCGAGACTGAATTGGACACGGGTAATGGCAGGGCTCAAAATAAGCGGTGTCGTGTCGCTTTTTGCTATGCAAAACTTGCAAAAAGCTACACAATGTTCAATTATGTATAGCATTTTGCGATACAAGATAATCAACTGCAGCCTATTAGGCTGCAGTTGATTGCCTTGTATCGCAAAATGTAAATGAAAATTTGCAAACAAATTTGAAAACTAGTTCACTGATGCTTTACTTCTGATTGTGTAACATTCCAGGCATAACTCAGATTAACTCTCCAAGCATCATTAGCAACTTCATATGTAAGATGAATGCTATTGGTTTAAATTCTTCCTGTTTTTACAACATTTTGCATAAAATGTACATTATAAATAACTTCAAGCCCATCAAATTAAAAATCCCAACTTCCATTTTGAGAACTCTATTAATAAACAACCAAGACACCATTTGAAAATATCCAAGTCCATGCAACCCTTTTGTTTTTTTTTTTTTTTTTTTTTTTTTTTTTTTTTTTTTTTTAGAACCACCGAGCAACGGCGATCAGCTGTCAACTCTCCAACATCGTAACTCTGAACTCTGCACCGTGGCACAGGCAGGGTTAGATTGGTTGAAGACATGTGCACCGTCGACGTGCAGTACGCCTTAGTACACTACGTCATCGTGCCACCATGTAGGCAATCGGGATTAAGTGTCTTGCCCAAGGACACAACGCGGGAGCGCGAATCAGTCACTGAACATGCAACCCTTAAAGGCAGTTCAGTTAAAAAACATAGTAAACGTTTCATGTGTTGCAGATCATTTGGAAATGCCCAGAAATGGATGGAAGCTATTCTATCTACTTAGAAGAATTCAATACAAAACAGCATAACATAACTCTGGTTTTCAAAAATAGCTATGTAATTTTTACAAAATGCTATTCATTTTTTGGAAATGTGTAGCATTTCGCTGCTCAAAGAAAAAAAGTTATTTTGAGCACTGGGTAATGGAGTTTATTTGGGGTTATATTGTAACTCTTGGGTTCTGAATAACTGAATGCATGTTGTACTAAATCAACTTTAGCAGTGCTCATTTATTCAGTACCAAACAGTACAATTTAACCCTTATGTTACATAATTCAGACTTTCATCTCCTTTTACTGCAAACGAACAGGTGTCCAAACAGCAGTCTCTGGGTAAAGTTACAAGTAACATTCAAAATGTACCTTGGCAGTTGATTCTAGGCAAATCCTGGCTGTTGAAGTTGACTAAGAGTCATTCGAGGCCTTGGAATCTAGGAAAATGTGTTCGGAGTCTTTGAAAAGCTTTGAATATTTATGAAATAAAAATGCAAATGAAGCATGTATTCTGAACTATATAGTTTTATATGCCAGAGTTTGTGAAATTCAGACACAAATTCAGGCTCAGCAAAATAAACAACACGTTGGTCAGTCCTTAATCTTAATTCTTTAAAAAAAAAAGCACATGGCAATCACCCAGTTTCCTGGTATCACTTCAACAATTCCTGGAATTATAGTCTGTTTTAAAAAGCTGGTTTTCAGTTTCCCTTGGCTGTCATGTTATACAATCCCTAGAGACATTCTGTTTACAATATGACACCAGCATATGTATATTATTAAAAGTTAATTATTGGGTAAAATTCCATCCAATGCACATGGTATGTATAATTTCCAATTTTTCTCTTTGAAGTTATCTTCAACAAAACTCTCGAATCGGTTGCCAAGAAAACACTGTACAACATGCCATCAGCTATTGCTGTTTTGACCGGTTGACTTCTTACATGCTTATTCCCAAGTCATTGAAGTATCAGTTTCGATATCGGCCGTTATCTAAAACGGTAGAAATCTGTATCGGCAAAACCGATAACAGTGGTATCTGCTCACCTCTATATATTCTGACACAATCAACAAGATGCCTTGTTGGTTGTTACCTGCGTCGCCAGCGGCAGAGCAGGTCTAGTAACTGCTCGACTCCATCCGTCAGTCTGTCAGTCCGTCCAAAAAACTTCTTCCATCAAAGTTTTCTTGGCTTCTATGAAAGGGAATGATTTTATATTTCGTCTGCTGCTTCATAATGATGAGTTGTATCGTGTATCTAATTTTCAGATCTGCCGTGCAGCCACTTCCTCTTTGCTGATACTTTGAAATTTGACTGTACTCACTGAACATTGAAATTTTTTGTCACGTTTTTCTCGGCTTCTATGCGACGAATTCATTCAATATTTCACCTGGAGCTTGATAATGTTGAGTTGTACCGTGTATACAATTTTCAGATCTGCCGTGCAGCCACTTCCTCTTCGAAAATACTTTTGAAATTTTACTGTACCCACTGAGCATTGAAATTTTTCGTCACTCTTTTCTCGGCTTCTATGCGACGGATTCATTCAATATTTCACCTGGAGCTTGATAAAGTTGAGTTGTATCATGTATGCAATTTTCAGATCTGCCGTGCAGCCTCTTCCTCTTTGCCGAATTTTTGAAATTTGACTGTACTCACTGAACATTGAAATTTTTCGTCACACTTTTCCCGGCTTCTATGCGACGGATTCATTCAATATTCCACCTGGAGCTTGATAATGTTGAGTTGTATCGTGTATGCAATTTTCAGATCTGCCGTGCAGCCACTTCCTCTTTACATATAATTTGAAATTTTACTGTACCCACTGAACATTGAAATTTTTCGTCAAACTTTTCTCAGCTTCTATGCAAGGGATTGATTTTTATTACCTGCGTCGTCAGCGGCAGAGCAGGTCTAGTAACCGCTTGACTCCGTCCGTCCGTCCGTCCGTCCGTCCGTCCGTCCATCCCTCTGTCAGTCCGTCAGTCCGTCCAAAACACTTCCGTCAAACTTTTCTTAGCTTCTATGAAAGGGAATGATTTTATATTTGGTTTGCTGCTTCATAATGATGAGTTGTATCGTGTATCTAATTTTCAGATCTGTTGCATGCAGCGTCGCAGGTCCAGACCCGGAATTGGTCTTGGCTTGTTAGTAGTTACAGCCAATCAGCTAGGTAAGATAGTTGATGGTTAGTCAGCTAATCGTGAAAGCCCTAATCTTGTACCTTAGAGTGTTTAAATCAGATCAGTCATGCCTCATCTGAACATTTTGCTTTGATGTTTTTTTTTCAGTATCCACTAAGAGACTTGTGGTTCGTAGCATTGTGAAGTTATGATTGTATTGGGTTTTTTTGGCTCCGCTCAGTTTGGTTATTTTTGTATTTTTTTTGATCATGGTAAAGCTTCATAATGGTGAATATTCAGTTTTATTGGATGAAATGACATAAAAATGGAGAATTTAACTACAGTATGTTCCAACTGGATACAACATTGAACTGTCGTTAAACCATTTAAAGGCCTCTTTCCGACCTTTGATTATTTTTAGTAAAGAACTGATACCTCAACATTCTGTCTGAGGGTAAACTTCCGATTGTCCACATGGGGGCACGATGACGCCATGTACTAATGTGTACTGCACATCTTCAACCAATCTAATCCTGCCTGTTCTGCAGTGCGGAGTTGAGATGTTGGGGAGCTGGCAGCTGCTCGTCGTTGCTCGGTGGTTCTCTCCGTGTATTCCAGCTTCCTCCACCCGTAAAACTGTCATGGTCATGATTAGGCGTTGTGCATAAGTATGTGACCTTCAAACACCAATAAATAAATAAATAAATAAATAAATAGGGTAAACTTGTTAGGTATTGCCTCAATATTCAGTCTTTAGGAAAAGTTGAAGTTTTTTCTTAGTACATTGGCAGCACCTTTCTAAACAAGTCTTGACTGTTTGTTTTTGGCAGCCCAGACTTTCCTTTTACACGACTGCAGAGCATATGGCATAGTGTATCTGTATGAAAGATGTACAATCTCCATTGAGAGGGTCATAAGCTATGTTTTTGAGGCAAAGAATGAAAAAATAGGTTTTGAATAGCTATTTTTTTTTTGGGCTGTTTCTTTTGGTAATGTGTTAAAACAGATGTTGTTTCTTTCTTATTTCTTGATCATTCTTGATTTAAGAAATAAAGAAATGCTGATGTGAGTCGCAATCCAGTTGAGAAACAGACCGCATTTATGATCAAAGTACTGCACTTAAACATTGACTTGGGGGTTTCTGACAACATTTTTCCTCTTTAGAAATCCAGGAAGTGGAGCGGTACTTGTTTACTGTGGTAAATAAGTTCTGCTTTACTGGTGAAATAGAACACAGAAACGATGCCTGGGGTGTAAGTCTTCTAAAGTGGCCCACAAAGATATAAACGATTGGCTAAACTTGAATTCATCCCTCTGTTGTGGTCATGAGATGGCCAAAGATGCTGAAAGTAAACACCAATAAATGAATGAACAACATTATTTTGCTTATGTTCAATAAACCAACTGATGAGCCACTAGATGACTTGCATACATCTCCGCTCATGGTCAAACATGATGAGATGGGGTTATGTGATGCATCTCCTCTCGTGCTAGCTTACGATGAGATGTGTCATTTACTTAAGGTCCAGATGCAAAAAGAAGGCCTTCAGTAAGTCGAGCAAGAAGTGGCAAGATGATGCTGGAAGAAAAGAGATAGAGAGAGATCTAAAAAAATTGAAGAAGTACTGCAAAGTTATTAGAGTGATAGTCCATACTCAGGTATGTTTAACACACAATTATGTATCTTGCATGCAGAATTTGGGGTAATGATGATTTCTTTGTCTACAGTTTACTTCCAAAGGAGTAGAGCGACTTGACACAGGACAAGAAAATTCCATTTGGGTACTTGGATGAATCACTCTGTAATACTTGGTGTGCAAAATTTGACGAGAACACTTGTTCGTTCACGTGGTGGTTACACAAATTTAAATCTATGCAAACAATTGACCGGTTAGCCAAAAGTTGCATCTTGAATGGTAAAGTCTGAGGAACTTAACTGGAAGAGTGCTAAATTTTTCTCATTGTTACAATTCATGGGAGAGTGTGCCTCTAGGCACTCGCCCATGATTTGTAACAATGCAAATCAATGGAGATGAAGTAATTATACCTCCACTATCGAAGACAATGGGGGTATACTGGATTACATGTGTCCGTCCGTGTGTGAGTCCATCCGAAAGTATTCATGACTTAAGTAAATTATTATTTTTTATAATATTTGTTGGTCATAGGTATGCCCACACTAGTTTTTATTAGCTCACCTGACTGAAAGTCAGGGTGAGCTTTTCTGATCACTTTTCGTCCGTCGTCCGTCGTCCGGCGTGAAGGTGGTGTTTGGGTCTTTTTCTTCCAAACCACTGGCCGCATGTTAATGAAATTTCATGTGAGTAGGGGTTATATAGCGGCATTTTGATTTTTGGGCAAATTAGGTTTCGGCTCATATTGAGCAGAGGGGTGGGGCAAAAATGCTCCAATTCTTAAAAAATCTTCTTCTCAAGAACCAGCAATAGCAGAGACTTGATATTTGGTATGCAGCTTCCTTTTGAGGTGTAGACTCAAGTTTGTTCAAGAGAAGTTTGTAGGTCTATACTTGGCGATGTTATGGGAGGAGCAAAAATTTTGGCCCCACCCCAAATTTCTATTTTTTAAACCGAGAGGCCAATTTGAACCAAATTTTATGTGAGGGCTTATTGGGTCATAAGTACCTAATTTATGCAGAAATTTTTTTTCCTGTAGCCCCGTGGGAACCACAGGAGCTAAAAATAGAAAAAAATTAAAACGCCTATATCTCAAAAACTGCACGGCAGTGAGAATTTTTATTTGGTGTGAAGCTTTCTTGGGACCAACAGAAAGGATTGGTAAAAAAAAATTGCTATCGGTTTTATCATAGGGTACTTTTTCGGGACTCTGAAAAAGTGCTGAGTCAGTATTTTTTAACACAGTAGGCAATGGGAAAAAAATAAAGAATTGTTTTCTTCCAAACCACTGCTCTAAAAGCTTTCATATTTTACATATAACATCTTTGGAACATTGATTCACATATTTGTAGAAATCAAATTCCTCGGTCCATATTTGGGTTCCCTATGGGAACCCAAATGTTCAAATTAGTGCAATATGAGGGATATATTTTAAAAATCTTCTTCTTCGGATCCACAAATCAGAATCTTTTGATATTTGCTATGCATCATCCTTAGGGAGGTGAGATTGATGTTTGTTCAAGCCAAGTCCCTGAGTTCATATTTGGACTCCCTTTGGGAACCCAAATTGTAACTTAGTGCAATACGAGGTATATTCTTTTAAAATCTTCTTCTTCGCATCCACCGGTCAGAATCTTTTGATATTTGGTATACAGTATGCTTAGGGAGGTGAGATTCAAGTTTGTTCAAGTCAAGTCCTTCGGCTCATATTTGGTCTCCCTGTGGGAGCCCAAATTATAACTTAGTTCAATATGAGGAATATTCTTTAAAAAAAAATTTTTTTTCAGATCCACCAGTCAAAATGTTTTGATATTTGATGTACAGCATTCTTAGGGGCTGAGAGTGAAGTTTGGTAAAGCCAAGTACCTGGGTTCATATTTGGGCTCACTGTGGGAGCCCAAATTATACCAAAATTTTTATTTTCCAAACCAAAAAGTCGATTTGAACCAAATTTGATATGAGGGCTTATTGGGTCATAAGTACCTAATTTATGCCGAAAATTGTTTTCCTGTCCCCCACGGGAACTGCAGGAGCTAAAAAATTTTTTTCTTTTTAAATGCCCATATCTCCAGAACTACATGGCACTGAGAATGTTTATATGGTGTGAAGCTTCCTTAGGACCGGAAGAAAAAAATGGTAAAAATTTTATCATAAGGTTCTTTTCTAGGACTAAAAGTGCCGAGTCATCATTTTTTAACAGTGTAGCTAATGGGAATAACGTTGAAGAATCTTCTTCTCCCAAAACACTGCTTCAGAAGCTTTTATTTTTGGGCTCCCTATGGGAGCCCATGTATAACTTAGTTCAGTATGAGAAATATTCTTAAAAAATCTTTTTTTTCTGTTACTCCTGTCAAAATCTTTTGATATTTGATTTTTAGTTTTCTTAGAAGCGGCAAATTGAAATTTGTTCAAGTTCTGGTTTATTGATAAAATTGGGCCCAGTAACCAATTCCTGCGTTGAAAGCCCTGTAAAGTGGGCAGTAATAGGCATAAACGATTGACCAAACCTGATATTATAATTATGCCTCTGTAATGATGTAGCCTTAGAAAGTGACCTTAAATTCCAATAAATAAATAGATAAATTATTGAGTACCCAATATGGGGATCTAACATATGAACACTCTGGGTTACTAAGTAGAGAAAACACTTTTATGTTGAAAAACTGATAATAACCACAAGGCAGAATCCCTTGCTATTTTGGTGATATGACTCGGCCAGTATCAGGTGAGCGCCCTCAGGCCCCGTGGGGCCTCTTGTTATTTTTTTTTTTTAGCTCACCTGACTTTCAGTCGGGAGATCTATAGTGATCACTCACCGTCCATCGTCCGTGAACATGGTGTTTGCATCTTCTCCTCCCAAACCGCTGAACCAATTTAATTGATATTTGAGATAATAGTTTGTTATGACATCGCAATTTGATTTTGTTCAAATCAAGTTGCCTCGCCCGTGGGTAGGGCCACACCCAAAAAGTGTGCTGAAATCTTAAAAAATCTTCTTCTCATGAACCAGCAGTAGCAGAGACTTGATATTTGGTGTGCAGCTTCCTTTTGAGGTGTAGACTCAGATTTGTTCAAGAGAAGTTTGTGGGGCTATACTTGGCGTCGTTATGGGAGGGGCAAAATTTTTGGCCCCGCCCAAAATTTCTATTTTCCAAACCGAGAGGCTGATTTGAACCAAATTTTATGTGAGGGCTTATTGGGTCATAAGTACCTAATTTATGCTGATTTTTTTTTCCTGTAGCCCCATGGGAACCGCAGGAGCTAAAAATAGAAAAAAATTAAAACGCCCACATCTCCAAAACTACACGGCACTGAGAATTTTTTTTTGGTGTGAAGCTTCCTTAGGACCAACAGAAAGAATTGGTAAAAAAAAATTGCCATCGGTTTTATCATAGGGTACAGTTTCGGGACTTTGAAAAAGTGCTGAGTCAGCACTTTTTAACACTAGGCAATGGGAAAAACATTAAAAAATCTTCTTCTCCAGATCCAGAAGGCAGAATCTTTTGATATTTGGTATGCAACATTGTAGTGTGGATCTGATTCAAGTTTGTTCAAATCGGCCCCCTGGGTTCATATTTGGGCTCAGTATAGGATCCCGATTTCGAACTTGGTGCATTTCAGACAAATTTCTTAAAAAATCTTCTTCTCCAGATCCAGAAGGCAGAATCTTTTGATATTTAGCATGCAACATTGTGGGGTGGATCTGATTTAAGTTTGTTCAAATCGGCCCCCTGGGTTTATATTTGGGCTCAGTATAGGAGCCCAAATTTGAACTTAGTGCATTTCAGGCAAATTTCTTTGAAAATCTTCTTCTCCACATCCAGCAGGCAGAATCTTTTGATATTTGGTATGGAACATTGTGGGGTGGATCTGATTCAGGTTTGTTCAAATTGGCCCCTTGGGTTTATATTTGGGCTCAGTATAGGAGCCCAAATTTGAACTTAGTGCATTTCAGGCAAATTTCTTAAAAAATCTTCTCCAGATCCAGCAGGCAGAATCTTTTGATATTGGGTATGCAACATTGTGGGGTGGATCTGATTCTATTTTGTTCAAATCGGCTCCCTAGATTCACATTTGGGCTCACTATAGAAGCTCGAATTCGAACTTAGTGCATTTCAGGTAAATTTCTTAAAAAATCTTCTCCAGATCCTGCAGGCAGAATCTTTTGATATTTGGTATGCAACATTGTGGGGTGGATCTGATTCCAATTTGTTCAAATCGGCCACCTGGATTCATATTTGGGCTCACTATAGAAGCCCAAATTCAAACTTGGTGCATTTCAGGCAAATTTCTTCAAAAATCTTCTCCAGATCCAGCAGGCAGAATCTTGTGATATTTGGTATGCAACATTGTGGGGTGGATCTGATTCAAGTTTGTTCAAATCGGCCCCCCTGGGTTTATATTTGGGCTCAGTATAGGAGCCCAAATTTGAACTTAGTGCATTTCAGGCAAATTTCTTTGAAAATCTTCAAGATCCAGCAGGCAGAATCTTGTGATATTTGGTATGCAGCATCCTTAGGGGGCTGAGATGCAAGTTTGTTCAAGCCATGTCCCTAGGTCCATATTTGGGCTTACTGTGGGAGCTTAAATTGTAACTTTGTTCGAAATGAGGAATTTTCTTAAAAAATATTCTTCAGATCCAGCAGTCGGAATGGTTTGATATGTGGTGAGTAGCATCCTTGGGGGGGGGGGGGGGGGGAGGGGGGGGAGGGGAGGATTCAAGTGTGTTAAAGCCAAGTCCATGGGTCTATATTTGGGCTCCCTATGGGAGCCCAAATTATAACGTAGTCAATATGAGGAATTTTTCTTTAAAAATCTTCTTCAGATTCAGCAGTTGGAATGTTTTGATATTTGGCATGGAGCAACCTTAGGGGGCTGAGATTCAAGTTTGTTCAAGCCAAGTCCCTTGGTTCATATTTGGGCTCACTATGGGAGCCTGAATGACAACTCAGTTCAAAATGAGGATTTTTCTTTAAAAATCTTCAGATCCAGCAGATGAATGCTTTTGATATTTTTTATGCAGCATCCTTAGGGGGGTAAGATTCAAGTTTGTTCAAGCCATGTCCCCAGGTCCATATTTGGGCTGATTGTGGGACTCGAATTGTAACTTGGTTCAAAATGAGGAATTTTCTTGAAAAATCTTCTTCAGATCCAGCAGTCGGAATGTTTTGATAATTGGTGTGCAGAATCTCCTTAGGGGTGTGAGTTTCAGGTTTGTTAAAGCCAAGTCCCTGGGTTCATATATGGGCTCCCTATGGGAGACCAAATTATGACTTAGTTCAATATGAGGAATATTCTTTCAAAATCTTTTTTTAGATCCACTGGTCAGAATATTTGGATATTTGGTTTCAGCTTTTATTAGGAGGAGCAGATGCAACTTGTGGAAATCAATTCTCTGGGTTGATATTTAGGCTACCATGTCAGGTGAGCGCCCTCAGGCCCCCTGGGGCCTCTTGTTTTAATTGTTCACTTAGAAATTGTGTCCGTCCGAGCCAAATTTTGTCTGTTCAGCCTGTATCTCGGGTATCGAATGTTCTGTTGCAATGAAATTTGCCATGAATACTGCTTATGGTATAGGCTTTCAAAAAAGGATTCAACGGTATTTCTCACATTCTCCTTATTAGAGTTATCCCCCCTTTTTTGACTTAGAAATTGTAGAAAATAGATACTTGTCTGTTCAGCCTGTATCTCAGGTATGGGTTATCGGATTTTGGTGAAATATGGCATGCAGTTTGCCTATGACAAAGGCTTCTGCCTCATTGCATAAAACTTCCAAACACCAAACAATATACCTTCCCTTTTGACTTAGAAAGTGTTGGAAATTGTTGAAAACTTTCCAAGAAAATGGGAGGGGGGGTGCATACTGGATTGGGGTTATCGGATTTCAGTGAAATATGGCATGCAGTTTGCCTATGACAAAGGCTTCTTCTTCATTGCATAAAACTTCCAAACACCAAACAATTTACCATACCTTTTGACTTAGAAATTGTTGAAAACTTTAGGTGAAAATGGAAAGGGGGGGGGGGGGTGTATACTGGATTGCGTCCGTCCATTTGTGCATCTGTCCGTCAGTCCTTACGAGAATATTCATAAATGATATTTGTTGGTCATAGGTATGCCCACACTAGGCGGTACACCATGTGGGGGTGTGCACCGGACAAAAATCCAGCTCTTGTTTTACTTCCAAGATAATATGAAACATCCAGAGAATATGAAGCCAACCTGCAGTTCAGAATAAACCTCAAATATGGGCTTCTAACACTCTCCCAGTTAAGCAGGCTTTCTTGTGTCTTGATCGATTTTTATACTTTTGCCATGATCAGCTATATATATTTCAATTTCAAGCAATATATGAATACTTGTTCATGATAAAAAAGCAGTTTCCCAAGAATTTTTAAACAGAAAAGCGCTCGGTTAGCCATCTCCAACCCACAGTCAGTCGGTTAGTCATTTTTAGCTCAACTTGACAATGTCAAGCTGAGTTATTGCCATCACTTCTCATCCATCTACGTACATACATACATACATACATACATACACAATTTCCTTTGGCACTCTGCACAGGTTGCATTTATGATCAGATCGCTTTGAAACCTGGTATGCTTGTTTGGGGTGACCTCTAGATGAGAGCTGTCAATTTTCTTCCAATCCGTCAAAAAATGTTGTTGCTGGCAACGTTCTTTGAACTTGGTTTAGTCAGACCTCAATATTTCGCTTTGGCACACCCTACAGGGCACATTTATCATCAGATTGCTTTGAAACCTGGTATGCTTGTTTGGGATGACCTCTAGATGGGCGCTATCGATTTTATTCCATTTCTGTCAAAAAATGTTGCCGCTGGCAACAACCATTGAACTTGGTTTAGTCAAATATCAATATATTCCTTTGGCACGCCCTACAGGGCACCTTTATGATCAGATAGGTTTGAACTTGGTATGCTTGTTTGGGGTTACCTCTGGATGGGTGCTATTGATTTTCAATTTCCATCAAAAAACGTTCCCACTGGCAGTAGCCTTCGATGAACCTAGTGCAGTTATGCATCAATAACTCTTTGGTACTTTCTGCAATGCACATTTATGATCGGATCGCTTTGAAACCTGGTGTGTCTGTTTGGGGTGACCTATAGATAGGAGCTATCCTCTATTTTCGTCAAAAAATGTTGCAGCTGGCAACGACCTTTGAACTTCGTGCATTTGTGCATTAGCATCTTCCTTTGGCATGCCTCAGAGGGCGCATTCATTATCAGGTTGTTTTGAAACTTTGTATGCTTATGCAAGGTGACAAAGATAGGAGCTATTGATTTTCTTTTCATTTCCATCAAAAACTTGCTGTTCTCAACAATCTTTGAATTTATTGCATTTGTGCATCAGCATTCTTCTTTAACATGGCCAACAGGGCACATATATCTTAGGATCGTTTTTGAACTTGGTGTGCTCAATAGGTAAGACCTTTAGACAACTTACCAAGTTAAAGTTTGTCAAGTTGAGCTACAGTGTCATTCACACATTCATTGAAATTTTGCACACTGATACTGTATACTGCACATCTTAGAGATATGCATAGCTTAAAATTCATGTTAGAATCAGACTCACTAGAAAAACAATGAGAATCACGTTTGATTCTATTTATTTTTTGCTCCCTCAACAATGTACACAATGACTTGGTAGTAGTGTCTCATGAAGTCTTGGCTGCCTTTACAAGCAGCCAAGACTTGATAGGCACCACTGTCAGGGTATTGTACCTGCCATGAGGAAGATCACCAAAAGCTTGTATGTTGGAATAGGTCTTCTACATGTACATGCAAGACATGACACTCGCAAACATTGGAGCTAGGCCCTTGACCCTTAACTGGTAGAGTGCTGGAAGCCCATATTTGGGCTTTACCCTGAAGTGCAGGTACCGTAACATAAAGATTTCATATTCAGTGGATATGCTTCATATTATCTTTGAAATGAAATTATTTAGTCTATATAGATTTGCCTTGTTACAATTTATGTGAGCGAGCCTATAGGCGGCCAGCTTATAAATTGTAAAAAAGCAAAGACATGTGAACAAATTTGGGTGTCCCAAAAAAATTTAGCACTGTACCAGTTAAAGGCCTATTTCTAACTTTTACAACCTAGAACATGTGCCCTTAACATACCATCATGAGTGTGTCCTGCTGACAAATTACTAAGGCAAGGCAGTGGTTTCTAGTCTTGACTAGACCCTTAACTCTTAGAAGCCGGGAGTCGAGTTTTCTTGCCTTTGATGTAATACGGCAGGTAATCTGGCTGTGACCGTTCGGCTATCTTTGGGCTTGGGGAGAATTAAACACTGAGTAGGTTCTTCTAGTCAAGTATTCAGGCAGACGACACTTGACTAGAAGCACCTACTTTACTGCAAGTTTTTCGAGGTATGTCATGTTCAATAAATTCATTCTGATTCCCCGGCTTCGAAGAGTTAAAAGGTGTTGACTAGAAATCACTGTTAGGCAACTGGATGTGTACAGGCTGTGGTCAAGTGTCAATTCAGGAGAATTGTCCAGGCCCTTGAGGGTTTGAAGGTTAAATTATAGTAAATATATAAATGTGAGGTTTGTTCTTTCATTAGTGAAACTGCTTGCACTCACAAGAACAAGGGGACAACTCTCAAATTCAAAATTGAAACTGAAAATTGAATCTCGTGGTAGGAGCTCATGAGAATCGAAACTGATTCTCATGAATCCAGACAAATTTTAGGGCCTGTTGCACAAGCAGTCATGCAGGTGTAAATTGAGTTTTGTCTTTGCAGTGATGAAAACATTATCTGTCAATCCCATGACAAATCATGATTACCAATAATACTGAGCAAAGATAAATGTTGAGTTTTAAGTCCTTTTTTAGCTCACCTGACTTCCAGTCAGGAGAGCTATAGTGATCACTCACCGTCCGTCGTACGTGAACATGGTGTTTGCGTCTTCTCCTCCCGAACCGCTGAACCAATTTAATTGATATTTGAGATAATAGTTTGTTATGACATCGCAATTTGATTTTATTCAAATCAAGTTGCCTCGCCTGTGGGTAGGGCCACACCCAAAAAGTGTGCTGAAATCTTAAAAAATCTTCTCATGAACCAGCAGTAGCAGAGACTTGATATTTGGTGTGCAGCTTCCTTTTGAGGTGTAGACTCAGATTTGTTCAAGAGAAGTTTGTGGGGCTATACTTGGCGTCGTTATGGGAGGGGCAAAATTTTTGGCCCCGCCCAAAATTTCTATTTTCCAAACCGAGAGGTTGATTTGAACCAAATTTTATGTGAGGGCTTATTGGGTCATAAGTACCTAATTTATGCTGATTTTTTTTTTCCCGTAGCCCCATGGGAACCACAGGAGCTAAAAATAGAAAAAAATTAAAACGCCCATATCTCCAAAACTGCACGGCACCGAGAATTTTTATTTGGTGTGAAGCTTCCTTAGGACCAACAGAAAGAATTGGTAAAAAAAAATTGCCATCGGTTTTATCATAGGGTACAGTTTCGGGACTTTGAAAAAGTGCTGAGTCCGCACTTTTTAACACTGTAGGCAATGGGAAAAACATTAAAAAATCTTCTTCTCCAGATCCAGCAGGCAGAATCTTTTGATATTTGGTATGCAACATTGGAGGGTGGATCTGATTTAAGTTTGTTCAAATCGGCCCCCTGGGTTCATATTTGGGCTCAGTATAGGAGCCCGATTTCGAACTTAGTGCATTTCAGGCAAATTTCTTAAAAAATCTTCTCCAGATCCAGCAGGCAGAATGTTTTGATATTTGGTATGCAACATTGTGGGGTGGATCTGATTCAAGTTTATTCAAATTGGCCCCCTGGGTTTATATTTGGGCTCAGTATAGGAGCCCAAATTTGAACTTACTGCATTTCAGGCAAATTTCTTTGAAAATCTTCTTCTCCAGATCCAGCAGGCAGAATCTTTTGATATTTGGTATGCAACATTGTGGGGTGGATCTGATTCAAGTTTGTTCAAATCGGCCTCTTGGGTTTATATTTGGGCTCAGTATAGGAGCCCAAATTTGAACTTAGTGCATTTCAGGCAAATTTCTTTGAAAATCTTCTTCTCAAGATCCAGCAGGCAGAATCTTTTGATATTGGGTATGCAACATTGTGGGGTGGATCTGATTCAAGTTTGTTCAAATCGGCTCCCTGGGTTTATATTTGGGCTCAGTATAGGAGCCCAAATTTGAACTTAGTGCTTTTCAGGCAAATTTCTTAAAAAATCATCTTCTCCAGATCCAGCAGGCAGAATCTTTTGATATTTGGTATGCAACTTTGTGGGGTGGATCTGATTCGATTTTGTTCAAATCGGCTCCCTAGATTCATATTTGGGCTCACTATAGAAGCTCGAATTCGAACTTAGTGCATTTCAGGCAAATTTCTTCAAAAATCTTCTTCTCCAGATCCTGCAGGCAGAATCTTTTGATATTTGGTATGCAACATTGTGGGGTGGATCTGATTCCAGTTTGTTCAAATCGGCCACCTGGATTCATATTTCGGCTCACTATAGAAGCCCAAATTCGAACTTAGTGCATTTCAGGCAAATTTCTTTGAAAATATTCTTCTCAAGATGCAGCAGGCAGAATCTTGTGATATTTGGTATGCAGCATCCTTAGGGGGGTGAGATTCAAGTTTGTTCAAGCCATGTCCCTAGGTCCATATTTGGGCTCACTGTGGGAGCTTGAATTGTAACTTTGTTCGAAATGAGGAATTTTCTTAAAAAATATTCTTCAGATCCAGCAGTCGGAATGGTTTGATATGTGGTGAGTAGCATCCTTGGGGGGGAGGGGGGATTCAAGTGTGTTAAAGCCAAGTCCATGGGTCCATATTTGGGCTCCCTGTGGGAGCCCAAATTCTAACTTAGTCAATATGAGGAATTTTTCTTTAAAAATCTTCTTCAGATTCAGCAGTTGGAATGTTTTGATATTTGGCATGGAGCAACCTTAGGGGGCTGAGATTCAAGTTTGTTCAAGCCAAGTCCCTTGGTTCATATTTGGGCTCACTATGGGAGCCTGAATGACAACTTAGTTCAAAATGAGGAATTTTCTTTAAAATCTTCAGATCCAGCAGATGAATGCTTTTGATATTTTTTATGCAGCATCCTTAGGGGGGTAAGATTCAAGTTTGTTCAAGCTATGTCCCTAGGTCCATATTTGGGCTGATTGTGGGAGCTCAAATTGTAACTTGGTTCAAAATGAGGAATTTTCTTTAAAAATCTTCTTCTTCAGATCCAGCAGTCGGAATGTTTTGATATTTGGGGTGCAGAATCCTTAGGGGTGTGAGATTCAGGTTTGTTAAAGCCAAGTCCCTGGTTCATATATGGGCTCCCTGTGGGAGCCTGAATTATGACTTAGTTCAATATGAGGAATATTCTTTAAAAATCTTTTTTTAGATCCACTGGTCAGAATATTTGGATATTTGGTTTCAGCTTTTCTTAGGAGGAGCAGATGCAACTTGTGGGAATCAATTCTCTGGGTTGATATTTAGGCTACCATGTCAGGTGAGCGCCCTCAGGCCCCCTGGGGCCTCTTGTATTAGTTCAACTTGACAAAGTCAAGTTGAGCTATTGCCATCACTTCTTGTCCGTTGGCATACATACGTATGTACGTCCACAATTTCCTTTGGCACACCTCACAGGTTGCATTTATGATCAGATCGCTTTGAAACTTGGCCTGCTTGTTTGGGGTGACCTCTAGACGGGAGCTATCGATTTTCTTCAATTTCCGTCAAAAAATGTTGCCACGGGCAACGTTCTTAGAACTTAGTTTAGTCAGACCTCAATACTTCCCATTGTCACACCCTACAGGGCACATTTATGTTCGATTTGCTTTGAAACCTGGCATGCTTGTTTGGAGTGACCTCTAGATGGGAGATATGGATTTTCTTCCATTTCCATAAAAAAATGTTGCCACTGGCAATGAATGACCTTTGAACTTAGTTTAGTTAGGCGTCAATATATTCCTTTGGCATGCCCTACAGGGCACATTTATGATCGGATCGGTTGAAACTTTGTATGCTTGTTTGGTGTTACTCTAGATGGGAGCTGTCGATTTTCTTCGATTTCCGTCAAAACATGTGGCCACTGGCAACGACCTTCGATGAACTTGATGTAGTTATCTATCAATATTTCCCTTTGGCACACCCTGCAGTGCACATTTTTGACCAGATCACTTTGAAACTTGGTATACTTGTTTGGGGGGGAGCTCTAGATGGGAGCTATCGGTTTTCTTCTATTTCTGTCAAAAAATGTTGCCGCTGGCAACTACCTTTGAACTTAGTTTAGTCAGGTTTCAATATCTCCCTTTGGCACACCATTCAGGGCACATTTATGATCAGATCACTTCGAAACTTGGTATATGTGTTCGGGGTGACCTCTAGATGTGAGCTATTGATTTTTAGCTCGACTTTGACGAAGTCAAATTTGAGCTATTGTCATGGCCCGTCGTCCGTCGTCTGTCTGTCCGTACGTCAACAATTGGCTATGGCTAGGGCTAGAGGTCGTATTTATGAACCGATCTTTTTGAAACTTCTTGTGTACCTTTGTTATGACCCTGGGACGGGAACGAGTGTTTTTAGGTATTGTCCGAAATTCAAGATGGCTGCCAGTGGCCATTTTGTACCGATGATGCAAAAATCATTTTTTTGTACAGAACTTCTGTATGAAAGTTCTGATTTGAATAAAGTTTTGTATAAATGTTTAGTACCATGGGATACATCACATATAATACGGGTTTTTTTCTCGTGCGTAAATTGTGCAAATTAGACTGACTTTGATTTATTTAGTGTTACTTTCAGAGCTGTAAGTGCCAAGCTGCTATGGCTCAGGCTAGATGCTGTATTTATGAACCGATCTTTACGAAACTTCATGGGTACCTTTGTTATTACCGTGGGATGAGAACGAGTGTTTTTGGGTGTGGTCCAAATTTCAAGATGGCCACCAGCAGCCATTTTGTACCAAAATTAGTGCAATCAGTCTTTTGTACAGAACTTCTGTATGAAAGTTCTGATTTGAATAAATTTTTGTATGAATGTTTAGTAACATGGAATACATCACATGTAGTGCGGGTTTTTTTCTCGTGCAGAAATTATGCAAATTAGATGAACTTTTGATTTATTCAGTGCTACTTATACTCTGTAAGTGCACATGTCAATACGGCTCGGGCTAGAGGCTGTATTTATGAACCGATCTTCACAAAACTTCTTGGGTACCTTTGTTATCACCTTGGGACGAGAACGAGTGTTTCTGGGCGTGGTCCAAAATTCAAGATGGCTGCCAGTGGCCATTTTGTACCGAAATCAGGTCCAATCAGTTTTTTGTCACAACTTCTACACAGCTCATATTTGTGAACTGATCTTCACGAAACTTCTTGGGTACCTTTGTTTTCACATTTGGGACAGGAATGAGTGTGTTTTGGGGTGCCTCCTTTGTTATCACTGTGCTATGAGAACAAATATTTTGGGGTTCAGTCAGACCCACTCTGGGACTCAAAGAATTTTTTCTAGTTCAGCATCTGACTGTCACCCACCTTTACAATACTTTACCTATACATTTGTTACAGGCTACGGTCAGTATTTATGTACAGACCATTACAATACTTTATATGTACCTTTGTTATCAGGTCATTACCTAGATGTTTGTCATTGCTGTGTCACATACTATACATGTACATGTCTTTGTCTTGACAAGTTGAGCTACAGTGTCATTGACACTTTCATTTTCATTTCCATATAAAATTATTGTCGTTATCACCAGCCTTTGAACTTACTGCATTTGGCATCAACTTCTCCCTTTTGCACTCTCTGCAGGGTATATTTATGAATTTCCATAAAAAAGAGAGAAAAAAACATTGCCACAAGCAATGACCTTCAAACTTAGTGCATTTGTTTGCATTGACATCTTCCTTTGGCATGCCTCAGATGGCTCATTCATTATCAGGTTGTTTTGAAACTTAGTATGCTTATGCAGGGTGACAAAGATAGGAGCTATTGATTTTCTTTTCATTTCATCAAAAACTGTTGCTGTTCGCAACAATCTTTGAATTTATTGCTTTTGTGCATCAGCATTCTACTTTGACATGGCCCACAGGCCACATTTATCATAGGATTGTTTTTAGCTCAACTTTGGCGAAGCCAAATTTGAGCTTATGCCATGGCCTGTCGTCTGTCTGTCCGTCTGCAGTGACCGTTGGGAACGGCGAGCGATCGCGCCAGCGCACACCGCTTTTTCGGATACCGCGAGTAATTAATCGCGCACGTTTATCTTCCGGTCGTGTTCAAACCCTTCGTCGGAGAAGTGCAAAGTACAGAAGAACCTGTCATGAGCAGGGGTCAGCCGAGTGGGCGACTTGGGCGAAGAAGTCGCCTTGTCATTCCTCAAGTCGCCTTGGCTTTCATTGGGGGCGAAATTCAAGTCGCCCTCCCAAACTTCCTTGGGAGACATGGCAGTTTACTGTATTTTCTTATGTTTTATTTTTTAAAAACACGCGCTTCCGCAAAAAACAGTAAACACGGTTGCTGTTAAAGTCCATCACACGGCTATGAAAATAGCCTAAACTAGCCCAATTTTATATTTCTGAAAAGAATTGCAATGGCGTAGTCGTTCGAACAATTCGCCCCAACTGATAGCAACCAGCACAAAATGGCTGTTTAAAAACAAAGTACCAGACAACAACGAATCACACAAGACACGCATCGAGTTAATTAGAATTTAAAAGTTAACCATCGTTTCAAAACAAAAAAAATGTATTGGAGACAGTTCGTCCATATCGAAATTGCTAGCGGTTACGCTCTGTTCCAATGAAAAATTGGCTGCATTGAAATTCGCCCCGCAATTTGCATTGAATGTTTTTCTTTGAAAACTTGTGAAGTTTGTTGGAAGGGGGTTAAATGTAATAAGGCTACAATAGAAATCACAGGTATTTGGATGGATAAGAATGGCAGACCTTCAAAGCACCAATCGCATGTGTCCGTGAAAGATGGTTGGCAGAAATTGTCAGTTTTCTGAACAGTCTATTATTAGTTTACCCAGCGCAGCTGGGAAGGGAGACAACTGAAATGTTTTGTCATTTACCAAAGAAATTAATTAACTCAAATTGTTAATAACGCTTAATTTACGAAGGATATCGAAAACTTTTTTAACTACGCTTTTCAACTCAGTTGGGGTATTCAGAAACCATGAATGACCCAGCTTCTTATATGAACTTGAAATTTATTTTAAACACTTTAAATATTTTTTTAAAAAGAATATACCTTCTGTTACAGAGAAGAACACTCTCACCATGGGTCATACTAAATTTCAAATCCACATCGTTGAGGCAAATACAAAATCAACTGCACGGTAACCTTAGTCATCACTGTTAGGCAAAGAGTTAGGGGGTATTCAGAAACCATGAACGACACAGTTTTTTGTAGGGTGGGGTGGGGGATTTTAACCTACATTCTGTTATGTAACCATCTTGACTTAGTTTTGTGTGTGTTTGTATAAACTTTTATTTATTTTTTTCTCCACAATTGTGTCCTCTATGTTCATTTATTTTGTCATGATGTCATATACGTTTTATGTTTTTTTTTTCTGATTTCTCCTTCATGTCCACTGACTTCTCCCTCCTGGGTCCTGACTTCTCCCTAAAGTCTCTGAAGGGAGAAGTCACTTCTCCCTAAAATCAGCTGCCAGGCTGACCCCTGGTCATGAGCGACCACCCTTGGGACTTGCCAAAAATGGTCGTTAAAGACAGGTGGTCGCTGACGACAGGTTTGCTGAGAAGGGGTGCATTTCGAGTTTCGCTTTCACGATGCTTGAAGAGAGAAATGAAATGCGCCGATACTGGCGATAGCATACTTTAACCCCTCCACACAATCACATCTAAAAAGAATTACCGAATGTGAAGACGTTTCGGCCCAATTTCTAAGACGTTTTGGCCTCTTGGGGCCAAAACGTCTCAAGTCCGAAACGTCATAAAACCAATTATTTTGGAAATCGCGCGTTATTAGGCCTACTGATTTCTCAACAGCAATCACCACCAATCCCCGTTATTCCACCTGGGGGCGAATTGGCCCGAGGCATTATTTTAAAAATCACTCTCCTAAAATTTTTCACTCTCGTAAAATCTAAAAGTGGAGAGTGAATTTCCACTCTCCTGCTCTCCCACTCCCAACGGTCACTGCGTCTGTCCGTCAACAATTGGATACGGCTCGGGCTAGAGGCCGTATTTATGAACCGATCTTTACGAAACTTCTTGGGTACCTTTGGTATGACCGTGGGACGAGAACGAGTGTTTTTGGGTTTGGTCCGAAATTCAAGATGGCTGCCAGCCGCCATTTTGTACCGACGATGCAGAAATCTGTTTTTTGTACAGAACTTCCATATGAAAGCTATGATTTGAATAATTTTTTGTATGAATGTTTAGTACCATGGTATACATCACATATAATACGGGTTTTTTTCTCCTGCGTAAATTATGCAAATTAGACTAACTTTGATGTATGTGGTGTTACTTTCAGCACTGTAAGTGCAAATGCCAATACGGCTTGGGCTAGAGGCTGTATTTATGAACCGATCTTTACGAAATTCCTTGGGTACCTTTGTTATCACCGTGGGACGAGAATGAGTGTTTTGGGGTCCGGTCTGAAATTCAAGATGGCCGATGGCAGCCATTTTGTATAAAATTTGGTGCAATCAGTTTTTTGCACAGAACTTCCATATGAAAGCGCTGATTTGAATAATTTTTTGTGTGAATGTTTAGTACCATGGGATACACCACATATAATACGGGTTTTTTTCTCGTGCAGAAATTATGCAAATTAGATGAACTTTGATTTTTTCAGTGCTACTTACACACAGTAAGTACACATGTCAATACGGCTCGTGCTAGAGTCTGTATTTATGAACCGATCTTCACGAAACGTCTTGGGGTACCTTTTTCTCACCTTGGGACGAGAACAAGTGTTTCTGGGTGCGGTCCATAATTCAAGATGGCTGCCAGTGGCCATTTTGTACCGAAATTAGGTCTAATCAGTTTTTTGTACACAACTTCTATGTACGGCTCAGGCTAGAGGCCGTATTTATGAACCGATCTTTACGAAACTTCTTGGGTACCTTTGTTATCACTGTGGGATGAGAACGAGTGTTTTTGGGTGTGGTCCAAAATTCAAGATGGCCACCAGCAGCCATTTTGTACCGAAATTAGTGCAATCAGTCTTTTGTGCAGAACTTCTGTAGGAAAGTTCTGATTTGAATATATTTTTGTATGAATGTTTAGTAACATGGAATACATCACATATAGTACGGGTTTTTTTCTCGTGCAGAAATTATGCAAATTAGATGAATTTTGATTTATTCAGTGCTACTTATACACTGTAAGTGCACATGTCAATACGGCTCAGGCTAGAGGCTGTATTTATGAACCGATCTTCACAAAACTTCTTGGGTACCTTTATCTCCTTGGGACAAGAACGAGTGTTTCTGGGTGCAGTCCAGAATTCAAGATGGCTGCCAGTGGCCTTTTTGTACCGAAATTAGGTCCAATCAGTTTTTTGTCACAACTTCTACACAGCTCATATTTGTGAACTGATCTTCACGAAACTTCTTGGGTACCTTTGTTTTCACCTTGGGACAGGAATGAGTGTGTTTTGGGGTGCCTTTGTTATCACTGCTATGAGAACAAATATTTTGGGGTTCAGTCAGACCCACTCTGGGACTCAAAGATTTCTTTTCTAGTTTAGCATCTGACTGTCACCCACCTTTACAATACTTTACCTATACATTTGTTACAGGCTACGGTCAGTATTTATGTACAGACCGTTACAATACTTTATATGTACCTTTGTTATCAGGTCATTACCTAGATGTTTGTCATTGCTGTGTCACATACTATACATGTACATGTCTTTTGTCTTGACAAGTTGAGCTACAGTGTCATTGACACTTTCATTTAACTTGGTGTGCTCATTAAGCAAGACCTTTAGATAAGAGCTATTGATTAGCATTCATTTCTGTGAAAAAGGTTGCCATTTACAATAACCTCTGAACATACTGCATTTGTGTATCAACATTCTTCCTTTAGCCAGTCTTACAGTTTACATTAAAAATGCATGGATTACTGTGACGTTGTGCACACACAGTGCTGTTATGTTGAAATTTCACCAAATAACATTGGTACCAATGATCTTCAATTTTGCCATTTCACTTTTAACTTAACAAGTTCAAGTTTGTCAAGTTGAGCTACAGTGTCATTGTCACTTTCATTATAATGTTTTTGTGTACTGTCTACATGTACATGGCATGTGTAGGGTATTCAATCTTCATTTCAACACAAACCCTTGTGATTTAATGACTGAATATGGCAAATGCAAATGTAAGAAGACATTTGTCTGAAGCAGAAATGTGGCTGGCTGTAGGGATGGTGAAGCAAGGGGCTACCCATCGTCAGGTTGGTGAAGCCCTTGGTGTGCACCATACGGTTATCACCAGAGCCTGGGCAAGATTTCAGCAGTATGGCACACCAGTAAGACGGCATGGTGGTGGCAGAGACAGGGCAACATCTGCAGCTGAAGACCGTTTTTTGATAATTCAGGCCCATAGGAACTGCTTTGCCACAGCAACCCAGCTTTGCAGTGACCTTCAGAATGCATCTGGGGTAAATGTTTTGACACAGACTATCCGGACAAGGTTGCACGAAGGTGGCCTCAGATCTAGAAGACCATGTATTCTTATTCCGTTGTCCCAGAACTACTGCCAGGCACGCAATATGAATGGGCCATAGACCACGTTGGATAGACCAGAGAAGATTGGCAACCTGTCCTTTTTACAGATGAGTTCGCGTACTGCCTAGACCACACAGATAGGTGTTCTAGGGTATGGAGAAGACCAGGAGAGCGATTCCATGCAGCCAACATTGTTGAGTATGACCGCTATGGTGGGGGCCAATCATGGTCTGGGTGGCATCAGCTGGGGTGGACGTACAGAGCTCTGTGTCCTTGAACAGCGTACATTGACTGCACAGTGGTATATTAATGAGATCCTGGATGTTCCCGTCAGATTGTATGTAGGTGCAGTGGGTGATTCCTTCTGATGGATGATAATGCCCGTCCTCATGTTGCCCATGCTGTCGGGGAGTACCGCCAGGGGATTGAGCATATGGTATGGACTGGCCAGCAAGATCCCCTGACCTCAATCCATTCGAACATGTCTGGAATGAGTTGCAGCTTGCAATTTCAGCCCATCCAGTCCAGCCAAGAAGTGTCCAGGAGCTTGGTGCCATGCTGGTCCAAGAATGGAACTACAGGAGCCCGAAGTTTTAACATAGGGTAATATGGGGAATATTCTTTAAAAATCTTCTTCTTCAGAACCACCAGTCAGAATCTTTTAATATTTAGTATACATCATTGTTATGAGGGTCAGATTTTAGATTGTTCAAACCAAGTCCCTAGGTTAATATTTGGGCTTCCTATGGAAGCCCAAATTTTATCTTTGTTCAATATGGAGGGTAATTTAAAAAAAATCATCTTCTTCAGATCCATCAGTCAGAATACTTTGATATTTGGTATGCAACATCTCTATGGGGATCAGATTCAAGTTTGTTCAAATCAGATCCCTAGGTATATATTTGGGCTCACTATGGTAGCCCAAATTTTTACTTCGTGCAATATGAGAAAATTTCTTTAAAAATCTTCTTCTTCAGATCCACCAGTCGGAATGCTTTTATATTTGGTATACAACATCTCTAGGGGGGGGGGGTCAGATTCCAGGTTGTTCAATTCGAGTGCCTAGGTTAATATTTGGGCTCCATATGGGAACATGAAATTTAACTTAGTACAATATGAGGGAATTTCTTCAAAAATCTTCTTCAGATTCACTTGTCAGAATGCTTTCACATTTGGTATACAACATCTCTAGGGGGGTCAGATTCAAGTTTGTTCAAATCGGATCCATAGGTCAATATTTGGGCTCGCTATGGTAGCCCAAATTTGAACTTCGTGCAATTCGAAGAAATTTCTTTACAATTTCTCTTCAGATCCAACAGTCAGAATGCTTTCATATTCGGTACACAACATCTCTAGGGAAGTCAGATTTGACTATGTTCAAATCAAGAGCCTGGGTTAATATTTGGGCTCTCTATGGGAGCTGGAATTGGCCATTTTGCTGAAGAATTAAAAATTTTGTATTCGTTACCTTCTAGAGGTACTAAGATTAATCCACATAGGTTGTATCAAGGGGCTTCATAGGGGAGCTCTACATTTTACTTATGATCAACTGAAGAAAAGGCATGATGCCCAGATTATTTTTGTCACTCCTGAGGGACTCAAGGATTGACTGTGGAGCCTATGGAGATGGCTTGCTTAATGTAGACTCATTCTTGGACTCTGTTTAAATTGTGTTCTGCACAAGATGAGCGCTTCAGGCCTCGTGGGGGCCTCTTGTTTTTTATGCGATTCGGTCAATTTTAAGACAATTCTTTTTTTTCACTAGGTCAAAGGTCAAGGTTACACTGACGCTTCCCATAGTAAATTGAAAACTGTTGGTTTCCTGTCGAAAAGTTGATAATGATTAAACCCACTTTTGTGCTGTCACCACTCGACATTGGATCGGTGATCCTATCGGCATTTTTTAATACCTCGCAGAATAGGGCCTGCAAGGAAGCTTTCCTGTGACGAGCAGAAATGAATGGCCAAAAAAGTTGCCTTTGGTTGTGTCTTAGAAAATAAAAAAATAGCTCTTGCTGCTGATCACTCACTGATACATTTTTCTGATAATTCGTCTCGGAATTTAACCAATTCACTCGTGTTAGACAGAGTTTGGCAAGCCCTCAAACAAGATTGAATGGGTTAAATACACAGTTACATTACAGGATAAATTGGCAGACTAAAATTTTTATTTTCAACACCATTGTGCAGGGATTAATCATAATTCGATGCAAACCTATGCAAAGAAATATATATAAATTGCAAAAGGTAAAATAGTAATTTTGAAAGACACTGCAAGGCAATAAGAATGTTAAATAAGGGTAGAGCTGAAACGGTTAAGGGTTTTTCTTGATTGATTAATCAAGTGGATTAACCTTTTTAACCGATTAATCACTTGTCTAAATAGATATCTGAATAATTGACATACTGTTGATGATTTACAGCATGAACCCTTTACCCAATGTAACAAACAAAACCGACTAGGCATATATACAAAAATCTCCTTTCAAATTTATGTTTTTCAATTTTTTTCTCCCAAAAACTTAGCTTATGACCCCTCATTGGAATGAGCTTGTTCCAGTCAGGGGTCATAAGCTATGTTTTTGAGACTAAAATTGCAAATTTTTAGTAATTCATGAATTTATTTTGCAAGCATCGTCTGCTACCCAAAATGGGTAAAGGCTTAGAATGACCACTTCCAGCTACTGATACAGTATGAAGATCATGCAAGTAAACAAGTATGTCAGCAAGTAACTTACATGCTTTACTCTGTCTCATATAATTGAATCGAAACTGATTCTCATGAATCCAGACAAATTTTAGGGCCTGTTGCACAAGCAGTCATGCAGGTGTAAATTGAGTTTTGTCTTTGCAGTGATGAAAACATCTGTCAATCCCATGACAAATCATGATTACCAATAATACTGAGCAAAGATAAATGTTGAGTTTTAAGTCCTTTTTATTAGCTCAACTTGACAAAGTCAAGCTGAGCTATTGCCATCACTTCTTGTCCGTTGGCATACATACGCAGTGACCGTTGGGAACGGCGAGCGATCGCGCCAGCGCACCATCGCGCACCGCTTTTTCGTATACCGCGAGTAATTAGTCGCGCACGTTTATCTTCCGGTCGTGTTCAAAGCCTTCGTCGGAGAAGTGCAAAGTACAGAAGAACCTGTCATGAGCAGGGGTCAGCCGAGTGGGCGACTTGGGCGAAGAAGTCGCCTTGTCATTCCTCAAGTCGCCTTGGCTTACATTGGGGGTGAAATTCAAGTCGCCCTCCCAAACTTCCTTGGGAGACATGGCAGTTTACTGTATTTTCTTATGTTTTATTTTTTAAAAACACACGCTTCCGCAAAAAACAGTAAACACGGTTGCTGTTAAAGTCTGTCACACGGCTATGAAAATAGCCTAAACTAGCCCAATTTTATATTTCTGAAAAGAATTGCAATGGCGTAGTCGTTCGAACAATTCGACGCAACTGATAGCAACCAGCACAACATGTCTATTTAAAAACAAAGTACCAGACAACAACGAATCACACAAGACACGCATCGAGTTAATTAGAATTTATTAAAGTTAACCATCGTTTGAAAACAAAAAAAAATGTATTGGAGACAGTTCGTCCATATCGAAATTGCTTGCGGTTACGCTCTGTTCCACTGAAAAATTGGCTGCATTGAAATTCGCCCCGCAATTTGCATTGAATGTTTTTCTTTGAAAACTTGTGAAGTTTGTTGGAAGGGGGTTAAATGTAATAAGGCTACAATAGAAATCACAGGTATTTGGATGGATAAGAATGGCAGACCTTCAAAGCACCAATCGCACGTGTCAGTGAAAGATGGTTGGCAGAAATTGTTCAGTTTCCTAACAGTGTATTATTAGTTTACCCAGCGCAGCCGGGAAGGGAGACAACTGAAATGTTTTGTCATTTACCAAAGAAATTAATTAACTCAAATTGTTAATAACGCTTAATTTACGAAGGATATCGAAAACTTTTTTAACTACGCTTTTCAACTCAGTTAGGGTATTCAGAAACCATGAATGACCCAGCTTCTTATATGAACTTGAAATTTATTTTAAACACTTTAAATATTTTTGTAAAAAGAATATACCTTCTATTACAGAGAAGAACACTCTCACCATGGGTCATACTAAATTTCAAATCCACATCGTTGAGGCAAATACAAAATCAACTGCACGGTAACCTTAGTCATCACTGTTAGGCAAAGAGTTAGGGGGTATTCAGAAACCATGAACGACACAGTTTTTTGTAGGGTGGGGTGGGGGATTTTAACCTACATTCTGTTATGTAACCATCTTGACTTAGTTTTGTGTGTGTTTGTATAAACTTTTATTTTTTTCTCCACAATTGTGTCCTCTATGTTCATTTATTTTGTCACAATGTCATATACGTTTTATGTTTTTTTTTTTCTGATTTCTCCTTCATGTCCACTGACTTCTCCCTCCTGGGTCCTGACTTCTCCCTAAAGTCTCTGAAGGGAGAAGTCACTTCTCCCTAAAATCAGCTGCCAGGCTGACCCCTGGTCATGAGCGACCACCCTTGGGACTTGCCAAAAATGGTCGTTAAAGACAGGTGGTCGCTGACGACAGGTTTGCTGAGAAGGGGTGCATTTCGAGTTTCGCTTTCACGATGCTTGAAGAGAGAAACGAAATGCGCCGATACTGACGATAGCATATTTTAACCCCTCCACACAATCACATCTAAAAAAGAATTACCGAATGTGAAGACGTTTCGGCCCAATTTCTAAGACGTTTTGGCCTCTTGGGGCCGAAACGTCTCAAGGCCGAAACGTCATAAAACCAATTATTTTGGAAATCGCGCGTTATTAGGCCTACTGATTTCTCAACAGCAATCACCACCAATCCTCGTTATTCCACCTGGGGGCGAATTGGCCCGAGGCATTATTTTAAAAATTACTCTCCTAAAATTTTTCACTCTCGTAAAATATAAAAGTGGAGAGTGAATTTCCACTCTCCTGCTCTCCCGCTCCCAACGGTCACTGCATACGTATGTACGTCCACAATTTCCTTTGGCACACCTCACAGGTTGCATTTATGATCAGATCGCTTTGAAACTTGGCCTGCTTGTTTGGGGTGACCTCTAGATGGGAGCTATCGATTTTCTTCAATTTCCGTCAAAAAATGTTGCCATGGGCAACGTTCTTAGAACTTAGTTTAGTCAGACCTCAATACTTCCCATTGTCACACCCTACGGGGCACATTTATGTTCGATTTGCTTTGAAACCTGGCATGCTTGTTTGGAGTGACCTCTAGATGGGAGATATGGATTTTCTTCCATTTCCATAAAAAAATGTTACCACTGGCAATGAATGACCTTTGAACTTAGTTTAGTTAGGCATCAATATATTCCTTTGGCATGCCCTACAGGGCACATTTATGATCGGATCGGTTTGAAACTTTGTATGCTTGTTTGGTGTTACCTCTAGATGGAGCTGTCGATTTTCTTCAATTTCCGTCAAAACATGTGGCCACTGGCAACGACCATCGATGAACTTGGTGTAGTTATCCATCAATATTTCTTTTTGGCACACCCTGCAGTGCACATTTTTGACCAGATCACTTTGAAACTTGGTACACTTGTTTGGGGTGAGCTCTAGATTGGAGCTATCGGTTTTCTTCTATTTCTGTCAAAAAATGTTGCCGCTGGCAACGACCTTTGAACTTAGTTTAGTAAGGTTTCAATATTTCCCTTTGGCACACCATTCAGGGCACATTTATGATCAGATCACTTCGAAACTTGGTATGTGTGTTCGGGTGACCTCTAGATGTGAGCTATTGATTTTTAGCTCACCTGACTGAAAGTCAGTGTGAGCTATTGCCATCACTTGGCATCCGTTGTCTATCGAACGTTAGCTTTTACAAAACAATCTTCTCCTCACAAACCAATGGCCCAAATTGAAACATACATGGGCCACATCATCTTGGGGATCTTCTGTTTTTGTTTCATTCAAATGGGGTCTCTGCCCCTTTTGGGCATGGTCTTATGCCCAAATATGATGAAATTCTTTAAAAATCTTCTCATGAACGACAAGTGGGAATGCTTTTGATATTTGGTATGAAATTTCCTCTGGTGTTCAAGGTTAAAAGATGTTCAAAAAAAGTTGATAGGTCTATATTTGGGCTCTCCAGGGGATGGGCTACCTATTGAGCTCCCCTGAAAATTTCTGTTTCAAGAAACAATAGAGCGATTTGAACCAAATTTTATATGTGGCATTAGTTGACCTTAAATACTTCATTCATGCCCCCAAAATTTTTTGCGGTTCCCCATGGGAACCCCTGGAGCTAAAAATACAACAAAAATGAAAAGTCCAATATTTCCCAAACTGCACAGACTGAAGATTTTGTATTTGGTATGAAACCTTTCTTCTGAGCAGTTGAATCGATTGGTCAAAAAAAATTGCTGGCGAATCTGTCATATGGTCTGTTTTTGGTGTTATGAAAATATGACTCAGCATTTTTTTAACACTGAAGTCAATGGGAAAAAGATTACATGTTTACCTTTTTAAAAATATCTTACAAACCAATGGCCCAAATTGAAACATATATGGGCCACATCATCTTGGGGGTATTCTGTTTTAGTTTTGTTCAAATGGGGTCTCTGCCCTTTTTGGGCTTGGGCTTTATTCATTATAAATCATCTTCTCATGAACCACAAGTGAGAATGCTTTGATATGTGGTATGAAACTTTCCCTGGTATTCAATATTAAAAGTTGTTCAAAGAAAGTTGATAGGTCCATATTTGGGCTCTCCAGGGGATGGGCTCACTTTAGAGCTCCCCTGAAAATTTCTATTTCAAGAACCAATAGAGCAATTTGAACCAAATTTTATATGTGGCATTATTTGACACTAAGTACTTCATTCATGGCCCCAAATTTTATCGTGGTTTCCCGTGGGAACACCTGGCACTAAAAATAGACAGAAAATGAAAAGTCCAATATTTCCCAAATTGCACGGACTAGAGATTTTGTATTTGGTATGAAGCTTTCTTCTGACCAGTTGAAACAATTGGACAAAATAGTTGCTGGCGAATCTGTCATATGGTTCATTTAGATTACATTTTCTCCATACCCATAACCCTTACAGTTTAGGCCAACTTGATCCAGGTGAGCGTTTTAGGCTTTCTTGAGCCTCTAGTTGTGACATCCCACCCTGAGGTATTTTCTTATTCTTTTTAGCTCACCTGACTTTCAGTCAGGAGAGCTATAGTGATCACTCAACGTCCGTCGTCGTCCATGAACATGGTGTTTGCGTCTTCTCCTCCCAAACCGCTGAACCAGTTTAATTCATATTTGAAATAATAGTCTGTTATGACATCGCAATTTGATTTTGTTCAAATCAAGTTGCCTCGCCCGTGGGTAGGGCCACACCCAAAAAGTGTGCTGAAATCTTCTTCTCATGAACCAGCAGTAGCAGAGACTTGATATTTGGTGTGCAGCTTCCTTTTGAGGTGTAGACTCAGATTTGTTCAAGAGAAGTTTGTGGGGCTATACTTGGCATCGTTATGGGAGGGGCAAAATTTTTGGCCCCGCCCAAAATTTCTGTTTTCCAAACCGAGAGGCTGATTTGAACCAAATTTTATGTGAGGGCTTATTGGGTCATAAGTACCTAATTTATGCTGATTTTTTTTTCCCGTAGCCCCATGGGAACCGCAGGAGCTAAAAATAGAAAAAAATTAAAACGCCCATATCTCCAAAACTGCACGGCACCGAGAATTTTTATTTGGTGTGAAGCTTCCTTAGGACCAACAGAAAGAATTGATAAAAAAAAATTGCCATCTGTTTTATCATAGGGTACAGTTTCGGGACTTTGAAAAAGTGCTGAGTCAGCACTTTTTAACACAGTAGGCAATGGGAAAAACATTAAAAAATCTTCTTCTCCAGATCCAGCTGGCAGAATCTTTTGATATTTGGTATGCAACATTGTAGGGTGGATCTGATACAAGTTTGTTCAAATCGGCCCCCTGGGTTCATATTTGGGCTCCGTATAGGAGCCCGGTTTCGAACTTAGTGCATTTCAGGCAAATTTAATCATACTTTGATGCAAACCTATGCAAATAAATATATATAAATTGCAAAAGGTAAAATAGTAATTTTGAAAGACACTGCAAGCCAATAAGAATGTTCAATAAGGGTAGAGCTGAAATGGTTAAGGGTTTTTCTTGATTGATTAATCACGTGGATTAACCTTTTTAACCGATTAATCACTTGTCTAAATAGATATCTGAATAATTGACATACTGTTGATGATTTACAGCATGAACCTTTTACCCACTGTAACAAACAAAACCGACTAGGCATATACAGGCATTCCGCCGGGCAGTTTTTCGGTCCGGTAAACGGACCCATTCCCCCAAAATCAAGCAGCAATTTTTCCCCCAGAAGTTGAGTTTTTTCCTCTATACGTTTTTCTTAAATGTATTCAATAATGCCGAAAAACTGCCCAGCGGAATGCCTGAATGTGGTATCAACATATTTAAATCCCTCATATTTCGGAAGTAAATGAACAAATGTCAGGGCCAGTCTGTGACATCGACAGTTTATGTATATTGAAAACGGCGACAGATGCCTGATTCTACGCTGAAGTCCCGTCCTTTCCCCCCGACATCGCGTTTGTACCGTCCAAAGCTACAAAACGAACTTGCTCAATATCAATTTGTTTTTCAGTCAAAGCATTGCAAATTACATTCGTCAAAGTCCCAGCATCCGTTTTCTGCAATTGCTTAACAGCTATTAATCTTTCGACGACTTTGTCACCTGAAATCCAGCGATGTTTTGACCAGTAGAAAGAGGGAAATAGACAAATATTCACTTTCAAAACCCACCAGAACGTGCCATTGGAGTCTAGAATTTTAAAATTTTCCTGGGGGAGAACCCCCTCCCGACCCCCGTTTAATCCTCGTGCCTTCGGTGCTCGGAACAGAGGCCTGCGGCATCTGTTAGCTATGCCCCCATATATAACTCGCCCCCCCCCCCCCCATTTTTTCCTGGCTATGCGCCTGCCATAACCACAGTCATACAGTGGCTACACCATCCCCACCCTACTCGAGCTGGGCTAATTTCAGTTTAGGGGGGAGGGGGGCCCAGAGAACGAGGAATTCTGCCATTTTCCCACGAACTAGTAGTTCGCGGGAAAATGGCGGAATTCCTTGTTCTCTGGGCCCCCACTAAACTGAAATTATAGATCCGCCACTGGTAAGTGAAAAACATTCCGTTTACAGTTTGGTGGATAGCCGCGGTCTCGCGGGCTACCTATAATGAGTTCTGTTCTATTCTCTCCAGTCTTTCTGTTGAAGTCATCTCCTTGCTGTTAAAGGTTACCATCACTGGGACGTTTCATGGGTGTTTAAAACTAAACTGGAGTATTTTTCTACGTTTGTCGCCCACGGGTGGGGACATACTAGCTAAATTTCTTTTGCTGGGAGCAGGCGGTCTCGCTCACTGCCCAGCGATATGATCTGTTCTCTTAGGAGTCTTTATTTTCAAACTGTTTCGATGATGTTAACTCAGTGGTGTCCATTCTCTTTTCTATCCACAAAGCTTTCAAACGTATCAACAGTGAACTGTTTACTGTTGGTATGTTTGAACGTTTTGTGGATAGAATTGAAAGGAGGAGCAGTAGATTCCGCGTTTATACAAACCAAAAGGTTCATAGATTGAAAATCGCTCTCTAGTGATATGGTTTGTCAACTCGCAATCTGAATTCCGTATGGTCCTAAGCGACATTATTAAAGGATGTCCAACAGGACAATTCGGAATTCGGGTAGCGAACTGTTTGACTGATAACACCCAAACCGTCCCCAAGCCGAACCGTCCCCACCTAAGCAACCCAAACCGTCCCCACCTATTTTACCCAAACCGTCCTCAATCCCCGAAACCCAAACCGTCCCCACGTCATTTTTTTATTATTAGTATTATTATTTTTATACAGATTTATTTTATGCAAAACCACTTACCCAAAAGAGAATTATCAAATCCAACAAATTATAATAATGAATAAAATTATATCCGATTGTGAATTACATTACATTAAATACAGTAACTTCGCCATGTATTCAACGGGTACGGGTCCAGTCGCCATTGGGCCAACTCGCCACCAGTGGCGAGTTGGCCCGATATCTGGTGGCGGCCTGGCCCACTTTGACGACCAAAATTATAGGTTTAGTACTCACGTTTTTTTTTTATAAATAATCCGAAAAAAACATTTAAAGAATGAAGAATCCGTTAAAAATCCTCAAAGCTCGAATAGCTTTACACAAAAACTCTAGATACGTCTCACCACTACCTGATCACAGACACAAATGATATTATTCTATTTGTTGTTTCTAGAATTTTAGAGTGAATGTCTTTGAAATCTTTGAAGTGTGTTTGTTTTTACTGGTTGTTTGTACTGTATATTGTCTCCTGTATAAACAATAAGAACACAAATCAACTCCGTTGTTTTTGTAACACTGTGCACAATACATCAAACAAGGTAGTGTTTTTACTGACTGATGTCTTTTTAATGAGAACGTGTTGGATGTTTAATTTTATACTTTGCTTGGCTTCATTCTTTTTTGTCAATAATATATCCCGTCCCTAATCCCGGCTAAATCGATTAGTGAAGTAATTATCACCTTGATCACTGCAAGTCATACTATTAAATTCTTGGTGCTTGGTGGCGACTGGACCCATTCCCTATTCAACTGGGGACGGTTTGGATAAAATAGTGGGGACGGTTTGGGTAAAATAATGGGGACGGTTTGGGTAAAATAGTGGGGACGGTTCGGCCATGGGGACGGTTCGGGTTACGTCGGCCAACTGGAGTAACTGACCCAGGGGGCGGTTTGGGTGAAATAGTTGGGGACGGTTTGGGTAAAATAGTGTGGGGACGGTTCGGCTTGGGGACGGTTTGGGTGCATCCCAATGATGAGATGATCATACTGGTCCGAAACGACCACCGATGCTGCAAATCCAGTACCGATGGGGCGAATAGACTGTGGTGCCATACGACCTTGTTGCCAAACGACTTTTCCCCAACAAAGTAGGGTCGATTTAGAAAAAAAAATGCTCGTTTGACTAAACTTTTAAAACGAAAACAAATTTCGTTTCGTTCTGCATTTTCAATTATATACGTTGGAGCATATTGGGTTGCGTAAAAAAAGAAGTCAAGGTCGCAGTCGCTGTGGCGCCGTCACTGTCAGAATTCGTGGATTCGTGTTGTTTTGCGTTTGTATTTTTATGAAAAATTGGACCAAATGTCGTAGTATTGTATGTTCTGTAAAAATTTTGAGTATTGCAGAGGAAAAAAATACATGTTTTCATCTTCAATTATTCAGCATTTTTGCGAGAAAAATGCTCCCAGAGGCCACCAGAGAGCACCTAGAAATCAAAATTTTCTTGGGGGGAGAACCCCCCCAAACCCCCCTATATTTGCACGTGCCTTCGGCACGTGCAACAGACGCCTTCGGCGTCTGTATTTTATTTTTTTTCCAATACCGGACCCAACAATTTTTCCCTGGCGGAACCCCTGATATATACAAAAATCTCCTTTCAAATTTATGTTTTTCAATTTTTTTCTCCCAAAAACTTAGCTTATGACCCCTCATTGGAATGAGCTTGTTCCAGTCAGGGGTCATAAGCTATATTTTTGAGACTAAAATTGCAAATTTTTAGTAATTCATGAATTTATTTTGCAAGCATCGTCTGCTACCCAAAATGGGTAAAGGCTTAGAATGACCATTTCCAGCTACTGATACAGTATGAAGATCATGCAAGTAAACAAGTATGTCAGCAAGTAACTTGCATGCTTTACTCTGTCTCATATAATTGAATCGAAACTGATTCTCATGAATCCAGTCAAATTTTAGGGCCTGTTGCACAAGCAGTCATGCAGGTGTAAATTGAGTTTTGTCTTTGCAGTGATGAAAACATTATCTGTCAATCCCATGACAAATCATGATTACCAGTAATACTGAGCAAAGATAAATGTTGAGTTTTAAGTCCTTTTTATTAGCTCAACTTGACAAAGTCAAGCTGAGCTATTGCCATCACTTCTTGTCCATTGGCATACATACGTATGTACGTCCACAATTTCCTTTGGCACACCTCACAGGTTGCATTTATGATCAGATCGCTTTGAAACTTGGCCTGCTTGTTTGGGGTGACCTTCAGATGGGAGCTATCGATTTTCTTCAATTTCCGTCAAAAAATGTTGCCACGGGCAACGTTCTTAGAACGTAGTTTAGTCAGACCTCAATACTTCCCATTGTCACACCCTACGGGGCACATTTATGTTCGATTTGCTTTGAAACCTGGCATGCTTGTTTGGAGTGACCTCTAGATGGGAGATATGGATTTTCTTCCATTTCCATAAAAAAATGTTGCCACTGGCAATGAATGACCTTTGAACTTAGTTCAGTTAGGCATCAATATATTCCTTTGGCATGCCCTACAGGGCACATTTATGATCGGATCGGTTTGAAACTTTGTATGCTTGTTTGGTGTTACCTCTAGATGGGAGCTGTCGATTTTCTTCGATTTCCGTCAAAACATGTGGCCACTGGCAACGACCTTCGATGAACTTGGTGTAGTTATCCATCAATATTTCCCTTTGGCACACCCTGCAGTGCACATTTTTGACCAGATCACTTTGAAACTTGGTATACTTGTTTGGGGTGAGCTCTAGATGGGAGCTATCGGTTTTCTTCTATTTCTGTCAAAAAATGTTGCCGCTGGCAACGACCTTTGAACTTAGGTTAGTCAGGTTTCAATATTTCCCTTTGGCACACCATTCAGGGCACATTTATGATCAGATCACTTCGAAACTTGGTATGTGTGTTCGGGGTGACCTCTAGATGTGAGCTATTGATTTTTTTCATTTCCATATAAAATTATTGTCGTTATCACCAGCCTTTGAACTTAATGCATTTGGCAGCAACTTCTCCCTTTTGCACTCTCTGCAGGGTATATTTATGAATTTCCATAAAAAAGAGAGAAAAAAACATTGCCACAAGCAATGACCTTCAAACTTAGTGCATTTGTTTGCATTAACATCTTCCTTTGGCATGCCTCAGATGGCACATTCATTATCAGGTTGTTTTGAAACTTAGTATGCTTATGCAGGCTGACAAAGATAGGAGCTATTGATTTTCTTTTCATTTCATCAAAAACTGTTGCTGTTAGCAACAATCTTTGAATTTATTGCTTTTGTGCATCAGCATTCTACTTTGACATGGCCCACAGGCCACATTTATCATAGGATTGTTTTTTAACTTGGTGTGCTCATTAAGCAAGACCTTTAGATAAGAGCTATTGATTAGCATTCATTTCTGTGAAAAAAGTTGCCATTTACAATAACCTCTGAACATACTGCATTTGTGTATCAACATTCTTCCTTTAGCCAGTCTTACAGTTTACATTAAAAATGCATGGATTACTGTGACGTTGTCCCCGTGGGAACCCCGGGAAGTAAGCAGCACTTGTTTACTGTGGTAAACCAGTTCCGCTTTACTAGTAAAATAGGACCCAGTCACCACTGCTTGGGGTGAAAGTCCTCCAAAATGGGCAACATGTAGATCAACGATTGACTAAACTTGACTTCATCTCCATGTTGTGTCACGATTAGCCATGGTGCATAAATATGTGACGTTAACCACCAACAAACTGTGATGTTGTGCACACACAATGCTGTTATGTTGAAATTTCACCAAATAACATTGGTACCAATGATCTTCAATTTTGCCATTTCACTTTTAACTCAACAAGTTCAAGTTTGTCAAGTTGAGCTACAGTGTCATTGCCACTTTCATTATGATGTTTTCGTGTACTGTCTACATGTACATGGCATGTGTAGGGTATTCAATCTTCATTTCAACACAAACCCTTGTGATTTAATGACTGAATATGGCACTTTCATTATGATGTTTTCGTGTACTGTCTACATGTACATGGCATGTGTAGGGTATTCAATCTTCATTTCAACACAAACCCTTGTGATTTAATGACTGAATATGGCAAATGTAAGAAGACATTTGTCTGAAGCAGAAATGTGGCTGGCTGTAGGGATGGTGAAGCAAGGGGCTACCCATCGTCAGGTTGATGAAGCCCTTGCTGTGCACCATACGGTTATCACCAGAGCCTGGGCAAGATTTCAGCAGTATGGCACACCAGTAAGACAGCATGGTGGTGGCAGAGACGGGGCAACATCTGCAGCTGAAGACCGTTTTTTGATAATTCAGGCCCATAGGAACTGCTTTGCCACAGCAACCCAGCTTTGCAGTGACCTTCAGAATGCATCTGGGGTAAATGTTTTGACACAGGCTATCCGGACAAGATTGCACGAAGGTGGCCTCAGATCTAGAAGACCATGTATCCATGTCCCAGAACTACTGCCAGGCACGCAATATGAATGGGCCATAGACCACGTTGGATAAACCAGAGAAGATTGGCAACCTGTCTTTTTTTACAGATGAGTCCGCGTACTGCCTAGACCACACAGATAGGTGTTCTAGGGTATGGAGAAGACCAGGAGAGCGATTCCATGCAGCCAACATTGTTGAGCATGACCGCTATGGTGGGGGGGGGGCCAATCGTGGTCTGGGTGGCATCAGCTGGGGTGGACGTACAGAGCTCTCTGTCCTTGAACGTGGTACATTGACTGCACAGTGGTATATTAATGAGATCCTGGATGTTCCCGTCAGATTGTATGTAGGTGCAGTGGGTGATTCATTCTGATGGACGATAATGCCCGTCCTCATGTTGCCCATGCTGTCGGGGAGTACAGACAGGGGATTGAGCATATGGTATGGACTGGCTAGCAAGATCCCCTGACCTCAATCCAATCGAACATGTCTGGAATGAGTTGCAGCTTGCAATTTTAGCCATCCAGTCCAGCCAAGAAGTGTCCAGGAGCTTGGTGCCATGCTGGTCCAAGAATGGAACTACAGGAGCCTGAAGTTTTAACATAGGGTAATATGGGGAATATTCTTTAAAAATCTTCTTCTTCAGAACCACCAGTCAGAATCTTTTAATATTTGGTATACATCATTGTTATGAGGGTCAGATTCTAGATTGTTCAAACCAAGTCTCTAGGTTAATATTTGGGCTTCCTACGGAAGCCCAAATTTTATCTTTGTTCAATATGGAGGGTAATTTAAAAAAATCTTCAGATCCATCAGTCAGAATGCTTTGATATTTGGTATGCAACATCTCTATGGGGATCAGATTCAAGTTTGTTCAAATCAGATCCCTAGGTATATATTTGGGCTCACTATGGTAGCCCAAATTTTTACTTAGTGCAATATGAGAAAATTTCTTTAAAAATCTTCCTCAAATCCACCAGTCGGAATGCTTTTATATTTGGTATACATCATCTCTAGGGGGGGTCAGATTCCAGGTTGTGCAATTCAAGTGCCTACGTTAATATTTGGGCTCCATATGGGAACATGAAATTTAACTTAGTATAATACGAGGGAATTTCTTCAAAAATCTTCTTCAGATTCACCTGTCAGAATGCTTTCACATTTGGTATACAACATCTCTAGGGGGGTCAGATTCAAGTTTGTTCAAATCGGATCCATAGGTCAATATTTGGGCTCGCTATGGTAGCCCAAATTTGAACTTTGTGCAATTCGAAGAAATTTCTTTACAATTTCTCTTCTTCAGATCCAACGGTCAGAATGCTTTCATATTCGGTACACAACATCTCTAGGGAAGTCAGATTTAACTGTGTTCAAATCAAGAGCCTGGGTTAATATTTGGGCTCTCTATGGGAGCCGGAATTGGCCATTTTGCTGAATTAAAATTTTTGTATTCAGTACCTTCTCGAGGTACTAAGATTAATCCACATAGGTTGTATCAAGGGGCTTCATAGGGGAGCTCTACATTTTACTTATGATCAACTGAAGAAAAGGCATGATGCCCAGATTATTTTTGTCACTCCTGAGGGACTCAAGAATTGACTGTGGAGCCTATGGAGATGGTTTGCTTAATGTAGACTCATTCTTGGACTCTGTTTAAATTGTGTTCTGTACAAGATGAGCGCTTCAGGCCCCGTGGGGTCCTCTTGTTTTTTATGCGATTCGGTCAATTTTAAGACAACAAATTTTTTTTTTCACTAGGTCAAAGGTCAAGGTTACACTGACGCTTCCCATAGTAAATTGAAAACTATTGGTTTCCTGTCGAAAAGTTGATAATGACTAAACCCACTTTTGTGCTGTCACCACTCGACATTGGGTCGGTGATCCTATCGGCATTTTTTAATACCTCGCAGAATAGGGCCTGCAAGGAAGCTTTCCTGTGACGAGCAGAAATGAATGGCCAAAAAAGTTGCCTTTGGTTGTGTCTTAGAAAATCAAAAAATAGCTCTTGCTGCTGATCACTCACCGATACATTTTTCCGATAATTCGTCTCGGAATTTAACCAATTCACTCGTGTTAGACAGAGTTTGGCAAGCTCTCAAACAAGATTGAATGGGTTAAATGCACAGTTACATTACGGGATAAATTGGCAGGCTAAAATTTTTATTTTTAACACGATTGTGCAGGGATTAATCATACTTCGATGCAAACCTATGCAAATAAATATATATAAATTGCAAAAGGTAAAATAGTAATTTTGAAAGACACTGCAAGCCAATAACAATGTTCAATAAGGGTAGAGCTGAAATGGTTAAGGGTTTTTCTTGATTGATTAATCACGTGGATTAACCTTTTTAACCGATTAATCACTTGTGCGAATAGATATCTGAATGATTGACATACTGTTGATGATTTACAGCATGAACCCTTTACCCAATGTAACAAACAAAACTTAGGCATATATACAAAAATCTCCTTTCAAATTTATGTTTTTAAATTTTTTTCTGCCCAAAACTTAGCTTATGACCCCTCATTGGAATGAGCTTGTTCCAGTCAGGGGTCATAAGCTATGTTTTTGAGACTAAAATTGCAAATTTTTAGTAATTCATGAATTTATTTTACAAGCATCGCCTGCTACCCAAAATGGGTGAAGGCTTAGAATGACCATTTCCAGCTACTGATACAGTATGAAGATCATGCAAGTAAACAAGTATGTCGGGGGCACGGTGGCTCAGTTGGTAGAGGTGCAGGCTGCAAGCCGAGAGGTCCTCGGTTCGAATCCCACCTGCGGCAACCGCGTTGTGTCCTTGGGCAAGACACTTCACCCGGATTGCCTACATGGGGGCACGATGATGCTGTGTACTGAGGCGTACTGCACGTCGATGGTGCGCATGTCTTCAACCAATCTAACCCTGCCTGTGCTGCGGTGCAGAGTTCAGAGTTACGATGTTGGAGAGCTGACAGCTGCTCGTCGTTGCTCGGTGGTTCTCTCCGGGTACTCCGACTTCCTCCACCTGTAAAACTGTCACGGTCACGATTAGCCATTGTGCATAAGTATGTGACCTTAAACACCAATAAATAAATAAATAACAAGTATGTCAGCAAGTAACTTACATGCTTTACTCTGTCTCATATAATTGAATCGAAACTGATTCTCATGAATCCAGACAAATATTAGGGCCTGTTGCACAAGCAGTCATGCAGGTGTAAATTGAGTTTTGTCTTTGCAGTGATGAAAACATCTGTCAATCCCATGACAAATCATGATTACCAATAATACTGAGCAAAGATAAATGTTGAGTTTTAAGTCCTTTTTATTAGCTCAACTTGACAAAGTCAAGTTGAGCTATTGCCATCATTTCTTGTCCGTTGGCATACATACGTATGTACGTCCACAATTTCCTTTGGCACACCTCACAGGTTGCATTTATGATCAGATCGCTTTGAAACTTGGCCTGCTTGTTTGGGGTGACCTCTAGACGGGAGCTATCGATTTTCTTCAATTTACGTCAAAAAATGTTGCCACGGGCAACGTTCTTAGAACTTAGTTTAGTCAGACCTCAATACTTCCCATTGTCACACCCTACAGGGCACATTTATGTTCGATTTGCTTTGAAACCTGGCATGCTTGTTTGGAGTGACCTCTAGATGGGAGATATGGATTTTCTTCCATTTCCATAAAAAAATGTTGCCACTGGCAATGAATGACCTCTGAACTTAGTTTAGTTAGGCATCAATATATTCCTTTGGCATGCCCTACAGGGCACATTTATGATCGGATCGGTTTGAAACTTTGTATGCTTGTTTGGTGTTACCTCCAGATGGGAGCTGTCGATTTTCTTCGATTTCCGTCAAAACATGTGGCCACTGGCAACGATCTTCGATGAACTTGGTGTAGTTATCCATCAATATTTCCCTTTGGCACACCCTGCAGTGCACATTTTTGACCCGATCACTTTGAAACTTGGTATACTTGTTTGGGGTGAGCTCTAGATGGGAACTATCGGTTTTCTTCCATTTCTGTCAAAAAATGTTGCCGCTGGCAACAACCTTTGAACTTAGTTTAGTCAGGTTTCCATATTTCCCTTTGGCACACCATTCAGGGCACATTTATGATCAGATCACTTCGAAACTTGGTATGCGTGTTCGGGGTGACCTCTAGATGTGGGCTATTGATTTTTTAGCTCAACTTTAACGAAGTCAAATTTGAGCTATTGTCATGGCCCGTCGTCCGTCTGGCCGTCTGTCCGTCTGTCCATCTGTCCGTACGTCAACAATTGGCTATGGCTCGGGCTAGAGGTCGTATTTATGAACCGATCTTTACAAAACTTCTTGTGTACCTTTGTTATGACCCTGGGACGGGAACGAGTATTTTTAGGTGTGGTCCGAAATTCAAGATGGCTGCCAGTGGCCATTTTGTACCGATGATGCAAAAATCAGTTTTTTGTACAGAACTTCTGTATGAAAGTTCTGATTTGAATAAAGTTTTGTATAAATGTTTAGTACCATGGGATACATCACATATAATACGGGTTTTTTTCTCGTGCGTAAATTATGCAAATTAGACTGACTTTGATTTATTTAGTGTTACTTTCAGAGCTGTAAGTGCCAAGCTGCTATGGCTCGGGCTAGAGGCCGTATTTATGAACCGATCTTTACGAAACTTCTTGGGTACCTTTGTTATGACCGTGGGACGAGAACGAGTGTTTTTGGGTGCGGTCCGAAATTCAAGATGGCTGCCAGCTGCCATTTTGTACCGACGATGCAGATATCTTGTTTTTTGTACAGAACTTCCATATAAAAGCTCTGATTTGAATAATTTTTTGTATGAATGTTTAGTACCATGGGATACATCACATATAATACGGGTTTTTTTCTCGTACGTAAATTGTGCAAATTAGACTAATTTGGATGTTTTTTGGGGTTACTTTCAGCACTGTAAGTGCAAATGCCAATACGGCTCGGGCTAGAGGTCGTATTTATGAACTGATGTTTACGAAACTTCTTGGGTACCTTTGGTATCACCGTGGGATGAGAACGAGTGTTATGGGGTCCGGTCCGAAATTCAAGATGGCCAATGGCAGCCATTTTGTACAAAATTAGGTGCAATCAGATTTTTGCACAGAACTTCCATATGAAAGCCCTGATTTGAATAATTTTTTTGTGTGAATGTTTAGTACCATGGGATGCATCACATATAATACGGGTTTTTTTCTCGTGCAGAAATTATGCAAATTAGATGAACTTTGATTTTTTCAGTGCGACTTACACACAGTAAGTACACATGTCAATACGGCTCAGACTAGAGTCTGTATTTATGAACTGATCTTCACGAAATGTCTTGGGTACCTTTGTTATCACCTTGGGACGAGAACGAGTGTTTCTTGGTGCAGTCTAAATTCAAGATGGCTGCCAGTGGCCATTTTGTACCGAAATTAGGTCTAATCAGTTTTTTGTACACAACTTCTATACAGCTCAGACTAGAGGCCATATTTATGAACCAATCTTTACGAAACTTCTTGGGTACCTTTGTTATCACCGTGGGATGAGAGCGAGTGTTTTTGGGTGTGGTCTGAAATTCAAGATGGCCACCAGCAGCCATTTTGTACCAAAATTAGTGCAATCAGTCTTTTGTATAGAACTTCTGTATGAAAGTTCTGATTTTAATAAATTTTTGTATGAATGTTTAGTAACATGGAATACATCACATATTGTAAGGGGTTTTTTTTCGTGCAGAAATTATGCAAATTAGATGAACTTTGATTTATTCAGTGCTACTTACACAATGTGAGCACACATGTCAATACGGCTCAGGGTAGAGGCTGTATTTATGAACCGATCTTCACAAAACTTCTTGGGTACCTTTGTTATCTCCTTGGGATGAGAATGAGTGTTTCTGGGTACGGTCCAAAATTCAAGATGGCTGCCAGTGGCCATTTTGTACCGAAATTAGGTCCAATCAGTTTTTATACCCCCGCTTCGAAGAAGTGGGGGCTATATAGGAATCGCCCTGTATGTCCGTACGTCCGTCCGTCCGTCCGTCCGTCTGTCCGTCCGTCCGTCCGTACGTACGTCCGTCCGTACGTCTTTCCGGACATGAAATTCTTGTGTGCGCAACTCCTCCTGCATTTATCAATCAATTTGGACAAAACTTTTCAGACATCATCACTACTAAGTGAACATGCGCATATTCCAAGATTTTTGACATGCGACAATTTTAACCAGGTTATCTCCCTTTGACTTAGATTTATTATGTCTTTCCATCCGAACAAATTCTTGTGTGCGCAACTCCTCCTACATTAATGAACCGATTTTGATGAAACCTTTCAAACATCATCTCTACTAAGTGAACATGTGCATATTCCAAACTTTTTAATCTGCGAAAATTTTAACCAGGTTATCTCTCTTGAACTTTGATTTAATATGGGTTTCTACATGAAATTCTTGTGTGCGCAACTCCTCCTACATTTATCAATCAATTTGGACAAAACTTTTCAGACATCATCACTACTAAGTGAACATGCGCATATTCCAAGATTTTTGATCTGCGACAATTTTAACCAGGTTATCTCCCTTTGACTTAGATTTATTATGTCTTTCCATCCGAACAAATTCTTGTGTGCGCAACTCCTCCTACATTAATGAACAGATTTTGATGAAACCTTTCAAACATCATCTCTACTAAGTGAACATGTGCATATTCCAAACTTTTTGATCTGCGACAATTTTAACCAGGTTATCTCTCTTGAACTTTGATTTAATATGGGTTTCTGCATGAAATTCTTGTGTGCGCAACTCCTCCTACATTTATCAATCAATTTGGACGAAAGTTTACAGACATCATCACTATTAAGTGAACATGCGCATATTCCAAAATTTTTGAGCTGTGGCAATTTTAACTAGGTTATCTCCCTTTAACTTAGATTTATTATGGGTTTCTACATGAAATTCTTGTGCGTGCAACTCCTCCTACATTTATCAATCAATTTTGACGAAACCTTTCAAACATTATCACAACTAAGTGAACATACGCATATTCCCAAATTTTTGATGTGCGACAATTTTAACCAGGTTATCTCCCTTTAACTTGGATTTATTATGGGTTTTCAAATGGGATTCTTGTGTGTGCAACTCCTCCTACATTAATGAACCGATTTTGAATACGTGTTGCACATTGTAAATGTGTTTTTCCAAATGTAAACCATATATGTGTGGGCTCTTTAAGTATTCAGTGCTGTTCTGTGGAAGGCCACATGCAAATACAAATTTTAACAACAAAAAATGATCTTTATGTATACATTTCCTTATGGCCTTCGCCTACATGATCAGAAGTGCATTCCTCTAAAAATCCAAAGCGGGGGTATTAATCACCTTCAGTGATAGTTCTAGTTTGTCACAAGTTCTATACAGCTCGTATTTATGAACTGATCTTCACAAAACTTCTTGAGTACTTTTGTTTTCACCTTGGGACAGGAACGAGTGTGTTTTGGGGGGCCTTTGTTATCACTGTGCTATGAGAACAAATATTTTGGGGTTCAGTCAGACCCACTCTGGGACTCAAAGATTTTTTCTAGTTCAGCATCTGACTGTCACCCACCTTTACAATACTTTACCTATACATTTGTTACAGGCAACAGTCAGTATTTATGTACAGACCGTTACAATACTTTATATGTACCTTTGTTATCAGGTCATTACCTAGATGTTTGTCATTGCTGTGTCACATACTATACATGTACATGTCTTTGTCTTGACAAGTTGAGCTACAGTGTCATTGACACTTTCATTTCATTTCCTTATAAAATTATTGTCGTTATCACCAGCCTTTGAACTTACTGCATTTGGCAGCAACTTCTCCCTTTTGCACTCTCTGCAGGGTATATTTATGAATTTCCATAAAAAAGAGAGAAAAAAACATTGCCACAAGCAATGACCTTCAAACTTAGTGCATTTGTTTGCATTAACATCTTCCTTTGGCATGCCTCAGATGGCGCATTCATTATCAGGTTGTTTTGAAACTTAGTATGCTTATGCAGGGTGACAAAGATAGGAGCTATTGATTTTCTTTTCATTTCATCAAAAACTGTTGCTGTTAGCAACAATCTTTGAATTTATTGCTTTTGTGCATCAGCATTCTACTTTGACATGGCCCACAGGCCACATTTATCATAGGATTGTTTTTTTAACTTGGTGTGCTCATTAAGCAAGACCTTTAGATAAGAGCTATTGATTAGCATTCATTTCTGTGAAAGATGTTGCCATTTACAATAACCTCTAAACATACTGCATTTGTGTATCAACATTCTTCCTTTAGCCAGTCTTACAGTTTACATTAAAAATGCATGGATTACTGTGACGTGCACACACAATGCTGTTATGTTGAAATTTCACCAAATAACATTGGTACCAATGATCTTCAATTTTGCCATTTCACTTTAAACTCAACAAGTTCAAGTTTGTCAAGTTGAGCTACAGTGTCATTGTCACTTTCATTATGATGTTTTCGTGTACTGTCTACATGTACATGGCATGTGTAGGGTATTCAATCTTCATTTCAACACAAACCCTTGTGATTTAATGACTGAATATGGCAAATGCAAGAAGACATTTGTCGGAAGCAGAAATGTGGCTGGCTGTAGGGATGGTGAAGCAAGGGGCTACCCATCGTCAGGTTGGTGAAGCCCTTGGTGTGCACCATACGGTTATCACCAGAGCCTGGGCAAGATTTCAGCAGTATGGCACACCAGTAAGACGGCATGGTGGTGGCAGAGACAGGGCAACATCTGCAGCTGAAGACCGTTTTTTGATAATTCAGGCCCATAGGAACTGCTTTGCCACAGCAACCCAGCTTTGCAGTGACCTTCAGAATGCATCTGGGGTAAATGTTTTGACACAGACTATCCGGACAAGGTTGCACGAAGGTGGCCTCAGATCTAGAAGACCATGTATTCTTATTCCGTTGTCCCAGAACTACTGCCATGCACGCAATATGAATGGGCCATAGACCACGTTGGATAGACCAGAGAAGATTGGCAACCTGTCCTTTTTTACAGATGAGACCGCGTACTGCCTAGACCACACAGATAGGTGTTCTAGGGTATGGAGAAGACCAGGAGAGCGATTCCATGCAGCCAACATTGTTGAGCATGACCGCTATGGTGGGGGGGCCAATCATGGTCTGGGTGGCATCAGCTGGGGTGGACGTACAGAGCTCTGTATCCTTGAACGTGGTACTTTGACTGCACAGTGGTATATTAATGAGATCCTGGATGTTCCCGTCAGATTGTATGTAGGTGCCGTGGGTGATTCATTCTGATGGACGATAATGCCCGTCCTCATGTTGCCCATGCTGTCGGGGAGTACAGACAGGGGATTGAGCATATGGTATGGACTGGCCAGCAAGATCCCCTGACCTCAATCCAATCGAACATGTCTGGAATGAGTTGCAGCTTGCAATTTCAGCCCATCCAGTCCAGCCAAGAAGTGTCCAGGAGCTTGGTGCCATGCTGGTCCAAGAATGGAACTACAGGAGCCCGAAGTGTTAACATAGGGTAATATGGGGAATATTCTTTAAAAATCTTCTTCTTCAGAACCACCAGTCAGAATCTTTTAATATTTGGTATACATCATTGTGATGAGGGTCAGATTCTAGATTGTTCAAACCAAGTCCCTAGGTTAATATTTGGGCTTCCTACGGAAGCCCAAATTTTATCTTTGTTCAATATGGAGGGTAATTTAAAAAAATCTTCTTCAGATCCATCAGTCAGAATGCTTTGATATTTGGTATGCAACATCTCTATGGGGATCAGATTCAAGTTTGTTCAAATCAGATCCCTAGGTATATATTTGGGCTCACTATGGTAGCCCAAATTTTTACTTAGTGCAATATGATAAAATTTCTTTAAAAATCTTCTTCTTCAGATCCGCCAGTCGGAATGCTTTTATATTTGGTATACAACATCTCTAGGGGGGTCAGATTCCAGGTTGTTCAATTCGAGTGCCTAGGTTAATATTTGGGCTTCTTATGGGAACATGAAATTTAACTTAGTACAATATGAGGGAATTTCTTCAAAAATCTTCAGATTCACTTGTCAGAATGCTTTCACATTTGGTATACAACATCTCTAGGGGGGTCAGATTCAAGTTTGTTCAAATCGGATCCATAGGTCAATATTTGGGCTCGCTATGGTAGCCCAAATTTGAACTTCGTGCAATTCGAAGAAATTTCTTTACAATTTCTCTTCTTCAGATCCAACAGTCAGAATGCTTTCATATTCGGTACACAACATCTCTAGGGAAGTCAGATTTAACTGTGTTCAAATCAAGAGCCTGGGTTAATATTTGGGCTCTCTGTGGGAGCCGGAATTGGCCATTTTGCTGAATTAAAAATTTTGTATTCAGTACCTTCTCGAGGTACTAAGATTAATCCACATAGGTTGTATCAAGGGGCTTCATAGGGGAGCTCTACATTTTACTTATGATCAACTGTAGAAAAGGCATGATGCCCAGATTATTTTTGTCACTCCTGAGGGACTCGAGGATTGACTGTGGAGCCTATGGAGATGGCTTGCTTAATGTAGACTCATTCTTGGACTCTGTTTAAATTGTGTTCTGTACAAGATGAGCGCTTCAGGCCCCGTGGGGGCCTCTTGTTTTTTATGCGATTCGGTCAATTTTAAGACAGCAATTTTTTTTTTTTACTAGGTCAAAGGTCAAGGTTACACTGACGCTTCCCATAGTAAATTGAAAACTGTTGGTTTCCTGTCGAAAAGTTGATAATGATTAAACCCACTTTTGTGCTGTCACCACTCGACATTGGATCGGTGATCCTATCGGCATTTTTTAATACCTCGCAGAATAGGGCCTGCAAGAAAGCTTTCCTGTGACGAGCAGAAATGAATGGCCAAAAAAGTTGCCTTTGGTTGTGTCTTAGAAAATCAAGAAATAGCTCTTGCTGCTGATCACTCACCGATACATTTTTCCGATAATTCGTCTCGGAATTTAACCAATTCACTCGTGTTAGAGTTTGGCAAGCTCTCAAACAAGATTGAATGGGTTAAATACACAGTTACATTACGGGATAAATTGGCAGGCTAAAATTTTTATTTTCAACACCATTGTGCAGGGATTAATCATACTTCGATGCAAACCTATGCAAATAAATATATATAAATTGCAAAAGGTAAAATAGTAATTTTGAAAGACACTGCAAGCCAATAACAATGTTCAATAAGGGTAGAGCTGAAATGGTTAAAGGTTTTTCTTGATTGATTAATCACGTGGATTAACCTTTTTAACCGATTAATCACTTGTCCGAATAGATATCTGAATAATTGACATACTGTTGATGATTTACAGCATGAACCCTTTACCTAATGTAACAAACAAAACCGACTAGGCATATATACAAAAATCTCCTTTCAAATTTATGTTTTTAAATTTTTTTCTGCCAAAAACTTAGCTTATGACCCCTCATTGGAATGAGCTTGTTCCAGTCAGGGGTCATAAGCTATGTTTTTGAGACTAAAATTGCAAATTTTTAGTAATTCATGAATTTATTTTGCAAGCATCGTCTGCTACCCAAAATGGGTAAAGGCTTAGAATGACCATTTCCAGCTACTGATATAGTATGAAGATCATGCAAGTAAACAAGTATGTCAGCAAGTAACTTGCATGCTTTACTCTGTCTCATATAATTGAATCGAAACTGATTCTCATGAATCCAGTCAAATTTTAGGGCCTGTTGCACAAGCAGTCTTGCAGGTGTAAATTGAGTTTTGTCTTTGCAGTGATGAAAACATTATCTGTCAATCCCATGACAAATCATGATTACCAATAATACTGAGCAAAGATAAATGTTGAGTTTTAAGTCCTTTTTATTAGCTCAACTTGACAAAGTCAAGCTGAGCTATTGCCATCACTTCTTGTCCATTGGCATACATACGTATGTACGTCCACAATTTCCTTTGGCACACCTCACAGGTTGCATTTATGATCAGATCGCTTTGAAACTTGGCCTGCTTGTTTGGGGTGACCTTCAGATGGGAGCTATCGATTTTCTTCAATTTCCGTCAAAAAATGTTGCCACGGGCAACGTTCTTAGAACGTAGTTTAGTCAGACCTCAATACTTCCCATTGTCACACCCTACGGGGCACATTTATGTTCGATTTGCTTTGAAACCTGGCATGCTTGTTTGGAGTGACCTCTAGATGGAAGATATGGATTTTCTTCCATTTCCATAAAAAAATGTTGCCACTGGCAATGAATGACCTTTGAACTTAGTTCAGTTAGGCATCAATATATTCCTTTGGCATGCCCTACAGGGCACATTTATGATCGGATCGGTTTGAAACTTTGTATGCTTGTTTGGTGTTACCTCTAGATGGGAGCTGTCGATTTTCTTCGATTTCCGTCAAAACATGTGGCCACTGGCAACGACCTTCGATGAACTTGGTGTAGTTATCCATCAATATTTCCCTTTGGCACACCCTGCAGTGCACATTTTTGACCAGATCACTTTGAAACTTGGTATACTTGTTTGGGGTGAGCTCTAGATGGGAGCTATCGGTTTTCTTCTATTTCTGTCAAAAAATGTTGCCGCTGGCAACGACCTTTGAACTTAGGTTAGTCAGGTTTCAATATTTCCCTTTGGCACACCATTCAGGGCACATTTATGATCAGATCACTTCGAAACTTGGTATGTGTGTTCGGGGTGACCTCTAGATGTGAGCTATTGATTTTTTCATTTCCATATAAAATTATTGTCGTTATCACCAGCCTTTGAACTTAATGCATTTGGCAGCAACTTCTCCCTTTTGCACTCTCTGCAGGGTATATTTATGAATTTCCATAAAAAAGAGAGAAAAAAACATTGCCACAAGCAATGACCTTCAAACTTAGTGCATTTGTTTGCATTAACATCTTCCTTTGGCATGCCTCAGATGGCACATTCATTATCAGGTTGTTTTGAAACTTAGTATGCTTATGCAGGCTGACAAAGATAGGAGCTATTGATTTTCTTTTCATTTCATCAAAAACTGTTGCTGTTAGCAACAATCTTTGAATTTATTGCTTTTGTGCATCAGCATTCTACTTTGACATGGCCCACAGGCCACATTTATCATAGGATTGTTTTTTAACTTGGTGTGCTCATTAAGCAAGACCTTTAGATAAGAGCTATTGATTAGCATTCATTTCTGTGAAAGATGTTGCCATTTACAATAACCTCTAAACATACTGCATTTGTGTATCAACATTCTTCCTTTAGCCAGTCTTACAGTTTACATTAAAAATGCATGGATTACTGTGACGTGCACACACAATGCTGTTATGTTGAAATTTCACCAAATAACATTGGTACCAATGATCTTCAATTTTGCCATTTCACTTTAAACTCAACAAGTTCAAGTTTGTCAAGTTGAGCTACAGTGTCATTGTCACTTTCATTATGATGTTTTCGTGTACTGTCTACATGTACATGGCATGTGTAGGGTATTCAATCTTCATTTCAACACAAACCCTTGTGATTTAATGACTGAATATGGCAAATGCAAATGCAAGAAGACATTTGTCGGAAACAGAAGTGTGGCTGGCTGTAGGGATGGTGAAGCAAGGGGCTACCCATCGTCAGGTTGGTGAAGCCCTTGGTGTGCACCATACGGTTATCACCAGAGCCTGGGCAAGATTTCAGCAGTATGGCACACCAGTAAGACGGCATGGTGGTGGCAGAGACAGGGCAACATCTGCAGCTGAAGACCGTTTTTTGATAATTCAGGCCCATAGGAACTGCTTTGCCACAGCAACCCAGCTTTGCAGTGACCTTCAGAATGCATCTGGGGTAAATGTTTTGACACAGACTATCCGGACAAGGTTGCACGAAGGTGGCCTCAGATCTAGAAGACCATGTATTCTTATTCCGTTGTCCCAGAACTACTGCCAGGCACGCAATATGAATGGGCCATAGACCACGTTGGATAGACCAGAGAAGATTGGCAACCTGTCCTTTTTTACAGATGAGACCGCGTACTGCCTAGACCACACAGATAGGTGTTCTAGGGTATGCAGAAGACCAGGAGAGCGATTCCATGCAGCCAACATTGTTGAGCATGACCGCTATGGTGGGGGGGGGGCCAATCATGGTCTGGGTGGCATCAGCTGGGGTGGACGTACAGAGCTCTGTGTCCTTGAACGTGGTACTTTGACTGCACAGTGGTATATTAATGAGATCCTGGATGTTCCCGTCAGATTGTATGTAGGTGCCGTGGGTGATTCATTCTGATGGACGATAATGCCCGTCCTCATGTTGCCCATGCTGTCGGGGAGTACAGACAGGGGATTGAGCATATGGTATGGACTGGCCAGCAAGATCCCCTGACCTCAATCCAATCGAACATGTCTGGAATGAGTTGCAGCTTGCAATTTCAGCCCATCCAGTCCAGCCAAGAAGTGTCCAGGAGCTTGGTGCCATGCTGGTCCAAGAATGGAACTACAGGAGCCCGAAGTGTTAACATAGGGTAATATGGGGAATATTCTTTAAAAATCTTCTTCTTCAGAACCACCAGTCAGAATCTTTTAATATTTGGTATACATCATTGTGATGAGGGTCAGATTCTAGATTGTTCAAACCAAGTCCCTAGGTTAATATTTGGGCTTCCTACGGAAGCCCAAATTTTATCTTTGTTCAATATGGAGGGTAATTTAAAAAAATCTTCTTCTTCAGATCCATCAGTCAGAATGCTTTGATATTTGGTATGCAACATCTCTATGGGGATCAGATTCAAGTTTGTTCAAATCAGATCCCTAGGTATATATTTGGGCTCACTATGGTAGCCCAAATTTTTACTTAGTGCAATATGATAAAATTTCTTTAAAAATCTTCTTCTTCAGATCCGCCAGTCGGAATGCTTTTATATTTGGTATACAACATCTCTAGGGGGGTCAGATTCCAGGTTGTTCAATTCGAGTGCCTAGGTTAATATTTGGGCTCCATATGGGAACATGAAATTTAACTTAGTACAATATGAGGGAATTTCTTCAAAAATCTTCAGATTCACTTGTCAGAATGCTTTCACATGTGGTATACAACATCTCTAGGGGGGTCAGATTCAAGTTTGTTCAAATCGGATCCATAGGTCAATATTTGGGCTCGCTATGGTAGCCCAAATTTGAACTTCGTGCAATTCGAAGAAATTTCTTTACAATTTCTCTTCTTCAGATCCAACAGTCAGAATGCTTTCATATTCGGTACACAACATCTCTAGGGAAGTCAGATTTAACTGTGTTCAAATCAAGAGCCTGGGTTAATATTTGGGCTCTCTGTGGGAGCCGGAATTGGCCATTTTGCTGAATTAAAAATTTTGTATTCAGTACCTTCTAGAGGTACTAAGATTAATCCACATAGGTTGTATCAAGGGGCTTCATAGGGGAGCTCTACATTTTACTTATGATCAACTGAAGAAAAGGCATGATGCCCAGATTATTTTTGTCACTCCTGAGGGACTCGAGGATTGACTGTGGAGCCTATGGAGATGGCTTGCTTAATGTAGACTCATTCTTGGACTCTGTTTAAATTGTGTTCTGTACAAGATGAGCGCTTCAGGCCCCGTGGGGGCCTCTTGTTTTTTATGCGATTCGGTCAATTTTAAGACAACAATTTTTTTTTTTTACTAGGTCAAAGGTCAAGGTTACACTGACGCTTCCCATAGTAAATTGAAAACTGTTGGTTTCCTGTCGAAAAGTTGATAATGATTAAACCCACTTTTGTGCTGTCACCACTCGACATTGGATCGGTGATCCTATCGGCATTTTTTAATACCTCGCAGAATAGGGCCTGCAAGGAAGCTTTCCTGTGACAAGCAGAAATGAATGGCCAAAAAAGTTGCCTTTGGTTGTGTCTTAGAAAATAAAAAAAATAGCTCTTGCTGCTGATCACTCACCGATACATTTTTCCGATAATTCGTCTCGGAATTTAACCAATTCACTCGTGTTAGAGTTTGGCAAGGTCTCAAACAAGATTGAATGGGTTAAATACACAGTTACATTTCGGGATAAATTGGCAGGCTAAAATTTTTATTTTCAACACCATTGTGCAGGGATTAATCATACTTCGATGCAAACCTATGCAAATAAATATATATAAATTGCAAAAGGTAAAATAGTAATTTTGAAAGACACTGCAAGCCAATAACAATGTTCAATAAGGGTAGAGCTGAAATGGTTAAAGGTTTTTCTTGATTGATTAATCACGTGGATTAACCTTTTTAACCGATTAATCACTTGTCCGAATAGATATCTGAATGATTGACATACTGTTGATGATTTACAGCATGAACCCTTTACCCAATGTAACAAACAAAACCGACTAGGCATATATACAAAAATCTCCTTTCAAATTTATGTTTTTCAATTTTTTTCTGCCAAAAAACTTAGCTTATGACCCCTCATTGGAATGAGCTTGTTCCAGTCAGGGGTCATAAGCTATGTTTTTGAGACTAAAATTGCAAATTTTTAGTAATTCATGAATTTATTTTGCAAGCATCGTCTGCTACCCAAAATGGGTAAAGGCTTAGAATGACCATTTCCAGCTACTGATACAGTATGAAGATCATGCAAGTAAACAAGTATGTCAGCAAGTAACTTGCATGCTTTACTCTGTCTCATATAATTGAATCGAAACTGATTCTCATGAATCCAGTCAAATTTTAGGGCCTGTTGCACAAGCAGTCATGCAGGTGTAAATTGAGTTTTGTCTTTGCAGTGATGAAAACATTATCTGTCAATCCCATGACAAATCATGATTACCAATAATACTGAGCAAAGATAAATGTTGAGTTTTAAGTCCTTTTTATTAGCTCAACTTGACAAAGTCAAGCTGAGCTATTGCCATCACTTCTTGTCCATTGGCATACATACGTATGTACGTCCACAATTTCCTTTGGCACACCTCACAGGTTGCATTTATGATCAGATCGCTTTGAAACTTGGCCTGCTTGTTTGGGGTGACCTTCAGATGGGAGCTATCGATTTTCTTCAATTTCCGTCAAAAAATGTTGCCACGGGCAACGTTCTTAGAACGTAGTTTAGTCAGACCTCAATACTTCCCATTGTCACACCCTACGGGGCACATTTATGTTCGATTTGCTTTGAAACCTGGCATGCTTGTTTGGAGTGACCTCTAGATGGAAGATATGGATTTTCTTCCATTTCCATAAAAAAATGTTGCCACTGGCAATGAATGACCTTTGAACTTAGTTCAGTTAGGCATCAATATATTCCTTTGGCATGCCCTACAGGGCACATTTATGATCGGATCGGTTTGAAACTTTGTATGCTTGTTTGGTGTTACCTCTAGATGGGGGCTGTCGATTTTCTTCGATTTCCGTCAAAACATGTGGCCACTGGCAACGACCTTCGATGAACTTGGTGTAGTTATCCATCAATATTTCCCTTTGGCACACCCTGCAGTGCACATTTTTGACCAGATCACTTTGAAACTTGGTATACTTGTTTGGGGTGAGCTCTAGATGGGAGCTATCGGTTTTCTTCTATTTCTGTCAAAAAATGTTGCCGCTGGCAACGACCTTTGAACTTAGGTTAGTCAGGTTTCAATATTTCCCTTTGGCACACCATTCAGGGCACATTTATGATCAGATCACTTCGAAACTTGGTATGTGTGTTCGGGGTGACCTCTAGATGTGAGCTATTGATTTTTTTCATTTCCATATAAAATTATTGTCGTTATCACCAGCCTTTGAACTTAATGCATTTGGCAGCAACTTCTCCCTTTTGCACTCTCTGCAGGGTATATTTATGAATTTCCATAAAAAAGAGAGAAAAAAACATTGCCACAAGCAATGACCTTCAAACTTAGTGCATTTGTTTGCATTAACATCTTCCTTTGGCATGCCTCAGATGGCACATTCATTATCAGGTTGTTTTGAAACTTAGTATGCTTATGCAGGCTGACAAAGATAGGAGCTATTGATTTTCTTTTCATTTCATCAAAAACTGTTGCTGTTAGCAACAATCTTTGAATTTATTGCTTTTGTGCATCAGCATTCTACTTTGACATGGCCCACAGGCCACATTTATCATAGGATTGTTTTTTAACTTGGTGTGCTCATTAAGCAAGACCTTTAGATAAGAGCTATTGATTAGCATTCATTTCTGTGAAAAAAGTTGCCATTTACAATAACCTCTGAACATACTGCATTTGTGTATCAACATTCTTCCTTTAGCCAGTCTTACAGTATACATTAAAAATGCATGGATTACTGTGACGTTGTCCCCTTGGGAACCCCGGGAAGTAAGCAGCACTTGTTACTGTGGTAAACCAGTTCCGCTTTACTAGTAAAATAGGACCCAGTCACCACTGCTTGGGGTGAAAGTCCTCCAAAATGGGCAACATGTAGATCAACGATTGACTAAACTTGACTTCATCTCCATGTTGTGTCACGATTAGCCATGGTGCATAAATATGTGACGTTAACCACCAACAAACTGTGATGTTGTGCACACACAATGCTGTTATGTTGAAATTTCACCAAATAACATTGGTACCAATGATCTTCAATTTTGCCATTTCACTTTTAACTCAACAAGTTCAAGTTTGTCAAGTTGAGCTACAGTGTCATTGCCACTTTCATTATGATGTTTTCGTGTACTGTCTACATGTACATGGCATGTGTAGGGTATTCAATCTTCATTTCAACACAAACCCTTGTGATTTAATGACTGAATATGGCACTTTCATTATGATGTTTTCGTGTACTGTCTACATGTACATGGCATGTGTAGGGTATTCAATCTTCATTTCAACACAAACCCTTGTGATTTAATGACTGAATATGGCAAATGTAAGAAGACATTTGTCTGAAGCAGAAATGTGGCTGGCTGTAGGGATGGTGAAGCAAGGGGCTACCCATCGTCAGGTTGATGAAGCCCTTGGTGTGCACCATACGGTTATCACCGGAGCCTGGGCAAGATTTCAGCAGTATGGCACACCAGTAAGACAGCATGGTGGTGGCAGAGACAGGGCAACATCTGCAGCTGAAGACCGGTTTTTGATAATTCAGGCCCATAGGAACTGCTTTGCCACAGCAACCCAGCTTTGCAGTGACCTTCAGAATGCATCTGGGGTAAATGTTTTGACACAGGCTATCCGGACAAGGTTGCACGAAGGTGGCCTCAGATCTAGAAGACCATGTATTCTTATTCCGTTGTCCCAGAACTACTGCCAGGCACGCAATATGAATGGGCCATAGACCACGTTGGATAAACCAGAGAAGATTGGCAACCTGTCTTTTTTTACAGATGAGTCCGCGTACTGCCTAGACGACACAGATAGGTGTTCTAGGGTATGGAGAAGACCAGGAGAGCGATTCCATGCAGCCAACATTGTTGAGCATGACCGCTATGGTGGGGGGGCCAATCGTGGTCTGGGTGGCATCAGCTGGGGTGGACGTACAGAGCTCTCTGTCCTTGAACGTGGTACATTGACTGCACAGTGGTATATTAATGAGATCCTGGATGTTCCCGTCAGATTGTATGTAGGTGCAGTGGGTGATTCATTCTGATGGACGATAATGCCCGTCCTCATGTTGCCCATGCTGTCGGGGAGTACCGACAGGGGATTGAGCATATGGTATGGACTGGCCAGCAAGATCCCCTGACCTCAATCCAATCGAACATGTCTGGAATGAGTTGCAGCTTGCAATTTTAGCCATCCAGTCCAGCCAAGAAGTGTCCAGGAGCTTGGTGCCATGCTGGTACAAGAATGGAACTACAGGAGCCTGAAGTTTTAACATAGGGTAATATGGGGAATATTTAAAAATCTTCTTCTTCAGAACCACCAATCAGAATCTTTTAATATTTGGTATACATCATTGTTATGAGGGTCAGATTCTAGATTGTTCAAACCAAGTCTCTAGGTTAATATTTGGGCTTCCTACGGAAGCCCAAATTTTATCTTTGTTCAATATGGAGGGTAATTTAAAAAAATCTTCAGATCCATCAGTCAGAATGCTTTGATATTTGGTATGCAACATCTCTATGGGGATCAGATTCAAGTTTGTTCAAATCAGATCCCTAGGTATATATTTGGGCTCACTATGGTAGCCCAAATTTTTACTTGGTGCAATATGAGAAAATTTCTTTAAAAATCTTCTTCTTCAAATCCACCAGTCGGAATGCTTTTATATTTGGTATACATCATCTCTAGGGGGGGTCAGATTCCAGGTTGTGCAATTCAAGTGCCTACGTTAATATTTGGGCTCCATATGGGAACATGAAATTTAACTTAGTACAATATGAGGGAATTTCTTCAAAAATCTTCAGATTCACTTGTCAGAATGCTTTCACATTTGGTATACAACATCTCTAGGGGGGTCAGATTCAAGTTTGTTCAATTCGCATCCATAGGTCAATATTTGGGCTCGCTATGGTAGCCCAAATTTGAACTTCGTGCAATTCGAAGAAATTTCTTTACAATTTCTCTTCTTCAGATCCAACAGTCAGAATGCTTTCATATTCGGTACACAACATCTCTAGGGAAGTCAGATTTAACTGTGTTCAAATCAAGAGCCTGGGTTAATATTTGGGCTCTCTGTGGGAGCCGGAATTGGCCATTTTGCTGAATTAAAAATTTTGTATTCAGTACCTTCTAGAGGTACTAAGATTAATCCACATAGGTTGTATCAAGGGGCTTCATAGGGGAGCTCTACATTTTACTTATGATCAACTGAAGAAAAGGCATGATGCCCAGATTATTTTTGTCACTCCTGAGGGACTCGAGGATTGACTGTGGAGCCTATGGAGATGGCTTGCTTAATGTAGACTCATTCTTGGACTCTGTTTAAATTGTGTTCTGTACAAGATGAGCGCTTCAGGCCCCGTGGGGGCCTCTTGTTTTTTATGCGATTCGGTCAATTTTAAGACAACAATTTTTTTTTTTACTAGGTCAAAGGTCAAGGTTACACTGACGCTTCCCATAGTAAATTGAAAACTATTGGTTTCCTGTCGAAAAGTTGATAATGATTAAACCCACTTTTGTGCTGTCACCACTCGACATTGGATCGGTGATCCTATCGGCATTTTTTAATACCTCGCAGAATAGGGCCTGCAAGGAAGCTTTCCTGTGACGAGCAGAAATGAATGGCCAAAAAAGTTGCCTTTGGTTGTGTCTTAGAAAATCAAAAAATAGCTCTTGCTGCTGATCACTCACCGATACATTTTTCTGATAATTCGTCTCGGAATTTAACCAATTCACTCGTGTTAGAGTTTGGCAAGCTCTCAAACAAGATTGAATGGGTTAAATACACAGTTACATTACGGGATAAATTGGCAGGCTAAAATTTTTATTTTCAACACCATTGTGCAGGGATTAATCATACTTCGATGCAAACCTATGCAAATAAATATATATAAATTGCAAAAGGTAAAATAGTAATTTTGAAAGACACTGCAAGCCAATAACAATGTTCAATAAGGGTAGAGCTGAAATGGTTAAAGGTTTTTCTTGATTGATTAATCACGTGGATTAACCTTTTTAACCGATTAATCACTTGTCCGAATAGATATCTGAATGATTGACATACTGTTGATGATTTACAGCATGAACCCTTTACCCAATGTAACAAACAAAACCGACTAGGCATATATACAAAAATCTCCTTTCAAATTTATGTTTTTAGCTCACCTGACTGAAAGTCAGGGTGAGCTTTTCTGATCACTTTTCGTCCGTCGTCCGGCGTCCGTCGTCCGGCGTGAAGGTGGTGTTTGGGTCTTTTTCTTCCAAACCACTGGCCGCATGTTAATGAAATTTCATGTGAGTAGGGGTTATATAGCGGCATTTTGATTTTTGGGCAAATTAGGTTTCGGCTCATATTGAGCAGAGGGGTGGGGCAAAAATGCTCCAATTCTTAAAAATCTTCTTCTCAAGAACCAGCAATAGCAGAGACTTGATATTTGGTATGCAGCTTCCTTTTGAGGTGTAGACTCAAGTTTGTTCAAGAGAAGTTTGTAGGTCTATACTTGGCGATGTTATGGGAGGAGCAAAAATTTTGGCCCCACCCCAAATTTCTATTTTTTAAACCGAGAGGCCAATTTGAACCAAATTTTATGTGAGGGCTTATTGGGTCATAAGTACCTAATTTATGCAGAAATTTTTTTTCCTGTAGCCCCGTGGGAACCACAGGAGCTAAAAATAGAAAAAAATTAAAACGCCTATATCTCAAAAACTGCACGGCACTGAGAATTTTTATTTGGTGTGCAGCTTCCTTGGGACCAACAGAAAGGATTGGTAAAAAAAAATTGCCATCGGTTTTATCATAGGGTACAGTTTCGGGACTTTGAAAAAGTGCTGAGTCAGCACTTTTTAACACTGTAGGCAATGGGAAAAACATTAAAAAATCTTCTTCTCCAGATCCAGCAGGCAAAATCTTTTGATATTTGGTATGCAACATTGTAGGGTGGATCTGATTCAAGTTTGTTCAAATCGGCCCCCTGGGTTCATATTTGGGCTCAGTATAGGAGCCCGATTTCGAACTTAGTGCATTTCAGGCAAATTTCTTAAAAAATCTTCTTCTCCAGATCCAGCAGGCAGAATCTTTTGATATTTGGTATGCAACATTGTGGGGTGGATCTGATTCAAGTTTGCTCAAATCGGCTCCCTGGATTCATATTTGGGCTCACTATAAAAGCCCGAATTCGATCTTAGTGCATTTCAGGCAAATTTCTTAAAAAATCTTCTTCAGATCGAGCAGGCAGAATCTTTTGATATTTGGCATGCAACATTGTGGGGTGGATCTGATTCAAGTTTGTTCAAATCGGCCACCTGGGTTTATATTTGGGCTCAGTATAGAAGCTCGAATTCGAACTTAGTGCATTTCAGGCAAATTTCTTAAAAAATCTTCTTCTCCAGATCCAGCAGGCAGAATCTTTGGATATTTGGTATGCAACATTGTGGGGTGGATCTGATTCAAGTTTGTTCAAATCGGCCCCCTGGATTCATATTTGGGCTCACTATAGAAGCCCAAATTCGAACTTAGTGCATATCAGGCAAATTTCTTTAAAAATCTTCTTCTCCAGATCCAGCAGGCAGAATCTTTTGTTATTTGTTATGCAACATTGTGGGGTGGATCTGATTCAAGTTTGTTCAAATTGGCCCCCTGGATTCATATTTGGGCTCACTATAGAAGCCCGAATTCGAAGTTAATGCATTTCAGGCAAATTTCTTTGAAAATCTTCTTTTCAAGATCCAGCAGGCAGAATCTTTTGATATTTGGTATGCACCATGCTTAGGGGGTGAGATTCAAGTTTGTTCAAGCCAAGTCCCTTGGTCCATATCTGGGCTCACTGTGGGAGCTTGAATTGTAACTTAGTTCAAAATGAGGAATTTTCTTTAAAAATCTTCTCAAGATCCAGCAGGCAGAATCTTTTGATATTTGGTATGCACCATGCTTAGGGAGTGAGATTCAACTTTGTTCAAGCCAAGTCCCTAGGTCCATATTTGGACTCACTGTGGGAGCCCGAATTATAACTTAGTTCAATATGAGGAATCTTCTTTAAAAATCTTCTATTTTTTTTTTAGATCCACTGGTCAGAATCTTTGGATATTTGGTATAAGCTTTTCTTAGGAGGATCAGATGCAACTTGTTGAAATCAATTCTCTGGGTTGATATTTAGGCTACCATGTCAGGTGAGCGCCCTCAGGCCCCTTGGGGCCTCTTGTTAAATTTTTTTCTGCCAAAAACTTAGCTTATGACCCCTCATTGGAATGAGCTTGTTCCAGTCAGGGGTCATAAGCTATGTTTTTGAGACTAAAATTGCAAATTTTTAGTAATTCATGAATTTATTTTGCAAGCATCGTCTGCTACCCAAAATGGGTAAAGGCTTAGAATGACCATTTCCAGCTACTGATACAGTATGAAGATCATGCAAGTAAACAAGTATGTCAGCAAGTAACTTACATGCTTTACTCTGTCTCATATAATTGAATCGAAACTGATTCTCACAAATCCAGACAAATTTTAGGGCCTGTTGCACAAGCAGTCATGCAGGTGTAAATTGAGTTTTGTCTTTGCAGTGATGAAAACATCTGTCAATCCCATGACAAATCATGATTACCAATAATACTGAGCAAAGATAAATGTTGAGTTTTAAGTCCTTTTTATTAGCTCAACTTGACAAAGTCAAGTTGAGCTATTGCCATCACTTCTTGTCCGTTGGCATACATACGTATGTACGTCCACAATTTCCTTTGGCACACCTCACAGGTTGCATTTATGATCAGATCGCTTTGAAACTTGGCCTGCTTGTTTGGGGTGACCTCCAGACGGGAGCTATCGATTTTCTTCAATTTACGTCAAAAAATGTTGCCACGGGCAACGTTCTTAGAACTTAGTTTAGTCAGACCTCAATACTTCCCATTGTCACACCCTACAGGGCACATTTATGTTCGATTTGCTTTGAAACCTGGCATGCTTGTTTGGAGTGACCTCTAGATGGGAGATATGGATTTTCTTCCATTTCCATAAAAAAATGTTGCCACTGGCAATGAATGACCTTTGAACTTAGTTTAGTTAGGCATCAATATATTCCTTTGGCATGCCCTACAGGGCACATTTATGATCGGATCGGTTTGAAACTTTGTATGCTTGTTTGGTGTTTCCTCCAGATGGGAGCTGTCGATTTTCTTCGATTTCCGTCAAAACATGTGGCCACTGGTAACGATCTTCGATGAACTTGGTGTAGTTATCCATCAATATTTCCCTTTGGCACACCCTGCAGTGCACATTTTTGACCAGATCACTTTGAAAATTGGTATACTTGTTTGGGGTGAGCTCTAGATGGGAGCTATCGGTTTTCTTCCATTTCTGTCAAAAAATGTTGCCGCTGGCAACGACCTTTGAACTTAGTTTAGTCAGGTTTCAATATCTCCCTTTGGCACACCATTCAGGGCACATTTATGATCAGATCACTTCGAAACTTGGTATGCGTGTTCGGGGTGACCTCTAGATGTGAGCTATTGATTTTTTTCATTTCCATATAAAATTATTGTCGTTATCACCAGCCTTTGAACTTACTGCATTTGGCAGCAACTTCTCCCTTTTGCACTCTCTGCAGGGTATATTTATGAATTTCCATAAAAAAGAGAGAAAAAAACATTGCCACAAGCAATGACCTTCAAACTTAGTGCATTTGTTTGCATTAACATCTTCCTTTGGCATGCCTCAGATGGCGCATTCATTATCAGGTTGTTTTGAAACTTAGTATGCTTATGCAGGGTGACAAAGATAGGAGCTATTGATTTTCTTTTCATTTCATCAAGAACTGTTGCTGTTAGCAACAATCTTTGAATTTATTGCTTTTGTGCATCAGCATTCTACTTTGACATGGCCCACAGGCCACATTTATCATAGGATTGTTTTTTTAACTTGGTGTGCTCATTAAGCAAGACCTTTAGATAAGAGCTATTGATTAGCATTCATTTCTGTGAAAAATGTTGCCATTTACAATAACCTCTAAACATACTGCATTTGTGTATCAACATTCTTCCTTTAGCCAGTCTTACAGTTTACATTAAAAATGCATGGATTACTGTGACGTGCTCCCCGTGGGAACCCCGGGAAGTAAGCAGCACTTGTTTACTGCGGTAAACCAGTTCCGCTTTACTAGTAAAATAGGACCCAGTCACCAATGCTTGGGGTGAAAGTCCTCTAAAATGGGCAACATGTAGATCAACGATTGACTATCCTTGACTTCATCGCCATGTTGTGTCACGATTACCCATTGTGCATAAATATGTGACGTTGACCACCAACAAACAAACAAACTGTGACGTGCACACACAATGCTGTTATGTTGAAATTTCCCCAAATAACATTGGTACCAATGATCTTCAATTTTGCCATTTCACTTTAAACTCAACAAGTTCAAGTTTGTCAAGTTGAGCTACAGTGGCATTGTCACTTTCATTATGATGTTTTCGTGTACTGTCTACATGTACATGGCATGTGTAGGGTATTCAATCTTCATTTCAACACAAACCCTTGTGATTTAATGACTGAATATGGCAAATGCAAGAAGACATTTGTCGGAAGCAGAAATGTGGCTGGCTGTAGGGATGGTGAAGCAAGGGGCTACCCATCGTCAGGTTGGTGAAGCCCTTGGTGTGCACCATACGGTTATCACCAGAGCCTGGGCAAGATTTCAGCAGTATGGCACACCAGTAAGACGGCATGGTGGTGGCAGAGACAGGGCAACATCTGCAGCTGAAGACCGTTTTTTGATAATTCAGGCCCATAGGAACTGCTTTGCCACAGCAACCCAGCTTTGCAGTGACCTTCAGAATGCATCTGGGGTAAATGTTTTGACACAGACTATCCGGACAAGGTTGCACGAAGGTGGCCTCAGATCTAGAAGACCATGTATTCTTATTCCGTTGTCCCAGAACTACTGCCAGGCACGCAATATGAATGGGCCATAGACCACGTTGGATAGACCAGAGAAGATTGGCAACCTGTCCTTTTTTACAGATGAGACCGCGTACTGCCTAGACCACACAGATAGGTGTTCTAGGGTATGGAGAAGACCAGGAGAGCGATTCCATGCAGCCAACATTGTTGAGCATGACCGCTATGGTGGGGGGCCAATCATGGTCTCGGTGGCATCAGCTGGGGTGGACGTACAGAGCTCTGTGTCCTTGAACGTGGTACTTTGACTGCACAGTGGTATATTAATGAGATCCTGGATGTTCCTGTCAGATTGTATGTAGGTGCCGTGGGTGATTCATTCTGATGGACGATAATGCCCGTCCTCATGTTGCCCATGCTGTCGGGGAGTACCGACAGGGGATTGAGCATATGGTATGGACTGGCCAGCAAGATCCCCTGACCTCAATCCAATCGAACATGCCTGGAATGAGTTGCAACTTGCAATTTCAGCCCATCCAGTCCAGCCAAGAAGTGTCCAGGAGCTTGGTGCCATGCTGGTCCAAGAATGGAACTACAGGAGCCCGAAGTTTTAACATAGGCTAATATGGGGAATATTCTTTAAAAATCATCTTCTTCAGAACCACCAGTCAGAATCTTTTAATATTTGGTATACATCATTGTTATGAGGGTCAGATTCTAGATTGTTCAAACCAAGTCCCTAGGTTAATATTTGGGCTTCCTACGGAAGCCCAAATTTTATCTTTGTTCAATATGGAGGGTAATTTAAAAAAATCTTCTTCTTCAGATCCATCAGTCAGAATGCTTTGATATTTGGTATGCAACATCTCTATGGGGATCAGATTCAAGTTTGTTCAAATCAGATCCCTAGGTATATTTTTGGGCTCACTATGGTAGCCCATATTTTTACTTAGTGCAATATGATAAAATTTCTTTAAAAATCTTCTTCTTCAGATCCGCCAGTCGGAATGCGTTTATATTTGGTATACAACATCTCTAGGGGGGTCAGATTCCAGGTTGTTCAATTCGAGTGCCTAGGTTAATATTTGGGCTCCATATGGGAACATGAAATTTAACTTAGTACAATATGAGGGAATTTCTTCCAAAATCTTCAGATTCACTTGTCAGAATGCTTTCACATTTGGTATACAACATCTCTAGGGGTTCAGATTCAAGTTTGTTCAAATCGAAACCATAGGTCAATATTTGGGCTCGCTATGGTAGCCCAAATTTGAACTTCGTGCAATTCGAAGAAATTTCTTTACAATTTCTCTTCTTCAGATCCAACAGTCAGAATGCTTTCATATTCGGTACACAACATCTCTAGGGAAGTCAGATTTAACTGTGTTCAAATCAAGAGCCTGGGTTAATATTTGGGCTCTCTATGGGAGCCGGAATTGGCCATTTTGCTGAATTAAAAATTTTGTATTCAGTACCTTCTAGAGATACTAAGATTAATCCACATAGGTTGTTTCAAGGGGCTTCATAGGGGAGCTCTACATTTCACTTATGATCAACTGAAGAAAAGGCATGATGCCTAGATTATTTTTGTCACTCCTGAGGGACTCAAGGATTGACAGTGTAGCCTATGGAGATGGCTTGCTTAATGTAGACTCATTCTTGGACTCTGTTTAAATTGTGTTCTGTACAAGATGAGCGTTTCAGGCCCCGTGGGGCCTCATGTTTTTTGTATGTTAAATCTTGAGATGTCGTTGCAGTGATAATGAATAAACAATCTCTCAATCCCATGAGAAGTTGTGATTAAGAACAGTTCTGAGCAAAGACCTTCTTTTTCTCTTCAATTGGCAAAGTTTTCATATTCTCAGCAATCAGCAGTGCCGAGGAAAATACCGAGGAAAGGAAAAATATCCACAGCAAAAATACTGCGGGGGATGGCTTCTTCAGAAAGTCTTGTGGTGGTAGAAATTGCTCAACTTCCAGGTTATAAACAAGGAACCAAACCATGTGGGTTGCATTATGCTGTATTGCCAATCTTAAAATTTACAGTACAAGTTGCAGCATAACCACTAGAAACTATGTATTTTGCTTCTATGTTGATAACACCAGAATCTGACATCAGTTTCTGGAAAGCTGTTATAGAGCTTTCCAAAAACTGATGTCAGATTCTGGTGTTGTCAACATAGAAATGGTGAGATACTTAATTTGTGGTTATGAAGCATCTTATTTTCACTCATACCATACATATTGAGCAAGTCGCCTGCTTACTTCCAAGATTTTTTCTTGGCATTCACATGGTTCATGAAATTGGCATGATCTAATTTTAAAGATTTTGCACATTATTTATTTATTTATTTATTTATTTATTCAATTATATGAGACAGAGTAAAGCATGTAAGTTACTTGCTGACATACTTGTTATTTATTTATTTATTGGTGTTTAAGGTCACATACTTATGCACAATGGCTAATCGTGACCGTGACAGTTTTACGGGTGGAGGATGCCGGAGTACCCGGAGAGAACCACCGAGCAACGACGAGCAGCTGTCAGCTCTCCAACATCGTAACTCTGAACACTGCCCCACAGCACAGTCAGGGTTAGATTGGTTGGAGACATGCGCACCATCGACGTGCAGTACGCCTCAGTACACAGCGTCATCGTGCCCCCATGTAGGCAATCGGGGTGAAGTGTCTTGCCCAAGGACACAACGCGGTTGCCGCAGGTGGGATTCGAACCGAGGACCTTTCGGCTTGCAGCCTGCACCTCTACCAACTGAGCCACCGCGCCCCCTGATTTTGCACATTGATTGTGAGTATATACACATGTATCTCGAACTACTTTCACATGTTTAAGTTACTTAAAAGATTTCACTTCACCGCATACTACGTGGCAATTGAGACTATGCCTTGCCCCCCTAATGATCTTTACCCAATCGAACAGGCTTCGCAGCAATTGACGTAGAAGCACCAGTTTTCCACGGCAATTTTTTTGCCGAGGAAACAAAAGATGAAGAATTACCAGGATTGTATTCTACTAGATTGTTGTTTATCAACAGTTGTTGCCAACATTATTCCATTTTTCTCTCTGTGGAAGCCCCTGAAAGTGGAGTGGTGTTTACTATGGCGAACAAATTATTTTACTGGCAAAATTGTGTCCAATAACCAAAACTGGTCTTAAGTCGGTAGCATAGGTATAAAAGATTGACTAAATTGAACATCAGTGTGTTTTAGTTATATTTTGGGTGATATACTGTAAATACTGTTTGGTATTGAGCCAAGACTGATTTACTGTACCGATGGAATGTCAATATACTGAAATTTCAGTATTGAAAAATATCAGCGACATTAGTTGAAAAATAAAAGGGCAAATGGTAGAATATTGCACACAATTCCTGACAAGAAGAACACTGACAAAATCACCTCCCTTAATTAGCTCACCTGAGAGAAGCTCAAGGTGAGCTTTACTAATCGCTTTACGTCCGTCGTCCGGCGTAAACTTTACAAAACCAACTGGCCCAATATTTTTCAAATGTTGGGTAAATGTTTATTACCTAATGTCAATTCAGATTTTTTCAAATGAAGTTGCCCCTCCTCCTGAGTGGGGCCATGTCCCCAAGGGGCACCAAAATCTTTGAAAATCTTCTTCTCATGAACCAGCAGTAGCAGAGACTTGATATTTGGTATGCAGCTTCCTTTTGAGGTATAGAATCAAGTTTGTTCAAGAGAAGTTTGTTGGGCACTATTTGCCTTGGTTATGGGAGGGGCAAAAATTTTGGCCACGCCTAAAATTTCTATTTTCTGAACGGTGAGGTCGATTTGAACCAAATTTGATATGAGATGATAATGGTCATAAGTAGTTGATTGATGCAAAAAAAAATTTTCCCATTGCCCTGTGGGAACCTCGGGAGCTAAAAATAGGAAAAACCTTGAAACTGCCATATCTCCAAAACTACACGGCACAGAGAATTCTTATTTTGTATAAAGCTTAATTTTATCCAGTAGAATAGATTGGTTAAAAAAATCCCTATCGGTTTGATCACAAGGTACTTTTTTCAGGACTTTGAAAAAGTGCTGAGTCAGCACTTTTTAAAACTGTAGGCAATGGGAAAAAGATTAAAAAATCTTCTCCAGATCCAGCAGGCAGAATCTTTTGATATTTGGTATGCAACATTGTAGGGTGGATCTGATTCTTCAAGTTTGTTCAAATTGGCCCCCTGGGTTCATATTTGGGCTCAGTATAGGAGCCTGATTTCGAACTTAGTGCATTTCAGGCAAATTTCTTAAAAAATCTTCTCCAAATCCAGCAGGCAGAATCTTTTGGTATTTGGTATGGACCATTATTGGGTGGATCGGATTCAAATTTGTTCAAATCGGCTCCCTAGTTTCATATTTGGGTTCACTATAGAAGCTCGAATTCGAACTCTGTGCATTTCAGGCAAATTTTTTCAAAAATCTTCTTCTCCAGATCCAGCAGTCAGAATCTTTTGATATTTGGTATGCAACATTGTGGGGTGGATCTGATTCAAGTTTGTTCAAATCGGCCCCCTGGGTTTATATTTGGGCTCAGTATAGGAGCCCAAATTTGAACTTGGTGCATTTCAGGCAAATTTCTTTGAAATCTTCTCAAGATTCAGCAGGCAGAATCTTATGATATTGGGTATGCACCACGCTTTGGGGGGTGAGATTCAAGTTTGTTCAAGCCAAGTCCCTGGGTTCATATTTGGGCTCACTGTGGTAGCCCGAATTATAACTTTGTTCAAAATGATGGATTTTCTTTAAAAATCTTCAGAATGTTTTTATATTTGGTATGCAGCATCCTTAGGGGGTGAGATTCAAGTTTGTTCAAGCCATGTCTCTAGTTCCATATTTGGACTCCCTGTGGGAGCTCGAATTGTAACTTAGTTCAAAATGATGAATTTTCTTTAAAAAATCTTCTTCAGGTCCAGCAGTCGGAATATTTCGATATTTGGTGTGCAGCATCCTTATGGGGGTGGGGGGGGGGGGGGGGGAGAGATTCAAGTTTGTTAAAGGCAAGTCCCTGAGTTCATATATGGGCTCCCTGTGGGAGCCTGAATTATAACTTAGTTCAATACGAGGAATATTCTTTAAAAATCATTTTTTTTTTTTAGATCGACTGGTTAGAATCTTTGGATATTTGGTATAAGCTTTTCTTAGGAGGAGCAGTTGCAACTTGTTGAAATCAATTCTCTGGGTTGATATTTAGGCTACCATGTCAGGTGAGCGCCCTCAGGCCCCTTGGGGCCTGTTGTTATATGCAGTGACAGTTTTAACTCCCCTAATTCTGCATCGACATAAATTTTGGTGCTTTTTTTTTTTACTCGCCTTGAATTGATAGAAATGAAGCCCTGGAATTCAATCACTGAGATAATTAAAAGCAGTGAAAAAAATAAAGTTTTGTAATTTGTTTTCAGACTAAACTACTGAAGAAGCGCCAAAAGAAGGCTCATATTATGGAAATTCAGTTGAATGGTGGAACCATACCACAGAAAGTTGACTGGGCTCGTAAGCATTTTGAGAAGACAGTTCCAATCAAAGATGTTTTCAGTCAGGATGAGATCCTTGATGTTATTGGTGTTACTAAGGGTCATGGAATGAAAGGTGATTTTTGCTTTTAGCTCATTGTGAAATAAAGATCCAAAATATCTGGGGAAAAAATTTAAAGATTAATGCCTTGATGTTAGATTTATAAACATTTTGAAATTCAGAGTGGAGTCTTGTTCGAAGTATTTGCAATGAAAGGGGACAAGATAGTTGTAATGAATCTGCTAAAATGATTTGACCCTTGTTTTAGGGTCATGATATAGCCGTACACGCTGAATATAATCTGAAACAGCAATAACTAAATATTGATGAACAATGATTCTTGGTTTCGAATTTTCCAGGTACCAGTCAGGTACTAGTATATTGAATTTTATTTCTATTTGGTGGTGTAGGGGGTGGGAGGTGTTAGGCGGCAGGGAGAAGGAGATAGATGTTATGCCTGTGACTTTAAAAGTTGAAGGGTATCTAGTGGAGATCATCCATCCATCCATCCGTCTCTGTCCGTCCGTACCAACATTTTCCCTTGTATCTCGTCCACCACTACTCTGATTTGAATGATATTTGGTGTTGTGGGAGAGCTTCATGGGGGAACGTTACCTATGGTGTTGAAATTCTTCCACACATTTTTAGCTCACCTGACTGAAAGCTTTTCTTATCACTCTTCGTCCGTCTGTCATCATTCGTCCTGCGTGAAGGTGGTGTTTGAGCCTCTTTCTCCTAAACCACTGGCCACATTTTCATTAAATTTCATGTAAGTAGTGGTTATATAGGGGCATTTTGATTTTTATCCAGATTAGGTTTCGACTCATATTGAGCAGAGCTGTGGGGAGAAAATGGCCAAATATTTTGAAAACCTTCTAATGAACCACCAGTAGCAGAGACTTGATATGTGGTATCCAGAGTCCTTTTGAGGTTTAGAATCAAGTTTGTTCAAGAGAAGTTTGTCGGGCATTATTTGCCTTCGTTATGGGAGGGGCAGAAATTTTGGCCACGCCTAAAAATTTTATTTTCAGAACTGTGAGGTCGATTTGAACCAAATTTGATATGAGATGATAATGGGTCATAAGTAGTTGATTGATGCAAAAAAAAAATGTTCTCATTGCCCCGTGGGAACCTCGGGAGCTAAAAATAGGAAAAACCTTAAAACTGCCATATCTCCAAAACTACACGGCACAGAGAATTCTTATTTTGTATAAAGCTTACTTTTATCCAGTAGAATAGAATTGTTAAAAAAAAATCCCTATCGGTTTGATCACAAGGTACTTTTTCAGGACTTTGAAAAAGTGCTGAGTCAGCACTTTTTAACACTGTAGGCAATGGGAAAAAGATTAAAAAATCTTCTCCAGATCCAGCAGGCAGAATCTTTTGATATTTGGTATGCAACATTGTAGGGTGGATCTGATTCAAGTTTGTTCAAATCGGCCCCCTGGATTCATAGTTGGGCTCACTATAGAAGCCTGATTTCGAATTTAGTGCATTTCAGGCAAATTTCTTAAAAAATCATCTCCAGATCCAGCAGGCAGAATCTTTTGATATTTGGTATGCAACATTGTGGGGTAGATCTGATTCAAGTTTGTTCAACTCGGCCCCCTGGATTCATAGTTGGGCTCACTATAGAAGCCCGAATTCGAACTTAGTGCATTTCAGGCAAATTTCTTAAAAAATCTTCTCCAGATCCAGCAGGCAGAATCTTTTGATATTTGGTATGCAACATTGTGGGGTGGATCTGATTCAAGTTTGTTCAAATCGGCCCCCTGGGTTTATATTTGGGCTCAGTATAGAAGCTCAAATTCGAACTTCGTGCATTTCAGACAAATTTCTCAAAAAATCTTCTTCTCCAGGTCCAGCGGGCAGAATCTTTTGATATTTGGTATGGAACATTGTGGGGTGGATCTGATTCAGGTTTGTTCAAATCGGCCTCCTGGATTCATATTTGGGCTCACTTTAAAAGCTTGAATTCGAACTTAGTGCATTTCAGGCAAATTTCTTCAAAAACCCTGTTCTCCAGATCCAGCAGGCAGAATCTTTTGATATTTGGTATGCAACATTATGGGGTGGATGTGATTAACATTTGTTCAAATCGGCCCCCAGGATTCATATTTGGGCTCACTATAGAAGTCTGAATTCGAACTTAGCGCATTTCAGGCAAATTTCTTAAAAAATCTTCTCCAGATCCAGCAGGCAGAATTTTTTGATATTTGGTATGCAACATTGTGAGGTGGATCTGATTCAAGTTTGTTCAATGCGGCCCCCTGGATTCATATTTGGGCTCACTATAGAAGCCCGAATTCGAACATAGTGCATTTCAGGCAAATTTCTTAAAAAATCTTCTTCACCAGATCCAGAATCTTCTGATATTTGGTATGCAACATTGTGGGGTGGATCTGATTCAAGTTTGTTCAAATCGGCCCCCTGGGTTTATATTTTGGCTCAGTATAGAAGCTCGAAATTCGAACTTACTGCATTTCAGCCAAATTTCTTTAAAAATCTTATCAAGATCCAGCAGGCAGAATCTTTTGATATTGGGTATGCACCATGCTTGGGGGGGGGGGGGGGGGGGGGGGGGGGGGGGGAATTCAAGTTAAGTTTGTTCAAGCCAAGACCCTGGGTTCATATTTGGGCTCACTGTGGTAGCCCGAATTATAACTTGGTTCAAAATGAGGAATTTTCTTTAAAAATCTTCTTCAGATCCAGCACTCGGAATGTTTTGATATTTGGTATGCAGCATCCTTAGGGGGGTGAGATTCAAGTTTGTTCAAGCCATGTCCCTAGGTCCATATTTGGACTCACTGTGGGAGCTTGAATTGTAACTTGGTTCAAAATGAGGAATTTTCTTTAAAAATCTTCTTCAGATCCAGCAGTTGGAATGTTTTGATATTTGGTGTGCAGCATCCTTAAGGGGGTGAGATTCAAGCTTGTTAAGGCCAAGTCCCTGGGTTCATATATGGGCTCCTTGTGGGAGCCCGAATTATAACTTAGTTCAATATGAGGAATATTCTTTAAAAATCATTTTTAGATCCACTGGTCAGAATCTTTGGATATTTGGTATAAGCTTTTCTTAGGAGGAGCAGTTGCAACTTGTTGAAATCAATTCTCTGGGTTAATATTTAGGCTACCATGTCAGGTGAGCGCCCTCAGGCCCCTTGGGGCCTCTTGTTTCCAGAGTTATGGCCCTTTTTCACTCTTTCGACTTGGAACATTTCTGGCGGGTGTGAGGCTTTGGCACACGCTTTGCGTTGCCCCTCTTGTTCTAGAACACATTTTAGTACTGAGGGATTAATTAATTTGAGATTGTTTTTACCTATGTCGTTAGGTAATATATGTGAGAGTTTTCTGTAAAAATGTGGATTTCCACTTGTTAATAATCCAGTTTCAAAAAGTCACTTGGATCACTCCGGGAATAATGGCAAGAGAAGGAACAGATTAGCAAGTTAAGTTTGAGATACTCTGCTTCAGATCGAGAATTGTGTCCAGCTACGTAAATGTGAATGTTGATGTAAAGAGTTTTAGAAACGTTCTTGTCCTCATTAGTCAAAACGAATAACTGAGCCTCTGTGGACAATTAGAATGACTCACTAGGAGAATGTATATTGCGAAAAGTAACGTGTTTTGCGAGTGAAAGAAATGTTCTGGAAATTTAACTCCTTGAAGCATAAACTGTTGAAGTATGTATGTTTTGTCGATCAGGGATATAAATTCTCATGGTTGTCCCTGAATTTATCGTTTTTGATAAAAAGTTCTCTCAACTATTGATTTTGAAATCTGGTTTCCTTTGGCTGTTTGGGTTTTCAGCTCACCTGACTGAAAGTCAGGGTGAGCTTTCCTGATCACTTTTTGTCCGTCCGTCATCTGTCATCCGTTGTATGCCGTGAAGGTGGTGTTTGGGTCATTTTCTCCCAAGCCACTGGCTGCAGTTCAATGAAAATTCACACGAGTAGCAGTTATGAAGGAGCATTTGGGTTTTTCTTCAAATTGGGTTTCTGCTCATATTGAGGAGGGGGATGGGGCCAAAATGCACAAAATTTTTAAAAATCATCATCTCGTGAACCAGCCGTAGCAGAGACTTGATATTTGGTATGCAGCTTCCATTTGAGGTGTAGACTCCAGATTTGTTGAAGAGAAGTTTGACAGGCAATATTTGCCTTTGTTCTGGGAGGGGTAAGAATTTTTGCCAAGCCCAAAATTTATATATTTTTATACTGTACCAATGACCCAGACATAGCTGGTGCTAACTCTTAAAATATAGGGCCAAACACAAATTTTGCCCCCCAGTCCCCAAAATTTGCATCTAAAACCAAAGGAAACATGTCCTGAATGGCCCTCCACACTTCACGTCTTCTGCGCATGCGCAGTGTCAAGGACGTTCCGAAATTGGCGCCATTAATCATTCTTAGTTTGGCCCTTCATCAGTTAACATCTGACTGATCTTTGTGCTTGTAAATCTCAGTTTAAATGATGCCAGACACATAACTATTAGTGAAATGGTGCTTCTAAGGAGGATATAGAAGGAGGAGAGGAAAAATGTGTGACAGAAAATTATCAGGGCTGTAACTTAAATTTTTTTAATGAAATTGTTACCTATTTTCGAGGCAGCAGCCATTTTGTTGTCATTCTTGTTATCAAGTTACACTGATTTTTCAGTGTTTTCCTCTCTCCCTTTCCTTTAAGTCCCCTCTTGCTATTCTCCCATGCTTTTGGCATATTTTCTGTAATTATTATTACTAAATTTTCTTGGGAGTTTTAGCTGAATAACAGAATGAATTCTGTTCTTTTCCCCATGTTTACGTCTTCACCTATGGGTGGTTAGGCGTTGTGTTCTGCATCTACCATCTGATGTTCTGCAGTTTCTTCCCTGGAAGTCTCTGTTTTGCATCAGATAGTGTATTATTGGTAACTGATTTCGGGCCTGGGTGCCTGGAGTCTTATTTTAGTGTTTTTACACTTATTGTTTACATTTGCAACAGCCCTCTGTGTGAGGGGGGATTTCTTGAAATAATATCTTGATGTTAATTTAATCATAACTAGATACATTATTATTGTTCGTAAGTGTTGCATAAATTGTTTAAAATATTTTTAAAATTTTTGCCCACACTTAGGCTTGGGATCCATTGGGGCTCAACGTTACTTTTCAGAAACTTGGGCTGTTCTGAAAAAATATTTTTTCAAAATATTTTGATTTCAATTATTTTTTCTATGTTAATGGATCATATTATTATTATGTATTTTGATTGTCGGGGTTGGTGTGAGTACCAGGACTTCGTTTTCTTTTCACATTGAAAGGATTTTGATCAATTGTAATAAGAGGAAGTCTTCCTCTGACTTTTATAATCATTCTATATGTAGTCAGTGTACTCGCACTAACTCCTGTTCTGTATGTGATGATTTCGATGACAACATGGGAAGCGTATGTCACGGTATGTTAGTGGGGAATTGGACATTCCGGTCCTTTCCCCGCAGGGTCACTCTACTTTATCAATTTCTATTTCAGACGATCAAGATTAGGGTGATGTATCAGTGATGTCTTCCAACAGTGTGCCTCCGTCATCACAATCAATGAAGGGCTAGCGGAAAAGTGCTCATACAAATACGCCAATTGCCTAAGAGGACCCTAGTAGGTTCGACGGCCTTTGACGTCCGCTAGCTCGCCCGGTGTAGCGTCCATTCATCGAATGGTTCGGCAGCCGGGTTCGTCCATTGCGGTCTAGAAGGAGTTTTGGGGTGATGCGAGCACTATAAATCAACCAAATGCACACCCAGCGACGGCGGATTAGAGGGAGAACGGAGGAAGCCTTTTAGTCCGGTTCCTAGCTCGTTCAGGTCCATCCGGACGGCGAGCGAGAGAGGCCCCTCTCTCGTACAACAACATCTGGCCCCAGATGTTGTGGTACAAAATGTTTCGCATTCGGAGCATACGTCCGCCGCTCGGGACGCTCCGACATATAGTCGGTCCGGAGAGACTGTCAATAAGGCTTCCTCATTCTCATGGTAGTGCACATGACAGCTCTTGGCTACGTGACCTCGGATATCCAGTCAGCTTCGCCAGTCAGAGAATCATCGCCGACCAGGTCACACCATCCGGTAGCCAGGGACACGAGGCCTACAGACTCCGGACGTTCGCATAGGAAAGTGTGCGGGAGTCAACGTACACGGAGCTTCTGGCGGCAATGCATCGTAAGACCGCTACTGCACAGGCCTCGGGGACGGACGTACTATCCTAAATAGCACAGCTTATCGCAGCATCCCAGCAACAACTGAATTTGTCGCATAATGTATTATCCGACGATGCTGGGTCGGGACGCTCCGCGGAAGCGGGTACGGACGTCCGAAAATTTCATCCGGTCCGACGGGATACCGAAAGGGATTCGGAGGATTTCGAGCTTTCCCTTTCGGATAACGTATGCTGTTGTGTATGTCATCTGACTTGATCTTCTACAGGTTCTTTTGTCGGACCAGAATGCTGCGATGCCGGATAAGAAACTGATAGCGTCGGTGGACTTAGAAATTTTTGGTTCGGTTCAGGGACATCGTCCCTCAGTTCCGACATAGTCCAATAATGTCACACAAACTTTCGAATTATTGAACGACGCTATATATTTATTATTATATGCTTGCTATTACCAAGCATTTCTGGTTTCTTGTTCGCAAAGTTACGGAGATGTCTTTCAAAAGTGTGCCTCTGTCGTCATAGTTAATGAAGAGCTAGCGGCAATAAGTGCTCATGGATTATGTCTGTCGCCTAAGAGGTCCCTTGTAGGATCGACGGAGTGACATTCGCTAGCTCACCCGGGGTAGCGTACATTCATCGAATGGTTCGGCTGCCGGGTTCGTCCGTTGCGGTCTAGGAAGGAGATTTGGGTGATGCGAGCACTATAATAACCTTAGTACTCACCCAGTGACGGCGGATTGAGGACAGATCGGAGGAAGCCTGTTAGTCCGGTTCCTGGCTCGTCCAGGTCCATCAGGGCTGTGAGCAAGAGAGGTCCCTCTCTCGTCCAACAACGTAGGGGACCGCATGTTGTGGTTCAGATATTTTACATTCGGAGCATATGTCCGCCGCTCGGGACGCTCCGTTATATTGACAGTCCGAGAGACTGTCGATAATGCTTCCTCATCCTCACAGCAGTGCACACGACCGCACATTGGCTACGTGACCTCGAGAAACGACCAGTTTCGTCATTCAGTGATTCCACGGCGAACAGGTCACGCCATCCGGTAGCCAAGGGACACGAGGCCTATGCTCTCCGTTCGCTCGCATAATAGTAGTATGCACGGGGGTAACGATCACGGAGCTTCCAGCGGCAATGCATCGTAAGACCGCTTCTCCACAGGCCTCAGTGACGGACGTGCTATCCAAGTTAGCACAGTTTTTCGCAGCATCCCAGCAATCGACAGTTTCTCGGTCGGATCAGGAATTATCCGACGGCGCTGGCTCGGTGCGGTCTGCGGTTGCATTAGGTTCGGACGACTGAACGCTTTATAGGGTCCGACAGGATGGCGAAAGGGATTCGGACGATTTCGAGTTTTCCCTTTCGGAACATCGGAAGCTGCCATACATTTCTTCTGGCATTATCTTCCAGTGGTTGTTCCTTCGGACTACATTGCTGCGATGTTGGATAAGAGACTTATAGCGTCATTGGACACCGAATTTTGGATCGGTTCAGGGACATTGTCCCTGACTTACCGACACAGTCCAATAATGTCATTAGAACATGTGTATTATTTATCGACGCTATATGTATATATAAGCTTGCTACCAAGCATGATAGTTTAGTTTCTTGTCCGCAATGCTCAATTCTGCCTTTTATCATTTATAGGAATAATTTATTTTGGCAGAACAGGGCATACCGAGAGTTCATATGCGTCTAGACGGCGTGGTTAAAGACTGCAAATTATCTTTTTCGCCGTTTATGTCTTTTCCAACCACAATGTTGGAAACGACAATGATGTCTAATAGACTTGGACGCTTTATCATACGTAATCCACCTTACTGAGGCGTTATCATTACGTCTTCAAGAGAAAAAATTCCGGGATATGATCCTCAGTGTGATTTCTTTTGAGGGCAGTAGTTTGTTCACGTATAACTCCGCCCTTCAGTGGCTACCTGGAGTTGGTTAGACATGACGCAGCCCTAGCTACATCCACGCGCGTGGATAGTAAGGTGAAGAACTCTCTCAGAGTCGCTTCGGTCTCGGAGAAGCTTCTCTTTGACGGCAACTTTTCAGCAATCCATGAATTGCTCGATTTACACGTTCTCTTGTCTATCTAGTGTAGCAAGAGATTCAGACTGGGGCAAACATTCGGTGGTTGACTCAGAGAGTGCCACTGCAGTTGCCGGATCCGAGTTTTATAATTATGACGGTTGCCAGTCAAACAGGTTGGGATGCAATATTGTTCCCAACGGATTCGAAGTGCCAGGGTCTTTGGGTTCCGCAGTCTCTAGGCAAGCACTTATCTTCCACGGAATAATGTTTTTTAGGTTCTCTTTATGTCATTGGATGAACATTATTCAGAAACGCATGTCCAATCCTGTCCGATAATACGACAGTAGTGGCGTATCTCCAGAACCAGGGAGGCACTCATTCGTTTCCGTTATTCTATTTAATGGAAAGAATCCTTCTGTTTGTTATAGTACACCAAGTTCTGCTTCGGTCCGTCATATTCCGGGTCGTCTGATTGTATTACCGGACTCCCTTTCACTTATGGGTCGCTTGTTGCCGTCAGAATGGACTCTCAACAAACAAGTATTCAATCAGATTTGCTATCAATGGGAGCGCCCAATGATAATTTATTTACGACACATCTTGCTAATCAATTGCAGACGTATGTGTTTACATGTCCGGATCTCTGAGCTTATGTTGTTAACGCTCTATTGATCTAATGGGACGGAATGATAGGATATGTGTATCCTCCTGCGCTGTTGTTTCAGCAAGTATTGCTAAGATAAACAACCACAATACATTTCTGTTGATAGCATCTCTGTCTTCACAGAGACCGTGGATAAATTTACTCTGAGGCCTTCTGTGGGACTTAACGCAAAAACTTCCTCCATGAGAGGATCTTTTTTCGCTGAGAAAAATTGTCATCTTCATCACAACCTTCAAGGTCTCAACCTTCACGTATTCCGTTGTGTGGTCCTTATTGCATTGTAAGCATTGTACTGGACGAGCTTTGGACTCGATTTCTTACTTTAGGAGAACCTCTTCTTCGCTATACTATGCAGCTAAAGTGGAGGCTCTTCCGTCGTTGGTGTAGGGATCACTATGTTGATATTGTTGATCCCTCCATACTAGTCATTGCAACTTTATAGTATACTTGTTTGACAAGATCTACTGCAGCCTGTTACTATTAAGGTTATAGGTTTATGTTATCTCATACCTATGCACTCTATGATAGTTTACAATTGAGTCTTATGTCTCTTTATCTAAGTCAGTTAGTAACTTTTCGATAAATAGACTTAGAATCATTAGATTAAATTTCTATACGGAATTTAACTTCGGTTCTTATTTAGCTAAGTAATCATTTGAGCCTCTGGAAACAGTAGTTTTCAAATTCTGACCTTTTAGACAGTCATTCTGTTGGCTTCTCTTTTACTGAAGAGTCAGTGAGCTTCATGCACTATCGGTGGATGATTCTCACTTTCGTAGTTTAGGAATCACTACTTCCTTTACTATTTAGGTTGGATTTTTTCATAAGAGTCAGGCTCCTAATAAATATCCGGAACCTATTGTTATTAAGGTCCTTCCGTCTTCGTACGGGCATAGGCCTTTACTTTGTCCGGTTAGAGTTATGTATTTATAAACAGATATCTGTTTATTACTACGGGCGTAAGCTTCTTCTGTCTTTGATGCCTAATAGAAGGACGTTACGCTCCATTCTATTGCTAATGGATTCAATTAACTATCGATACTGCTTATGGTATATCATTGACTCAGCAGTTGTGCTTGAGATTTCGGCTCATGAAGTAAGAGTTCTTCTACATCTTGGGCTTACATTAATAGTGTCGCTATTATAGATTTTTGAAGGCTGCTCATTGCGCTCAGCCATCCTCATTCATGAATTTTTATCTCAGAAATATCGAGTCCATTTCTGGAGGCCTCTATTGTTAGGTCTATTATCTACTGCTCAGAATGTCATTCACTTAACAGTTGCTACTATAGCTAGGTAGGCTGTCTGTTTCGGCAGTGACTCCGTTCTGCTGCCCTCTTCGCTCTGGGCTATTTGACCCAGGGCAAGAAAAAGGGGGGGGGGGGGGGGGGGGGGGGGGAGGGTGTTCCCTTGGGTCACCTGTTTTACTATGAAAACAAGGGGATACCTCCTCCGGAGTTAGTAATTCTGAGCTGTTATTGGGATGGTTGTTTAGTGAGAAGTTTATGTTTTAAAAATTCATTCAGGTCTTAGTTTTTAAAGTATAGCTTTTGAATACAGCACGTGTCAACGGACGTTATTATACAATCCTCAGACACTTTTAAGGAGTATAAAGAGTCTCTATTCTCTAGACTTACTTTATTTATTGGCTTACTTTAAAAATTATTAGTATAGGATTATACTAGATATTAATCGAGTACAAGGATGTATAATGCTCAATTTTGGAAGGTGTTGTATCTTTCTAATTTATCATAATTAACAAAGATACATGTAAGGCCTAATACTTCTTTTTCCCTAGAGGAGATGACTCTATTTTATATAATTGAGCGTATTCCAACTTGCTCTATGTCCTTTGCCCTCCAGCCTTTTTACTATTCAGCTATGTCTGGGTCATTGGTACAGTATAAAAATGTTAAAAAATTTATAGTAATTTATATATTTTTTATACTTACCAATGACCCAGACGGGGATGGCCCTCCCAGGAGTTGGGAACTCATACCACCCCACTGAGTACATAGCGCTTACCAGGCACTGGTTATAAGAATGATTAATGGCGCCAATTTCGGAACGTCCTTGACACTGCGCATGCGCATAAGAGGTGAAATGTGGAGGGCCATTCAGGACATGTTTCCTTTGGTTTTGGATGCAAATTTTGGGGATTGGGGGGCAAAATTTGTGTTTGGCCCTATATTTTAGAGTTAGCACCAGCTATGTCTGGGTCATTGGTAAGTATAAAAAATATATAAATTACTATAAATTTTTTAACTTTCCAAACCGAGAGGCAGATTTGAACCAAATTTGATATGAGGGCGTATTGGGTCATTAGTAATTAATGTATGCTCAAATTTTTTTTTCCTGTCTCCCCATGGGAACCGCAGGAGCTAAAAATAGAAAAAAATTAAAACGCCCATATCTCCAAAACTACATGGCACTGGGAATTCTTATTTGGTGTGAAGCTTCCTTAGGACCAACAGAATGGAATGGTAAAAAAAAATTGCTATCAGTTTTATCATGGGGTACTTTTTTGGAACTTTGAAAAAGTGCTGAGTCAGCATTTTTTTAACGCTGTGGGTAATGGGAAAAACATTTAACACTACTTTTCTTCCAAACCACTGCTCCAAAAGCTTTCAAATTTCACATATAACATCTTTGGAAGATTGTTTCACAGGTTTATTGAAATCAAATCCCTGGGTCCATATTTGGCTCTGGGAACCCAAATGTTTAAATTAGTGCAGTATGAGGAATATTCTTTAAAAATCTCTTCTTCAGATCTACCAATAGGAATCTTTTGATATTTGGTATGCAGCATGCTTTGGGAGGTGAGATTCAAGTTTGTTCAAGCCAAATCCTTGGGTTCATATTTAGGCTGAAAATTTGGGGTAAGAAATTTTGGACCAAAATCCGGAAATTAGTTTTTTGTTTTTATGAATTTTGGTCAATTTTAAGACACAGGGTTCCTGCGCCTCTTTGAATTCCTTGAAAGTCCTTAAATTTCAAAACTCCCTCCCAAGGACCTAGAAACTCCTTGAATTTTGAAGCACCTCCTAGAAACTCCTCGAATTTTGGAAAAATCAAGTCGGTTGCTCACTGGATTAATTCAACTCCTAACACTTTTCCTTCTTCCCAACACATGGTCGCCTTATACTCCTTGAAAACCCTTGAATTTCATCCAGCTGACTCCTGGAAACTCTTTGAAAAAATTGATCTGAACCTCCTGGAAACTTCTGGAATTCACTTCTCAATTTGGTGTAGGAACTCATCGACAAAAAAAAAAAAATTTTTTTTTTACACTGGAAATTTGGGGTAAGAAATTTTGGACCAAAATCCAGAAATTATTTTTTTGTTTTTTTTGTGTGTTTTGGTCATTTTTAAGAAGAAGAAAAAAAAATTTTAGTCTGAAAATATTTTGTTAGGGACTTTGAAAATTTACAAACAAAAATAAGAAAAAATCTGTTTTTTATGCATTTATCTCAATTTTGGGACGTAAAAGTGCAGGAACTGAAAATAGAAGGAAAATCCTGTGTATTGTGTGGGCACAATCGCTTCATCTAGTTGGTATATGCTTTTCTTAGGAGGGGCGTATGCAGCTTATTCAAGTCCCTGGTTTGATATTTAGACTACCATGTCAGGTGGGCGCCCTTCGGCCTCTTGTTTGATGGAACGTCCTTCCATTGCTAGTTGACATTGAAACTGTTGCAAAAACAACATTCTCAAACTGAAAGTATTTGAAAAGGCATGTCAAATTTGAAAAAGTGTATTCGAAATACAGTCCATGAAGGAAATACCCATGTGGAAACTTCAGCAGGTGAAGCAGTGCTTGTTTTTGCCAAACAAAGCAGATATGTTTTGCAGGCCATTATTTGTAAAATTGTATGTGGGCGAGCAGTTTTTAGTCCTCCCACGGGTTCACTGTGAAGGGGGACTATTGGATTGCACTCATCTGTCCATCCGTACTGTCCTGTTACCACCTGTATCTTTAAGATGCTTTGGCGCTTTTGTTTCAAATTTTCGGATTTGGTGGGGCATTAGGAAAAATTGATGCACATCAATTTTTTTCCGAAAAAAAGTTGAGATGTCCGACTGTTTGCCATTTTTGTTGGAAATTGCGTGTAATTAATTATACGCTCAGAACTTATGAACTGCATTTCCAATTTCAATAATTTTTGGTATGAAGGTCTAGCAGCATAAGATAAACAACATATCATACAGGTTTTTTTCTTGTGTATAAATTTTGCAAATTAGCCTTACTTAACCTTTTTCTTGGGTAATATTTTGTGCATATTATGTTGTGTACTGTTCATGGTTCTTTCAGGTCCTGGAAATACTGAAAAAGCCATGGAATATGAACAAAGTTTTTCCAGACCTGGAAATCCTGGGAAAGGGGGGGGGGGGGGGGATTTTAGGTTGTGTCTCAAAAAGTTTTGGAAAAAAAGTGTTTTACTGAGTATATGAATGCGTAATTCCACCCCAAAACTTTCACATGCATCGGATACATTATCAGCAAAAGGAATCAACTGGCAGTCCAATTTGCACATCCCTGTACAGTGCATGACCTCTTCCCTATCCTCCACTGATCAGCGAGGATTGCCAGTGTCCCGCCTTTTTATTGGTTTGCAAGGAAATCAGCTGATTCAGATAACTGTTTAGCTGACGCTGTGTCAATCAGTTTTTACTTACACAAAACCTTTCCCACTTGGGGTAATTTACATATCCTGCCATAAACAAGTGTATTAACAGCAGGGTTTTTTTTTTGTTTTTGTTTTTTTTTTTTATAATTTAGGCAACATCTTAATTGACTGGACATATTTTCAAATGCAAATTCAATATACGTACAGTACGTTGATGAACAAAAAAGTATTTGAATGTGAAACAACTCCGGCCAAAATTGTTATTTTAATTTATATATAAATAGCCTGTCATCTCTTTTCTGAAAGCTGTTAGTCATGCCCTCTAAGCAGACAATGAAATTGAATGACATGCGCAAGTTTGCCAATGTGGCAGCACTCTTGTACCTGCAGGACGTTCTCATTTTGTGTTTGGAAACATTGTAAATTCTTCATGTAGAATTGATTTTCAGGTGCGAAATTACTTAAGACCGTTTGGAATTTCATAGGCAAAATTAATAATGGAAATCATTTTTATGGAGCTTACAATTTCATGCAGACACTAGGGTACATCGCGCAACTGCTTTTCGTTAAGTGGGCCAAATGCATTGACTGTTGACTTGTAGATTTGTATGGACACGGGGATTCCCCTACATTACAATAGTTAAATATAAAATTCACGGACCGACAATCCCAGTAAGTAAACAACAATTTCTTGTTATTGTACAGCTTGCGCAAGTGTAATAAAAAAATGAATTTAATTTATTGAGAGCATTCGTTACAACACATGCACTTTTTTGTGCTGGTTTTTGACCCCCCCCCCCCCCCTTCTTTTCCGATGAGAGAGGTCATGGCAATTTTTTTTTTCAGATCATGTATACGAACCGACTGTTAACACCTGTATCTCTGAGATGCTTTCAAGCTTTTGTTTAAAATTTTCAGATTTGAAGGGAAGAGACATAAGATAAATAACATATTATACATGTGTTTTTTCTTGTGCATAAATTATGCAAGTTAGCCTTACTTAACTATTTTACAGGTATTTGGATGCTTTCAGTAAAACCACAGAAATATGGATAATATTGGGACTAGTTTGTTGAATTGTTCCTTTGATATCCATATTTGTTTGGGTTTTATTGAGGAAATATCAATAACTATCACAGTACACCACCTACCGTGGGGGACGATTGTCTGATTGGTGGTGATTGGCGTTGCACTTATTAGTCCCCTACTGGCATCACTGGAGGGGACTATAGGTTTGCTCTCTGTCCATCCGTCAGTCTGTTAGTCTGTCAATCCGTCAGTCCGTCAGTCACACTTTAGTTTTCCGGACTTTTTTGTTTGGAAATGCTTCAACCAAACGATTTCATTTTTGGTAACCTACTGTAGAACGATGACTTACAGATCATGTTTGAGTTTCATGCTGATTGCATTATTCTTGTGTGAGTTATGGCCCTTGGAAATATGGAAAAGCGCCAAAATATCAGTTTTCCGACTTTTTTTGGAAACGCTTCTACGGTATGATTTCATTTTTGGAAACCTACTATAGAACGATGACTTAAGATCAAGTTTTATTTGCTCTGTCTATCCGTCAGTCTGTCTGTCAGTCACTCTAGCTTTCCAGACTTTTTAGCTCAACTTTGGCAAAGCCAAATTTGAGCTTGTGCCATGTCCGGTCGTCCGCCTGTCCATCAACAATTCAATACGGCTTGGGCTAGAGGCCGTGTTTATGAACCGATCTTTATGAAACTTCTTGGGTACCTTTGTTATGACCGTGGGAAGAGAACGAGTGTTTTTGGGCTCGGTCCGAAATTCAAGATGGCAGCCTGCCACCATTTTGTACCGACGATGCAGAAATCTGTTTTTTACACAGAACTTCCATATGAAAGCGCTGATTTGAATAATTTTTTGTATGAATGTTTAGTACCATGGGATACATCACATATAATACATGTTTTTTTCTCGTACGTAAATTATGTAAATTAGACTAACTTTGATGTATTTAGTGTTACCTTCAGCACAGTCAGTGCAAATGCCAATACGGCTCGGGCTAGAGGCCGCATTTATGAACCGATCTTTACGAAACTTCTTGCATACCTTTGGTATCACCGTGGGACGAGAACGAGTGTTTTGGGGTGCGGTCCGAAATTCAAGATGGCCGCTGGCAGCCATTTTGTTCAAAATTAGAGGCAATCAGATTTTTGCGCAGAACTTCCACATGAAAGCTCTGATTTGAATTTTTTGTATGAATGTTTAGTACCATGGGATACATCACATATAATACAGGTTTTTAGCTGCGACTAGCAGCTCTATAAGTGGCAATGTCGGTCTGTCGGTCGGTCTGTCTGTGACCAACAAGTTTGTCTGTCACCAATGAGTTTCAAAACTCAATAACTTTTGAAATACTTGATGGAATGACTTTATATTTGGCATGTAAGTGTATCTTATTGATGTCTACCCACTGTTCAATGCATGTGTTGTTCCATATATTTTTAGCTCACCTGAGCGAAGCTCAAGGGGAGCTTTACTAATCACTTTCCGTCCGTCGTCGTCGTCGTCCGGCGTTAACTTTACATTATCGACTTCTCCTCCTAAACCACTAGCCCAATTTTATTCAAATGTTGGCTAAATGTTTATTACCTAATGCCAATTCAGATTTGTTCAAATGAAGTTGCCCCTCCTCCTGGGTGGTGCCACACCCCCAAGGGGCACCAAAATCTTTGTAAATCTTCTTCTCATGAACCAGCAGTAGCAGAGACTTGATATTTGGTGTGCAGCTTCCTTTTGAGGTGTAGACTCAGATTTGTTCAAGAGAAGTTTGTGGGGCTATACTTGACGTTGTTATGAGAGGGGCAAAATTTTTTGCCCCGCCCAAAATTTCTATTTTCCAAACCGAGAGGCTGATTTGAACCAAATTTTATGTGAGGGCTTATTGGGTCATGAGTACTTGACTTATGCAAAAAAAAATTTTCCCGCAGCCCCGTGGGAACCGCAGGAGCTAAAAATAGAAAAAATTTAAAACACCCATATCTCCAAAACTGCACGGCACTGAGAATTTTTATTTGGTGTGCAGCTTCCTTAGGACCAACAGAAAGGATTGGTAAAAAAAAATTGCCATCGGTTTTATCATAGGGTACAGTTTCGGGACTTTGAAAAAGTGCTGAGTCAGCACTTTTTAACACTGTAGGCAATGGGAAAAACATTAAAAAATCTTCTTCTCCAGATCCAGCAGGCAGAATCTTTTGATATTTGGTATGCAACATTGTAGGGTGGATCTGATTCAAGTTTGTTCAAATCGGCCCCCTGGGTTCATATTTGGGCTCAGTATAGGAGCCCGATTTCGAACTTAGTGCATTTCAGGCAAATTTCTTAAAAAATCTTCTTCTCCAGATCCAGCAGGCAGAATCTTTTGATATTTGGTATGCAACATTGTGGGGTGGATCTGATTCAAGTTTGTTCAAATCGGCCCCCTGGGTTTATATTTGGGCTCAGTATAGGAGCCCAAATTTGAACTTACTGCATTTCAGGCAAATTTCTTTGAAAATCTTCTTCTCCAGATCCAGCAGGCAGAATCTTTTGATATTTGGTATGCAACATTGTAGGGTGGTTCTGATTCAAGTTTGTTCAAATCGGCTCCCTAGATTCATATTTGGGCTCACTATAGGAGCTCGAATTTAGTGCATTTCAGGCAAATTTCTTCAAAAATCTTCTTCTCCAGATCCAGCAGGCAGAATCTTTTGATATTTGGTATGCAATGTTGCGGGGTAGATCTGATTCAAGTTTGTTCAAATCGGCCCCCTGGATACATATTTGGGCTTACTATAGAAGCCCGAATTCGAACTTAGTGCATTTCAGGCAAATTTCTTAAAAAATCTTCTTCTCCAGATCCAGCAGGCAGAATCTTTTGATATTTGGTATGCAACATTGTAGGGTGGATCGGATTCAAGTTTGTTCAAATTGGCCCCCTGGGTTCATATTTGGGCTCAGTATAGGAGCCCGATTTCGAACTTAGTGCATTTAGGCAAATTTCTTAAAAAATCTTCTTCTCCAGATCCAGAAGGCAGAATCTTTTGATATTTGGTATGCAACATTGTGGGGTGGATCTGATTCAAGTTTGTTCAAATCGGCTTCCTAGATTCATATTTGGGCTCACTATAGAAGCTCGAATTTGAACTTAGTGCATTTCATGCAAATTTCTTAAAAAATCTTCTCCAGATCCAGCAGGCAGAATCTTTTCATATTTGGTAAGCAACATTGTGGGGTGGATCTGATTCAAGTTTGTTCAAATCGGCCCCCTGGGTTTATATTTGGGCTCAGTATAGGAGCCCAAATTTGAACTTAGTGCATTTCAAGCAAATTTATTAAAAAATCATCTTCTCCAGATCCAGCAGGCAGAATCTTTTGATATTTGGTATGCAACATTGTGGGGTGGATCTGATTCAAGTTTGTTCAAATCGGCTTCCTAGATTCATATTTGGGCTCACTATAGAAGCTCGAATTCGAACTTAGTGCATTTCAGGCAAATTTCTTAAAAAATCATCTTCTCCAGATCCAGCAGGCAGAATCTTTTGATATTTGGTATGCAACATTGCGGGGTGGATCTGATTCAAGTTTGTTCAAATCGGCCCCCTGGATTCATATTTGGGCTCACTATAGAAGCTCGAATTCAAACTTAGTGCATTTCGGGCAAATTTCTTAAAAAATCTTCTTCTCCAGATCCAGCAGGCAGAATCTTTTGATATTTGGTATGCAACATTGCGGGGTGGATCTGATTCAAGTTTGTTCAAATCGGCCCCCTGGATTCATATTTGGGCTTAATATAGAAGCCTGAATTCGCACTTAGTGCATTTCAGGCAAATTTCTTCAAAAATCTTCTTCTCCAGATCCAGCAGGCAGAATCTTTTGATATTTGGTATGCAACATTGCGGGGTGGATCTGATTCAAGTTTGTTCAAATCGGCCCCCTGGATTCATATTTGGGCTTAATATAGAAGCCCGAATTTGCACTTAGTGCATTTCGGGCAAATTTATTAAAAAATCTTCTCCAGATCCAGCAGGCAGAATCTTTTGATATTTGGTATGCAACATTGTGGGGTGGATCTGATTCAAGTTTGTTCAAATCGGCTTCCTAGTTTCATATTTGGGCTCACTATAGAAGCTCGAATTCGAACTTAGTGCATTTCAGGCAAATTTCTTAAAAAATCTTCTTCTCCAGATCCAGCTTCAGAATCTTTTCATATTTGGTAAGCAACATTGTGGGGTGGATCTGATTCAAGTTTGTTCAAATCGGCCCCCTGGGTTTATATTTGGGCTCCGTATAGGAGCCCAAATTTTAACTTAGTGCGTTTCAGGCATATTTCTTAAAAAATCTTCTTCTCCAGATCCAGCAGGCAGAATCTTTTGATATTTGGTATGCAACATTGTAGGGTGGATCTGATTGTGATTCATGAACGTATTTATTTGTAAAGTTGATAGAATCTTAGACAAAATTTGCAGAAAAGATCTACTATAGAAGGGGTGGTATCCAGGGTGAACCGTTTACCCAAATCTAGCAGAACTAATGCATTATTCACACAAATCTTCGTTCAAATTTTATGACCCCTCATTGGAACACACGCATTCAGCTCATTCCAAGAAAGGTCATATGCCATGTTTTCGAGACAAAGGAATAAAAATTTTAGTTATTCATGAAATTTTTAGGCAACTGTTGTCTGTTATTCACATTGCTTCATGAAATTTCAGTACTTTTAGAAGTTACCTCAGTAATCAAGGGTTAATTCCCCTTAATTAAATGTCGCCTCTAAAAAACAACCACTTTGCATATCTTACCTTTTTACCAGCATAACTGCCAAAACTTGTCAGCATTCTTCGCAAAAATCGCTATTCAAATTTTAATTTTTGTCTCTTAAACATACATGTACTTATCGCTTGTAAATACCCCATTGGAATGAGCTTTTTGAGCTCATTCCAATGAGAGGTTGCACACCATGCTTTTTGAGTCAAAAAAGCAATTTTTTTAGTTATTCCAGAATTTCGTACGTAAAACACAGCTTTATGACTTCACATTAAAATGAGCTCTCTAAGCTTGTTCCAATCAACATTCACGCACTATGTCTTTCACACAAAAAATAAAATTTTCCATTTATTCAGGAATTTTGTTTGCAAGAACACTCTTACCCCCCCCCCCCCCCCCCCCCCCCCCCACACACACACACACACAAAACACACACACACACACAAACACAGACACACACATCTAAAAGTTTGTCAGCAAAAAAACAGTTACTTCAATTTTTAAATGCATTATAGGAACAACTTGCCTAATCAAATTTAAATACTTTTGCATCATTCTGTATCTAGAACAAACCATTTACCATATCTTTACGCAAAATTCTCCAGCATCATTCACAAAAAAACACCATTATTTATATATTCACATTTCTGTCTCAAAAATATACCTGATCTTCCCATACCCCTATTGGAATAAGCTGTTTGAGCTTGTTCCAATGATGATAAAAAAAAATAAAATTTGTGAAAATTTTTGTTTTCTTGCATGCAAATATATACATGTAGCACATGGAAGATATCCACAGTTGGGGAGAGATGTCCAAGGCTATCTCTTCACATTCCTTGTTTGTGCTTCATGCTAAACCAGTTTGTCTGCAGAGATAAATTTGCTTTATTAAAAATCATTGGAGATTGGCCACACACCAATGATTTTAAATAAAACTAATTTTAGGTAACAAATGTTGAACTTCAAACAAAATCTATCACTCAACCAGTTAATGTTGATGAGGCATGACATGGTGAAGGTGACCTAAAATACTTCTTAGAGTCACTTTGTCAGGTGAGCGATTAAGGCCACGTGGGGCCTCTTGTTCTTATAGTTATGGCCCTTGATGAACTTAGAATTTTGTGAGATTGCACCACCTGTCACAGCTACAGCGTTGATGTTGCAATTTTTTTTTCTCGTGCAGAAATTATGCAAATTAGATGAACTTTGATTTTTTCAGTGCTACTAACACACAGAAAGTACACATGTAAATATGGCTCGGGCTAGAGGCTGTATTTATCAACCGATCTTCACGAAATGTCTTGGGTACCTTTGTTATCACCTTGGGACGAGAACGAGTGTTTCTGGGTGCGGTCCAAAATTCAAGATGGCTGCCAGTGGCCATTTTGTACCAAAATTAGGTCTAATCAGTTTTTTGTTCACAACTTGTATACGGCTCCGGCTAGAGGCCATATTTATGAACCGATCTTTACGAAACTTCTTGAGTACCTTTGTTATCACCGTGGAATGAGAAATGTTTTTGGGTGTGGTCCAAAATTCAAGATGGCCACCTGCAGCAATTTTGTACCAAAATTAGTGCAATCAGTCTTTTGTACAGAACTTCTGTATGAAAGTTCTGATTTGAATAAATTTTTGTATGAATGTTTAGTAACATGGAATACATCACATATAGTATGGGTTTTTTTCTCGTGCAGAAATTATGCAAATTAGATGAACTTTGATTTATTCAGTGCCACTTCTACACTGTAAGTGCACATGTCAGTACGGCTCTGGCTAGAGGCTGTATTTATCAACCGATCTTCACGAAACTTTGTGGGTACCTTTGTTATCACCTTGGGTTGAGAACGAGTGTTTCTGAGTGCGGTCCAAAATTCAAGATGGCTGCCAGTGGCCATTTTGTACCGAAATTAGGTCCAATCAGTTTTTTGTCACAACTTCTATACAGCTCGTATTTATGATCTTCACAAAACTTCTTGGGTACCTCTTTTTTCACCTTGGGACAGGAATGAGTGTGTTTTGGGGTGCCTTTGTTATCACTGTGCTATGAGAATAAATATTTTGGGGTTCAGTCGGACCCACTCTGGGACTCAAAAGATTTCTTTTCTAGTTTAGCATCTGACTGTCACTCACCTTTACAATACTTTACCTATACATTTGTTACAGGCTACGGTCAGTATTTATGTACAGACCATTACAATACTTTATATGTCCCTTTGTTATCAGGTCATTACCTAGATGTTTGTCATTGCTGTGTCACATACTATACATGTACATGTCTTTGTCTTGACAAGTTGAGCTATAGTGTCATTGACACTTTCATTTTCAAATTCTCAGATTTTGTTTTTGACCACAAAGCACACTTCAAGTTCACCTTTGGCCATAATCGCATGTACCGTTCCATAGTTAATCCCCTTGAATGATTGCAAATTTGTGAATTATGTGGTTTCCGGATGATAACTTTAGTTTGCCTTGACTAATTTGTTTCAAATTTTCAGATTTTGTTTACACCACAAAGCACAGCTCAAGTTAACTTTCGGTCAAAATCGCATGTACCTTTCCAGAGTTATTCCTCTTGAATTTGTGCATTTTGTGTTTTTTTTTTAATTGATATTTGAGATAATAGTTTATGACATCGCAATTTGATTTTGTTCAAATCAACTTGCCTCGCCCGTGGGTAGGGCCACACCCAAAAAGTGTGCTGAAATCTTAAAAAATCTTCTCATGAACCAGCAGTAGCAGAGACTTGATATTTGGTGTGCAGCTTCCTTTTGAGGTGTAGACTCAGATTTGTTCAAGAGAAGTTTGATGGGCTATACTTGGCGTCGTTATGGGAGGGGTAAAATTTTTTGCCCCGCCCAAAATTTCTATTTTCCAAACCGAGAGGCTGATTTGAACCAAATTTTATGTGAGGGCTTATTGGGTCATAAGTACCTAATTTATGCTGATTTTTTTTTTTCCCGCAGCCCCATGGGAACCGCAGGAGCTAAAAATAGAAAACAATTGAAACGCCCATATCTCCAAAACTGCACGGCACCGAGAATTTTTATTTGGTGTGAAGCTTCCTTAGGATCAACAGAAAGAATTGGTAAAAAAAAATTGCCATCGGTTTTATCATAGGGTACAGTTTCGGGACTTTGAAAAAGTGCTGAGTCAGCACTTTTTCACACTGTAAGCAATGGGAAAAACATTAAAAAATCTTCTCCAGATCCAGCAGGCAGAATCTTTTGATATTTGGTATGCAAGATTGTGGGGTGGATCTGATTCTATTTTGTTCAAATCGGCTCCCTAGATTCATATTTGGGCTCAATATAGAAGCTCGAATTCGAACTTAGTGCATTTCAGGCAAATTTCTTCAAAAATCTTCTTCTCCAGATCCTGCAGGCAGAATCTTTTGATATTTGGTATGCAACATTGTGGGGTGGATCTGATTCAAGTTTGTTCAAATCGGCCCCCTGGGTTTATATTTGGGCTCAGTATAGGAGCCCAAATTTGAACTTAGTGCATTTCAGGCAAATTTCTTTGAAAATCTTCTTCTCAAGGTCTAGCAGGCAGAATCTTGTGATATTTGGTATGCAGCATCCTTAGGGGGTTGAGATGCAGGTTTGTTCAAGCCATGACCCTAGGTCCATGTTTGGGCTCACTGTGGGAGCTTGAATTGTAACTTTGTCCGAAATGAGGAATTTGCTTAAAAAATCTTCAGATCCAGCAGTCGGAATGGTTTGATATGTGGTGAGTAGCATCCTTGGGGGGGATTCAAGTGTGTTAAAGCCAAGTTCATGGGTCTATATTTGGGCTCCCTGTGGGAGCCCAAATTATAACGTAGTCAATATGAGGAATTTTTCTTTAAAAATCTTCTTCAGATTCAGCAGTTGGAATGTTTTGATATTTGGCATGGAGCAACCTTAGGGGGCTGAGATTCAAGTTTGTTCAAGCCAAGTCCCTTGGTTCATATTTGGGCTCACTATGGGAGCCTGAATGACAACTTAGTTCAAAATGAGGAATTTTCTTAAAAAATCTTCAGATCCAGCAGATGAATGCTTTTGATATTTTTATGCAGCATCCTTAGGGGGGTAAGATTCAAGTTTGTTCAAGCCATGTCCCTAGGTCCATATTTGGGCTGATTCTGGGAGCTCGAATTGTAACTTGGTTCAAAATGAGGAATTTTCTTTAAAAATTTTCTTCTTCAGATCCAGCAGTCGGAATGTTTTGATAATTGGTGTGCTGAATCCTTAGGGGTGTGAGTTTCAGGTTTGTTAAAGCCAAGTCCCTGGGTTCATATATGGGCTCCCTGTGGGAGCCCGAATTATGACTTAGTTCAATATGAGGAATATTCTTTAAAAATCTTTTTTTAAATCCACTGGTCAGAATATTTGGATATTTGGTTTCAGCTTTTATTAGGAGGAGCAGATGCAACTTGTGGAAATCAATTCTCTGGGTTAATATTTAGGCTACCATGTCAGGTGAGCGCCCTCAGGCCCCCTGGGGCCTCTTGTTTATTTTTGTAATTATTTCTTTGCCATCAGAAGTTCATGTTCTTGGTTTATGTTTTAGGCCTCATACTCTATGGAATAACATGGGTGGTGGTGTATTTTGTCCCTTGAGAGCAAGAAGGCATTGCAGTGCTAAAGCAGTGCAAAGCCTTCTTGCACTCAAGGGACAAATTTATCAATTTTATACCCCCCCCGCAAACAAAGTTTGGGGGGTATATAGGAATCACCCTGTCCGTCCGTCTGTCCATCTGTCCATCCTTGTAAGTGCAACTCCTCCTAAACCGTTTGAAGAATTTTCATGAAACTTTACACAATGGAAGAACTCCATATGAAGATGTGCATGAAGCAATATAATTCCGTTTGGACATTTCCAACGGGAGATAATCTAACTTACACCGTCTGTCCATCCTTGTAAGCGCAACTCCTCCTAAACCGTTTGAAGAATTTTCATGAAACTTTACACAATGGAAGAACTCCATATGAAGATGTGCATGAAGCAATATAATTCCGTTTGGACATTTTCAAGGGGAGATAATCTAACTTATACCGTCTGTCCATCCTTGTAAGCACAACTCCTAAACCGTTTGAAGAATTTTCATGAAACTTTACACAATGGAAGAACTCCATATGAAGATGTGCATGAAGCAATATAATTCCATTCTGACATTTCCAAGGGGAGATAATCTAACTTATACATTTCAGGCGTGGGGGGGGGGGGGGGGTGGGTGGTATCACTTTGTGAGTTTGCTCACAGTACCTCTAGTTAGCTCAACTTTGCCGTCAAATTTGAGGTTTTGTCATGGCCCATTGTCCGTCTGGACGTCTGTCGATCCATCAACAATTAATACGGCTTGGGCTAGAGGCCATATTTATGAACCGATCTTTACAAAACTTCTTGAGTACCTTTGTCATCACCTTGGGATGAGAACTAGTGTTTTGGGTGCGGTCCGAAATTCAAGATGGCTGCCAGTGGCCATTTTGTACCAAAGTTAGGTACAATCAGTTTTTTGTATGGAACTTCTATATGAAGGTTATGATTGGAATAAATTTTTGAATGAATGTTTAGTAACATGGAATACATCACATAATACAGGTTTTGTTCTCCAGCAGAAATTATGCAAATTAGATGAACTTTGATTTATTATTCAGTGCTACTTATACACAGCAAGTGCACATGTCAATATGGTTCCGTCTAGATGCTGCACATTGAAAATATTGATTGGTCTACCCCACACATTTACTGAACAGCCATCCTATATAATGATATATCATGTTCCTGGCCGAAAAAGCAGTCGCTCCCCCCGTGGGAACCCCGGGAAGTAAGCAGCACTTGTTTACTGTGGTCAACCAGTTCCGCTTTACTAGTAAAATAGGACCCAGTCACCAATGCTTGGGGTGAAAGTCCTCTAAAATGGGCAACATGTTGATCAACGATTGACTAAACTTGACTTCATCTCCATGTTGTGTCACGATTAGCCATGGAGCATAAATATGTGACGTTAACCACCAACAAACAAACAAACAAAGCAGTCGCTCGGGTTCAAAGGGTTAAAAGACAGCAAATAAATAAAATAAATGAGGGAAATGAGGAATTGCCAAACACCTGAAACTACATTGAAAACGACGTGGAAACACCTTGATGCAAGAGTGCCCTGTTTATTTGCCACTTAGCAGTTATAGGTTGATATATTGTTGATGGGTTGACTCACCCCCGCCCCCCCTTTCAGATTTTGCAATTAAATTGAGACAATTCCTATAACACATCCTACAGTTTTGTTCAGTCCCTTCTGGGTGAAGTTGAGCTGCAGTTTTATTGACAATTTCATATTCCATTTTGCTGATACCAAGTTTGGGAATCCAGTCCTGGAAAGCTCTGAATTTAAAACGTGTCCAAAAAGTGATGCTTCACTGACGAAAGAAAAAATTGCTTTGCTCCCAAGGCCAAACGCCAAAACGTTCCCTCAATTATATCGACACATGTAAAGGAACACCATCATCTAGAAAAAAGAAAAATCTTTGTCAAAATTTGAGAGTCAGGAAGAAGGGAATTTCACTTAATTGCCCACTCCAGAGAAAACAGCATTAGTTAGTGTGAAGTAAGTTCACGGTTGGCATGGAATTTCAGATTTCCCAGCTATTGTTAAAGGCACAAACTCAACACTTTACAATAACATAGTGCAACAGTTTTTCTGGAGCAGCTCTGTTGTAATTTTGAGATGTTTTGAATAACCGAAAACAACTTTGTTTCTGTTAATTTCCTAGCTCTAGTAAGACTTGTTAAGCTAATGACTTGAAAATTAGTACAATTTTCTTTGCAAAAGTAGTGAGATTTTCATTTTTATATGATTGAAAACAAAATGACTTGGAATAGTGAATTTGTTTAAATTTTTAATTTTCAGGTTCCTTCAGCATGCTTATTTTGGAAAAGGGGAGTCGCCCTCCAAATTAGTCTGACTTGACATAATCTGTCTCTAGTGTGTGAGTGTGCCACCCTTGCCTTTATGCATACTTCCATTTGTCTGACTGTCCAATTTGCTTTTCAGACTCTCAACTTGACAATGCTTTAGCCTAGAGTTGCAAAACTAAGCAGGTACACTGCCTAGTTAGTTGACAGGATGAACCCTATTGATTTGAAGATGGAAAAGACAGAGGTCACTTCGCTCACTCTTGATGGTTTCTGGACTCGCCAACTCAAAAATGCTTTGGCCTAGGATTATAAAACTTAATAGATAAAATGATTGGGGTGGGGGCAGAGGGTGGGGGTGGGTGGAATGAACATTGTCAATTTAGGGGTTCAAAGGTCACAGGATGCTCCAGCCTGAAAAGTTTCTGGGTTCTAATTTAAGAAAGCTTTGGCCTCGGAATATTTGCGGGCTGCCAGGCCCCAGTGATCCACCACAAAGTATCTAGTTAATGTGAGAAGATAGTCTTAAGTTATTGAGCAACCATTGTTGTGAGGATCTTGCCATGGAGGTCAGTGTCTTTGTCCTCATGTCCTCCTGTCCTCCTGTTGAGTTTTCACCCATCTGACAATTTATAATTCCAGATTCTGTTGTGACATTTAAAGATTTAAAATTGGTGTATTGGAAACATGTTTAATTCCCACTTACTGAAGTTTATTATTAATTTCAGGTGTTACTTCAAGATGGCATTGTAAAAAACTGCCCAGAAAAACTCACAAAGGTCTTCGTAAGGTAGCCTGTATTGGAGCATGGCATCCCAGTCGAGTTCAGTACTCTGTTGCTCGTGCTGGTCAGAAGGGTTATCATCACCGTACAGAGATCAACAAGAAAATTTATCGTATTGGACTTGGTGTTCACACCAAGGACAGTAAAGTTGTGAAGAACAATGCGGCAACTGAGTATGATCCAACTGAGAAGATGATCACTCCCCTTGGAGGCTTTCCTCACTATGGTGAGGTAAACAATGACTTCCTTATGATTAAGGGATGTGTTGTTGGACCCAAGAAAAGAGTTCTCACACTTAGAAAGGTATGCATCAGGTACAGAGCAAGTGAATCAATTTTTAACCCATGCAACATGTGGAGGATATATAGTCATTGATATGTTACTGTCAACTTTACCAGTTTCATGCAGGTGCTTGAATTTTCTGTCCCATTCAAAGCCTAGAGACCCTACAAAAAGAGTAATTTGTTCAAGGTCCAAGAAAAGTAATTGAGTTTTGTCAGGATACAACAGTGTTCCTTTTTATCCGACAAAAATTGGCAGAAAAATGCCTTTGTTGGTCCGACCAGCTGTAAAAAAAAAAAAAAATCATCAGAATTCATGGTCAATGGATTTGAAACTTGATACAATGGTGAATATCAGTGTGATGGCCAGGACGTCACTTTTTACATTTTCATGGCCATCAAATTGCTGCATGCGGCCATTTTGTTCGAAAAAAAATTGCTGTTTCACTTTTTAAGCAGGAATTTCTCGCAGTGAATTGTATTAGATTATTTTGGGTATTTAAGAAAAAAGAAAAAAAACACAATTTACATAACATTGTATACAGATTTTTCTCTCGTGCATAAATTATGCAAATAAGCAAGCCATCTTTGTTTTTAAAACAATCTGTCCAGACAAAAACCAGAAATTACCCAAATCAACAAAAATCAATTTACGGTCAATGATATTTGATGCCAAGATGAAGTTTGATAGTCCTAAAAATGGCCACTGTTGACCATTTTGTTGTGTAACGTCCAATCACACTGTTTTAGTAAGAACTTTTAAATGGTGATTCAGATTTTGATTATTTTTGGTGAGGAAAACGAGTACAAATTACAATCAATTAACATAGTGTATAAATTTTTCTCTTGTACATATATTACGCAAATTCAGCAGTTTATAGATATAGAACTGCCTGGAGATAAAACCCCCCAAATCAACAAAGTGACCAAAAATTAATTTGTGGCCAATTGCCATGAAAATGTTCTAAAAATAGCAATTTGGCTTTTTTTATGAGAACTTCCAAACTATGTTTCAGATTTTGATCATTTTTGGTATCTGACACCACTTGCACAATATACATATAGTATACAGGTTTTTACCCAGCCGCTCTCTGGAGCGGGCTGTATTATAGTATGGCCATGTGTGTCTGCCCAGCTGTCGGTTGGCTTTTGCTTATTTAGCTTTTGCATATCTGTGCAATAACTTGAAGATAAAATTCACCATGGATTCCATTTTTTTTGTGGTGGATTTGTGGTGACTAGAGAAAGTTTATTAGCTCACTCACCTGACTGAAAGTCAGGGTGAGCTTTTCTTAACACTCTTCGTCCGTCGTGAAGGTGGTGTTTGAGCCTCCTTCTCCTGAACCACTGGCTACATTTTAATTAAATTTCATGTATGTAGTGGTTATTTTCGGGCATTTTGTTTTTTATCCAAAATAGGTTTCGGCTCATATTGAGCAGATGTGTGGGGGAAAAAATAGCCAAATTTTTTGAAAATCTTCTTAATGAACCACCAGTAGCAGAGACTTGATATGTGGTATACAGAGTCCTTTTGAGGTTTAGAATCAAGTTTGTTCAAGAGAAGTTTGTCGGGCATTATTTGCCTACGCTATGGGAGGGACAAAAATTTTGGCCACGCCTAAAATTTATATTTTCAGAACCGTGAGGTCGATTTGAACCAAATTTGATATGAGATGATAATGGGTCATAAGTAGTTGATTGATGCAAAAAAAAAAATTTCTTATTGCCTCGTGGGAACCTCTGGAGCTAAAAATAGGAAAAAACCTTAAAACTGCCATATCTCCAAAACTACACGGCACAGAGAATTCTTATTTTGTATAAAGCTTACTTTTATCCAGTAGAATAGAATGGTTAAAAAAAATCCCTATCGGTTTGATCACAAGGTACTTTTTTCAGAACTTTGAAAAAGTGCTGAGTCGGCACTTTTTAACACTGTAGGCAATGGGAAAAACATTAAAAAATCTTCTCCAGATCCAACAGGCAGAATCTTTTGATATTTGGTATGCAACATTGTAGGATGGATCTGATTCTTCCAAGTTTGTTCAATTGGCCCCCTGGGTTCATATTTGGGCTCAGTATAGGAGCCTGATTTCGAACTTAGTGCATTTCAGGCAAATTTCTTAAAAAATCTTCTTCTCCAGATCCTGCAGGCAGAATCTTTTGATAATTTGTATGCAACATTGTAGGGTGGATCTGATTCAAGTTGTTCAAATCGGCCCCCTGGATTCATATTTGGGCTCACTATAGAAGTAAGGCTGTCACGAATGATCAAAAAATCGATCAACCGTCGATTGAGGTCATAATCAACGATTTATTTCAATGATCGATTATTTGACTGGAGATGTGACTGTCATACTACCTTTTGGTTAAACAAATGGGAAATATTGATTCACATGCTATTGTTTCACATAAAGGACCTATTTTGACAAATGTGTGTGTGAACAGGGTTAAAACATAAAACTAATATACAGCTTCAAGTTGCGGCACCACGCAAGTTAAAGTTAGCGGAAACCCAGTTGTCATCGTATGTGTGATCACTCAGTTGAATTTGACCCTAACTTTCAAAGTGTTCAAGTGTCAAACACCAATAAATAAATGAGTAAATAAATAAAATAAATCCCTGGTAAGATTGAGCCTCCAAGTGAAAGCATTTTCACACTGAACAAGGGCTGAATCATTACCATTCATGGGCCGAACTTTCCGGTTCCAGCATCACTGGCTCACTGCATTTGCGGTGATAACAATTTAACAAAAATAACATAACACTCAATGATGCCTTACTGTCAATGGCTACATTGTATTCCTTGCCAATAAGACATTGTCAAGTGTCGAGTTGTTTTTGTTATTATCAATTTGATACTTGATAATCAATTTTAACATAAGGAAAGTAAAAAGGGAAAAACTTTGAAATGCCATGTTATTTTTAAAGTATGATGATTTATTTTGTTCTCTGACGTATCGCAATCGGAAGTTTCATTTCCACGTGTAAAGCTTTGTTGACTTGACATTCCCTAAGGCTAAATTCATAATCATTACACATTGAGCGCAGATGGGGCCATTAGTGAGTTTAGTATGCATTTTTCTATGATTTGAAATTTGAATCTATGCGATGTAGATTCTGTTTTGTCAAATTTTTCAAGGTTTGGTGTTCGTTTGCTTCATTTGCGATTAGGATATTTTAATTTTTAACCCCTCCCAAGTTATATCATAGACGAAGTCCTAGGAAACAAGACAGAAATATTAACCATAAATAATCGAATAACCATCGATTTTTATGACAAAATAATCGATTATGAAAATTCATAATCGTGACAGCCTTATATAGAAGCCCAAATTCGAACTTGGTGCATTTCAGGCAAATTTCTTAAAAAATCTTCTTCTCCAGATCCAGCAGGCAGAATCTTTTGATTTTTGGTATACAACATTGTGGGGTGGATCTGATTCAAGTTTGTTCAAATCGGCCCCCTGGGTTTATATTTGGGCTCGGTATAGAAGCTTGAATTCGAACTTAGTGCATTTCAGGCAAATTTCTTAAATCTTCTCAAGATCCAGCAGGCAGAATCTTTTGATATTTGGTAGCATTGTGGGGTGGATTAGTGCTGGGCGATATCGGTCCAAATAAAAACCGCGATATTTTCGTAACAATATCACGGTTCACAATATTATTGCAATATTTTGGGGGAAGGCGCCGATCGGCCATTTAAGCAAACGGCATGACAAACTTGAAGTTAAAGGATTGCCCCAACAAGGGACATTCTTGATAAGAAACCAATGGCATTCCAAAAACGTGTACTGATGCGCGATTCTGACCCAAAGGTGCCTAAACTTGCGTGCAGAAATACACTGACTACCCAGCAGAAACGTTCTACTGCGGGCTTTTGAATTACCTTATTTCGTTGCCTTCATCTGCGACTGTTGTTTCAAAGTTTCATCATCTTAACTTTTGTTTATTTTAATCAATCAATTACCTGACAGCCACTTTCCAAGTTCCAACTTTCCGTCCTTGGATAGAAACTTTTTTTCCGCTATTCATTACGCCAATCGACAACCTAACCTTGTACCTCAAAAACATAATATTTTTACCCATGGGGCGTCAGCCGAATAATCATTATCGGTGATTCGTGTTTAGTCAATGAGAAAGCATAAACACACGTGGTCAATGAATGTTATCTTAGAGGGCAACACCAAATGAACTGAATTGCAAATCACCCGAAGTCTTCTGGCAGTGAAACGTCTCATTTACAAAGTCACACTTAACCATGGAAGGCCCTTGAAAATTTTATAAACAATTGAGGATGATTTTCATTAATTCCCTGGTCTTTTTAATTACTTAATTCTTTTCGCCCAACATAACTTCACAAGTTCCAAAGCATTCAAGTGTTGAACGCAAGTGCTAAATGTAAATTGCAAACACGAGTTTGACGTCATATGCAAAGGCGTATACATTATTTGATTGACAGCAATTGTCGGCCATTTGTGGTTCGCCCATACCCTCAAACTGTTTCAAATAAAATCAAGCTGAACACAAAAAAACCAAGCGTGGGGGTGGGTGGGGGGCTGGGGGGGGGGGGGGAGGTCACTGCCAAACATTCCGTCCTTGTCACTTAAAAATAAGCGACTGGTCACACAGAAATGAATTAATTGGGAATGTTTGGGAGCAAATTGGGGGGGAAAGTGACTATTTTTGATTGGGAATGGCCAATGGGGCCGGATTCAACCTCTCATCGCCGTCATCGGTAAAAAAAAAAAAACCTGAGTGAAGTAATTTTCGACTTTCTCACAAACAGCTTGCCATTACATGGCAATACAGAGACGTATTCACAAAGTTTTGCACCTTTTCATCAAATGATGGGTGGTTGCCAACGACAATCGCGATATTTCGGTTTTTAGCTCAACTTTGGCAAAGCCAAATTTGAGCTTATGCCATGGCCCGTCGGCCGTCTGTCCGTCAACAGTTGGATACGGCTCGGGCTAGAGGCCATATTTATGAATTGATCTTTACGAAACTTCTTGGGTACCTTTGTTACGACCGTGGGACGAGAACGAGGTGTTTTTGGGTGCGGTCCGAAATTCAAGATGGCTGCCATTTTGTACCGACGATGCAGAAATCTGTTTTTTGTACAGAACTTCCATATGAAAGCTATGATTTGAATAATTTTTTGTATGAATGTTTAGTAACATGGGATACATCACATATAATACAGGTTTTTTTCTCGTGCGTAAATTATGCAAATTAGACTAACTTTGATGTTTTTTGGTGTTACTTTCAGCACTGTAAGTGCAAATGCCAATACGGCTCGGGCTAGAGGCCGTATTTATGAACCGATCTTTACGAAATTCCTTGGGTACCTTTGTTATCACCGTGGGACGAGAACGAGTGTTTTTGGGTCCGGTCCGAAATTCAAGATGGCTGCCAGCTGCCATTTTGTACCGACGATGCAGAAATCTGTTTTTTGTACAGAACTTCCATATGAAAGCTATGATTTGAATAATTTTTTGTATGAATGTTTAGTAACATGGGATACATCACATATAATACAGGTTTTTTTCTCGTGCGTAAATTATGCAAATTAGACTAACTTTGATGTTTTTTGGTGTTACTTTCAGCACTGTAAGTGCAAATGCCAATACGGCTCGGGCTAGAGGCCGTATTTATGAACCGATCTTTACGAAATTCCTTGGGTACCTTTGTTATCACCGTGGGACGAGAACGAGTGTTTTTGGGTCCGGTCCGAAATTCAAGATGGCCGATGGCAGCCATTTTGTACAAAATTTGGTGCAATCAGATTTTTGCACAGAACTTCATATGAAAGCGCTGATTTGAATAATTTTTTGTATGAATGTTTAGTACCATGGGATACATCACATATAATACAGGTTTTTTTCTCGTGCAGAAATTATGCAAATTAGATGAACTTTGATTTTTTCAGTGCTACTTACACACAGTAAGTACACATGCCAATACGGCTCAGGCTAGAGGCCGTATTTATGAACCGATCTTTACGAAACTTCTTGGGTACCTTTGTTATCACCGTGGGATGAGAACGAGTGTTTTTGGGTGTGGTCCAAAATTCAAGATGGCCACCAGCAGCCATTTTGTACCCAAATTAGTGCAATCAGTCTTTTGTGCAGAACTTCTGTATGAAAGTTCTGATCTGAATATATTTTTGTATGAATGTTTAGTAACATGGAATACATCACATATAGTACAGGGTTTTTTTTCGTGCAGAAATTATGCAAATTAGATGACCTTTGATTTATTCAGTGCTACTTATACACTGTAAGTGCACATGTCAATACGGCTCGGGCTAGAGGCTGTATTTATGAACCGATCTTCACAAAACTTCTTGGGTACCTTTGTTATCTCCTTGGGACGAGAACGAGTGTTTCTGGGTGCAGTCCAGAATTCAAGATGGCTGCCAGTGGCCATTTTGTACCGAAATTAGGTCCAATCAGTTTTTTGTCACAACTTCTACACAGCTCATATTTGTGAACTGATCTTGACGAAACTTCTTGGGTACCTTTGTTTTCACCTTGGGACAGGAATGAGTGTGTTTTGGGGTGCCTTTGTTATCACTGTGCTGTGAGAACAAATATTTTGGGGTTCAGTCAGACCCACTCTGGGACTCAAAAGATTTTTTTCTAGTTGAGCATCTGACTGTCACCCACCTTTACAATACTTTACCTATACATTTGTTACAGGCAACGGTCAGTATTTATGTACAGACCGTTACAATATTTTATATGTACCTTTGTTATCAGGTCATTACCTAGATGTTTGTCATTGCTGTGTCACATACTATACATGTACATGTCTTTGTCTTGACAAGTTGAGCTACAGTGTCATTGACACGTTCATTTGATAACAAGACGATATCACTAACGGTATTGCTTTTCAAACCGGTTAAGTCAGTATATCGGCAAACCGCCCAGCACTAGGGTGGATCTGATTCATGTTTGTTCAAATCGGCTCCCTAGATTCATATTTGGTCTTACTGTAGAAGCTCGAATTCGAACTTAGTTCATTTCAGGCAAATTTCTTTGAAAATCTTCTTCTCAAGATCCAGCAGGCAGAATCTTTTGATATTGGGTATGTACCATGCTTAGGTTTGTTCAAGCCAAGTCTCTGGGTTCATACTTGGACTCACAGTGGTAGCCCGAATTATAACTTCGTTCAAAATGAGGAATTTTCTTTAAAAATCTTTTTCAGATCCAGCAGTTGGAATGTTTTGATATTTGATATGCAGCATCCTTAGGGGGGTGAGATTCAGGTTTGTTCAAGCCATGTCCCTAGGTCCATATTTCGACTCACTGTGGGAGCTTGAATTGTAACTTAGTTCAAAATGAGGAATTTTCTTTAAAAATCATCTTCTTCAGATCCAGCAGTCGGAATGTTTTGATATTTGGTGTGCAGCATCCTTTGGGGGGGGGGGGGGGGGGGGGTGAGATTCAAGTTTGTTAAAGCCAAGTCTCTGGGTTCATATATGGGCTCCTTGTGGGAGCCCGAATTATAACTTAGTTCAATATGAGGAATATTCTTTATAAATCTTTTTTTTTTTAGATACACTGGTCAGAATCATTGGATATTTGGTATAAGCTTTTATTAGGAGCAGATGCAACTTGTTGAAATCAATTCTCTGGGTTAATATTTAGGCTACCATGTCAGGTGAGCGCCCTCAGGCCCCTTTGAGCCTCTTGTTTTTAATAAGGAGCTTTATGCCATAACCAATATGGCTGCTATGGCAGCCATCTTGGGTTTTTAGCTCGCCTGTCTGAAAGTCAGGGTGAGCTTTTCTGATTACTCTTCGTCCGTCCGTCGTCCTACGTGAAGGTGGTGTTTGAGCCTCTTTCTCCCAAACCACTGGCCACATTGTAATTAAATTTCATGTAAGTTGTGGTTATATAGGGGCATTTTGATTTTTATGCAAATTAGGTTTCAGCTCATATTGAACAGAGGGTGGGGGAAAAATGGCCAAATTTTTTGAAAATCTTCTAATGAACCAGCAGTAGCAAAGACTTGATATGTGGTATGCAGCTTCCTTTTGAGGGGTAGACACAGATTTGTTCAAGAGAAGTTTGATGGGCTATATTTGGCATCGTTATGGGAGGGGTAAAATTTTTGGCCCCGCCCAAAATTTTAATTTTTCAAACCGAGAGACTGATTTGAACCAAATTTTATGTGAGGGCTTATTGGGTCATAAGTACCTAATTTTGCCGAATTTTTTTTTTTCGTACCCCCATGGGAACCGCAGGAGCTAAAAATAAAAAAAAATTAAAATGCCCATATCTCCAAAACTGCACGGCAATGAGAATTTTTATTTGATGTGAAACTTTCTTAGGACCAAGAGAAAGGATTGGTAAAAAAAAATTGCCATCCGTTTTATCATAGGGTACAGTTTGGGAATTTTGAAAAGTGCTGAGTCGGCACTTTTTAACACTGTAGGCAATGGGGAAAAATGGGGGCGCGGTGGCTCAGTTGGTAGAGGTGCAGGCTGCAAGCCGAGAGGACCTCGGTTCGAATCCCACCTGCGGCAACCGCGTTGTGTCCTTGGGCAAGACACTTCACCCCCATTGCCCACGTGGGGGCACGGTGACGTTGTGTACTAAGGCGTACTGCACGTCGATGGTGCACCTGTCTTCAACCAATGCTCACCCTGCTTGTGTGGAGTTGGTATGTTGGGGAGCTGACAGTTGCTCGGTGGTTCTCTCCGGGTACTCCGGCTTCCTCCACCCGTAAAACTGTCACGGTCATGGTTAGCCATTGTGCAGAAATATGTGACCTTAAAACACCAATAAATAAATAAATGGGGAAAAATATTAAAAAATCTTCTTCTCCAGATCCAGCAGGCAGAATCTTTTGATATATATTAGTATGCAACATTGTGGGGTGGTTCTGATTCAAGTTTTTTTTCAAATAGGCCCCCTGGATTCATATTTGGGCTCAGTATAGGAGCCCTATTTCGGACTTGGTGCATTTCAGGCAAATTTATTAAAAAATCTTCTCCAGATCCAGCAGTCAGAATCTTCTGATATTTGGTATGCAACATTGTGGGGTGGATCTGATTCAAGTTTGTTCAAATCGGCCCCCTGGATGCATATTTGGGCTCACTATAGAAACCCGAATTCGAACTTAGTGCATTTCAGTCATACTTCTTGAAAAATCTTCTCCAGATCCAGCAGGCAGAATCTTTTGATATTTGGTATGCAACATTGTGGGGTGGATCTGATTCAAGTTTGTTCAAATCGGCTCCCTAGATTCATATTTGGGCTCACTGTAGAAGCTTGAATTCGAACTTAGTGCATTTCAGGCAAATTTCTTCGAAAATCTTCTTCTCAAGATCCAGCAGGCAGAATCTTTTGATATTGGTATGCACCATGCTTAGGGGGGTGAGATTCAAGTTTGTTCAAGCCAAGTCCCCGGGTTCATATTTGGGCTCACTGTGGTAGCCCGAATTATAACTTAGTTCAAAATGAGGAATTTTCTGTAAATCTTTCAGATCCAGCAGTCGGAATGTTTTGATATTTGATATGCAGCATCCTTAAGGGGGTTGAGATTCAAGTTTGTTCAAGCCATGCCCCTAGGTCCATATTTGGACTCACTGTGGGAGCTTGAATTGTAACTTAGTTCAAAATGAGGAATTTTCTTTAAAAATCTTCTTCTTCAGATCCAGCAGTCGGAATGTTTTGATATTTGGTGTGCAGCATCCTTAGGGGGGTGAGATTTAAGTTTGTTAAGCCAAGTCCCTGGGTTCATATATGGGCTGTGGGAGCCCGAATTATAACTTAGTTCAATATGAGGAATATTCTTTATAAATCTTCTTTGTAATTAATTGACTACTTGAACAAGCAGCTTTACTGAAAGGTATCACAGGAGGACAAAGAATTGTAATTTTTATGCCTCCTAGAGAATCTCTGGAGAATTAAGTTTTCACCATGCCCGTCTGTCTGTCGTCCAGTGTCCGTTAATTAACTTTTGGTTTCCATTAAACAACTAAAGAAGCACTTATTTGATCGATTCATAATTTTAGAGGTAACTTGTGGATGACTAGACAATGCTTCCTTTCCATTTTGGTCTAGCTAGCCAATTCAATATGGCTGCTATGACAACCATATTGAATTTGGTTTCTGTCCAATAACTAGTGAATGCTGACTCAATTCATTTTTAGCTGAACTTGACAAAGTCAAGCTGAGCTATTGCAATCACTTCCCGTCCATCGGCGTATGTACGTACATCCGTCCACAATTTCCTTTGGCACACTGCACAGGACACATTTATGATCAGATCACATCGAAACTTGGTATGCTTGTTTTGGGTGTCCTCCAGATGGGAGCTATCGATTTTCTTCCATTTCTGTCAAAAAATGTTGCAGCTGGCAACGGCCTTTGTACTTAGTTTAGTCGGACCTTAATATTTCCCTTTGGCACACCCAGTGGGGCACATTTATGATAGGATTTCTTTTTATACCCCCACTTTTGAAGAAAATGGGGGTATACTGGATTACACGAGTCCATCTGTGCGTGTGTGAGTCCGTCCGAGAATATTCATAACTTTCATAACTTACGTAAATTATTATTTTCTATAACTTACGTAAACTATTATTATACGCCCGTTTGAAAAACGGGACGTATTATAGTATGGCGTTGTCCGTCCGTCTGTCCGTCCGTCCATCTGTCCGTTTGGTTTCCGAACAATAACTTTAGTATTTGTTTTCCGATCGGCTCCAAATGTGATATGTGGTTTAATCACAACAAAATACAGGTCAAGTTCGAATATGGGGTCGGTCCGAACATTTTTCGCCTGAATTATGGCCCCAGTTGGACTTAGAATTTGTCAAATATTTGGTTTCCGGATGATAAGTTTAGTATTTGTTTTCCGATCGGCCCCAAATGTGGTATGTGGTTTAATCACAACAAAATACAGATCAAGTTCAAATATGGGGTCGATCCGAACATTTTTCGCCTGAATTATGGCCCCTGTTGGACTTAGAATTCGTCAAATATTTGGTTTCCGGATGATAACTTTAGTATTTGTTTTCCGATCGGCTCCAAACTTGGTATGTGGTTTAATCACAACAAAATACAGGTCAAGTTCGAATATGGGGTCGGTCTGAACAATTTTTGCCTGAATTATGGCCCCTGTTGGACTTTGAATTCTTCGTCAAATATTTGGTTTCCGGATGATAACTTTAGTATTTGTTTTTCGATTGGCTTCAAACTTGTTAGTCTTTTTCTCAAATGACTGAAAAATTTAGTCATTTCACAAAATCACTGATTTCAAAGTCTGACCGTAACATATATATATATATGCCAGTATAAATTTCTCGCACTCTAAAAAAAATTGCAAATGTGTTAAAATGGTACAATTTGAACAGTTCACGGGCGTATGATGCAATGCCCAGCGGTGCTCTTGTTTTCTATAATATTTGTTGGTCAGAGGTATGCCCACACTAGTTTTTTTTTATTGTTACTTAGAAATTGTGTCCGTCTGAGCCAAATTTTGTGTGTTTAGCCTGTATCGAATGTTCTATTGCAATGAAATTTGCCGTGGACACTGCTTAGGGTATAGGCTTTAAAAAAAGGATTCAACGATATTTCTTGCATTCACCTTTTTAGCGTTATCCCCCTTTTGTGACTTCGAAATTGTAGCAAATAGACATTATTTGTTTGTTCAGCCTGTATCTCAGGTATGGGTTATCAAATTTCCTTGCATAAAACTTCCAAACACCAAACAGTTTACCATACCTTTTGACTTAAAAATTGTTGGAAATTGTTATACCCCCTCCTTTGAAGAAAATGGGGGGGGGGGGGGGAGGTATACTGAATTACATGCGTCGGTCCGTGTGTGAGTCCGTCCTAGAATATTCATAACTTTAATTATTTTCTATAATATTTGTTGGTCATAGGTATGCCCACACTAGGTGGTACACCACATGGAGGTATGCACCGGACGACAGTCCAGCTCTTGTTAAACCTGGTATTCTTATTTTGGGTGACCTGGAGATGGGAGCTATCGATTTTCTTCCATTTCTGTCAAAAAATGTTGCCACTGGCAACAGCCTTTGTAGTTAGTTTAGTCAAGACCTCAATATTTCCCTTTGGCACACCCTACAGGGCACATTTATGATTGGATTGCTTTGCAACCTGGCATGCTTGTTTGGGGTGACCTCTAGATGGGAGCTATCAATTTTCTTCCATGTCCGTCCAAAAATGTTGCCGCGGCCATGGTTCTTAGAACTTGGTTTAGTCAAACCTCAATATTTCCCTTTGGCACACCCAACAGGGCACATTTATGACAGGATTTCTTTTTAAATCTGGTATACTTATTTTTGGTGACCTCTTGATGGGAGCTATTGACTTTCTTCCATTTCCGGCAAAAAATGTTACCGCTGTCAATGACTTTTGAACTTAGGCAAACCCTACAGGACACATTTATTATCAGATCGGTTTGAAACTTGGCATTTTTATTTGGGATTACCTCTAGATGGGAGCTATCGATTATCTTCCATTTCCCTCTAAAAATGTAGCTGCTGGCAACAACTTTCATTTATGATTGGATTTCTTTGAAACTTGGTGTGCTTGTTCAGGGTGACCTCTAGATGGGAACTGACAATTTTCTTCCATTTCCGTCAAAAATGTTTGCTGTTGGCAACGACCTTTGAACTTAGTATAGTCAGTCATCAGTATTTTCTTCTGGCAAGCCCTAAAGGGCACATTTATGATAGGATTGCTTGAAACTTTGGTATGCATGTTCTGGATGTCTTCTAGATGTTGGCTGTTGATTTCTTTTCATTTCCATAAAAATAAGTCCATTTTTGTCGCAACTTTTACCTTTTGCACTCTCTACAGGGGATATTTATGAATTTCCATAAAAAAGATAAAAAGACCATTGCCTCCAGTCAGGACTGTCAAACTTAGTGCAGTAATATCTTCCTTTGGCATGTCTCGGAGGGCTTCCGTTATCGGGTTGTTTTGAAACTTCATATCCTTATTCGGGGTGACAGAGATAGGTGCTATTGAGCCTAACTTGACAGTTTAGATAAACTATTGCCATCACACTTCCAGCACTTCCAGAAGTCTGTTAGTCTGTTCACATTTTCTTCAGCACAGGCTACATACACCCTGTAGTTCTTATCTGATCATCATGAAATTCCATATGCAGGTTGGAGGTCATGACTAAATGAGAACGTCCCCTTTTTGTCAGGATCGGCCAACCGTGACTGCTGCGCAGAAGCCTTTAGCACAAATACAGGTTGTATTTATGAAGGGATTTCAGGATTTCATTGTAATTTGGTAGGATGACTCAATTTTGGTCGGGTTCAGTCAATCTGTTACTGCCGTCGGGTCACATGACCTAGATTCCTTTAGCACCATCTACAGATTGTTTTTATGAAGTGATTTTATTGTAATTTGGTAGGATAACTATGTATGATATCTAGATGAGACTGTTATGTATGATATCTAGATGAGACTGTCCTATTTTGGTCACGACTGTCTGACCGGCATGTGACCTAGATTCCTTCAGCAAAATCTACGAGTAACTTAGGTGGATGACTCATTTTGGAATAATTTTACTGTAACTTGGTAACTTTGGCTGACAGGTATTAACTATGCGAGCCACAACCCAGGTCTCAGTTCTTTAGTACTACACCTCAAATTATTATTGAAAACATAGCATATAGGGAACAGAAATTAACATGTTCTCAATTATCACAATTCTTGTCTTATTGAATAATCATTCCATAAACATTGAACATTAACTTTTTCATCAGAAACTACAACAGTCAAGTAATGATGAACTGATTATCACAACTTAATATGAATCGATTACTGTTTATTTCTCTGCCGATTATGCCAATTCTGATGGTTGAAATAGGACACAGAAGAAAATTTGTTGATGCCTGTTATACTACAGAATTTCATTGATAAATTACCAATTACAAATGTTTAATACCACATAATTTCTCAGAGAATGCATGTTTAGTGCTGGGCAATATTAGCCAAAATAATATTTGCAGTGGCAGAAGATACAATTATTAACGATACAATCATACAATATTGTTCTTTTGTGAAGATTGTGTTTTATTCCGGTAAATAGTGTTAATACTGTTTTGTGTAAGAAAACAATACACTTGGCTGTATTAACCAGGAATATACTGAGCACACATACTTTGTGTCTCAATTGAATAAATGATGTCAATGTGTGTTGTAAAGTTGTATGATGCATAGTTCACAGATACACATGCGATGTACTCTGCAATCAACATTGGAGAGAAACATCAAGGGAGGCAACTGATGGCATTCTCGTACCAATTGCAGATGGTAAATTCCGTAATATATCTGTTCTGCAACTCCCTAAATATTCTGCTATGCCACACGTTTTTAATGGGAAAACTTTCTTGAAATAGCCAGATATCAGACATTTTTAATAGTCAGTGACAAATATAGAATTATGGGAAACTGCAGGTTTTTAACTGCCGATTAGCATAATTGGCCGATGCCCCATAACCAGTCGGTTCTGATTGCCGATTCCGATTATCGGTTCATCACTACAGTCAAGTCAAGCTGCAGTGTCAGTGACACTTTCATTTCTTCTGTCCTTACTAATGACTGCAGGTAGGTCCCCTTCAATAAAAGAAATTGTTTTCTATTTTCAGTCACTGCTTACAACATTCAGGAAGAAGGCAATGGAAAAGATTACATTGAAATTCATTGACACTTCGAGCAAATGGGGTCATGGTCGTTTCCAAACCATTAAAGAGAAGAAGAACTTTTTGGTAAGTTATATTGTGTTTATTCTTCAAGTAGAATATTTTTTCTCTGGTTACACAAGAGTGTCATTTGTCAATAGTTGGTCCTTAACCCTGATAGTATATTCCTTTCCAGTTCAGAGCCATCAACTAGTAGAATCTGTTCCCTACTTGGGGGAAGACTGATCAATATGTTGAAAATCTGGACTGATCTGTTACACACATTCAAGTAAAAGGATTGATAACATGGCAACACTTGGCTTGGGCATATACATATGGAGGCTAATAGAGGTAGTTTGGAGAGGACTGTTTTTCCTTTTCAATTATTAATTTTTGATAAAATTTTGCTATATTGCAGTTGAGCATAACTGCCAAAAAAAACCCCCAAAAAACAAGTATTTGAGGCACTACAAGTTAAAATGTTTGACAGCAAAGTACTAAACGTTTCTAGCCTTTGTAATTGTTGAAACAGCTTACATCGTTTGATTTCCATGAACTGGCAAGAACAAATATACATTGCAAAAATGATTAATATAATTGTCTTCCAAGGTGTCTGATGAGTGGAATTGCATCGCAATATGTGATGCAAAATTCTCTTGTAATGATCCACTTCTCAGGTTATGCTTGGCATGTCATGCTAGAATACAATTTGTTAAGGACTAAAAAAGTTAAAAATCTCTTTTTCAGGCCAACATGGTCCTTCTGGCTACTGCATGCTCTTTTTATAACCAATGCAAAGATAAAATGCTTTATCAATGCTTTTTACTAAATACACCGCCACCCATGCTATTCTGTGAATTATGAGGCCTAAAACGTAAAACAAACCAAGAACCTGAACTTTTGATGGCAAAGAAATAATAATAAAAATAAAATACAAAACCACCCAACCAAATACAATTTTACAAACAATGGTCTGAGAAACAGAATATCTACTTTGTGGGGCATAATCTAGAATACTTGAGAAATGCTAATCAAAATTTGAAATCATGGTCTGGGAATAATTTCCCTTTTACATACTGAATCAAGTGAAGACTGATTAACAGTTGAGGGCCTGGACAAAGTCAAAATTGTCTTGATTTCAGCTAGAATTTTTAAACTACCCTGAGAGTTTAGTTATTACCTGCGTCGCCAGCGGCAGAGCAGGTCTAGTAACCGCTCGACTCCGTCCGTCAGTCCATCCGAAACACTTATTCCGTCAAAGTTTTCTTGGCTTCTATGAAAAGGAATGATTTTATATTTGGTCTACTGCTTCATAATGATGAGTTGTATCGTGTATCTAATTTTCAGATCTGCCATGCAGCCACTTCCTGTTTGCCGATACTTTGAAGTCTGTTCATCTCTGTAATCAATAACATGTATTGGTCTTGGCTTGTTCTGAAAGGAATGGGTAATGCACTCCAGTAAATACAATTTTGGGTTTGTCCTGATTCAGGTCTTAATGGTATGAATGTGAATACTTCATGGTATGGGAACTTGGGGAAGAAAGGAATCCATAAATTCAATGTGGAGATAATGCTTTTGAAAGATAACTTAGTGCAAACTTATTTTTCTTCAGCGATTGTCATGTGATGAAACGATGAATACTGTGCAATTCAACAGACTTGAAAAATGTTGAAGTATCTATTCTGCCTTCCTTCTGATGCAGGTGTGAATAAAATAAAATGCAGTAAGCCTTATAATTTCAGTCAAAGTGATGCGCTTGGGGAGAGCATGGTGTTTTTAGCTCACCTTGATGAAGTCAAGCTGAGCTTATCTTATCGCTCTCCGTCCTTCCTTCATCACCATGATTTGGTCTTCTCCAAAACCACTGGGCCAATTCAAGTGAAAGTTTGAGTGATGGTCCTGAAGGGGCATTACATTTTTATTCAACTCTACATGCCCAGCTCCATAGCAAGGGGGTGGGAGGAAAATGCTCCAAAATATTTTTTAAATCTTGTGAGCCAGTGGGTACAATGACTTAGTATGTGGTATGGCGCTTCCTTTTGAGGTGTAGATTCAAGTTTGTTTGAATGAATTCATGAAGCAATATTTGCCTTTGTAATGGGAGGGGCAGGATTTTTGGCCCTGCTCAAAAATTTCTATTTTCTGTACCGAGGGTCCGATTTGAACCAAATTCGGTAAATTGTATTTTTGGGTCGGTCATAAGTACTTGACTCATGCAAAAAAGAAAACATTTCCTGTGTACCTGTGGGAACCCCAGGAGCTAAGTGTAGAAATATTTTCAAATGCCCATATTTCTCAAACCACACGGAACAGAGAACTGTTATTTGGTTTGAAGCATCCTTGGGACCAGTAGAATTAAATGCAAAAAAAATATTATTACCATCGGTTATGTCAGAGTGTTCTGTACGGGGGTAGGGGAGGGGGGGGGGGCAAAAAAATGGGGAGTCGGCATATTTGCAAAAATTAAACAATTTTCTCAGATACAAGTTTATTAAACTGAAGCTCCTCGGTTCATATTTGGCTCATTTGACAGTTGCAGAGATTTTTTGATCAGAGATCAGACATCATAGATTGGAGGTGTGAATTTATTCCTGGAGTTGTTTCCTCTTTCCAAATGTTCCTATAAATTTCTAAAAAAAAAAACCTGCCACAATTATTGAAAACCCGGTTAGTCCTTGGATGGGTGAAAGTCCGAGCGATCGATTCGGACTCCCACGTTGTGTCCTTGGGCAAGGCACTTAACCCTAATTGTCCATGTTGGGGCACGATGACACCATGTACTAATGGAATACTGCACGCCGATGGTGCGCATGTCTTCAACCAATCTAGCCCTATCTGTGCTGCAGTGCGGAGTTACGATGTTTGGGAGCTGGCAGGTGCTTGTCGTTGCTCGGTTCTCTCTGGGTACTCCGGCTTCCTCCATCCATAAAACTGTCACTGACATATGACCTTGGCTGTTAAAGTGTCGTTAAACCTTAATAAAATAAATAAATTATTGAAAAGAATCTCTTAAGTGAACAAAGCTTGATTTTGAAATGCTCCCTGTACATTAACCCTTTATCCAACGTAACGGTCATTACCGGCCATCGCTATTCTTAAATCACCTTTCAATTTTCATTATTTTTAGCTCAACTTTGGCGAAGACAAATTTGAGGTATTGTCATGGCCTGTCGTCTGTCTGTCCGTCTGTTGTGCCGTACACACGACTTGGGCTATAGGCCATATTTATGAACCGATCTTTACAAAACTTCTTGGGTACCTTTGTTATCACCGTGAGACGAGAACAAGTGTTGTGGGGTCCAGTCCGAAATTTAAGACGGCCGCTGGCAGCCATTTTGTACAGAATTAGGTGCAATCAGATTTTTGTGCAGAACTTCCATATGAAAGCTCTGATTTGAATAATTTTTTGTATGAATGTTTAGTACCATGGAATACATCACATACAATACAGGTTTTTTTCTCGTGCATAAATTATGCAAATTAGTCTAACATTGATTTATTTAGTGTTACTTTCAGCACTGTAAGTGCAAATGCCAATACGGCTTGGGCTAGAGGCTGTATTTATGAACCGATCTTTACGAAACTTATCACTGCTGGATGAGAACGAGTGTTGTTGGGTCCGGTCTGAAATTCAAGATGGCAGCTGGCAGCCATTTTGTACAAAATTAGGTGCAATCAGATTTTTGCGCAGAACTTCCATATGAAAGCGCTGATTTGAATAATTTTTTGTGTGAATGTTTAGTACCATGGGATACATCACATATAATACAGGTTTTTTTTTCTCGTGCATAAATTATGCCAATCAGACAAACTTTGATCTATTTAATGTTACTTTCAGCACTATAACTGCAAATGCCAATACGGCTCGGGCTAGAGGCCGTATTTATGAACCAATCTTCATGAAACTTGGGTACCTTTGTTATCACTGTGGGGCGACAACGAGTGGTTTTGGGTGCAGTCCGAAATTCAAGATGGCCACCAGCAGCCATTTTTTGTACTTTAGTTCGTGCAATCAGTTTTTTGTACAGAACCTCTCTATGAAAGTTCTGATTTGAATAAATTTTTGTATGAATGTTTAGTAAAATGGAATACATCACATATAATACGGGTTTTTTTCTCGTGCAAAAATTATGCAAATTAGATGAACTTTGATCTTTTCAGTGCTACTTTTTTGTTCTACTTTTTCACACTTTAAGTGCACATGTCAATACGGCTCGGGCTAGAGTCTATTGATGAACCGATCTTCACGAAACCTCTTGGGTACCTTTGTTATCACCTTGGGAAGAGAACGAGTGTTTCTGGGTGCGGTCCAAAATTCGAGATGTCTGCCAGTGGCCATTTTGTACCGAAATTAGGTACAATCATTTTTTTGTACCAAACTTCTATATGGCTCAGGCTAGAGGCTGTATTTATTATGAACCGATCTTTACGAAACTTCTTGGGTACCTTTGTTATAACCTTGGGACGAGAACGAGTGTTTTTGGGTGCAGTCCGAAATTCAAGATGGCTGCCGGCAGCCATTTTGTACCAAAATTAGTACTATCATTTTTAGCTCACCTGAGTAAAGCTCAAGATGAGCTTTACTAATCACTTTCCATCCGTCGTCCGTCATCGTCCGGCGTAAACTTTACAAAACAAACTTCTCCGAAGAAACCACTGGCCCAATATTTTTCAAATGTTGGGTAAATGTTTATTACCTAATGTCAATTCAGATTTGTTCAAATGAAGTTGCCCCTCCTCCTGGCTGGGGCCACGCCCCCAAGGGGCACCAAAATCTTTGAAAATCTTCTTCTCATGAACCAGCAGTAGCAGAGACTTGATATTTGGTATGCAGCTTCCTTTTGAGGTGTAGAATCAAATTTGTTCAAGAGAAGTTTGTTGGGCATTATTTGCCTTCGTTACGGGAGGGGCAAAAATTTTGGCCACGCCTAAAATTTCTATTTTCTGAACCGTGAGGTCGATTTGAACCAATTTTGATATGAGATGATAATGGGTCATAAGTAGTTGATTGATGCAAAAAAAAAAATTTCTTATTGCCTCGTGGGAACCTCTGGAGCTAAAAATAGGAAAAAACCTTAAAACTGCCATATCTCCAAAACTACACGGCACAGAGAATTCTTATTTTGTATAAAGCTTACTTTTATCCATTAGAATAGAATGGTTAAAAAAATCCCTATCGGTTTGATCACAAGGTACTTTTTTCAGAACTTTGAAAAAGTGCTGAGTCAGCACTTTTTAACACTGTAGGCAATGGGAAAAACATTAAAAAATCTTCTCCAGATCCAGCAGGCAGAATCTTTTGATATTTGGTATGCAACATTGTAGGGCGGATCTGATTCAAGTTTGTTCAAATCGGCCCCCCTGGATTCATATTTGGGCTCAGTATAGGAGCCCGATTTCGAACTAAGTGCATTTCAGGCAAATTTCTTAAAAAATCTTGTTCTCCAGATCGAGCAGGCAGAATCTTTTGATATTTGGTATGCAACATTGTGGAGTGGATCTGATTCAAGTTTGTTCAAATCGGCTCCCTAAATTCATATTTGGGCTCACTATAGAAGCTCGAATTCGAACTTGGTGCATTTCAGGCAAATTTCTTCAAAAATCTTCTTCTCCAGATCCAGCAGTCAGAATCTTTTGATATTTGGTATGCAACATTGTGGGGTGGATCTGATTCAAATTTGTTCAAATCGGCTCCCTAGATTCATATTTGGGTTCACTATAGAAGCTTGAATTCGAACTTAATGCATTTCAGGCAAATTTCTTTGAAATCTTCTTCTCAAGATTCATCAGGCAGAATCTTTTGATATTGGGTATGCACCATGCTTAGGGGGGTGAGATTCAAGTTTGTTCAAGCCAAGTCCCTGGGTTCATATTTGGGCTCACTGTGGTCGTCTGAATTATAACTTAGTTCAAAATGAGGAATTTTGTTTAAAAATCTTCTTCAGAATGTTTTGTTATTTGGTTTGCAGCATCCTTGGGGGTGAGATTCAAGTTTGTTCAAGCCCTATCTCTAGGTCCATATTTGGACTTACTGTGGGAGCTTGAATTGTAACTTAGTTCAAAATGATGAATTTTCTTTAAAAAATCTTCTTCAGATCCAGCAGTCGGAATGTTTTGATATTTGGTGTGCAGCATATCCTTGTGGGGGGGGGGGGGGGGGGGGGGGGGGATTCAAGTTTGTTAAAGCCAAGTCCCTGAGTTCATATATGGGCTGAATTATAACTTGGTTCAAAATGAGGAATCTCTTTAAAAATCTTCTTCTTCAGATCCAGCAGATGAATGCTTTTGATATTTGGTATGCAGCATCCTTAGTGGGGTAAGATTCAAGTTTGTTCAAGCCATGGGCCTAGTTCCATAAAATTTGTCTCTCATGATTTCAAAATGAGGAATATTCTTTAAAAATCTTTTTTTGTTGGATCCACTGGTTAGAATCTTCGGATATTTGGTATAAGCTTTTCTTAGGAGGAGCAGATGCATCCTGTTGAAATCAATTCACTGAGTTGATATTTTGGCTACCATGTCAGGTGAGCGCCCTCAGGCCCCTTGGGGCCTCTTGTTTTGTACAGAACTTCTGTATGAAAGTTCTGATTTGAATAAATTTTTGTTGGAATGTTTAGTAACATGGAATACATCACATATAATACAGGTTTTTTTCTCGTACAGAAATTATGCAAATTAGATGAACTTTGATTTGTTGTGAGATTCAGGTCTTGCTTATACACAGAAAGTGCACATGTCAATACGGCTCGGGCTAGAGTCTGTATTTATGAACTGATCTTCACGAAACTTCTTGGGGTACCTTTGTTATCACCTTGTGACAGGAACGAGTGTTTTTGGGTGGCTGTGTTATCACTGTGCTATGAGAACAAATGTTTTTGGGTTCAGTCAGACCCACTCTGGAACTCTGGAAGATTTCTTTTCTAGTTTAGCATCTAACTGTCACCCCACTTTTACAATACTTTACCTATATATGTGTGTTACAGGCTATGGTCAGCATTTATGTACAGACCGTTACAATACTTTACATGTACCTTTGTTATCAGGTCATTACCTATATGTTTGTCATTGCTGTTTCACATACTATACATGTACATGTCTTAAACAAGTTGAGCTACAGTGTCATTGACACTATCATTTCAATTTTCATCCCCAAAACATGGCTTATGACCCCTCATTGGAATGAGCTCATTGAGCTCGTTCCAGTGAGAGATCTTGGGCTATGTTTTTGATGCAAACATTGAAAATATTTAGTTACTCAAGACTTTGGTTTGCACCTGTCGTCTGCTTTTCGTGTTAGGTAAAGGGTTAACAGTTTGCGTCTGTTATAAGTCTAGTCTTCTTTCCGGGCAAGAAGTCCTGTCGACATTCAAGCTTATATTCCTTCATTTTCAGCTCAAATTTCTTCATATCCAGGTCAATGCAAAAATGATTATTAAAAGTGTCTGCAGGTTGGTGAAAAAGCAGAATCGCATCGCTATATGTGACTCAGTCTCATATTTCTTTGCTTATGCTTGGCAGACCATGCTAGGAAACCAATTGCTAAGTCAAGAATACTTTGGACTTCTTAAATTTTTGAAAACGTCAGGACACCCTGGTAAATTTTTTGTTTTTGTTTGGTGTGGGGGGGGGGGGGTGGTTATACTGGAATCAATTTGTCTGTAGACATAATTTTGTCCGAAACCTGTGATTATAGTTTCGATTGGGCTTTTTTGCCAGAGTTATGCCCCTTTTTCATCTTAGAATAGGGGGGGGGGAGGGGGGGACAGGGGCAGCAATCACACACCTAGTTTGGTTTTGTCTTGTGAGATTCAGGTCTTAAAGGCATGGGAAGAAAGGAATCAGTATCAAGTGCAGGAAAAATTCTCAGTGAATCGAAGTTTGTGCAACCTTATTTTGGTGAGTCATGTACAGTGCACAAGTGTAAATAAAATAAAAAATGGTAAACTTGATTTCAATCAATGGGATTGTCCCAGATAAAATGAAGCCTTTAATGTTTTTACTGTTCCGCGCGAAATGCAAAGGGCATCGAGTGTTACCAGTAACCCTTTTTGGTATGTATGTATACATCCCAATTTTTGGTTCCGGATGATAACTTGAGTATGTTCCAGGGAGTTTTTCTTGAATCATTCACACCATCTGGAATGACAGTTTAGTCATATTTGCATTGTCCATTCTAGTTATTTCTGTGAGGAAAAAAATTTCTTTGGTGTCTGGTTGATAACTTCAGTATGCATTGAGATATTTTTATGCCCTCGCATGAATGCCAAGGACTTTAAGAGCTACCCTTTTCTGTACATCTGACTTTGTTTTGAATTTTGTGATTTTCCAGATGACAACTTGAGTATGAATTGAGATATTTTCTTGAAACTTTCACGTTTTTCATGACAAAATACAGGTCAGATGAGTTTTTAGCTTATCTGACTGAAAGTCAGGGTGAGCTATTCTGATCACTTTTCGTCCGCCGTGAAGGTGGTGTTTGGGTCTTTTTCTCCCAAACCACTGACCACATTTTAATGAAATTTCACATGAGAACTGATGAGTAGTGGTTATATAGGGGCATTTCTGTTTTTCTTCAAATTGGGTTTCTGCTCATATTGAGGAGGGGGTGGGGGTGCCAAAATGCCCCAATTTTTAGCTCACCTGACTGAAAGTCAGGGTGAGCTATTCTGATCACTTTTCATCCGTCGTCCGTCGTGAAGGTGGTGTTTGGGCTTTTTCCCCCAAACCACTGGCTGCATATTAATGAAATTTCATGTGAGAAGGGGTTGTGTCTGCGGACTTTGATTTTTTGTCAAATTAGGTTTCGGCTCACATTGAGCAGAGGGATGGGGCAAAAATGCTGCAATTCTTAAAAAATCTTCTCAAGAACCAGCAATAGCAGAGACTTGATATTTGGTATGCAGCTTCCTTTTGAGGTGTAGACTGAAGTTTGTTCAAGAGAAGTTGGAGGGGCTATATTTGACGATGTTAAAGGAGGGGCAAAAATTTTGGCCCCGCGCCAAATTTCTATTTTCCAAACCGCGAGGCCGATTTGAACCAAATTTTACATGAGTGCTTATTGGGTCATAAGTACCTAATTTATGCCGAAATTTTTTTTCCCATAGCCCCGTAGGAACCACAGGAGCTAAAAATAGAAAAAAATGAAAACGCTCATATCTCCAAAACTACACGGCACTGAGAATTCTTATTTGTTGTGAAGCTTCCTTAGGACCAACAGAATGGAATGATCCAAAAAAATTGCCATCGGTTTTATGATGGAGTACTTTTTGGGGAGTTTGAAAAAGTGCTGAGTCAGCATTTTTTAACACTGTGGGTAATGGGAAAAACATAAGACTACTTTTCTCTGAAACCACTGCTCGAAAAGCTTTAAAATTTCACATATAACGTCTTTGTAAGATTGTTTCACATGTTTATTGAAATGAATTGCCTGGGTGGATATTTGGGCTCTCTTTGGGAGCCCAAATGTTTAAATTAGTGCAGTATGAGGAGTATTTTTGAAAAATCTTCTTCTAAAGATCTAGCAATAAGAATGTTTTGATATTTGGTATGCAGCATCCTTAGGGGGGTGAGATTCAAGTTTGTTGAAGCCAAATCCCTGGGTTCATATTTAGGCTGAAAATTTGGGGTCCCGTTGCGGACTTCGAAATTTTGGACCAAAATCCAAAAAAAAATTTTTGTGTTTTTTCTGCCTTTCGGTCAATTTTAAGACAAAAAAAAAAAAAAAAAAATTTTCCCCTGAAAATTTGGGGTGCGGGTGGGACTTGGATAATTTTGGACCAAAATCGGAAAAAAATTTTTTTTTTGTTTTTTCTGCGTTTCGGTCAATTTTAAGACAAAAAAAAAAAAAAAAAAATTTTTTTCCTCTGAAAATTTGGGGTCCGGGTGGGACTTGGAAAATTTGGGACCAAAATCCGAAAAAAAAATTTTTTTGTTTTTTATGCATTTCTGTCAATTTTAAGACAAAAAAATTTTTTTTTTTCTCCCCTGAAAATTTGGGGTCCGGGTGGGACTTTGGACCAAAATCTGGAAATTAGTTTTAGCGTTTTTTATGCATTTCTGTCAATTTTAAGACCAAAAAAAAATTTTTTTTTTACCCTGAAAATTTGGGGTCCGGGTGGGACTTGGAAAATTTTGGCCGAAAATCCGAAAAAATGTTTTTTTTTGTTTTTTCTGCGTTCGGTCAATTTTAAGAGAAAAAAAAAAAAAATTTTTTTCCCCTGAAAATTTGGGGTGCGGGTGGGACTTAGAAAATTTTGGACCAAAATCGGGAAAATTTTTTTTTTGTTTTTTCTGCGTTTCGGTCAATTTTAAGACAAAAAAAAAAATTTTTTTTTTTTTTCCCCCTGAAAATTTTGGGTCTGGGTGGGACTTAGAAAATTATGGACCAAAATCCGAAAAAAAAATTTTTTTGGGGGGGGGGGGGGGGGTGTTATGCATTTCTGTCAATTTTAAGACAAAAAATTTTTTCCCCCCCCCCCTGAAAATTTGGGGTCCGGGTGGGACTTAGAAAATTTTGGACGAAAATCCGAAAAAAATTTTTTTTTGTTTTTTATGCATTTCTGTCAATTTTAAGACAAAAAAAAAAAAAAAAAAATATTTTCCCCTGAAAATTTTGGGTCCGGGTGGGACTTGGAAAATTTTGGACCAAAATCCGAAAAAAAAATTTTTTTGGTTTTTTCTGCGTTTCGGTCAATTTTAAGACAAAAAAAAAAAAAAAAAATTTTTTCCCCTAAAAATTTGGGGTCCGGGTGGGACTTACAAAATTTTTGACCAAAATGTGAAAAAAAATTTTCTTGGTTTTTTCTGCGTTTTGGTCAATTTTAAGACAAAAAAATTTTTTTTTTTTTTTTTTACCCTGAAAATTTGGGGTCCGGGTGGGACTTAGAAAATTTTGGACCAAAATCCGAAAAATTTTTTTTTTTTGTTTTTTATGCATTTCTGTCAATTTTAAGACAAAAAAAAAAATTTTTTTTTAACCTGAAAATTTGGGGTCTGGGTGGGACTTTGGACCAAAATCTGGAAATTAGTTTTAGCGTTTTTTATGCGTTCTAAGAAGAAGAAAAAAATTTAGGTTGAAAGTATTTTGTTTGGGAAAAAAATCTGTTTTCTATGTGTTTATCTCAATTTTGGGACATTTTTTTTGTTTTTTATGCATTTCTGTCAATTTTAAGACAAAAAAAAAAAATTTTTTTTACCCTGAAAATTTGGGGTCTGGGTGGGACTTTGGACCAAAATCTGGAAATTAGTTTTAGCGTTTTTTATGCGTTCTAAGAAGAAGAAAAAAATTTAGGCTGAAAGTATTTTGTTTGGGAAAAAAATCTGTTTTCTGTGTGTTTATCTCAATTTTGGGACATTAAAGTGCAGAAACTGAAAATAGAAGGAAAATCCTGTGTATTGTGTGGGCACAATCGCTTCATCTAGTTGGTATATGCTTTTCTTAGGAGGGGCGTATGCAGCTTATTCAAGTCAAGTCCCTGGTTTGATATTTAGACTACCATGTCAGGTGAGTGCCCTCAGGCACCCTGGGGCCTCTTGTTTTAAAAATCTTCTCATGAACCAGCTGTAGTAGAGACTTGGTAATTTGGTATACAGCTTCCTTTTGAGGCGTAGACTCAAGTTTGTTCAAGAGAAGTTTGAGGGGCAGTATTTGTTGTTACAGGAGGGGCAAGAATTTTTGACCTGCCCAAAATTTTATTTTCCAAACCGCAGCATCTCTGGGGGGTTAGATTCAAGTTTGTTCAAGCCAAGTCCCTGGGTTCATATTTGGGCTCCCTTTGGGACCTCGAATTATAACTTCGTTCAATATGAGGAATGTTCTTTAAAAATCTTATTCAGATCCAGCAGTTGGTATGTTTTGATATTTGGATATACACAGCATCCTTAGGGAGGTGTGATTCAAGTTTGTTCAAGGCAAGTCTCTGTGAGTCCATATTTGGGCTCCCTGTGGAAGACTGAATTGTAACTTAGTTCAATATGAGGAACATTCTTTAAAAATCTTCTTCAGATCCAGTTGTCAGAATCTTTTGATATTTGGAATACAGCATTCTTAGGGAGGTGAGATTCAAGTTTGTTCAAACCAAGTCCATGGGTTCATATATGGGCTCCCTATGGGAGCCTGAATTATAACTTAGTTCAATATGAGGAATATTTTTTTTTTAAATTTCAAAATTTCAGATCCACTGGTCAGAATGTTGATATTTGGTATATGGTTTTCTGCATGAGGCAGATGCAAGTTGCTTCAAATCGGAACCCTTGGTTGATAGTTGTCAGTGTCAGGTGCCACATGGGGGCACGATGACATGTACTGAGGCATACTGCACGTCGATGGTTCGCATGTCTTCAACCAATCTAACCCTGCCTGTGCTGCAGTGCGGAGTTACGATGTTGGGGAGCTGGCAGCTGCTCGGTGGTTCTCTCCGGGTACTCTGGCTTCCTCCACCTGTAAGACGGTCATGGTTAGCCATTGTGCATAGGTATGTGACCTTAAACCCCAATAAATAAATGTGGAAATTTTCTCGAGACGTTTATGGACCAATTAGGGACCCGCAAATTGCCAAATTTGATCGAATTGAATATTGAATCGAATTTGTGAAAACAAATCAAACTTTGAATCGAATCACAGTTAATGGATACTTCGGCAAAAGAACAGGGTTTTTTTTAGAAAATAATACGCCTGATTATTAAAGTGCAGTTATGTAGAGTGCATTTTTTGCCTCACCATTTCCCACACTATAAACTGAGATATAAATCAGTATACTAGCTATTGATTGAAACTATTTAAATTGTTGACTTTGTAGCTTCGAAACTGCAGCAATAAACATTTTTAAATGAACCTGGCTGATAGGGCTGATACCTCACTTTTATCACGTTTTCTTGGAAAAAAAAACTTGTTTCAAATTGGATTGACTCCATTTGGTCGTGAAGCCATTTGTTTTAAAATTAAATGTGAAATGACGTGAAATGATAATTCAACTCGGAATGGAGTCAATCTGCTTATAAATTAAAGCTTGCTCTACTCGGGTTATATAGTAATCGGGTATTCTTTTAGAAACCCATTGCTTTTGACGATTTATCCAGTAATTGTGATCGAATAGAACAAGACTCAAAATAATGTAAGCATGTTGCAGAATAAATCATTTATTGAAAGTTGAACAGCTGAATAACTTTTCGAAGTTCAAAACTTTTTATAAATGGTCACTTTGACATGTCTTTCATGACAAAATACAGGTCGGGTGAGTTATACACAATAATTTAAAATGAACAGTTGTAGTGGTGGGTGCGCGGTGGCTCAGTGGTAGAATGTTGGACTTAAAGGCTAGAGGTCCTGAGTTCCTGCATTGTGTCCTTGGGCAAGGCACTTTATCCTGGTTGCTTACTTGGGGGGCACGATGACATGTACTGGGGCTTACTGCACGTTGATGGTGCACATGTCTTCAACTGCTGTAACCCTGCTTGAGTGGAGCTTGAACAGAGTTAGAATGTTGAGTTGCTCGTCGACGCTCGGTGGTTCTCTCCGGGTACTCTGGCTTCCTCCACCTGTAAAACTCGCGGTTATGGTTAACCATTGTGCATAAGTATGTGACCTTAAACACCAATAAATAATTGTGGTAATAGTCTGTGTAGCAATGCAGCTACAACTGCTGTACAGTTGTAGCTACATCACTACAAATACTGTTACTGATACAAGCCAGTTACATTGCTGCTCAGAATAATACTCGATATAAAATAATGTGATCAATTACAATCTATAAACATTCACTGTTATGGCTGAAGTATATTAAAAAATATTTGAATTTCCAATTACGAATTGAATATTTTCAAATCGAATGTCCGCAGGAGCCTTGGACCAATCTTCTCGAAACTTGGTATGAATGTTCACCACATGGGAACCTGTACACCTGCGATTATAGTTTTGATCAGACACTTTTTTTTTTTTACCAGATTTGTGCCCCTCTTTGTCTTAGACTAAGAATATTCATCGTGGCGGGTGAAGGGGAGAATAATCATAGCCGTTGGAGGGGGGTGGGAGGAGTGTATACAGGCCTATTGGAACAGTCACACTCTTAGTTTATTTATACCTGGAACATTTATTGCACGTGACTCACAGGTGTTTTGTGATTTTGATCCAAGGTCATATCAAGGTCAGGGTTTCAGACAGCGAAACTTTGTTTGGACTATATAACTTGGTATGATTAACAGATCTTATTCATAGTTGGTACAATTATTATACCCCCACAAAACGAAGTTTTAGGGTTGTATATAGGAGTAAACTTGTCCGTCTGTCGGTCGGTCGGTTGGCCGGCCGGTCTGTCGTCATCGTCTGTCTGTTGCACATGTAAACTTGTGGAGCGAACTACTTCCACAGTTTTAGCCGCATTTTCATGAAACTTCACAAAAATGATCAACATGATGAGGGAAAGTGTGTGACATAATTCTTTTCCTGCTCGGTTTCAAGATGGCCGACTGGTGGCCATATTGGATTTTTTTTACCTGGAAAAATTAATTGCCCCTTTTCTGTCACCCACACTAGGCGGTATGCCACGTTGAGGGATATGCGGACGACAGACCATCTCTAGTTGCTCATGACCCCAAGGCATTTTGCGACTTTTGATCCAAGGTCATGTCATCTTGGTCAAGGTCAGACAAAAAACCTTTTGGAGTACGTGGAGAGGGTAAACCTTTTACAGTACGTGGAGAGTGTATTATCACCCACAGGGTGGTGGTTCCACCGAAGCAATAATTACAAATTTGTGTGCAAAGCATTACCAGCACAAGCAAAGTTTCAGCCAATGGACCTCCAGGTTATACCCGGAGGCCCATTGGCTGAAACATTGCTTGTGTTTTTTGTCAACATGCACAGAATTTGAATGTGATACTTTGGGTGATAACTCCACTCCCTGGGTGATTTAGTTGCCATCCACTCTCCGCGTAGCAACTCTTGTCTGGTCCATACAGCTTGATATATTTGACAGATCTTACACTTTGTACAATTAATTATTGCTCATGACTCAAAGATGTGTCACGACTTTGATCCAAGGTCATATCCGTCAAGGCCAGACAGCAAAACTTCTATATCATGCAGCCCCTGTCTGCATAATGGAATTTATTTGACAGACTGTGTTCATACTTCACACAATTGTTACCCACAACCAAATGTGGGTAACAATACCCTTGACCCATTGTCATATGATGGCTAAGGTCACAAGCAGTAACACTTGGATTCTTGTCTTTTATTTTGCTGTCTGGGCTGAGAGGCCTCTCGTTAATTGTTGTTAACATCACAGCGAGATCAATTCTTGGTTCGTCAGCATTACTAGATAAAAAACTACGACAAAAGTTAACTTGAACAGTTTCTGGAATTCCATGTTAGTTTTCCCAGAACTATTATCCATTTTTGGCAATAAAATTGGTTCTTTGACCGTAATATTGCACACTGTTGGAAAGGGTTCCTTGAGTCCTCTCTAACAGTATTCCATCACAGCATGTCATTTGATTAAAAGAAAGTCCGAAAATGTGGAGTGTTTGAGGTTGCTTGTCTCGGCATTTGTACTATCATGTTGCTGAAATGATTTTTTTCTTTCAGGGTCCACTCAAAAAGGATCGCATTAAAGAAGAGCAAAAGACCCACTGAAGAAATGAAGGATTATGAAATGATTTTTGTAATCATTGTGTGATAAATAAAGATCACAGAGTAAAAATGTCTTTTTGTACCTTATAGAGCCATTTTGAATGATTTTTACTGCTTTATTTCTCCAAATTTTTTCATTCAACTAAAAGGCATCAGAATGCACGTGTTTGAATTTGTATACAAGTATCAATGTTGGACTTGTATGCTAGAAGTCCCGAGTTCGATCCCCATCTGGGACAACCTGCGTTGTGTCCTTGGGCAAGGCAATATATACAGAAACATTTTGCAATATTTTGCAGTTCATTGTGGGGCTTAAGTGTTTCTACTCAACTGAAATTCCATGCCCTTCAGTCTTTCGATTTTGAAAATGGGAGGCACACTATATTGCTTGTTTCCCTTTGAAGTGAAGCAAGCTATTGTCAAGTCCCGGCATCGGAAAAAGTTCTTAAAAAAAAAAAAACCATCAATGAACATCTGTGCATCCTTTACTAGCGCGCAAAAAAGAGGGGAGGGGTGCCTTTAATATTTCCTGATTTTTCTTTTATTAATTTTTTAGCTCACCTGTCTGAAAGTCAGTGGAGCTCAAGTGATCACTTTTTTGTCTGTCATCCATCCGGTGTGACCTTTACATTATCAACTTCTCCTAAACCCCTGGGTCAAATTGAACCAAATTTGATATGCATTGTACTTATCATATGTCCAATCACGTTTCTTTAAATAAAGTCATGCTCCATAGGGAGGGGATGGGGGGAAAATGCTCCAAAATTGAAGAAAACTCTCTCACGAACAAGCGAGTACAATGTCTTGATATTAGGTATGGAGCTTCCTTTTGAGGTGTAGTATCAAGTTTGTTCAAACGAAGTTCGTGGAGCAATATTTGTCTTTATAAGGGGAGAGGCAAGATTTTCCACCCAAAATTTCTATTTTCTGAACCTATGGTCCGATTTGAACGAAATTCAGTATGTGGTATTATTGAGAGTCATAAGTACTTGATTCATGCTAAAAAAAAAATTTCCCATGGGAACCCTAGGAGCTGAAAATAGAAAATATTTTCAAACCACATGGAACAGAGCATCCTTAGGACCAGTAGAATCGATTGATAAAAAAAAATGTCATTGGTTGTTAGGGAGCTCTACAGGGCATCAAAAAAATGCTGAGCTGGGATATTTGCAAATAATCCAAAAAAAAATTCTTCTCCAGAACCACAGATCAGAATATTTGACATACAGCATCCATAGGGGGGTCAGATACAAATGTTCAATTTAAGCCCCTCGGTTCATATTTGGGCTCAATATAGGGGGGGGGGGGGACCCAAATCTTAGCAGGGCAATATGGGAAATAGCTTTAAAAACCACTGGTCAGAATGTTTTAATATTTGGTAAACATCATTGTTACGAGTGTCAGATTCAAGTTTGTTCAAATCAAATCTCAGTTAATATTTGGGCTCCCTATGGGGTCCAAATTTGAACTTTGTGCAATATGAGGAAATTTCTTTAAAAAATCTAATTCAGATCCACCAGTCAGAATCCTTTCATATTTGGTATACAGCATCTCTAGGCAGGTCAGATTCATGTTTGTTCAAATCAGGTCCCTGGATTTATAGTTGGGCTCCCTATGGGAGCCCATATTTGAACTTAGTGCAATATGAGGAAATTGCTTTAAAAATCTTCAGATCCATCATTCAGAATCCAAATTCTATGTAAGTTGTTCATTCATCACTTGGGTATTGGTGAATCTTGTAGAAGAACAGTGACTACAGACCTTATGATTAGTCATGTCAGGTCATCAACACCTCATTGTCACAGCTCTTACCAAGTTGCTACTAATGCCATCAAACTCGGAGGAGAATTGAAATAACTGTCCATCACCAACAGAGGTATTTCAAACCAGATTATGTCTTAGTTTTGGCATTGCTTGTATCAAATAAACAAACTTCACTGAATTCATTTAATATAGGTCAGTGAATAATACTATCAATGTTAAATCTCAAGTCTGTATTCCACATCTGGTCTCCATCAAGTGGCCAAGTGTCAGATGACTGGTTATTTCTTCCCATCATCAGAGAACCATGTGCAAGATTAGTTAATTATAGATAATTATCAAGTCCCATATATATGTCATGGATCCTTCTTGTTCAGATCCACCAGTCAGAATTCTTTCATATTTGTATATAACATCTCAAGGGGGATCAGATTCAAGTTTGTTCAAATGAGTCCCTTAATATTTGGGCTCTCTTTGGGGGGGGGGGGGGGGGGGGGGGCAGGCAGGTTAGGTTCAATCAAGTTTGTCAGATCCATTCCTTAGTGTGTTTTTTTTATCAAATTTGCCTTTCATCACTTCATTCCTTTGTACTGTGGATGAACCATGTCTAACTCAATGTGACCCCAAATACTTCTTTGAACCACTTTGTCAGGTGAGCGATTAAGGCCCCTTGAGGCCTCATGTTTACTGCAGTAATCAAATTTGATTAAGTTTTGTGTAATACATGTTAGTGATGACCTGATAATATAAATGACCCATCATCAAAATGTCGATGTTATGGATACAAAATCAGTCGATGTCAGATGGTCAGTGTTTTAGGGTTCAATTGATAGTAATCGCCAGCCAATGCACCGTGTAAACCCCCCCAATCCAGACAACAGTTTTAGTGGTGTTTATTATCAATGTTGAGGGCTCTAAATAATAATTTCATTATTGATGAGCATATATTTATTTTACTAAAGGACACTGCATCTTGCATACATAATATTTGATAATTGGAATCATTGCAGAATAAAACGAAACAAACATGAACCAAACAACAGTTTTATCCTTTACAGAAGCCCTCGCCGAATTGCATGAAAAGGAGGGCCATAATAAAAAAAAAAATCTGCGAGATCCCACACCACTGACTACCGATTGTCAACCGATGGCCTATTGTATAACAATCGCCTCATCGCTAATACATGTGCATGAAATTTTCTTTATTATACCCCCGCTTCGAAGAAGTGGGGGCTATATAGGAATCGCCCTGTACGTCCGTCCGTACGTCTTTCCGGACATGAAATTCTTGTGTGCGCAACTCCTCCTACATTTATCAATCAATTTGGACAAAACTTTTCAGACATCATCACTACTAAGTGAACATGCGCATATTCCAAGATTTTTGATCTGTGACAATTTTAACCAGGTTATCTCCCTTTGACTCAGATTTATTATGTCTTTCCGTTCGAACAAATTCTTGTGTGCGCAACTCCTCCTACATTAATGAACCGATTTTGATGAAACCTTTCAAACATCATCTCTACTAAGTGAACATGTGCATATTCCAAACTTTTTGATCTGCGACAATTTTAACCAGGTTATCTCTCTTGACCTTTGATTTAATATGGGTTTCGGCATGAAATTCTTGTGTGCGCAACTCCTCCAACATTTATCAATCAATTTGGACGAAAGTTTACAGACATCATCACTACTAAGTGAACATGCGCATATTCCAAAATTTTTGAGCTGTGGCAATTTTAACTAGGTTATCTCCCTTTAACTTAGATTTATTATGGGTTTCTACATGAAATTCTTGTGCGTGCAACTCCTCCTACATTTATCAATCAATTTGGACAAAACTTTTCAGACATCATCACTACTAAGTGAACATGCGCATATTCCAAGATTTTTGATCTGCGACAATTTTTACCAGGTTTTCTCCCTTTGACTTAGATTTATTGTGTCTTTCCATCCGAACAAATTCTTGTGTGCGCAACTCCTCCTACATTAATGAACCGATTTTGATGAAACCTTTCAAACATCATCTCTACTAAGTGAACATGTGCATATTCCAAACTTTTTAATCTGCGACAATTTTAACCAGGTTATCTCTCTTGAACTTTGATTTAATATGGGTTTCTACATGAAATTCTTGTGTGCTCAACTCCTCCTACATTTATCAATCAATTTGGACAAAACTTTTCACACATCATCACTACTAAGTGAACATGTGCATATTCCAAGATTTTTGATCTGCGACAATTTTAACCAGGTTATCTCCCTTTGACTTAGATTTATTATGTCTTTCTGTTCGAACAAATTCTTGTGTGCGCAACTCCTCCTACATTAATGAACCGATTTTGATGAAACCTTTCAAACATCATCTCTACTAAGTGAACATGTGCATATTCCAAACTTTTTGATCTGCGACAATTTTAACCAGGTTATCTCTCTTGAACTTTGATTTAATATGGGTTTCTGCATGAAATTCTTGTGTGCGCAACTCCTCCTACATTTATCAATCAATTTGGACGAAAGTTTACAGACATCATCACTACTAAGTGAACATGCGCATATTCCAAAATTTTTGAGCTGTGGCAATTTTAACTAGGTTATCTCCCTTTAACTTAGATTTATTATGGGTTTCTACATGAAATTCTTGTGCGTGCAACTCCTCCTACATTTATCAATCAATTTGGACAAAACTTTTTAGACATCATCACTATACTAAGTGAACATGCGCATATTCCAAGATTTTTGATCTGCGACAATTTTAACCAGGTTATCTCCCTTTAACTTGGATTTATTATGGGTTTTCAAATGGGATTCTTGTGTGTGCAACTCCTCCTACATTAATGAACCGATTTTGAATACATGTTGCACATTGTAAATGTGTTTTTCCAAATGTAAACCATACATGTGTGGGCTCTTTAAGTATTCAGTGCTGTTCTGTGGAAGGCCACATGCAAATACAAATTTCAACAACAAAAAATGATCTTTATGTATACATTTCCTTATGGCCTTCGCCTACATGATCAGAAGTGCATTCCTCTAAAAACCCAAAGCGGGGGTATTAATCACCTTCATTGATAGTTCTAGTTGGAGCAGTTGCAAGTCAGATGATTCTGCATGCAGTGCATGTTGCAATGCAACAGTGAGTAGCTTTGCTGGCCTTTGAAGTTTATCAAATTATGTTGTTGACAAACCAATTCTCGTAAAGTGAAGTTTGACGTCTTGGAATGCAACAGTTTATATTTCATGGTATATTGTTAATGTTTGCGAGCACATGTTCTTTTGACCAGTGTTGCATGAGCAGATCTTAACCCTTTACCCAATGCAGAGAATATCAAAATTTATTATTTTAATTACTATTTTTTAGAATTTAAAAAAATCAAGAAATCCATATCATGTGAACACCTCATTGGAACAAGCTCATTGAGCTCGTTCCAATGAGGGGGTCACATGATATGGTTTTGTTGAAATATTTTTAAAAACTTCTTTCTTTCAGCTGCCCAATTTGCAAATTACGAGGGTGGATGCAGGCAATTCGTTAGGTAAAGGGTTAACCCTTTACTCAAAGCAAAACCATATTGTTACCCCTTCATTGGAATGAGCTTGACAAGCTCGTTCCAATGAGGTGTCACATAAGATTTTGTTGGAATCCTTTTTTCTTCTACAGAATCTGTATATGGCATGGCAAATGCTTCTTATCAAAAGGTTAATTGCTTGCTAGGTGGAGCCAAGGCACACTGTTATCTTCTTGCAAAAAACAAAAATTAAGGTGTGATAGCGGGTAAAAAAAGAGACGGATGCCCTTGAAAGTCCTTGAAAAATAGATTCACTGGTTTGCTTGGCCAATGTAGCCCATCTGCACATGACTGTAAGTATGACATAATTTCCAGCAACAAAGTTTTTTCCATAATGCAACTGGGAATTTAACCAATTCAGACTTGTTTGACAGAGCTCTATGAGCTGTATTAAACAAGATTGAATTGGTGCAATGCCCTGTTGCTTTTATTATGACATTCCTAAACAATATTCTTGTGTGTGCAACTCCGAAATTTATGAACATTACGTCATTTTGATGCAACTTCTCAAAACACGAACAAGTGAACATGTACACATTCCCAAATTTTCAACCTGCATTTATTTCAACTAGGTTATCTCCCCTTGAACTCTTGATTTAAAACAGGTTTCTGTATGTTTTTGCATACAACTTGTCCAGCATAGAAGATTAAAATTTTAACTTTTGTATATGATATAACATGTAAATGGACATGTGCACACTTCAAAATTTTCATGTGACTATTTCAATCAACTTTTCTACCTTTGAACTGAGATTTACTTTCTGTTGCATTTGTAATTTTGGGGTGCACAACTCTTCCTACATTTCTGAACTGATTCTCAATCTCCACATTCAGAAGGGCATTCTGGAAGGCCCAGAGTGTGGGGGGGGGGGGGGGGAGGGGAGGATTAACCACCTTCTGTCATAGTTTTTAGCTCAGCTGAGCGAAGCTCAGCGGGAGCTTTACTGATCGTGATCCGTCCTTCCGGCGTTAACTTTACATTATCGACTTCTCCTCCTAAATCACTAGCCCAATTTTATTCAAATGTTGGCTAAATATTTATTACCTAATGCCAATTCAGATTTGTTCAAATGAAGTTGCCCCTCCTCCTGGGTGGGGCCACGCCCCCAAGGGGCACCAAAGTCTTTGAAAATCTTCTTCTCAAGAACCAGCAGTAGCAGACACTTGATATATGGTATGCATCTTCCTTTTGAGGTGTAGACTCTGATTTGTTCAAGAGAAGTTCGAGGGATAATATTTGGCGTTGTTATGGGAGGGGCGAAAATTTTGGCCCGCCCTAAATTTCTATTTTCTGAACCGAGAGGCCGATTTGAACCAAATTTAATGTGAGGACTTATTGGGTCATAAGTACTAGATTTATGCAAAATTTTCCCACAGCCCTGTGGGAACCTTAGGAGCTGAAAATAGAAAAAATTTAAAATGCCTATATCTGCAAAACTGCACGGCACTGAGAATTTTTTTTGGTGTGAAGCTTCCTTAGGGCCAACAGAAAGGATTGGTAAAAAAAAAATGCCATCGCTTTTATCATAGGTTACAGTTTCGGGACTTTGAAAAAGTGCTGAGTCAGCACTTTTTAACACTGTAGGCAATGGGAAAAACATTTAAGTATCTTCTTTTTTAGATTCACCAGTCAGAATCCTTTCATATTTGGTATACAACATCAATAGGGTGGTCAGATTTAAGTTTGTTCAAATCGAGCCCCTTGGTTAATATTTGGGCTCTCTATGGGAGCCCGAATTTCAACTTAGTGCAATATGAGGTCTATTATTTAAAAATCTTCTTCTTCAGATCCGCCAGGCAGAATTCTTCCATATTTGGTATACAACATCAATAGGGGGGTCAGATTCAAGTTTGTTCAAATCAAGGCCCTGGGTTCATATTTGGTCTCCCTGTGGGAGCCTGAATATTAACATAGTGCAATATGAGGATTATTCTTTAAAAATCTTCTTCAAATTCAACAGGCAGAATTCTTTCATATTTGGTATACAACATCTCTAAGGGGGTCAGATTCAAGTTTGTTCAAATTGAGTCCTTGGGTTCATATTTGGGCTCCCTATGGGAGCCCGAATTTTAACTTAGTGCAATATGAGGTCTATTATTTAAAAATCTTCTTCAGATCCACCAGGCAGAATTCTTCCATATTTGGTATGCAACATCAATAGGAAGGTCAGATTCAAGTTTGTTCCAATCGAGCCCCTGGGTTCATATTTGGGCTCCCTATGTGAGCCCGAATTTTAGCATAGTGCAATATGAGGATTATTCTTTAAAAATTTTCTTCTTCAGATCCACCAGGCAGAATTCTTTCATATTTGGTATACAACATCTCTAGGGAGGTCAGATTCAAGTTTGTTCAAATCGAGTCCCTAGTTTTGTTTTTTATGCGTTTCGGTCAATTTTAAGAGAAAAAAAAAAAAAATTTTATACTGAAACATTGGGGGCCGGGTGGGACGTAGAAAATTTTGGACCGAAATACGGAATTTTTTTTTAGTTTTTTATGCGTTTAGGTCAATTTTAAGACAAAAAATTTTTTTTTACACTGAAAAATTGGGGTCCGGGTGGGACTTAGAAAATTTTGGACGAAAATCGGAAAATTTTTTTTTTTTGTTTTTTATGCATTTCTGTCAATTTTAAGACCTAAAAAAAAAATTTTGGACCAAAAACCGGAAATTTTTAGCTCACCTGACTTTCAGTCAGAAGAGCTATAGTGATCACTCACCGTCCGTCGTCCGTGAACATGGCAGCCCTGGGAATTTACCGCAGCATTCGGCAGTGCCGTCGTAAATGCCGATGAAAATGCCAATGACGATGGCAATTTTTTTCTGTAGTATCAGTTTGATAAAAAAACACATCTGTCCACTTCGAAAGGTGCGAGATAATGGGTTACGTAGCACACGTCGGTGGCGTGTGGCAGCTGCCTTCACACGCAAGTGAATAAATGATCGCCCCGAATTGACTTCATTTGGAATCAATGAGTGGGTTTTGGGCCGAGTCATGGAGTGTGCATTAAGCCGTGAAAACTAGATACCAACAGCGAATACACATTTCGTTCCGGTTCGCCTGACCGTGTGCAGGCTATTTGTTGTTTCCGGTACAAAAGAGTTATTTTTTCAGACAAATTGCAAGCGTGACCGAGAATTATAAGTTGTGTGACGTGGGTTGTCGAAATTGAACTGATCAGACGTGTGCCATTTCGTCGTTTGAGAACCAGAACGTCCTTTGTCCCATTGGGGACATAGGATGACCCTCTGGATCTCACATGACGATTTGTTTGAACTTATTCATTGACAATTTGTCAGGATTCGAATTTCTTTCAATAACGATTGCGCAACGCAAACTTAAAAGCGAAACGCAAGTTGAATCAGAATGGCTCTGTTAATTAGCTCCCTTGATGTGCAACATTAAAACTGAATGATGATTGGTCATCAAGCATCGACGGTTCAGAGGACACTCTCAAACCACGATGCACCACATTGTCAAGTGAATTATAATATTGTTTGCTTCGTAGTTACGAATGGGCAGACTGGGCGGACGCCCAGGGCCCCCATATTTGACAGGGAATTGTGTCATGTTAACACTAGAAGTGAGGTTAGTAGCTCCATTTTTTTAATTTCTCAAATTTTACCAACAAAAATACTGATTTCTCTGTTGAAATGTTCCACAATTTTGGAGCTCGGTGTGCCGTCAGAGACCACCTGAGAGCCTCCAGAAATAAAAAAATTTTCCAGACCCCCACCAACGAGGGGGGGGACACCCCCTCTCGAGTCGTGCTCTCCCCCCTCGCCGCTTCGCGGCTCGGCAGATGCTTCGCATCGTATTTGGACTCCCCCCTACCCCCACGATCGACCTGCCGGATTCTCACCGGTGTCCCCAAATTATTCCTGGATATGGCCCTGCTATTACTAACAGTAACTGGCTTCGTTATTTTCAATGAGAAAAAAACCTTCACTTCCTTATTTTACGTTTCCAACCACCTGTGGAAAAAATTGCCATAGACAATCTTAAAAATGTTAAAATTGCTGTTGAGTTTGATTTGACGACGGCATTTATCTGCCGTAGACAATTTTCCTAATTCCCAGGGCTGACGTGGTGTTTGCGTCTTCTCCTCCCAAACCGCTGAACCAATTTAATTGATATTTGAGATAATAGTTTGTTATGACATCGCAATTTGATTTTGTTCAAATCAAGTTGCCTCGCCCGTGGGTAGGGCCACACCCAAAAAGTGTGCTGAAATCTTAAAAAATCTTCTGAACCAGCAGTAGCAGAGACTTGATATTTGGTGTGCAGCTTCCTTTTGAGGTGTAGACTCAGATTTGTTCAAGAGAAGTTGGTGGGGCTATACTTGGCGTTGTTATGGGGGGGGGGGGGGGCAAAATTTTTGGCCCCGCCCAAAATTTCTATTTTCCGAACCGAGAGGCTGATTTGAACCAAATTTTATGTGAGGGCTTATTGGGTCATAAGTACCTAATTTATGCTGATTTTTTTTTTCCTGTAGCCCCATGGGAACCGCAGGAGCTAAAAATAGAAAAAAATTAAAACTCCCATATCTCCAAAACAGCACGGCACCGAGAATTTTTATTTGGTGTGAAGCTTCCTTAGGACCAACAGAAAGAATTGGTAAAAAAAAATTGCCATCGGTTTTATCATAGGTACGGTTTCGGGACTTTGAAAAAGTGCTGAGTCAGCACTTTTTAACAGTAGGCAATGGGAAAAACACTAAAAAATCTTCTTCTCCAGATCCAGCATGATATTTGGTATGCAACATTGTAGGGTGGATCTGATTCAAGTTTGTTCAAATCGGCCCCCTGCGTTCATATTTGGGCTCAGTATAGGAGCCCGATTTCGAACTTAGTGCATTTCAGGCAAATTTCTTAAAAAATCTTCTTCTCTAGATCCAGCAGGCAGAATCTTTTGATATTTGGTATGCAACATTGTGGGGTGGATCTGATTCAAGTTTGTTCAAATTGGCCCCCTGGGTTTATATTTGGGCTCAGTATAGGAGCCCAAATTTGAACTTACTGCATTTCAGGCAAATTTCTTTGAAAATCTTCTTCTCCAGATCCAGCAGGCAGAATCTTTTGATATTTGGTATGCAACATTGTGGGGTGGATCTGATTCAAGTTTGTTCAAATCGGCCCCTTGGGTTTATATTTGGGCTCAGTATAGGAGCCCAAATTTGAACTTAGTGCATTTCAGGCAAATTTCTTTGAAAATCTTCTTCTCAAGATCCAGCAGGCAGAATCTTTTTGATATTGGGTATGCAACATTGTGGGGTGGATCTGATTCAAGTTTGTTCAAATCGGCTCCCTTGGTTTATATTTGGGCTCAGTATAGGAGCCCAAATTTGAACTTAGTGCTTTTCAGGCAAATTTCTTTAAAAATCTTCTTCTCCAGATCCAGCAGGCAGAATCTTTTGATATTTGGTATGCAACATTGTGGGGTGGATTTGATTCTATTTTGTTCAAATCGGCTCCCTAGATTGATATTTGGGCTCATTATAGAAGCTCGAATTCGAACTTAGTGCATTTCAGGCAAATTTCTTCAAAAATTTTCTTCTCCAGATCCTGCAGGCAGAATCTTTTGATATTTGGTATGCAACATTGTGGGATTCAAGTGTGTTAAAGCCAAGTCCATGGGTCCATATTTGGGCTCCCTGTGGGAGCCCAAATTATAACTTAGTCAATATGAGGAATTTTTCTTTAAAAATCTTCTTCAGATTCAGCAGTTGGAATGTTTTGATATTTGGCATGGAGCAATCTTAGGGGGCTGAGATTGAAGTTTGTTCAAGCCAAGTCCCTTGGTTCATATTTGGGCTCACTATGGGAGCCTGAATGACAACTTAGTTCAGAATGAGGAATTTTCTTTAAAAATCTCCAGATCCAGTAGATGAATGCTTTTGATATTTTTTATACAGCATCCTTGGGGGGTAAGATTCAAGTTTGTTCAAGCCATGTCCCTAGGTCCATATTTGGGCTGATTGTGGGAGCTTGAATTGTAACTTGGTTCAAAATGAGGAATTTTCTTTAAAAATCTTCTTCAGATCCAGCAGTCGGAATGTTTTGATATTTGGTGTGCAGAATCCTTAGGGGTGTGAGATTCAGGTTTGTTAAAGCCAAGTCCCTGGGTTCATATATGGGCTCCTTTTAGATCCACTGGTCAGAATATTTGGATATTTGGTTTCAGCTTTTCTTAGGAGGAGCAGATGCAACTTGTGGAAATCAATTCTCTGGGTTGATATTTAGGCTACCATGTCAGGTGAGTGCCCTCAGGCCCCCTGGGGCCTCTTGTTTCTTTTGTTTTTTAGCTCACTGAAGGGAGCTAAACTTATCACTTGCCGTCCGTCGTCGTCATCTGGTGTCCCGCGGCGTGAACATTTTTCAAACGACTTCTCCTCTGAAACCACTGGTCCGATTTTCACGAAACTCTATGTGGATGTTCATTACTATATGGCAATTCATGTTTGTTCAAATGAAATGGCCGCGTCCCTTGGGGGCTCTGTATGGGGCATAACTCTGGTAGCACCGTATGAATTATAGAAAAATTGTTAAAAAATCTTCTCCAGAACCAGTGGGCAGAACCTTTTGATACTTGGTGTGCAGCATCTTGGTATGGGTCTGATTCAGGTTTGTTCAAATCGGCCCCCTGGATTCTTATTTGGGCTCAGTTTAGAAGCCCAAATTCGAACTTAGTGCATTTCAGGCAAATTTCTTAAAAAATCTTCTCCAGATCCAGCAAGCAGAATCTTTTGATATTTGGTATGCAACATTGTGGGGTGGATCTGATTCAAGTTTGTTCAAATCGGCCCCCTGGGTTTATATTTGGGCTCAGTATAGAAGCTCGAATTCGAACTTAATGCATTTCAGGCAAATTTCTTAAAAAATCTTCTTCACCAGATCCAGAATCTTCTGATATTTGGTATGCAACATTGTGGGGTGGATCTGATTCAAGTTTGTTCAAATCGGTCCCCCTGGATTCATATTTGGGCTCACTATAAAAGCTTGAATTTGAACTTAGTGCATTTCAGGCAATTTTCTTGAAAAATCTTCTCCAGATCCAGCAGGCAGAATCTTTTGATATTGGGTATGCAGCATGCTTAGGGGGTGAGATTCAAGTTTGTTCAAGCCAAGTCCCAGGGTTCATATTTGGGCTCACTGTGGTAGCTCGAATTATAACTTAGTTCAAAATGAGGAATTTTCTTTAAAAATCTTCTTCAGATCCAGCAGTCGGAATGTTTTGATATTTGGTATGCATCATCCTTAGGGGGGTGAGATTCAAGTTTGTTCAAGCCATGTCCCTAGGTCCATATTTGGGCTCACTGTGGGAGCTTGAATTGTAACTCAGTTCGAAATGAGGAAGTTTCTTAAAAAATCATCTTCTTCAGATCCAGCAGTCGGAATGTTTTGATATGTGGTGTGTAGCATCCTTAGGGGGTGAGATTCAAGTTTGTTAAAGCCAAGTCCCTGTGTCCATATTTGTGCTCCCTGTGGGAGCCCGAATGATAACTTAGTTCAATATGAGGAATTTTTCTTTAAAAATCTTCAGATTCAGCAGTCCGAATGTTTTGATATTTGGTATGCAGCATCCTTAGGGGTTGAGATTCAAGTTTGTTCAAGCCAAGTCCCTGGGTTGATATTTGGGCTCACTGTGGGAGCCCAAATGATAACTTAGTTCAAAATGAGGAACCTCTTTAAAAATCTTCAGATCCAGCAGATGAACTCTTTTGATATCTGGTATGCAGCATCCTTAGGGGGATAAGATTCAAGTTTGTTCAAGCCATGGCCCTAGTTCCATAAAATTTGTCTCTCATGACTTCATTCCTTTGTAGTGTTGATGAACCATGTCTAACTGAATGTGACCCCCGAATACTTCTTTGTACCACTTTGGCTGGTGAGCGATTAAGGCTCCTTGGGACCTCTTGTTTTAAATACTCACCTGAGGACATTAGTTGTGTTGCTGGTGATGACTCAAGTTTGGCTGAATTTAACTAAATGTTGATCCCCGCATGGGCGACCGTCTGAGCGATCGATTTGTACTTCCGCATTGTGTCCTTGGGCAAGGCACTTAACCCCGATTGTCCACATGAGGGCATGATGACACCGTGTACTAAGGCGTACTGCACGTCAATGGTGCGCATGTCTTCAACCAATCTAACCCTGCCTGTGCTGCTACGCGGAGTTACGATGTTGGGGAGCTGGCAGATGCTTGTCATTGCTCGGTGGTTCTCTCTGTGTACTCCAGCTTCCTCCACCTGTAAAACTGTCATGGTCATGATTAGCCATTGTGCATAAGTATGTGACCTTAAACACCAATAAATAAATATTTAACTGAATACTTATTGATAGGAATATCTGTAACTAGCGTGAAAGAATATATTATGTGATTAGACAGACATCACACATGTCTGTGGTAGCTGGTGTAGAAACTTCACAAGGTTTGAGTGAACAAATATACCACAACAGTGGTAGATTCCTTAATAGAATTTGAATGGTGGCCTGAGAGCTTTGGTTCAGGCATCGGTAACAAAGGTATTGTAAAACTACCCTTTTTGCTTCTGCTTTTTAGCTCACCTGGCCCAAAGAGCCATGTGAGCTATTATTACCATCGCTTGGCATCCATTGTCTGGCATCTGAAAACTTTTCATCTCTGGAACCGCTAAGCCAGGGTGAACCAAACCTGGCAGGAAAGGTCTGTGGGAGGTCTTCTACAAATGATCATTTTGTTCCTGATGGTAGAAAAACATGGCCGCCAGAGGCATTCTTTGATTTTGATTGGTGTATTTTCAAAAGTCTTCTTTGAAACTTCTAGGCCAAATGTTTTGAAACCTCACATGATTGATGACTGGGACACCCTCTACCAACGATCCTCATTTGATGTTGATCGGGTTCCCCTGTGGGAACCCCGGGAAGTGAAGCAGTGCTTGTTTACTGTGGTAAACAAGCTCTGTTTCACTGGTAAAATAGGACCCAGTCACTAATGCTTGGGGTGCAAGTCCTCTAAAATAGGCAACAGGGGGTATAAACAATTGACTGACCTTGACTTTATCTCCCTGTTGTGGTCATGATTAGCCATTGTGCAGAAGTATGTGACCTTAAACAACAATAAATAAATAAATAAATGTTGATTGGGTTGCAAATATGGCCACAATTGTGGCTTATTGTTCGTATAGAAACACTATGGGAAATCACTTTCATCTCGGAACGACTGAGCCGAAGTGCACCAAAACTTGCAGGAATGGTCTATGGGAGGTCTTCCACAAACGATACTCATTTTACTCCCATCGGATGGCAAACCTGGCCGCCAGAGGCATTCTTTTGATTCTGATTGGTGGATTTTGAAAAATCTCTCAAACTACAAGGCAAAATGTTTTGAAACTTCACATGCTTGATGACTGGGACACCCTCTACCAGTGATCCTCATTTAATGTTGATTGGGTTGCAAACATGGCTGCAATTGCGGCTTACAATTACTATACCCTATGGGAGATCACATTTTCATCTTCTCTGGAACTACTTGGCCAATGTGAACCAAACTTGGCAGGAATAGTCTATGGGAAGTCTAATACAAATGATCCTCATTTTGTTCCCGTCAGATGAAAAGCATGGCTGCCAGTGGCATTCTTTGATTCTGATTGGTGGGTTTTAAAATATCTTCTCTGAAACCACAATGCCAAATGTTTTGAAACCTCACATGATTGATGACTGGGACATCCTCTACCAACAATCCTCATTTAATGTTTATCGGGTTGCAAACATCACTGAAATTGCGGCTCATAGTTATGGAAACCCTGTGGAACATCACTTTTTATGTGTACCCATACTAGGTATGGTACACATAATGCCGGTATCCGGGGTGACCATCCGTCGTTTGTCCATCCTTTGTCTGTCCATCTGTCCGTCCGTCCGGCATCTGTATCCATTTTCTTTGGCATTCGATAACTTGAAAAATATTGCTTGGATTGTCAAGTTACTTTATATTTGCGTTCAGGTTACTGATGTGCCGAGCTGTATAGTTTTTGGTGTAAATCTGATAATTTAATCCTGAAATATTAACCCTTTATCCTTCAAATTGAAAGTTCCTCCAATCCCTTTGGCATTTGATAACTTGAAAAATATTGCTTGGATTGTCAAGTTACTTTATATTTGTATTCAGGTTACTGATGTGCCGAGCTGAATTCTTTTTGGTGTAAATCTGTTATTTTGATCCGAGATATTAACCCTTTATCCTTCAAATTGAAAATTCCTCCAATCCTTTTGGCATGAGATAACTTGAAAAATATTGCTTGGATTGTCAAGTTACTTTACATTTGTGTTCAGGTTACTGATGTGCCGAGCTGTATAGTTTTTGGTGTAAATCGGATAATTTGATCCTGAGATATTAACCCTTTATCCTTCAAATTGAAAATTCCTCCAATCCCTTTGGCATTTGATAACTTGAAAAATATTGCTTGGATTGTCTAGTTACTTTATATTTGTGTTCAGGTTACTGATGTGCCGAGCTGTATAGTTTTTTGTGTAAATCTGATGATTTGATCCCGAGATATTAACCCTTTATCCTTCAAATTGAAAATTCCTCCAATCCCTTTGGCATTCGATAACTTGAAAAATATTACTTGGATTGTCAAGTTACTTTATATTTGTGTTTAGATTACTGATGTGCCGAGCTGTATAGTTTTTGGTGTAAATCTGTTATTTTGATCCTGAGATATTAACCCTTTATCCTTCAAATTGAAAATTCCTCCAATCCCTTTGGCATTCGATAACTTGAAAAATATTGCTTGTATTGTCAAGTTACTTTATATTTGTGTTCAGGTTACTGATGTGCCGAGCTGTACAGTTTTTGGTGTAAATCTGATAATTTAATCTTGAGATAATTAACCCTTTATCCTTCAAATTGAAAATTTCTCCAATCCCTTTGGCATTCGATAACTTGAAAAAATATTGCTTAGATTGTGAAGTTACTTTATATTTGTGTTCAGGTTACTGATGTACCGAGTTGTATAGTTTTTTTTGTTTGTCCGTCTGTCTGTCCGTCGGTCTGTCCATCCAGCATCCGTATCCATTTCTTTGTCATTCGATAACTTGAAAAATATTGCTTGGTTTGTCAAGTTACTTTATATTTGTGTTCAGGTTACTGATGTGCCGAGCTGTATAGTTTTTGGTGTAAATCTGATAATTTGATCCTGAGATATTAACCCTTTGCCTTCAAATTGAAAATTCCTCCAATCCCTTTGGCATTCGATAACATGAAAAATATTGCTTGGGTTGTCAAGTTACTTTATATTTGTGTTCAGGTTACTGATGTACCGAGCTGTATAGTTTTTTTTGCCCGTCCATCCATCGGTCTGTCCGTCCGGCGTCCGTATCCATTTCTTTGTCATTCGATAACTTGAAAAATATTCCTTGGATTGTCAAGTTACTTTATATTTGTGTTCAGGTTACTGATGTGCCAAGCTGTATAGTTTTTTTTGTTTGTCTGTCCGTCCGTCGGTCTGTCCATCCGGCGTCTGTATCCATTTCTTTGTCATTCGATAACTTGAAAAATATTGCTTGGATTGTCAAGTTACTTTATATTTGTGTTCAGGTTACTGATGTGCCGAGCTGTATAGTTTTTGGTGTAAATCTGTAATTTTGATCCGAAGATATTAACCCTTTATCCATCAAATTGGAAATTCCTCCAATCCCTTTGGCATTCGATAACTTGAAAAATATTGCTTGAATTGTCAAGTTACTTTATATTTGTGTTCAGGTTACTGATGAGCCGAGCTGTATAGTTTTTGGTGTAAATCTGATAGTTTGATCCTGAGATATTAACCCTTTAACCTTCAAATTGAAAATTCCTCCAATCCCTTTGGCGTTCGATAACTTGAAAAATATTGCTTGGATTGTCAGGTTACTTTATATTTGTGTTCAGGTTACTGATGTGCCAAGCTATATAGTTTTTGGTGTAAATCTGATAATTTGATCCTGAGATATTAACCCTTTATCCTTCAAATTGAAAATTCCTCCAATCCCTTTGGCATTTGATAACTTGAAAAATATTGCTTGGATTGTCAAGTTACTTTATATTTGTATTCAGGTTACTGATGTGCCGAGCTGAATTCTTTTTGGTGTAAATCTGTTATTTTGATCCGAGATATTAACCCTTTATCCTTCAAATTGAAAATTCCTCCAATCCTTTTGGCATGAGATAACTTGAAAAATATTGCTTGGATTGTCAAGTTACTTTATATTTGTGTTCAGGTTACTGATGTGCCAAGCTGTATAGTTTTTGGTGTAAATCTGATAATTTGATCCTGAGATATTAACCCTTTATCCTTCAAATTGAAAATTCCTCCAATCCCTTTGGCATGAGATAACTTAAAAAATATCAATCCGATTGTCATGTTACTTCATATATATGTTCAGGTTACTGATGTGCTGTGCTCTATAGTTATACCCCCGCTTCGAAGAAGTGGGGGCTATATAGGAATCGCCCTGTACGTCCGTCCGTCCGTCTGTCCGTCCGTCCGTCCGTCCGTCCGTCCGTACGTCTGTCCGTACGTCTTTCCGGACATGAAATTCTTGTGTGCGCAACTCCTCCTACATTTATCAATCAATTTGGACAAAACTTTTCAGACATCATCACTATTAAGTGAACATGCGCATATTCCAAGATATTTGATCTACGACAATTTTAACCAGGTTTTCTCCCTTTGACTTAGATTTATTGTGTCTTTCCATCCGAACAAATTCTTGTGTGCGCAACTCCTCCTACATTAATGAACCGATTTTGATGAAACCTTTCAAACATCATCTCTACTAAGTGAACATGTGCATATTCCAAACTTTTTAATCTGTGACAATTTTAACCTGGTTATCTCTCTTGAACTTTGATTTAATATGGGTTTCTACATGAAATTCTTGTGTGCGCAACTCCTCCTACATTTATCAATCAATTTGGACAAAACTTTTCAGACATCATCACTACTAAGTGAACATGCGCATATTCCAAGATTTTTGATCTGCGACAATTTTAACCAGGTTATCTCCCTTTGACTTAGATTTATTATGTCTTTCCGTTCGAACAAATTCTTGTGTGCGCAACTCCTCCTACATTAATGAACCGATTTTGATGAAACCTTTCAAACATCATCTCTACTAAGTGAACATGTGCATATTCCAAACTTTTTGATCTGCGACAATTTTAACCAGGTTATCTCTCTTGAACTTTGATTTAATATGGGTTTCTGCATGAAATTCTTGTGTGCGCAACTCCTCCTACATTTATCAATCAATTTGGACGAAAGTTTACAGACATCATCACTACTAAGTGAACATGCGCATATTCCAAAATTTTTGAGCTGTGGCAATTTTAACTAGGTTATCTCCCTTTAACTTAGATTTATTATGGGTTTCTACATGAAATTCTTGTGCGTGCAACTCCTCCTACATTTATCAATCAATTTGGACAAAACTTTTCAGACATCATCACTACTAAAAGTGAACATGCGCATATTCCAAGATTTTTGATCTGCGACAATTTTAACCAGGTTATCTCCCTTTGACTTAGATTTATTATGTCTTTCCGTTCGAACAAATTCTTGTGTGCGCAACTCCTCCTACATTAATGAACCGATTTTGATGAAACCTTTCAAACATCATCTCTACTAAGTGAACATGTGCATATTCCAAACTTTTTGATCTGCGACAATTTTAACCAGGTTATCTCTCTTGAACTTTGATTTAATATGGGTTTCTGCATGAAATTCTTGTGTGCGCAACTCCTACATTTATCAATCAATTTGGACAAAAGTTTACAGACATCATCACTACTAAGTAAACATGCGCATATTCCAAAATTTTTGAGCTGTGGCAATTTTAACTAGGTTATCTCCCTTTAACTTAGATTTATTATGGGTTTCTACATGAAATTCTTGTGCGTGCAACTCCTCCTACATTTATCAATCAATTTTAACGAAACCTTTCAAACATTATCACAACTAAGTGAACATACGCATATTCCCAAATTTTTGATCTGCGACAATTTTAACCAGGTTATCTCCCTTTAACTTGGATTTATTATGGGTTTTCAAATGGGATTCTTGTGTGTGCAACTCCTCCTACATTAATGAACCGATTTTGAATACATGTTGCACATTGTAAATGTGTTTTTCCAAATGTAAACCATATATGTGTGGGCTCTTTAAGTATTCAGTGCTGTTCTGTGGAAGGCCACATGCAAATACAAATTTCAACAACAAAAAATGATCTTTATGTATACATTTCCTTATGGCCTTCGCCTACATGATCAGAAGTGCATTCCTCTGAAAACCCAAAGCGGGGGTATTAATCACCTTCAGTGATAGTTCTAGTTTTTTATGTAAATCTGATAATTTGATCCGGAGATATTAACCCTTTATCCATCAAATTAGACACTCCTCCAATCCATTTCTATATGTACCCATACCATGTATGGTGTACATAATGTTGGCATCCATGGTGGCCCTCCATCATGCAGCTTTCTACTAGTTGCGCATATGGGTACACATCTGACGATTTCATCGGCCTATTTTTTATCTTATTTGAAACTACTTGGCATGTGTGAAACAATCTTGATACAAATCATGTATGGAAAGTCCTCTCAAAACAATCATTCTGTTCTGCACAGATGAAGGAGCATGTCAGCCAGCTGCATTTTTAGCTCAACATTGAAGTAGTCAAATTTGAGGTTATGTCATAGTCTGTCCGTCCATCTGTCCGTCCATCCATCCACATTTCAATACGGCTCGTCCTAGAGGCCATATTTATGAACTGATCTTTACGAAACTTCTTGGGTACCTTTGTTATCACATTAGGACGAGAACGAATGTTTTTGGGTGTGGTCCAAAATTCAAGATGTCTGCCAGCAGCCATTTTGTACCGAAAATTGGTACAATCAGTTTTTCGAACAGAACTTTTATATGAAGGTTCTGATTTGAATAAATTTTTGTATGAATGTTTAGTAACATGGAATACATAACATATAATACAGGTTTTTTTCCTCGTGCATAAATTATTCAAATTAGATGAACTTCGATTTATTCAGTGCTACTTATACACAGTAAGTATACATGTCAATATGACTCTGGCTAGAGGCTGTATTTATGAACCGATCTTCACGAAACTTCTTGGGTATCTTTGTTATCGCCTTGGGATGAGAACGAGTGTTTTTGGGTGTGGTCCGAAATTTCAAGGTGTTCGCCGGCGGCCAATTAGACAAACTTTGATTTATTCAGTGCTTTTTATACACAGTAAGTGCACATTTCAATACGGCTCTAGCTAGAGGCATCTGTCATTCACCTTTACAATACTTTACCTGTACATTTGTTACAAGCTACAGTCAGTATTTATGAACAGACCTTTACAATACTTTACATATACCTTTGTTATCAGGTCATTACCTAGACATGTGTCATTTGCTGTGTCACATACTATACATGTCCATGTCTTCCACAAGTTGAGCTACAGTGTCATTGACACTTTTGATTTTGATTAGAATAACAGGGATATGTAGTTCTGCCAGGTGAGCGATTACAGGCTCTTGAGAGCCTCTAGTTTAGCTCACCCAAGGGAAGTTAATCACATTTTGCTCGGTGTTAACTTTATAATGGAGACTTCTCAAAAACTACTGGACCAAATAAAACATATGCCAATTCAAGCTTGTTCAAATAAAGATGCTTCACCCACAGATTGGCATAACTCTGTTAGCATAAAAAAAATCATCTCCAGAACCACCAATAAGACTAGTGATATTTGGTATAGAACATCTGTAGTGTGGTCTGATTCTGATTTGTTCAAATCAATCCCTTCTGCTTATATTTGCATTTTTGACTTGGTGCGATCTGAAAAAAACTCTTCGAAAATCTCCTTTAGATCCACCAGTCAAAATCTGGAGATATTTCGTATACATCACTCATTGGAGTATCAAATATAATTGTAACATCATCGGACAAGCACATCAGAGTTATAAAGAATGAAATGTCTTCCTCTGTTGTGTGGACTTATTGTAGATGCTGAATGTTAACTAACATCCTTCTTAAACATTCTTGGGTGGGTTCCCCTGGCCACATGTTGGCTCACCTGACTGAAGATTGGGATGAGCTATAGTGATTACTCTGTCCGTTTTGTATGAACATGGTGTTCACGACTTCTCCAAAACTACTGAACTGATTTCAGTGAAATTTGAGGCGTTTATTTGTTTGGACATTGCATTTTGATCTTTTTCAAATCAACTTTCCACGCCCCATAGGGAAGTTGGCAGGGATAAATTCTCCCAATGTTGTAAAAAATATTCTCATGAACTGTTTGGTACAGTGACTTGATATTTGGTACAGAGCTTTCCTTTGGGGTGTTCATTTCAAATAAAGTTTGCAGAACAATATTTGCTGTTATACTGGGAGGGGCAAGATTTTTTACCCAGCCCTAAATTTCTGTTTTCTGGACATATGCGCTAATATGAACCAAATTTGGTATGATGTAGTCATAAGGACTTGGTTCATATAAAAAACAATTTTTCCTGCAAGCCTGCGTGGTAACCCCAGCTGAAAATATATTTTCAAATGCCCAGATTTCCCAAACCACACTGAAGTGAAAACTATTGGAAGCACTAGAAAAAGACTTGTGAATGTGTGGGAATAAGAGGAAACATTAGTGGAGAAATGAAGTAATTGATATTCCAATATTTTTATTGAAAGTAAAAACCTAGAAAAAAAACCTCCATTGTCAAAACACACATGTGATGCACAATGTATTAATTCAGTGGAGTTTATACAAAAGGAGGAATCCATTCTCTGCCTAAAGTTTTAACAGATTTTGAGAATGCATAATTTATTTATCCAGCCACAAAGCTGCAGAAGTGGGGTGGGGAGGAGGGGCATCCTTTCCAGCAGTTTTCTCAGAAATTAGGCAGTAGTAAAAAATCGACTAAGATTCTTTTATATGTATTCAAGGAGAGGTGACCGGGCACTTTACAGAAAGTTCATTGAAGTTTGTTTTTAGCTTAACTTGACAAAGTCAAGATAAGCTATTGCCATCACGCTTGCGGAAGTCTGTGAGTCTGTTCACATTTTCCTTTAGCACAGGCTACCTCCCGTAGTTCTTGTCTGATCGTCACGAAATTTCATTTGCAGATTTGGGGTCATGTCAAGTTGAGAACGTCCCCTTTTGGCCGTGATATGGCTGCCCGAGCCCAATACCCGAAAAACATTAGCACAGTCTACAGGTCGTATTTATGAAGGGATTTCATTATAATTTGGTAGGATGCCTCTATATAATGTCTAGATGAGAACGTCCCCTTTTGGTCATGATCTGTCAACCGTGATGGCTGCCCATGCCCGAAACCCAAAAACTTATAGCACAGTCTGCAGGTCATATTTAATACGGAGGGATTTCATTGTAACTTGGTGGGATGACTAGATGAGAACTTCCCCATTTGGTCGCGATATGTCAACCGTGACGACTGCTCGAGCCCAAAACCCGAAAACCTTTAGCACAGTCTACAGGTCATATTCATGAAGGGATTTCATTGTAACTTGGAAGGTTGACTTCATATAATTTCTAGATGAGAACGTCCCCGTTTGGACGTGATTGGGCAACTGCGACAGCTACAGGGGCCCGAAGCCCCAAAACCTTTAGCACAGTCTGCAGGTCATATTTATGAAGGGATTTCATTGTAACTTGGTAGGATGGCTCCAAATAAAGTCTAAAAGAGAACTCCCCTTTTGGTCACGATCATTCAGCCTTGATGGCTGCCCGAGCCCAAAACCCAAAAACCTTTAGCATAGTCTATAGGTTGTATTTATGAAAGGATTTCATTGTAATTTGTTAGGTTGACTCCATATAATGCCTAGATGATGACGTCCCCTTTTGGTCGTGATTGGTCGACTGACGGGTACAGGGGCCCGAAAACAGTAAGCACAGTCTGCAGGTCATATTTATGAAGGGATTTCATTGTAACTTGGTAGGATCACTCCAGATAATGCCCAGATGAGAACGTCCCCTTTTGGTCGCGATCATTCAACAGGGTTCCCGCGGGCCCTGAAAAGCCTGGAATTTCAAAAATGAAATTCAAGACCTTGATTTGGCTCCCTGGGCCTGGAAAAGCCTTCAAAAATGGAGCATTGTACGCCGAGTTGAGATGAATGAAATATGTCCGAGACGGTTCGAGTGGTTCATCTACGATAAGCCTGGAAAAACCTTGAATTTAACTTTCTATTAGCCTTGAAACTCGTTGAATTCGGGGTGTATATGGCCTGGAAAAGCCTGGAATTTCAAGTCAGGTCAGGTGCAGGAACCCTGTTCAACCATGATGGCTGCCCAAGCCCAAAACCCGAAAAACTTTAGTACAGACTACAGGTCATATTTGTGAAGGGATTTCATTGTAACTTGGTGAGATGAGGATGTCCCCTTTTAGTTGCAATCGGTCAACCGTGATGGCTACACAGGCCTGAACCCGAAAACTTTCAGCACAGTCTACAGGCCATATTTATGAAGGAATAGGATAGGATGACTCGTTTTGGAATAATTTCACTGTAATTTGGTAACTTTCGTTGACATACCTTAACTGTGAGGGCCATATTAACCCACACCTACACCTCATATTTATTTTTATTAAAAACATAGCATGCAGGGAACAGAAATTAGCATATTCCCAATTATCACAATTCTTGTCTTATTTCATATTCCTTTCATAAACATTGAACATTATCCTTTTCATCAAACACAACACACAGACAAGTTAAGCTAGTGTCATTGACACTTTCATTTTGTGCACCTTGACAAAGTCAAACTCAGGCTGAGCTAATCTCATTGTTCTCTCTCCGTTTATCCGTCCATCCGTCCGTCCGTCCGTCAACACCATGTTTTGGTCTTCTCCCCCCAAACCACTGAGCCAATTCAAGTGAAACTGTGCGAGTGATAGTCCTGAAGGGGCATTGCATTTTTGTTGAACTCAACATGCCCAGCCCCATAGGGTGGGAGAAAATGCTCCAAAATATTTTTAAAATCTCATGAACCAGTGGGTACAATGACTTTATATTTGTTGTGGAGCTTCCTTTTAAAATGTACAATCAAATTTGTTCAAACGAAATTCGTGAAGCAATGTTTGGCTTTGTAATGGGAGGGGTTAGAATTTTGGCTCGTCCCAAAATTTCTGTTTTCTGAACCAACGATCAATTTTGAACCAAATTTGGTATGTGGTATTATTGGGTCATAAGTACTTGAGTCGTGCCAAAAAAAAAAAAAAAATCTGCATCCCCATGGGAACCCCAGGAGCTAAAAATAGAAATATTTTCAAATGCCCATGTTTCCCAAAGCACACGGAACAGAGAGCTGTTATTTGGTATGAAGCATCCTAAGGGCTTGTAGAATTGAATGGTAAAAAAAATTGGCATTGGTTATGTTAGGGTGTTCTGTAGAGGGCATCTTTTGCTATTTGGTGTACAGCATTCATAGGGGGGTCAGATACAAGTTTGTTAAAATAAGGCCCATTGGTTCATATTTGGTCTCAATACAGGAGCCCAAATTTTTAACTTTGGGCAATATTGGCAATATTCTTTAAAAATCTTCTTCAGAAGCACCAGTCCGAATCTTTTAATGTTTGGTATACATCATTGTTATGAGGGTTAGATTCAAGATTGTTCAAACCAAGTCTCTAGGTTAATATTTGGGCTTCCTATGGAAGCCTAAATTGTAACTTCGTTCAATTTGGGGGATAATTTTTAAAAATTTACTTCAGATCCATCCACCAGTCGGAATGCCTTCCTATTTGGTACACAGCATCTCTAGGGGGTTCAGATTCAAGTTTGTTCAATTCGAGTGCCTGGGTTATTATTTGGGCTCCATATGGGAACCTGAAATTTAACTTAAATTTCTTCAGAAATCTTTTTCAGATTCATCTGCCAGAATCCTTTCATATTTGGTTTACAACATCTCTAGGGGAGTCAGATTCAAGTTTGTTCAAATTGGTTCCCTGGATTAATATTTTAGCTCCCTCTGGGAGCTCGGAAGTTTAACTTCGTGCAATATGAGGAAATTTCTTTAAAAATCTTCTTCAGATCCACTAGTCGGAATGCTTTCATATTTGGTATACATCTCTGGGGATGGGGGGGGGGGGGGGGGGGGAGGGGGGGGGGTCATATTCAAGTTTGTTCAAATCGAGAGCATGGGTTAATATTTGGGCTCCCTATGGGGGCCGGAATTGGCCATGTGGTTGAAGAATTAGAAATTTTGTATTCAGTACCCTCTAGAGGTGTGTACCTAAGATTAATCCACATAGGTTGTATCAAGGGGCTTCATAGGGGTGCTCCACGTTTTACGTTATGATCAACTGAAGAAAAGACATGATGCTTGGACTATTTTTGTCACTCCTGAGAGGCTCAAGGATTGACAGTGTTTCCTATGGAGATGGATTGCTTAAAGTAGACTCATTCTTGGGCTCTGTTTATATCGTGTTCTTTTCAAGGTGAGCACTTCAGGCCCCATGGGGCCTCTTTTATTTTCATCCAGACGTGGGCTGGTGTGTCCCTGTGTTGAAACTGCCCTAAACCATTTGAATGTATTTCATTGGGATCTTGGGCTTTAAATAGGGATGGGGGTAGGGTGTGGGGTTCCATCTTTTGGTCTATTAAAGGGGCATGGAGGGCACGGTGATCCTGTGTACTAAGGCGCACTGCACGTGAATGGTGCAACTGTCTTGTTTTCAACCAATGCTAACCCTGCTTGTGCGGAGTTAGTACGTTCGAGATGCAGACAGTTGTTTGCCATTAATCAGTGGTTCTCTCCAGGTACTCCAGCTTCCTCCACCCTCAAAAGTCTGATGCGAGATGACTGCGTGTCAGAAGTGTCGTTAAACCCCAATAAATAAATATTAGAGGGGATATTTGTGTTTAGGACAACCCGACACAACACCTGGTTCTTGCATCGATTTACAACGTTGTGGACTAACAATGATTTGAATGAAGTTGTGTTCACTATTGTCCTCACTCCAAATGAAGGCTGTCTGATAACGAACGTGAATAAAGAAAAGGTCGCATTGTATTTTCTTTGTTTTTCTCGACCGTATTGTGGACTAACTGCGATGTGAAGTACAGTGTCGCCATCATGTTTGGTTTGCAGTTGCAGTGAACTCCAGATACCAGTGACATAAATGTGTTCAGTGTAGTTTACCATTTCAGTTCGGACATGTGAACTGGTAACAACAACATAGCTTTGAAACTGTTTCCGAGAAGTTGTTAGAATGAAGTGAAAATTCGTAATAACTTGCATGAAACATGTGGAATTTTCTCTCTTCCATTTGTTATCTTCCGGGACGGGACATACATGTTGAATACATGCTTGAAGCAAAAATTGTCCGGATTCTCGGCTGGTCGGTGAAACACCTGACAGGGAATGTCCATATGACGTCACTTCTTATCTAAAAATACTTTTTCAAGGAAATTTACATGTTTTTTTTAGTATTTCTAAAAAAAAATTAAATCTATTAAGCCCGAAACTTGTCGATAACGTTGCTTCAAAACAAATACTAAAGTTCAGTGCAGCCATTTCTGGCGTATATGCTGTCAGAAAAGCAAAATAGTGGCCTACAAAAAATGTCTATTCTTTTAGTATTTTAGATCCTCAGGACCAATAGAATCAAATGGTAAAGATTTTTCCATCAGTTGTGTCATAGTGGTGTATTTGGGCTCAATGTATGAGTTCCGTTTTTAACTCTCTGCACTATGAGAAATATTCTTGAAGTTTTTGAACCACCAGTTAGAATTTTTTTATATTTGGTATACAACATCCCGAGGGAGTTCAGATTCGAGCAGGTTCAAATCAAGTCCCTGGATTGATATTTGTGTTCCCTAGGGGTGCCAGAATTTTAACCACGTGCATATGGAATATTGTTTAAATTTTTTTCACAGGAACCACCTGTCAGAATCTTTTGATAGCTGGTATAGAGCATCCTTACAGGGGTCAGATTCCAGTTTGTTCACATCAAGTTCTCCAGTTAAAATTTGGGCTCCCTGTTGGGGCCCAAATTTTAACTTCGTGCAGTATGGGGAATAATCTTTAAAAATCGTCTTTAGATCAACCTGTCAGAATCAGATATTTAGTATAGTGTCCTTAGGGAGGGCAGATTCATGTTTGTTCAAATCAAGTACCTAGATTGATATTTGGGCTCCCTATAGAAGCCTGAATTTTAACTTCGTGCAATATGGGAACATTCTTTGAAAAATCTTCTTGAGAACCACCCGTCAGAATCTTTTGATATTTGGTGTGGAGCATCCTTGCCGGGGTGAGATTCATGTTTGTTCAAATCAAAGTCCGGCTAATATTTTTGTCTCCTTATGGGAGCACAAATTTGAACTTCCTGCAATATGGAGAATATTCTTTAAAAATCTCCTCCCCCTGTCTGTCGAAAGTGTCATTAAACCCCAATAAATAAATCTCCAGAACCAAAGGTCAGCATATTTTGATATCTTGTATCCAACATTCTTGGGGGCGGATTCAAGTTTATTCAAATCCAGTTACTGAGTTAATACTTGGACTCCCTATGGGAGCCCAAATTGTAACTTGCTGCAATATGATGAACAAAAAAAAAATATATATAAAAATATATATATAAAATATAAATATAGTTTCGCTTGTAATTAATGTTTCGCTTGTTTGTATAGTTTCGCTAGGCGGTTGGTGCCGAAGGAAACTCTCTCGGCGTGGGTTCGAACCCCCGCCATGTCAATGTAAACAAAACCAGCGTCCTTTCTTAATTCTATGGCATCCGAGAAATTTGTAAAAGACAAGTTCTGTCGCTGATTTCTTCTGAGGTGCAGTTCGTAGAATTAAGTGCTTAGATGCAACTATCTGATGAATAATTAAAATATAAATATATAAATAAAAAAAAAATGTATAAAAATATATAAAAAAAAATCTTATTCGAACTCTCTGTCAAAATTTCCCCCCCCCCCCCCCCCCCCCCACAATATTAAGTGACAGTGGTATTACATCATCATGGCTGCCTTTAAATTATCTGTGCTGGAAACCCGTCCTGATGTAAAAAATTGTCATGATGTCTCGTTCATGACATCATCGAACTTTCGTCAGGCTTTTGTGGCGTCATTTTACGTGGCATAAATTTCATTTTCCAGCGATTATCATTTCATAATCTACGCGATCTGACAACATGAGCAAAAACGGAAAGTGTTGGACCTGTAATATAAAGTCCCGTTCCGGTTTACAAACCCCGTTACTTCCAGTTCCTATTCCAGGTTTGCTGTACTTGGGAAGTATTGTAGACTTCCGGTTACTTGTTTTGGTAATTAAATAATATGGTTGAGATGTTTGATTTCATCGTGTTGAATCGGCATTAATTTGTTAAATGGCACCTTCCCAAACATATTACATGGTGGCAGAGGTGAAAGACGTTCAACTTGAAACACGTTTTAGTGAATGAGTGTTCAGAACTTTAGTACAAATGGAGAAATTAAAGCCGCCCGAGACGGGGGTGGGGTGGGTGGGTGGGGGGGGGGGGGGGGGTATGTGATCGGAGGGTCTTCAAAAAATTCCGATACACAAGGCCGGGGTGGGTGGGTGGTCCAGCAGCTCCAAAACTCACTTTTTTCCAGGTGGTCTAAATTTTTTCCTCGCATACTTTTTACAGATAATTACAGTTGGAATTTGTTGAGACGCATTTTGGGATGATTTTAGAATATATTTGGGGTAGTTATTATGAATTGGGAGGTCACCTATGGCTCTCAGACACCAGATTAACCCACTGACCAATGTGGATAGAAGACGACACTTGGAAAGAAATTGTTGACAGACTAACATTTTTCATTTTTTGTCTCAAAAACAAAGCTTATGACCCATCATTGGAACAAGCTCAATGAACTCATTCTAATGATGGGGTCATAAGCTATGTTTTTGAAACCAAAAAGTGAAGATAATAAAATTTGAATGGCAGTTTTAGTGAATAATACTGGCCAGTGTTTGCCGTTACATTCACTGTTACATTGGGAAATGGGTTGAACGACGTGCCCAATGTCTTTGACTCTGAGTAAATGCAACAAAGTAATAAAATGAGCATTTATATCTGGTTATAGCTGTCCGTCTCGGAGAAAATTAACTAAAAAAGAACTAGGGTTAAAACTAAGGTCAGAAATGAAGGATAAAACATAAAATGAATATAAAACTTGTGAACACAGGTAAAACATAAAACATCCAGAACCATTGGAACTAACATAAAATAAGAAAACAGAAAATGGTTATTGTGTTCAGGTGAATTAGGTTTTAGAGATAAAAAGCAATCACAATTAATGAATATAGTCAGTCACCGCTCCGCCTCTCCCCAAATATTTTTACCTTCCTACTCCCCTGTAAAATACTCATCCTTCAGTTGTCAGTTGAAGTTCACGGAAAACTCACCGAGAAAACTCAGAAAGTACACGTGTTGTCGTGTCAGTCCGCTCGATGTTGCAGGACGTGAAAATAAATGGATACATGAAATCAGGTTTGTATGCTCATGAATTCGTGACTTTGGGGCACCAAATATGATATTATACCATCTACTTACCCTTTATGTTGTTTGGAAAGCTGAAACCAGATGTAATTAAAGTAAAATTTGTACCGACACTGGTAGAGCTGCATCAAGTTGTCTCACATTTTACATCTTTGTTTTTATTGGGAATGGCGGGAAGACAACCCCAGTGGCTATGCCATCTCCCTGTAGTGCAACCTTGTATTTGAAATAATTGTATGTTGTTGTATTTAGTTTGTATTTGTATAGATGTTGTATTACAAAATAAAATCATTCATTCATTCAAGTTGCATATGTCTTTGTTTTTTTAGTTACCTCCCTTTGGACAGCTTAAAAAAGTTGGACTGACTGTTATAATGAAATAGGAAGATGAAATGCAAGTGAAAACATTTAAAATTGGGACAATTTAGACCTGATTGGTGGTTAGTGGGGGTGGGTGTACCAATCGAAATCGGAAAAAAATCCTTAAAAAATGGGGGGGGGGGGGGGGGGGGGGGGGGGTCTTCGGAAGGAAAAAAAATGCAGCCCTGCATGTGTACAGGAATTTTTTGAAGACACCCTGCCCGAGAGACTGAATTTCGATGCGTCGAATTTGTCGCACACATGGAAGAAATGGAAGGAAGAATTGAATTTATACATTGATCTAGCGTTGCAAGGGAAGGATGAAGCGTATAAGATAAAGATGTTTCTATATTTAATTGGATCCAGGGGCTGTGAAATATATGAAACTTTTAAGTTTGAAAGCCCTGATTCCGGTGATGGTGCTACACAACAACGAACTTTAAGGGGTCGTCCAACGTAACTTTGGTCACTTCGTTGACATTTTTCCCAATGCCCCAGAAACAGACAAAAGAAGTGAGGAAAGGCAAATTATACATCAAAATAATGAGTAAACTGCATAGAAAAGGTACATATAATTTTTTTCAGGAAAGCAAGTGAATTTTATGATTTTGAAGAAGATTAATTTGCCAATGGCATAAGTAACGAACCGGTAAAACCACAAAATGATCGGTAATTCGAAAGCCTTGTCTTCAATGTAATGATAACATACTACAGACTCTGAGAAATCATTTTTTTGACACATGCTCTGGTGTGTTTTGATGTCGGAATGCAATACAACACAAATTTGGATGTTCCGGATGTGGCCATGTTACACTGATGTTTATTCCGGTCATGTGATTACAATGTGGTTCTTGCAGAAATACTCATTTTGGGCGATCGTCAGAATGAAAGGACGTGATCACGTCCTTTATTTGCTAGAGACAAAGTATGAGCGGATTTGCAAACAGGCTACAGCAAATACTTGAGCTGTTAATGTCATAACTGCAAAATAAGGTTCGATATTCTCTCTCGTATTTACAGGCCGTCCGAACTTTTTTGTTGACAAAAAATCTGAATTATTGCGCACTAGAAAGACAACATGAACCACTTGTAAAAAGATAACTGAGTGTATAAAATCGGGACGATACACATAAAATAAGGCAATATTCATAACAGAGTAAGCAGAATGCTTCAGAATTCACCTTTTCTCGAAGTATATTCCAAGTGACCTGGAACTATATTGAGCGTGTTGATTTCCCCCGATGTTGTGAAGTTATTTACTTCATAGTAACCATGGATCTTCGCCTCGGACGGTGTTGATGTCGGCAAAGGACCGATTGAAGATGGGTTGAAAATGATGCATTCGCGCTTTTAAATAAGGTGCGTTTGGACGATGCTGAGAATTTAGTTTTTTCTTACAACCAACAGTACCAACACAAGCGTCGATCAGTGTCTTTTGTCCCTGACATGTGACAAATCTCCTTCGCCGGAAACTATCTCCCAATTTGCATATCATAATGAACAAAACCGCTGTCAGCGTGACCGTGTGGTCCAAACCCAAACGAATTATCGAATCCACGGTCAAAATTAGCTGCAATTGGCATTTAAACAAATGAAATACACGAAATATTCGCAATTTCTTCATTATCCATGCCGAGTTACTTTTTAACCAGACCACATGCGTTCAGTTTCGTTGTCGGCATCAAACTGATATTGTTTGTGGTAATTAATAGTACGAGAAGGCGAAAGAAGCCGACTATTTTCCCATCATCTATAAATTAATTAAAATTGATAATTCCTTTTATTTTACTGAAATTATGAATTGATAAGGTGGGTGTGTTGCGATTATTATGCCCCAGACCTGGAAGTTGTAAAATCAAAGGTGCATCTAATGCCGTGCAGTGGTGACCTCTGTCCTCTTACCCATACTGTACATCATTACAATACATGTACAAACATTCTCCCTTGTATCTCAACCACTGCTACTCCAATTTGAAGGATATTTGGTGTTGTGATCGAGCATCATGGGGAAACGATGCCCGTGTAGATGCTGTAGCATGTGTTTCTTCCCACATTTTTTCAGAGTTATGGTACTTTTTCACTCTTTCGCGTTAGAAAATTTTGTTTATAACCAGTTGATTTGTTACAATTTGTTGGAAAGTGCCAACTGACACCCTCAAATTTATTGCTACAAAATATTTTTGGTGAAGATTTTGTTCCTATTACTTATCAAGCAACAGCCTAATGAATATTCTGTATAAAACCACCAATCTGTTTTTTGACACTTTTATCGGAGCTGTTATGTAGGCTGATGGAACTCAAAATGTTGATTATGGCAGGACTTTTCTATTCACCCATTAATCGATAAATGAAAGTGTTATAGTTGGAAGTAAGAAGCATGAAAGGTCCAGAACTTAAAGTCTAAAAAGAAATGTTTTGCAATGTAACATGATTTTTGCAGATACACTTATTTGGAGGGTTACCTGTCTGATAGTGTTTGGAACATGTGTGGCCAGGATCTTTAAAAAGAAAAAAGAGTTAAACTTTGAGAAAAAAAAGCATATGCCTTGAGTGTCGGAGGTAGAGTCATACAAGGAAGGAAGCCCCACCCCCCCCCCACCCCCCGGGAATTTTTTGTGTGTCAAATGGAGCTCACTTGTCACCTTTTCGGGATTGCTTTGTGTACTGCATTCTTGAAGAAAATATGGGAGACCCTCTGGATGTGCCCTTCTGATCTTAATATGCCAATAAGCCTCCTTGGGGAAAGTACATGCAATAATGGTTATGTAAGATTGATTTGATGAGTTTTGAATAACAACGTACTTTTAAGTACATTAGATGGTTTATTGCAGTGACAGGTTACAGTTACCCTTATTTCTTCTCCAACAGATATCATGAGTGTATTGGTGTCCAAGAGTAAACAAAGCTATGATACTTATTGATAAACCAGACAAATTTAACAATTTAATCACTAACAAATTGATGCATGGGTTAAAGGGGGTTACAGTGCAAGGGGCTTGTAAATATATTTATTCAATTACAATGTATGACTTTGCAGTGCATTCAACATAGGAGAATATCATAGTTTCTTTCCAAACCACCACGGTGACACATACATCTTTATATTGGGAGACACTCCTTTGTTCTTCCATACTTCTTCTGGTGGACTCCTTCAAGTTGACCTTTGTTGAACTCCCCAAATCAAAACATAAACAAACGAAAATGTCTGCCTTCAATCAGTGAGCACTCCACTTATAACATTTGCAGTGGCGTAGATAAAGGGGGACCGGGGGGCGGAGGCCCCCTCCCCCCACCAGAAATTTTGTCGGAAATTTTTTGGGACCATTTTTAGGCGAATTCATGCCTAATAACATTAAAATGCTGGCTTTGGGGATAAAAACATGCCATTTTGGGTATATTTTGGGTAAGAAAGACCAATTTTCAGTACATTTGCAGTAAACTACAGATTCTTTCTGTTTGTTTGGGTTTTTGTTGTTGTTACACTGTCGGAAAATTTTTGGTCTGTCGGAAAATTTTGGGCTTGCCCCTCCGCCAGCGAAAAGCTATCTACGCCACTGAACATTTGGTCTCAATCTTTATTACTTTCAAGAATTAAGAAAAGATTTCTTCGAGTATGTACTTCAATGTTTATAGACTACAGCTGTTATTTTATTTTGAGGTATTTTATTGTAAAACTTTTGTTCTCTTACTTATGCCATAGCTGACTTTCGGGTGGTGCTATTTACACATGGCAGCAGTTCCATGGCAAATTCCCGTTTCCGCATGTTCTATGTTTCATTCCAAGCATTTTGGTATATAATTTATTAGGGTTATTCATGTTGGGTCTTTTTTTAGACTTGGAAGAAAATTGCATGAAATTTGACCAAAGTTAGATTGGACGCCCCCTTAACTATGGTCATCGAGAAATTTGACGGGTATTGTCTCCCACAGAAGAACGAGAGTGTGGAACGCTATAAGTTTAATAAGAGAAATCAAGAGTCTGGTGAATCTATCACAAATTTTGTGACTGAACAGAAACTTTTAGCTCGTGATTGCGGATTTGGAGAACTGCGTGATGCGTTGCTACGAGACCGCATAGTTTGTGGTATTTCGGATGAACATTTGCGTGGACGTTTACTCAGAGAAGCGTCGTTAACTTTACAAAAGTGTTTAGACATATGTTAAGCTTCTGAACTGTCGAAAGAAGGAATGAAGGAAAGCACAAGTCCTGGAACGGCTACCGTTCATACAGTCAAAGGAAAGCCATTTCGTGAAACAACTGCTTCTGCAAGTGGAGTGAAAAAGAAACAATTTGGTCGTGATTACATAACTAACAGTTGTCAGAACTGTAAATATTGTGGAAGAAAACATGAATTCCAAAGAGGAAAATGTCCTGCGTTCAGACAGACATGTCATAAATGTAAAAAGAAAGACCACGTTGCTATTGTGTGTGGGAAGAACCAACCTAAAAAATTTCGTCCATGTTCAACTCGACCCAGATCTTCAAGTAGAACAGAGCATTATGTCAATAATGATACGTCGGAGGCAGACGAGTATTATGAAACTATTAAATCTGTTACACGACAAGCAGAAGTAGGTAGAAATGACAAAAACACTAAACATTTATTTGCTACAATGCTAGTGCAAAATAGACGAATAAAATTTCAGCTAGACACAGGTGCGTCGTAATACCCGTGAAGAAGTTGTATGGTTTCAAATATGAGTTAACGGAAGCTAGAGAGACACTTGTAACATATAGTAAGGCAAAAATAGTGCCGTTGGGAAAGACTGTTTTCAGTGTAGTTAATCCAAAGAACAGTAGAGTGTATAAACTTGAGTTTATAGTTGTAGATGAAGATACTATATATATACGCCTGTTCTGGATATTCAAGCTGTCGAAGCTATAGATTTAATGACTGTGAATTTTGACAATATACTTTTAGTGGAAGCATCACGTAATGAACCACTTACGGAAGAATCTGTTCTTCGAGATTATCACGACGTCTTCAACGGTACAGGGAAGAGTATCATATAACTCTTGATTCATCAGTTGTGCAATCACCGAGGAAAATTCCGATTGCGTTACGAGAAAGACTAAAAAATGAACTGAAACAATTAACCGGCAACAAAATTACTGAACCAGTAACTGACTCGACAGCATTGGTTTCCAATTTAGTCATCGTCGAAAAACCCAACAAGTTAAGAATATACATCGATCCGAAAGACTTGAACAAAGCAATTCAACGTAATCATTATTCGATGCCTTCTTTAGAGCAACTGTTACATGATTTAAAGAAAGCGAAAGTGTTTTCCGTCGTCGACGCTAAAAACGGTTCTTGGCATATTAAATTAGATGAGCAAAGTTCCGTGTTAACAACATTCAACACACCGCATGGGAGATATTAGAGGCTTCGGCTCCCCTTCGGCGTGAAATCGGCTCCCGAGGAATTCCAGAGGAGACAACACGAAACAATCGAAGGTCTGAAAGGAGTACACTGTATTCATGATGATATTCTCATAATCGGTGAAGGAAACAGTGAAGAAGAAGCTGTGAAAAATCATGATAAAAATTTTGTCAGTCTAATGCATCGTTGCAGAGAGCGCAATCTCAAGCTCAATTCTGGAAAGATAAAATTCAGAAGGAAGGAAGTTCGCTTCGTAGGTCATCTTCTTACAGCAGATGGAGTGTGTGTTGACCCGGATAAGGTCAAAGCTGTGGTAAATATGCCCATTCCCACAGATGTTCCTTCTGTGAGAAGGTTCATCGGTTTTGTCAATTATTTATGCAAATTTGTACCCCGGCTCAGTGATTTGTGTAAGCCTTTACGCTCGTTAATAATGAAGAATAATGAGTGGTGTTGGCTTGATGTTCATGCTCAAGCTATAAATGAAATAAAAAGGCTTGTGTGTCAAAGCCCAGTGTTAAGCTATTACGATTCAGAGAAGGAGCTTACACTCCAGTATGATGCGTCATTAACCGGATTAGGAGCTTCATTGCTTCAAAATGGGCAACCCATTGCTTTTGCCAGTAGAGCTTTAAGTGATTCTGAAACGCGCTTCGCGCAGATCGAGAAGGAGCTGTTAGCTACATGTGGTTTTCGGTTTGGAACGCTTTCATCAATATAGTTAGGTATTTAAGGGCCAAAATATTTACTCGGCGGACAAAAGCACCAAACTTGGCACAGTGCGCTATTTTGGGGCACTGATCAATGAAAGGCTAAGCTCCAATTTAATCTCGATCTGGAACCTACTTTTTTGGGTGAAATCATCAGAATTCGAAACTAAAATGAGAGAAAATTGGAATTTGGCTCTCAATAAAAATTTATTCACTGAAAATGTTATAAATTTTGTACATAGTCATATTTAAGGGTACTTGTCGGGGAGAGGAGGTAGCCCACTGAACTCATCAACAAGGAGGGGTGTTTTTTGGGTGAAATCATCCAAAATCTGATTTAAAATGAGTGAAAATGGGAATTTGGCCATAAATAAGAATCTATGAATGGAAAACCATACAAATCTGGCATGCAGATATCTATGGAGGTACTTATGGGTAACATATTAACTCCTAGTAGATCCCTTGGCTTGAACCTGAATTTTGGGTGAAATCATACAAATTCGAAAAGAAAATCAGTGAAAACAGGAATCTGGTTCTAATTATCAAAGTATGTATCAGAAATTTTCACATTGAGCACATAAACATATCTGGAGATGAATATTGTCAACAATGTGACCCCAAATGATATGTGAGCTGAAGCTTCTGTTTTTGGGTGGAATATTATAAATTTGCAGTCAAAATCAGTGAAAATTGTAATTCGCCTGCAATAATGAAAATATATACTTGAAATATTTCAAACTTGGCATAAAATCAACTTTCAGGATACCGATTAATGAGAAGTTGAGATCCGATGATCATATCGTCTAGAATATACTTTTCGGGGTGAAATCATTCTAATTTTGAAATGAAATTAATGGAAATAGGAATTTTAAGGATTGCACAGATTCATCGGAAAATGCTCACACCTGGCTTGCAATATTGTTAACACAAAAATCATTAGTGAGAGTAGGCCATAGTTTGCCAATATCTGTTGATGAAATGTTTTAGTAATATTCAATATTTCCGATATTCTGAGGAACCTCATTAGTAACACACCTTTAAGAGTTTTATTTCTCACAATTGCAGCTGCACAATATGGTGCACTTCAGTCCTGCCTTGTGACATGTGCACTTTTTGGAGCAACTGCCTGATGTACATCCGCATTTAATTAATTCACGAGCCACCTTAGAAACCTCTGGTTGGCGCATCCATCTCGGTTTCAAATTATTGTCTTCTACCGACTAGTCAACGTAGACAGCGATCACAAACCACTTGAATCCATCGCCAAGAAATCAATCCACAGAGCTCCCAGACGACTACAGAGAATGCTTCTCCGTCTTCAGCAATATGACTACACTACACACTACAAACCAGTTGACACTATGTATCTCGCCGATACGTTAAGTCGTGCATACGTGACTAACTCTGAAAATAGTAATTCTGACTTCAAGAAAGTGCTAGAGAGTGTAAATATGGTTAAATATTTGCCAATGACTGAACCTAGACTTTGGTACATTCAACATCATACGAAAAATGATGAGAGTCTTCAATTGTTAAAGCAGACAATTTTTAATGGTTGTCCAAATAAACATGAAGAGATACAAAATATTGTAAAACCCTATTTTGACATTCGCGACGAGCTCAGTGTACGAGATGGAATCATATTTCGGGGTGAACGCGCAGTTATTCCGAAATCGAGTCGATCTGATATGTTAACAAGAATTCACTCTTCTAACATAGGTATTGAAGGTAGTTTACGTAGGGCTGAAGAATATCTCTATTGGCCTGGCATGCACGTTGAAATTAGACATTTTATCGAAAGTTGTGAAACTTGCCAAATGTATGACTCCAAGCAACAAACAGAGACACTCATATCGCATGAGGTTCCAGGTAGACCGTGGGCTAAAATTGGTTTAGACTTGTGTTATTTCAACAACAACAATTATCTGGTAACTGTTGATTATCATTCAAATTTTGGGGAAATAGATTACTTAGACAGTACGACACCAACGACTGTTATTCGTAAACTACAAGCACATTTCGCTAGGTATGGTATTCCTGATACTCTTGTTTCGGACAATGGGCCGAAATTTAGTTGTGGTGAATTTAGAAAGTTTGCAATAGACTGGGACTTTGAGCATATTACATCTTCGCCAACATATGCTCAGAGCAATGGTAAAGTTGAACAGGCAGTGAAATCTGCTAAGAGACTCATGAAACGATCGTTAAAACCCAAATCTGACATATATCTCGCTATTCTAGATTTTCGGAACACCCCTACAAAAGGTATGTCCAGTAGTCCGGCACAAAGACAAATGAGTCGTAGAACAAAGACTCTATTGCCTACCAAGTACTCACTTTTAATTCCGAAAGTGCCCGATTCAGCTTCTTATGAAATTAAGAGGAATAAGGACAGACAAGCTCTTTATTATAATCAAGGTGCGAAAGTCTTGAGTGAGCTTGACTCCAGTAGTTCAGTGAGAATTGCACCCAAACCCGGGAACAATCGTCGTACAACTTGGGTGAAAGGAAAAGTGTTGGGAAATGCGAATATAAGGTCCTACGATGTAAAACTAGACAGTAGAGTGGTAGTTCGTCGAAACCGGCGTGACATCCGCATTGCCTAAGGTGACACCCAGTGGTCCCATTTTGATTATGAGGACTGGTCCATCAGAAACTTTGTCTGATACACGGGTGGACAATCAGAACAGTACCCATGATAGACTAGATAGTCGTCCTAGGCTACCCATGATAGACTTGTAAGTTTGGGTGACCCTGAAACTGGTGACCCTGTATCAGGTGACCCTGAATCTAGTCTATCTGAAAATAACACGCCAGTAATCCGGACACGATCTGGCAGACAAGTTAGAAGACCGTTAAAACTAGAGGACTTTGTACATGCTGTAGGACAGAACTAATGCAGTAATCGCTTTGTTGATTGGCAGCGTCCATGAAATGGAATATGAGTGTAAACTGTTAAATGACAAATTGATTGATGCCTTTTCGTGTTTATTTCTTAAGTTCAGATTTACTCAGTGTATGGTGGTGGATTTTATTCTTTATTTTTTTTTTGGCTGAAGAAAAGGGGATGTAATATAAAGTCCCGTTCCGGTTTACAGACCCCGTTAGTTCCAGTTCCTGTTCCAGGTTTTCTGCACTTGGGAAGTATTGTAGACTTCCGGTTACTTGTTTTGGTAATTAAATAATATGGATGAGACGTTTAATTTCACCGTGTTGAATCGCCATTAATTTGTTAAATGGCACCTTCCCAAACATATTACAGGACCAACGATGCAACTAATGCTCTTTTAGATGTTTGGCAGGAATGCGACATTGAGGCAGTTTTGGATAACCCTAAACTTAGTAACAAAGGGGTTTATTCAGATATTTCAAACTCATTAAATGAGCTTGGTATCAACTGCACATCAAAACAAATCCACAATACTCCACGTTGTCTTGCTTTTGTCTAGATTTGGTACCGGGTGATGTTTTGGCCTTGAGCGTCTGGGGAATTTTCCAAATTTTTTACAGCACCACACCTTGAGAGTCTAGTTGCTGGGCAGCAATTTCTCAGTACCTGTTCTGAGACCATAAAGTTTGTCAATCAAAGATGTTTGAATATTGATGGCTTTCAACGAATAGTATAAAAGAAAAACTAATGGCACCTTACAATGTTTCCCCATCATGTTTATCCTGTATCAGTCCATCGATGTCGAGATCAGTCGATTCTTTGAAGCTTCACAAGGCCCCAGCTCCAGGATCTTATACAATGCATGCAAGTCACTTTCCTGTGATTTTCAAATCTACAGGCATGTACACGAGAAATTTTCAGTTGTGTAAAGTAATGATGACCCTGTGTTTGCCCCTCCTGTGGAAACTGGGGTAATTGGAGCAGTACTTGTTTACTATGGTAATCCAATTAAATTCTGATTTTCTGCTAAAATAGGCCCCAATAATCAGTGCTTATCCCTGTGAGAACCCACGAAGTGCAGTCATCATGACATGTTTGTTTAATGCGGTACTTATCTGGTAAAATATGACCTGGAACCCAAACGTCTGGGGCGGTATAGCCAAAGATGCTGAAAGTGGCCTTAAACACAAATAAATCTATGCCTATTGTTTAAATCCTCTACGTGCAGGGATGTACGTTTTCCATGTTTTTGCCTTTCTGGTTTTGTCTTTTCATTTCTTTTTGAATGTCAGGATGAGCTAGAGTGATGACTCACAGTCCGTCGTTTTTCGTCTGTGAACATGGTGTTTGCACCTGCCCCTCCTGAAGCGGCTGAACCAATTTTAGTTAAATTTGAGGTCATTGCTTGTTCTGACATCACATTTTTTTCAAAACCACTTGCCCAGCCCCATAGGGAGGGGTTGGGGGACATCCTCAAATTTTTAAAAAGTCTTCTCGTGAACCATTGGGTACAATGACTTGATATTTGGTATGCAGCTTCCTTTTTGAAGTGTAGAATAAAGTTTGTTCAAACGAAGTTGGTGGAGCAATATTTGCTTTTGTAATGGGAGGGGCAAACTTTTCGCCCCTGGCCAAAATTGGTATTTTCTGAACCGATGGCCTGATTTTAACCAAATTTGTTATGTGGTATTATTGTGTCATAAGTACTTAACTCGTGCAAAAAACATCCCCGTAGGAACGCTAGGAGCTAAAAATAAATATTTCCCAAATCACACGGAACATGGAGCTGTTATTTCGTATGAAGCATTCTTCGGGCCAGTAGAATTGAGTGGTAAAAAAGAATTGCCATCGGTTGTGTCCAGGTGTTCTGTAGCTGTGGGGTGGGGGAGGAGGGGGGGGGGGGTGGCATGGCATCTAAAAAATGCTGAGTCCGCATATTTGCAAAAATTAAAAACGATTTTCTTCAGAAGCACGGATCAAAAACTTTTGATATTTGGCATCATATATATACATCACCCAAAAGGGGGTCAGATACAAGTTTGTTAAAATGAAGTCCCTTGGTTCATATTTGGGCTCTATTAATACAGGAGTCCGAATTTTTAACTTGGGGCAATATGGGGAATAATCTTTAAAAAACATCTTCAGAACCACCAGTCAGAATCTTTTAATGTTTGGAATACATTGTTATGAGGGTCAGATTCAAGATTGTTCAAATCAAGGTCCTCGGTTAATATTTGGCATTTGGGGGATAATCTGTAAAAATCTTCTTCAGATCCACCAGTCAGAATGCTTTTCATATTCGGTACACAACATCTCTGGGGGGACGGGGGGGGGGGGGGGGTTCAAATTAATTTCAAATCGGGTCCCTGGATTAATATTTGGGCTCCCTATAGTTGCCCAAAATCTTAATGTAACATGAGGGACTTTCTTTAAAAATCTTCTTCAAATCCACCAGTCACAATGCTTTCATGTTTGGTATACAACACATCTAGAGGGGTTGGGAGGGGGGGGGGGTGCTAAGTAGGTAGGTGTGCGGACAGCAAGCCGAGAGGTCCGCTGTTCGAATCCCACCTGGGGCAACTGCGTTGTGTCCTTTGACAAGACACTTCACTCCCATTGCCCGCGTGGGGGCACCGTGGCGTTGTGTACTAAGGCGTGTAAGTCGATGGTGCACTTGTCTTCAACCAATGCTAACCCTGCTTGTGTGGAGTGAGTATGTTGGGGAGTGTGACAGTTGCTCGCCATTGCTCGGTGGTTCTCTGGGTACTCTGGCTTCCTCCATCCGTGAAACTCTTGACACAGGGTGACCCTGGCTGTCAAAAGTATCGTTAAACCCCAATAAATAATAAATATGTCTAGAGGGGTCAGATTCAAGTTTGTTCAAATCAGGTCCCCGGGTTAATATTCGGGCTCCCTGTGGTAGCCCGAATTTTAACTTAATGTAATATCAGAAAATTTCTTTAAAAATCTTCTTCAGTTCCACCAGCCAGAATGCTTCAAATTTGTTATACAACATCTCTAGGGAATCAGATTCAGGTTTATTGAAATAAAGTCTTTGGGCTCCCTATTGGAGCCCGATTTTTTACTTTGTTCCTGGGTTAATATTTGGGCTCTCTAAGGCAGTCAAAATTTTAACTTAATAATCTTGAAAAATCTTCTTTAGATTTACCAGTCAGAATCTTTTGATATTTGGCATACAGCATCCTTCGGGGGTCAGATCTAAGTTTGTTCAAATCAAGTCCCTGGGTTAATATTTGGGTTTCCCATTGGAGCCCGAATTTTAACGTAATCCAATATGAGGAATAATCTTTAAAATTCTGCTTCTTGGGATACAATGGGAATCTTTCCATGTTTGGTATACAGCATCCTTTAAGGGTTCAGATTCAGTTTGTTCAAATAAAGTCCCTTGGTTGTTATTTGTGTTCCATATGGGGGGGGGGGGGGGGGGGGATGCGTAGGGTGGTGCAAATTTTAACATAGTGCAAAATTGGTAATATTCTCAAAATCATCATCTCCAGAACCACCAGTCAGAATCTTTTGATATTTGGTATACAACATCCTTCAAGTTTGTTAAGTCAAGTCCGCAGGTTGATATTTGGACTCCCTACTTTTCCATTACCGTACAGAAAATCTTTGCATTATTTCTGTAGTAGCATCCAAATACTAGAAAAAAAATCATCAGGCCTGGACAGCAGAGTGAAAAATAATTATATAACTTCATTCCTCTGTTGTGTTAACTTGAGCTATAAATGGTAATTAAATCCTTCTTTAAACAACTTTGGTCAGGTGAGCACCTCAGGCTCCATGGGGTCTCCTGTTTTTTTTTCCAGGGTCTGCATTTTGTAAAAGTAATACACTGCTATTGATCTTGGTTTCGGGAGAAATGTCAAATGGTTTGTTCCGCTACTGGTATGGCTTCGTACAGTAACAATTCCTGAAACGTTTTGCTCCACTTCCCAGTAAACCTTCCTGAAAATTAATCTGTTCTTGAAGTGCATGTGCATTCAAGGTTGTAAGTTTATTTTGTTGTGTTTGCACTGTAAAAGAAGTGTTTTAATTTTAAATGTGCCAACTGACGAAATGGATGCTGCATCAAAAAACATTCAAGTGGTAGTGGTTGAAGGAGTAGAAGATTTAGGGTATCGTAGCCATCTTCTCTATTATATGCGAAAGATAAATATTCCGAGGAAAAGTGCTGTTAAAATTGAAATTTCCAGGTGAAATATTTCACCTGTTTTGCAGCTCAGCGTGCTACCAGATACCATCTCGGGGCCTAAAATCTAACCCCCTCCCTTGCTACCAACACAAGGGCCCCCCTCTCGTCACCTATCTCAGCTCGGTCCTTGGTGGAAGATCTACCTTCGCCCTTAAGCAGATCTGTTTCCAGTTTTTATATGCCTGTTTTGAAAAAGCGGTTGTATTATGTTATTAATCTGTCCGTCTGTCCGTGAACGTTTCCGTTTTCCGTTTTCAGATAACTTGAGTTTGATATATAGATCAGCAACAAACTTGTTTTGTGCCTCAGTTGTATCAAAGTGAAGGTTACATTCAAATTGGGGAGTGGTCCTGTGATTTCTGCAAGAGTTATGAGCCTTTTTGACTTAGAAATAGCACATTTCCATCAAAATTTTGGCTTCTGAATAACTTGTTTGCATTTATAAATCAGGACCAAACTTGGTTTGTGCCTCAGTTATATATTAAGTTCGAATTGCTTGGTCTGATGATTTTTTGCAAGACTTATGGGCCTTTTTTACTTAAAAATTGCACATTTCCATCGGAGTTTTGGTTTCTGGTTCAGTGATAACTTTATTTCTGCTTATTTGACCTGAACCAAATTTGGCACGTGACTCAATTATACCAAACTACAGGTCAGGTTTGAATTAGGGTTCAGTACAAATTCTGCATGAGGTACAGGCATGTCAAAGTACCGCCGAAACCAACATAGCCGGTACCGGGACGGGACAGAGTCTGCCCCGCCGAAACCGGTACCGGGTCAAATCAGCAATTGGGTGACATAACACAATCATCAGATGAGAGAAATTCGCATTTAAACCGACCCAGTCCCCAAGATCGCAAAGACAAAAATGGCATCGTCCTAATTATTCTTCGGCGACATCAAAGTAAACATAAAACACGAAAATCGCGCTTTATGATTACTTGGATGTCGCCACAGAATAATTTCTTTGAAATAGCCGGTGACGGCGCTTTCATTGTCTTTGATGCCACATTTGAAAAGTCAAAATGGTCTACCTTATCAAGGTTGTGGTGCAGACAGAGCATGCACCTTTAGTGTTTTGATATGCTCATTCACAAATAAGTTGAAAACTTTCGTGTAAGTGTGCCATAGACGATTATCAGCCTGTTTTCCCTCGTTCAATTAGGACCCCCCCCCCCCCCCCCCCCGAAAAAAAAATGTTCCAGTACCGGCGGGACAAAAGCTTAAGTACCGGTACCGGTTGGGGCATAAAGGAACCGGCGGTATCGGTACCGGAACACGTACCGATTGACAGACCTGATGAGGTATGGACCTTTTGACATATCCACATTCGAGTATGACATAGACATATCTACAGTCACACTTGAGTACTTAACAAGCCTGAAAGCTCGTCGTTGCTCGGTGTTTCTCTCCGGGTACTCCGGCTCCCTCCACCCCTAAAACTGTCACGGTCATGATTAGCCATTGTGCATAAATATGTGACCTTAAACATCAATAAATAAATAAATAACAGGCCTGAAAATAAGCAGTCTGACATTTGCAGAATAAGGTTCCCAGAGGGTGAATTTGATGATGCTATCACACAGACTGGGCAAATTTATCCTCTGGGTACTTCTTTCTATTTTTGAGACCCTGATTCACATTGAGGTTCACAGACAGCAGGGTAGCATCACTAAATTCACCCTCAGGGGACCTCATTTTGCAGATGACAGTCTGCTTATTTTCTGGCTTGGTACTTAAGGGCTGGAGATATTTAATTCACGGAACAATCTAAACATAATAGGTACGATTTCTAGTCAAACTTCATGTACTTTTGTGACTGATTTAGCTGTGGTTCTAGTTTATTATTTCAGTTCACCTGACTAAAAATCAGGATGAGCAAAAGTGAACACTCACCGTCTGTCGTTCGTGAACATGGTGTTTGCAGTCGCTCCTCCAAAACCACTGTACCAATTTTTATACGCCCGTTTGTAAAAACAGTTGTATTATATAAATGATCTGTCCGTATGTCTGTCCATCCGTCTGTCCGTAAACAATTGGCTTTCGACCGATAACTCCAGATTGGATCATTTGATTTCAACCAAAGTTGGTATGTATATTCTCCAGATAGAAGTTCGTATATGGGTTCCGTCCAATTGTTTTTACATGAGTTATGACACTTTTTCGGCTTAGAATTTGACCTTCTATTAAGATTTGTGGTTTCCGATCGATAACTCCAGTTTGGATTATTTGATCTCAACCACAGTTGGTACGTGCATTACCCAGATAGTAATACGGGCAACGTTTGATTATGGGTTCCGTCCAGGTATTTTCACATGAGTTGTGGGCCTTTACGACTTAGAAATTTCTCGTTACCATCAGTATTTTGGTTTCCGATGATAACTTGAGTTTGGATTCATAGATCAGGAGCAAACTTGCTTTCCCCCGCAGTTAAATCAAAATGAAGGTAAAGTTCGAATTGGGGCATGGTCCGATGATTTTTACAAGAGTTATGGGGCTTTTCGACTTGAAAATTTGCATATTTCAATCAACATTTTTTCAGAACTTTGTTTATGGCATACCTTGAACAATAGAACTTTAACGGATTTCAATTCTTTTTGGTATATGTCTCTATAGCAACAATGTCTTGTTTGACCAACCATATCCGATGAAAATTATGGGAGTTATTGTCCTTTGTTAATAAATATTGAGTAATGCTTGTTTATGGAATAGCATCAGTAACCAAATATAATTAGCTCAACTTTGGCGAAGCCAAATTGAGGTAATGTCATGGCCCGTCGTCCGTCCGTCCGTCCGTCCGTCCGTCCGTCCGTCCGTCAACACGGCTCGGGCCAGAGGCCGTATTTATGAACCGATCTTTACGAAACTTCTTGGGTACCTTTGTTATCACCATGGGACGAGAACAAGTGTTTTGGGGTCCGGTCCGAAATTCAAGACGGCCGCTGGCAGTCATTTTAGTAAAAATTAGGTGCAATCAGAGTTTTGCGCAGAACTTCCATATGAAAGCTCTGATTTGAATAATTTGTAGCTTAACTTGACATACTCAAGATAAGCTATTGCCATCACGCGTGTTAGTCTGTGAGTCATTTTCCTTTAGCACGGGCTACACCCCGCAGTTCTTGTCTGATCGTCACTAAATTTCATATGCAGATTTGGGGTCATGTCTAGATGAGAACGTCCCCTTTTGGTCGCGATCGGGCAATCGGTATGGCTGCCCGAGCCCAAAACCCGACAACCATTAGCACAGTCTACAGGTCGTATTTATGAAGGGATATCATTGTAACTTGGTAGGATGCCTCTATATAATGCCTCGATGTGAACGTCCCCTTTTGGGCATGATCTATCAACCGTGATGGCAGCCCAATCCCGAAACCCAAAAACTTTTAGCATAGTCTGCAGATCATGTTTAATATGGAGGGATTTCATTGTAACTTGGTACGATGACTCCTTATGATGTCTAGATGAGAATTTCCCCCTTTGGGCGTGATCTGCCAACCGTGACGACTGCCCGAGCCCAAAGCCCGAACACATTTAGCACAGTCTACAGGTCATATTTATTGAGGAATTTCATTGTAAGTTGGTGGGTTGACTTCATATAATGTCTAGATGAGTCATTCTTCAATTGGGGTAGCTTTTCTGTCCTATGTCATTAACTTGAAATATTTTGCAAAAATTATTATTTTGGAGAGTGTGGTAACAATGAAATTAATATTAAAAAGAGATTACAACATAAATTAAGAGTGTTTTCTGTATCATTTCTGAGATTTTGTGTATGGTCGTGGGGGAATGTCATTGGTGTTACATGTCCTGGTTAATGTTAACAAAACTTGATATGTTATGTTTCTGATAAATGCCACTGTGTTAATAAAATAGTAGCTATTTTTTGTCAATACTTATTCTGGATTAAATGTTATGTTCAGTATTGAATGGTTGTAACACATTTTGTAAGAGATATCGCGTTGTATATTTTGGTCCAGAAGTTTTATGTCATTGGAGTAACAGAAGAAGAAAACCTGGGCAAAATAATTACATCTCCCTATTTTTGGCTCTGTGACTGCTAGATGGCGCTAGCTTATCCACTTGATGAAACCAAAAAAAAAATTGAGGTGAGTATTTGTAACTTTTAAAAAAATTAACAGCCTTGCTTGGACAATATTTAGTAGTTAGGTTTTTTAAATGTCAGTGGTGTTACAGCAGTAAACAAATTAAAAATTTGACAGAACAAATTATGAAAATATTACAAGGTTTGGAATCATGTTTTCAAACATTGTATTTCCCTCCATTTGTAACTTGTGCATAGGTAAAGGGAGAAATTATTATTATTGTCGTATTTTGTCATTGGTGTTATCTGTCATTGGTGTTATCTCTTTTTTGTTACACCAATGACACTCTTTAACACCAATGATATTTTTTTGTAAATATCTCTACAATAGTGTGTTTAGGGGGGTGTGAGGGTTTGTATGTGTGTGTGTGTTGTGGAGATACCTGGGGGGGGGGGGGGGGGGGGTGCATTCTCCCCATGGAGGCGGGGGGTTGTCCGTGATGTATCATATCATTACATTTCTGATGCATGTTGCGTTGGGTGGGGGGGGGGGGGGATCTGTGTATCATATCATTATATTTTTAGTGCACGTATAGACCAAGGAGGTTTGCTGAAGAGTTTTATTCTCCTGGAAGGGGGGGGGGGGTGTATTTTTTGTATTTGGGAGGAGAAGCTCCCTGGGAGGTGAGGCGGGTTTATCCTCCAAGATGACTAAAAAATTGAATTTTCCAAACTAAGTTTTCGGGTGGCTTTTAGGTTAAATATCCACATTTTTAGGTCGTTGAAAATGTGTGTGTGATGGACTGGGGAGGGGGGGCAAAGTTCACATTTAAGGGGGGGGGGAGGCCCCTCTGGCCCCTCTTGTAGCGCCGCCACTGAAGCCTAGCGTTTTGAGGTCAGCATTCGCACGATTCTCACTTTTCAAATAATAATGATGACACTTCTTAACTTTGGTGAAAAGATCTCCATCACTTTTACATGTAATTGCTAACGAGATATGACATCACTGTCATTAATTATATTTGAATATCTACACCAACATCATCGTTAATCAACCATCATCTCTATTTGGTAGCAATGGCGGACGAGAGCAGTGTGTCGTCATCATCACGGAAATGATCTAGCGAGAACTTGACAGCCTCTGCCTCAAGTGACAATCATGACGAATAGAATCTGTTTTTGCTTTCTCGTGCAAACTGAGTTATTGGGCGGCTCTCAATCCAGTTAACTGAATACCTATTTTCAAGCTGTAGTGACTCGAACCTCTGTCACATCGATCTAAGTAACGTGACCCATTTTTGGAGATTTCGGATTTAAACCCTATTGCAATTCCATAGGCCCAAAATACTTGAGAGTTCCCAAATCACCTTGTCAAGGGCTCAATAAGTCTGGGACGAAATCATTTTCACTGTGTCCGAACATGTTCCTTCAGTTCGAGATCGCTTTTTGTGGTCCGAAGTCACCACCAAATTGTACAGAAGTCACTTGGTCCGAAGTTACAGAGGTCTCAGGGTCACCCACATCCGTATTTTCTTATTGAACTTCCCTATACGCACACTCTAGCTTTTTTGAATGTTGGAAATGGTTAATATTATCACTTCGCCCCATTATACCTAGTGTTCTATTTTCATATCTTTTTTTTAATTTAAAAAAGGACTCAGAGAAGGAGGGATTGGAGGGGAGGGGAGGGGTTCTTCTTGGGGAAAAATATCCGGAGAGAAATTCCTCTTCTGGTTGTGTGATCCTGTGCAACGAAATATTCAGTTGACTCACTGACCGAATCAAAACTAGATTTTTGAAATGCACTGACAGAGAAAACATCCTGCAAAAACTATATGGTTGGGATATATATCTAATTTGCATGTCTATTTGATCTGATGAACTTGCCCTGTCCAAAGTTGTGCCCCCGCCCCCACTCACCCCCGCCCCCCACCCCACGCACTCAACAACTTCACTTTTCGGATTCATGTGCCCCTTAGAGTATTGGCAATTATTTTTTCTTCTTCTCATTTCAGTCAACAAAAAACCTGTGGTCGCAAACTACTACTAGCAAGGGATAGGGCGCTGTGTTATAAAGAAAATAAAAGACTGTTAACAGAAAATAGAAACATATACAAGAGAGCAGAAATGTTTAGGAAACGATATGAAAGATTGGCAGCAAAACTAAATATCGCCACACAAGCAACTGCAAGCCCAAGGACAAGAACAAGGACTTTGCTTCAAAACTGGAAAAGAAAACCCAAGGAACTGAAAAGAACTTTAAATGTTCATTTTTCAAACATGTCAGTGTAAACTGCATGGAAATTTGCAGTTCATGGCCAATAAATTGAAAAAATGAACTTAATTAAAAGTAAAGATCTTGGCGATCTAGTCAGTCAGATAATGTTTGACCCACATTCTACTGACAGTGCTTATGGCCAATGTGACCTTTGCAAAACCAATTTGTACCCCATGGAAATCATTGAGCAAGCATTGCCAGGGAACACTGAGGTTCAATGCTATCAGTAGGTTACCGAAAGTTTCTAAAAATACAAAAAGTATCGAAAACTGCACAGACACAATCACTGTTACGCAGAAAGAAGAGGTTACATCAAATTTAGATAAATTCATAGATGATTTTCAAAACCTTTTGCACAGGTTTAAAAGACACCATTTCAATATTTTTGGCTATTCAAAATATACAGAACAATCAGGCAAAATTTAATACCAAACACCTGTATCATTCATGTTGATTTTAGCGAAAATTATACATGTAAATACACCAATGAAGTACAGTCAGTGCATTTTTGGGGTTCGCATCAGCAGGCATCCCTTCACACGGGCGTCCTGTATGTCGTCGATGAAGTAATACCATTTGCATCAATTTCCCAGTCACTTCAGCATGATCCCCCTGTCATATGGTGCCACTTAAAACCAGTGTTGGAAATGGTTAAACAAAACTACCCACTTGTCAATGTGTTACATTTCTTTACAGACGGATCGACCTCCCAATACAAACAAAATGGCAATTCTTCCTCCTTTCAATGGATCCTTTCAAAATAGGATTTTTGCAGATAACATAGAATTTTTTCGAAGCCTCCCACGGTAAAGGTGCTGCTGATGGGATTGGTGGGGCCCCTAAACGTAAAGCTGACGGATTAATTAAATTGGGGAAAAGATATCCCACACGCCCCAGCTGTACACAACATGCTTAAAACCGAAGGGACCTCAGTTTTATTATTTTACATTGACTCTTCAGTGATTGAGCAAAAATCAAATGAATTTATGAGTCTGAACTTACCAACAATCAAAGGAACTATGCAAACACACCAGGTTGTGTGCACTAAGCCTGGGCAATTACAATACAGAAATATAAGTTGTGTGTGCAAAATGCATAAGGGAATATTTGACTGTCAGTGCTATGGTATGAAATTATTTGTTTATCCCCAGCCATCCAAACAAGAGACAACAAAGTTTTCAAATACAGACCTCAATACAAATGTAGGACAAAATGAAAGGTTGGGTTCAGTCCTTGACCGACCAGAGTTTATACGACCACATCACGTTGGTCTTTACTGTGTTGTTGTTTATGATGAACAACCATATCCAGGTAAAATTTTGTCAGTTGAGGAGGGTGATGTAAAGATTAAATGTATGGCTAGCATGCGCCGTAATAAATTTTACTGGCCGAGTCTGAGAGATGATGTCAATTGGTACCCTGAAGGTGACATTCTCTGGTTGATCCCCGAACCCCAGCAAGCCAACCGTAGAACACACATGATCTCGGCCCCTGTTTGGAAATTGATTGAAACTGAGCTAGAATTGAATACTTGCTAAGTAATGTTTGATAATGATTAGTTTCATGAGCATTAATATTATGTATCATCAGGTTCATTGTGACAAAATTTGAATTTTATTGTTCACAAATTAAATGATTAAAATACGGTATATTTTTAAGTTATAATTTGTGTTTAGCTTGCTACAAACATTCAGCGGGAACCATATCTTCCACACAATGTATGATGCATTAAAGTTAGTTGGTTGTTTCTCTTTATAAAAAGCATATGCAAGGCAAGTGTCTGCTTTATGAGGCACCGTTTTGTTTTTATTATCTTTTTACTGTCATTGGTGTTACACACTGTCATTGGTGTTATTTATGTGTCATTGGTGTTATCCATCTTCGAGTAACATTTTTGCACAAGTCAGTTGTAACTGAAATATGCACTGTTTTATTTCTGATTTCTTTAAAATTGACCAAAATGATGACTGAAAAATAAACTATTATGCATGTTTATTGTGAATTTGTCGCATTGAAGTGTATAGTTTTGCTCTTCCGTTTTTAAAGAGAGCCTGTTTGAATGCCATTATAATGGAACATGATGGATGTAGTTTCAAATAATTTTACTTCCACGCATTTGGTGGACAAGAAACACATTACCTAAAGTAGGAAAAGATGTCAAAAGTCTTCATCTTACACAAGAAAGAATGAATGAATTGTCTGTAACACCAACGACCAAGTTGTGTGCACACTCACACAAAAGTAATGCATTTTCCTGTTAACAATGGGCGGATAAGCTCTACTTTGCATATTTTCTCATTTGTTATTTCCCATATCTTCTTAAATTGAAAAAAAATGTTTTTAAGAGAAGAAAAAAAAGTTGGCTTTTGTAATTTGAAAAGATACCCCAATTGAAGAATGACTCAGATGAGAAAGTCCCCTTTTGGACGTGATTGGGCAACTGTGACGGCTACAGGGGCCCGAAGCCCGAAAACCTTTAGCACAGTGTAGAGGTCATATTTATGAAGGGATTTCATTGTAACCTGGTAGGATGACTCCAAATAATGTCTAGATGAGAACGTCCCATTTTGATCGCGATCATTCAGACTTGATGGGTGCCCGAGCCCAAAAACCTTTTGCATAGGCAAAGGTCATATTTATGGAAGGATTTCATTGTAACCTGTTAGGTTGTCTTCATATAATGCCTAGATGATGACATCCCCTTTTGGTCGTGATTGGTCAGCTGTGATGGCCGAAAACCTTGAGCACAATCTACAGGTCATATTTATGAAGGGATTTCATCGTAACTTCGTATGATCACTCCAGACGATGCCCAGATGAGATTGTCCCCTTTGGTTGCGATCATTCAGCCATAATGGCTGCCCGAGCCCGAAAACGTTTAGCACAGTCTACAGGTCATATTTATGAAGGGATTTCATTGTAACTTGGTAGGTTGACTTCATATAATGTCTAGATGAGAACGTCTCCTTTTGGACATGATTGGGCAACTGTGACGGCAAAAGGGGACCGAAGCCCGAAAACATTTAGCACAGTTTACAGGTCATATTTATGAAGGGATTTCATTGTAAGTTGGTAGGATGACTCCAAACAATGTCTAGATGAGAACGTCCCATTTTGGTCGTGATCATTCAGCCTTGATGGGTGCCCGAGCCCAAACACCTTTAGCATAGGCAAAATGTCATATTTATAGAAGGATTTCATTGTAAACTGTTAGGTTGACTCCATATAATGGTTAGATGTTGACATCCCCTTTTGGTCATGATTGGTCAACTGTGATGGCTACAGGTCCCCGAAGCCCGAAAACCTTGAGCACAGTCTACAGGTCATATTTATGAAGGGATTTCAATGTAACTTAATGGGATGACTCGTTTTGGAATAATTTCACTGAACTTGGTAACTTTCGTTGATATACGTTAACTGTGAGGGTCACATACAATAACTGTGAGGTCATATTAACCCACCCCTCAGCTCTTTAGTACAGTGTACAGCTCATATTATTTTTGTCAAAAACATAGAATCAAGGGAACAGAAATGAACACATTCCCAATTATCACAAATCTTGTCTTATTTCATAATCCTTTCATAAACAGTGAACATTATCCTTTTCATTAAACACAACACACAAGTTAAGCTACAGTGTCATTGACACTTTCATTTGTATGAATGTTTAGTTCCATGGGATACATCACATATAATACGTTTTTTTTCTCGTGCGTAAATTATGCAAATTAGACTAACTTTGATTTATTTAGTGTTACTTTCAGCACTGTAAGTGCAAATGCCAATACGGCTCGGGCTAGAGGCCGTATTTATGAACCGATCTTCACGAAACTTCTTGGATACCTTTGTTATCACCGTGGGACGAGAACGAGTGGTTTTGGGTGCGGTCCAAAATTCAAGATGGCCACCAACAACCATTTTGTATTTTAGTTAGTGCAATCAGTTTTTTGTACAGAACTTCTGTATGAAAGTTCTGATTTGAATAAATTTTTGTATGAATGTTTAATAACATGGAATACATCACATATAATACGGGTTTTTTTCTCGTGCAGAAATTATGCAAACTAGATGAACTTTTATTTATTCAGTGCAACTTGAACACGGTAAGTGCACGTGTCAATACGGCTCGAGCTAGAGTCTGTATTTATGAACCGATCTTCACGAAACTTCTTGGGTACCTTTGTTATCACCTTGGGACGAGAACGAGTGTTTCTGAGTGCGGTCCAAAATTCCAGATGGCTGCCAGTGGCCATTTTGTAACGAAATTAAGTCCAATCAGTTTTGTGTACACAACTTCTATACGGCTCAGGCTAGAGGATGTATTGATGAACCGATCTTTACAAAACTTCTTGGGTACCTTTGTTATCACCATGGAACGAGAAAGAGTGTTTTTGCGTGCAGTCTGAAATTCAAGATGGCCGCCAGAAGCCATTTTGTGCCAAAATTAGTGCAATCAGTTTTTTTGTGCAGAACTTCTGTATGAGAAGTTCTTATTTGAATAAATTTTTGTATGAATGTTTAGTAACATGGAATACATCACATATAATACGGGGTTTTTTTCTCGTGCAGAAATTATGCAAGTTAGATGAACTTTGATTTATTCAGTGCTACTTATACACTGTAAGTGCACATGTCAATACGGCTAGGGCTGGAGGCTGTATTTATGAACCAATCTTCACGAAACTTCTTGGGTACCTTTCTTATCACCTCGGGACGAGAACGAGTGTTTTTGGGTGCGGTCCGAAATTCAAGATGGCTGCCGGCGGCCATTTTGTACCAAAACTTAGTGCAATCAGTTTTTTGTACAGAACTTCTGTATGAAAGTTCTGATTTGAATAAATTTTTGTATGAATGTTTAGTAACATGGAATACATCACATATAATACGGGTTTTTTTTTCTCGAGCAGAAATTGTGCAAATTAGATGAACTTTGATTTATTCAATGCTACTTATACACAGTAAGTGCACGTGTCAATCAGTTTTTTGTGCACAACTTCTATACGGCTCAGGCTAGGGCCGTATTTATGAACCGATCTTTACGAAACTTCTTGGGTACCTTTGTTATTACCATGGGACGAGATCGAGTGTTTTTAGGTGCGGTCCAAAATTCAAGATGGCCACCAGCAGCCATATTGTACCAAAATTAGTGCAATCAGTTTTTTGTATAGAACTTCTGTATGAATGTATGAATGTTCTGATTTGAATAAATTTTTGTAGGAATGTTTAGTAACATGGAATACATCACATATAATACGGGTTTTTTCTCGTGCAGAAATTATGCAAATTAGATGAACTTTGATTTGTTCAGTGCTACTTATACACAGTAAGTGCACATGTCAACACGGCTCGGGCTAGAGTCTGTATTTATGAACCGATCTTCACGAAACTTCTTGGGGTACCTTTGTTATCACCTTGTGACAGGGACGAGTGTTTTGGGGTGCCTTTGTTATCACTGTGCTATGAGAACAAATGTTTTTGGGTTCAGTCAGACCCACTCTGGAACTCTGGAAGATTTCTTTTCTAGTTTAGCATCTAACTGTCACCCCACCTTTACAATACTTTACCTATATTTTTGTTACAGGCTACGATCAGCATTTATGTACAGACCGTTACAATACTTTACATGTACCTTTGTTATCAGGTCATTACCTAGATGTTGTCATTGCTGTGTCACATACTATACATGTACATGTCTTAAACAAGTTGAGCTACAGTGTCATTGACACTTTCATTTTTTCTTTTTTTGGTATATATCTCTTTGTGAACAACGTCCACCTCAAGTTTGATGACTACCGTCATCCGATGAAAATTATCAGAGGTATTGCCCTGCGCCCCCCCCCCCCCCGCCCCCGTGTCATTTGGGCATTTTTTCCCAAAATGCATTTTGAAGGATTGGAGGTTACTATTATTTATTTATTTATTGGTGTTTAAGGGCACATACTGAGGCACACTGGCTAATCGTGACCGTGACAGCTTTACGGGTGGCAGAAGCCGGAGTACCCGGAGAGAACCACCGAGCATCGACGAGCAACTGTCAGCTCCTCAACATTCTAACTCTGTTCAAGCTCCGCCCAAGCAAGGTTACGGCGGTTGAATACTTGTGCACCATCGACGTGCAGTACGCCTTAGAAAACGGCGTCATCGTGCCCCCATGTAGGCAACCGGGATAAAGTGACAACGCGGGTCGTCCCGGCTGGGGATCGAACTCGAGGCCTCGAGTATAGAAGGCCAACAGTCTACAACTGAGCCACCGCGTTCCAGGGAGTTACTATATGCAAAAAAAAAACAAAACAAAACAAAAACAAAAAATTGCTTCCGTAGGCCACCCCCACCCCAACCCCCGTGTCATTTAGATATTTCTTTTTCTTTGCCCCAAAATGCATTTTTAAGGATTTGGAGTGATTACATGCAGAAAAAATTGACTTCAACCCCCCCCCCCCCCCCCCCCCCTATGTCATTTAGGCAATTTTTCACAAAATGCATTTTGAAGAATTGGGAGTTATCACGTCCAAACAAAAATTTGACTCCTGTACCCCCCCCCCCCCCCGCCCCCCCCACACACACCCATGTGTCATTTTTTTTCTTTGCCGCAAAATGCATTTTTACATGCAGACAAAATTGACCCCAAAAGCCGCACTCCCACCCCCAATCAGGCAATTTTTTTACTCCAAAGTGCATTTTGAAGCCTTTAGCGCTTGGCAATGCAGACAGTTTGTTGGATGAAAACAGTCATTATGCACAATTTGTAAAAGCCTAATCGGGCGTATGATTCACCGGGCGTAGCTCTTGTAATTAAATTTGAGGTGATTGCTTGTTCTGACATCGCATTTTGTTTTTGTTCAAATCACTGTGCCTAGCCCCATAGGAAGGGGTGGGAGAAAATGCTCCAATTTTTTTTTTAAACTCTTCTCATGAACCAGTGGGTACAATTTGGTATGGAGCTTCTTTTTGAGGTGTAGAATCAAGTTTATTCAACTGAAGTTTGTGGAGCTACTTTTATTTGCCTTTGTAATGGGAGGGGCAAGATATTTTACCCCGCCTGAAATTTCTCCTTTTTGAACCGATGCTCCGATTTGAACCAAATTTGGTATGTGGTTTTAATGAATCATAAGCACTTGTTTGATGCAAAACATTTTCCCGTGTCCTTGTGGGAACCCCAGGTTCTAAAAATAGAAATAATTTCAAATGCTCACATTTCCCAAACCTCACGTAACAGAGAACCGTTATTTGGTATGCAGAATCCTTAGGACCGGTAGAATGTAATGGTAAAAAAGCCATTGGTTGTGTCATGATGTTCTGTAGTGTGTGTTTGTGTGTGTGTGTGTGTGTGTGGGGGGGGGGGGGGGGGGGCGGGGGCGCATCCAAAAAATGCGGAGTCAGCATATTGGCAAAATTATAAAGAAAATTTCTCCAGAACCACTGATCAGAATCTTTTGATATTTGATATATAGCATCAATGGTGGGGTCACATACAAGCTTGTTTAAACTATGCCCATTGGTTCATATTTTGGCTCAATACAGGAGCCCAAATTTTAACTTGGTGCAATATGGAGAATAATCTTTAAAAATCTTCAGAACCACCAGTCAAAATCCTTTGATGTTTGGTATATAACATTATTAAGAAGGTCAGATTCAAGATTGTTCAAATCAAGTCCCTCGGTTAATATTTGGACTCCTATGGGGGCACGAATTTTAACCTGGTGCAATATGGGAGATATTATTCAGATCCATCAGTAGCAATATTTTGATAATTGGTTAGATCTTATTTTGTTCAAACCAAGCCCCTCGGTTAATGTTTGGGCTTCCTATGGGGAGGGGGGGGGGGGGTGGGGGGCACGAATTTTAACTTGGTGCAGTATGGTGGATAACCTTTTAAAATCTTCTTCAGATCCACCAGTCGGAATATTTTGATATTTGGTTAGATCTTATTTTGTTCAAACCAAGTCCCTGGGTTAATATTGGGTTCCCTATTGGAGCCTGAATTTTAACTTGGTCCAATATCAGGAATAATTTTTAAATCTCTTCTTCTCCAGAAACTCCAGTCAGAATCATTTAATATTTGGCATACAGAATCTTTACAGAGGTTGGATTCAATTTGTTCAACTCAAGTCCATCGGTTGATAATTGGGCTCTCTAAGGAATAATCTTTGATAATCTTCTTCAGATGCACCAGTCAGAATCTTTTGATATTTGGTATCCAGCATCCTTAGGGTAATCAGATCTAAGTTTGTTAAAATCCAATCTTTGGTCTCCCTATTGGAGCCTGATTTATATCTTTGTCCAATATGAACAATAATCTTTAACCCTTTACCCAATGTAACGGCCCAAACCGACCAGCGCTATTCACAAAAATTGCCAATTAATTTTCATTATTTTTTTCATTTTTTGTCTCAAAAACATAGGTTATGACCCCTCTTTGGAACGAGCTTGTCGAGCTCGTTCCAGAGAGTGGTCATAACCTATGTTTTTGAGACAAAAAATGAAAAATACTAGTTATTCAAGAATTTTGTTTGCAAGTGTCGTCTGCTTTTCATGTTAGGTAAAGGGTTAAAACTCGTCTCCAGAAACACCTGTCAGAATCTAATATATGACGTACTGAATCCATACAGGGGTTGGATTCAATTTGTTCAACTCAAGTCCATCGGTTAATAATTGGGCTCTTTAAGGGAGACCAAATTTTAACTTCGTGCAATACAGTAAAACATGTTTTGAGAGACCACCCCTTTTGGCGGCAAACGTGGTCTCTCAAGACATGTCTCTTATTTCAGGTTTGAGGTTTTCGCCATTCAGTGAACGACCAACCGGAGCGCGGTGGCTCAGTAGGTAGAGATGTAGGCTGCAAGCCGATGATAGGTCGTTGGTTCGAATCCCACCTGCAGCAACCGTGTTGAGTCCTTGGACAAGACACTTAATCCCAATTGCCCATGTGGGGGCACGCTGGCGTTGTGTACTAAGGCGTACTGCACGTCGATGGGGCACTTGTCTTCAACCACGGCTAACCCTGCTTGTGGGGAGTTAGTACGTTGAGGAGTCTGCCAGTTGCTCGCTGTTGCTCGCTGTTGCTCGGTCTTTCTCTCCGGGTACTCCGGCTTCCTCCACCCATAAAACTGTCCGAACGAGGTGACCCTGGCTGTCAAAAGTGTCGTTAAACCCTAATGAATAAATAACTTACCTTGTAAAGTCATGCATAGACATCAGTGCCCATGGGTGGATTACAACCAATCCACGGCGACTGTACTGTACATCCGGTAGTGAATGCGCATATGTTTTGCGAATAATACCTAGTCCCATGGCCTCGGTGTTGGTGAAAAAAAAGAGTCACAAAATATGATATGTGAGAGCCGAGAGGGTGCCCCCTCCTCCTCCTAGATCCACCCATGAGGACAATATGAAATAAGATTACACTAACAAATTTTTATTAAAGTCCAAGTTTAGGTCGACAATGAATATCGAGAACTGAAAGAAACTTAATGAACACTTGTTTCAGGATTTCGTCACTACAGTCTGCAAAATATGTCCACCATCAACCAACAGCGTTACTTCGTCAATGAGAGATGCACGATCGCCGAGTAAGAACATTGCCATATTTGCTACCTTCGATGTGTCCGGGAGTCTGCCAAGTGTTACATGTATATCGCTCAGGATTTCTTCCAAGAACTTTTCATCAGCCAGTATATCATGGCTATGGTCTGTATGCAAATCTGTCGGATTCACCCCATTCACTCTAATCAATTTCGGTCCCAGCTGAATGGCCATGTATTTTGTTAAGGGGTCGTCCAACCTAACTTCGGTCAATTTGTTGACATTTTTCCCAATGCCTCAGAAACAGATAAGAGAAGTAAGGAAAGGCAAATTATATAGCAAAATAATGAGTAAAGTGCATAGAAAAGGTACATATAATTTTTTTCAGGAAAAAAAGTGAATTTTATGATTTTGAAGATTAATTTGCCAATGACGTAAGTAACGAACCGGTAAAACAACAAAATAATCGGTAATTCGAAAGCCTTGTCCTCAATATAATGACAACATACTACAGACTCGGAGAAAGCATTTTTTTTGACACACACTCTGGTGGTTTTGATGTTTGAATGTAATAACACCAACACAAATTTTGGATGTTCCGGATGTGGCCATGTTTCATTGATGTTTATTCCGGTCATGTGATTACGACGTGGTTCTTGCAGAAATACTCAATTTGGGCAATCGTAAGAATGCAAGAACGTGATCACGCCCTTTATTTGTCCGAGTCAGTGTATGAGCGGATTTGCAAACAGGTGACAGCAAATACTTTAGCTGTTAATGTCATAACTGCAAAATATGGTTCGAAATTCCCTCTCGTGTTTACAGGCCGTCTGAACATTTTTGATGACAAAAAATCTGAATTATTGCGCACTAGAAAGACAACATTTTTCACGAAATATATTCCAAGCGACTTGGAACTATTTTGAACGTGTTGATTTCCCCCGATGTTGTGAAGTTATTTACTTCCTAGTAACCTTGGAATTTGTCGCGGCTCTGTTTAAAGTCTGTAAAGGACCGATTCAAGATGGGTTGAAAATGATGTATTCGCGCTTTTAAATGAGGTGCGTTTGGACGATGCTGAGAATTTAGTTTTTTCTTGCAACCAACCACACTAACACAAGCGTCGATCAGTGTCTTTTGTCAACGTTTTACACTGACAAATGTGACAAATCTCCTTCACCGAAAACTATCTTCCAATTTGCATATCACAATAAACATAACCGCTGTCAGCATGACCGTGTGGTCAAAACCGAAACGAATTATCGAATCCACGGTCAAAATTAGCTGCAATTGGCTTTTAAACAAATGAAACACACGAAATATTCGCAATTTCTTCATTATCCATGCCGAGTTACTTTTTAACCATACCACATGCGTTCAGTTTCGTTTGTCGGCATCAAACTGATATTGTTTGTGGTAATTAATAGTACGAGAAGACGAAAGAAGCCAAATATTTCCCATCATCTATAAATTAATTAAAATTGATAATTCCTTTTATTTTACTGAAATTATGAATTGATAAGATGGGTGTGTTGCGATTATTATGCCCCAGACCTGGAAGTTGTAAAATCAAAGGTGCATCTAGGGCCGTGCAGTGGTGACCTCTGTCCTCTTAGTCTTACCCATTCATCATTACATGTTCCAACATTCTCCCTTGTATCTCAACCACTGCAACTCCAATTTGAAGGATATTTGGTGTTGTGATCGAGCGTCATGGGAAACAATGCCTGTGTAGCTACTGTAGCATGTGTTTCTTCCCACAGTTTTTCAGACTTGTGGTACTTTTCCACTCTTTTGAGTTAGAAAATTTTGTTTATAACTAGTTGATTTGTTACAATTTGTTTGAAAGTGCCTGCTGATACCCTCAAATGTATTGCTACAAAATATTTCTGGTGAAGATTTCGTTCCTATTACTTATCAAGCAATAACCTAATGAATATTCTGTATAAAGCCACCAATCTGATGTTTGACACTTTTATCGGAGCTATTATGAAGGCTTATGGAACTCAAAATGTTGATTATGGCAGGACTTTTCTATTCACCCATTAATCGATAAATTAAGTGTTATAGTTGGAAGTAAGAAACATGAAAGGTCCAGAACTTAAAGTCTAAAAAGAATGTTTTGCAATGTAACATGATTTTTGCAGTTACACTTATTTGGAGGGTTACCTGTCTGGTAGTGTTTGGAACATGTGTGACCAGGATCTTCAAAAAGAAAAAAGAGTTAAACTTTGAGAAAAAAGGCATATGCCTTGAGTGCCGGAGGTAGAGTCATACAAGGAAGAGAGACCCCCCCCCCCCCACCCTGAAATTTTTTTGTGTCAATTGGACCTCACTTGTCACTTTTTGGGGATTGCTTTGGGTACTGCGTTCTTGAAAAAAATATGGGAGACCCTCTGGATGTGCCCTTCTGATCTCAATATGCCAATAAGCCTCCTTGGGGAAAGTACATGCATTAATGGTTATGTAAGGTTGATTTGATGTGTTTTGAATAACAATGTACTTTTAAGTACATTAGATGGTTTATTGCAGTAACAGGTTACAGTTACCCTTATTTCTTCTCCAACAGATATCATGAGTGTATTGGTGTCCAAGAGAAAACAAAGCTATTATACTTCTTTATATTGGGAGACACTCTTTTGTCCTTCCATACTTCTTCTGGTGGACTCCTTCAAGTTGGCCTTTGTTGAACTCCCCAAATCAAAACATAAACAAAAGAAAATGTCTGCCTTCAATCACTGAGCACTCCACTTATAACATTTGGTCTCAATCTTTATTACTTTAATGAATTAGGAAAAGATTTCTTCGAGTATGTACTTCTATGTTTATAGAATACAGCTGTTATTTTATTTTGAGGTATTCTATTGTAAAAAATTTGTTCTCTTACTTATGCCATAGCAGACTTTCAGGTGGTGCTATTTACACATGGCAGCAGTTCCATGGCAAATTTCAATTTCCACACGATCTATTCCAAGAATTTTGGTATATAATTTATTGGGGTTATTCATTTTGGGCCTTTTCTAGACTTGAAAGAAAATTGCATGAAATTTGACCAAAGTTAGGTTGGACGTCCCCTTAAGCAATCCAAGGATGCTTTAGTCGATCCGAACACCGAGAATGAATCAAAACATTTTTTTAGCACCAATGCACGAAATGTTGACTGTGGGGCCGACTTTTTCTCTCTTTTAAAGATCAGCTCACACCACCCGACTAACGTTAAAGGCAATTTTGTAGTTCATAGCGAACATATTGTCAATATTACTTTTATCACATTCCACAAACGACTTTTGAATAACATCACCAGCATTGTTTACAAGAAAATCAATGGGAAGTACAGATTTCTCCGCTTTCTTTCTCCTGTCCCACACTGCAAACAATAAAGGTTCTTTTTAGAACCAAAACTGGTTCTATCTTGTCCCTGAAATGGAACCAGTTTAGTTTAAGCAGTATTTATTTCAAATCAAATAAATTTACCAAGATTAGCATTCAATTTTAACAGAATAATACATGAACTGAAGTAGATTCAGCAGTAAACTTGGAGCTTATTCAACGCAGTCGCCAAACATTTTGAAACAAAGCGAATATAAATACCTAGTATATGGTTCTATACAGAACCAAAACTGGTTCGATATGCCAGCTGTTCATATCTCCTTTGCTTAATAATGATTTGAGACAACCTCGTATAAGCTCTAAACTTATGGCTAAAACCCCCTCAACTTATGTTTAATTCTGTTAATATTTAATGTTAATCTTTATAAATTTATTTGATTTGAAATAAATACTGTTTAAACAGAACTGGTTCCATCTCAGGGACAAGATTAGAACCAGTGTAGGTTCTAAAAAGAATCTTTATTTTTTGCAGTGCAGTCTCTAAGATCGACTTCTACAACTTCTATACTGGGATCTTCTTCTTTGTTACTAGAAACGCTGTTGTCTGATTTAGTTAAAACGATTGTTTTTGCTCCCAACTTCACAAGAATTTTGGCTATCGCACGTCTAATCCCTCGACCTCCAGCGGTTACAAGCGCTCTCTTTCCAGAAAAATTAATATCCATTTCGACTAGTATCGACGAGGCAACTGTAGAAAAGTGCCGGTGATCAACACTATCTATTTATGTATTTATTTATTTATTGGGGTTTAACGACACATTAACAGCCAAGGTATTATCGTGTCGGTGACAGTTTTACGGGTGGAGGAAGCCGGAGAGAACCACCGGGCAACGACGAGCAGTTGCCAGCTCCCCAACATCGTAACTCCGTACTGCAGCACAGGCAGGGTTTGATTGGTTGAAGGCATGCGCACCATCGACGTGCAGTACGCCTTAGTACACGGCGTCTTCGTGCCCCAATGTGGACAATCGGGGTGAAGTGCCTTGTCCAAGGACACAACGCGGATGTCCGAATCGATCGCTCAGACGGTCACCCATCCAAGGACTAACCGGGCTCGATGTTGCTTAACTTCGGTGATCTGATGAGAACCGGTTACCGCAACGCCCTCGCGCCCCCAATCAACACCACATAAAGATCAAATTGTACGCATAATTTAGTTTGAATTTTTACGAACCCCGATGTGTTTTGTTTCTAGTCGATTTTACACATTTTTATCTGTATTATCCGCGTAAATCAGTTGTATAGTACGTAACAACAATAATGCTATGTAAGTTCAAACCGTAAAAGATGAAAGTCACACGTGAACCTCTCGTCAAACAGAGCCGAGGAGAACTAATGCAGTCCCCCACACAACCCTCTTATCTCTGCTAGATTTTGGTCAGAGGACTGTGTCGGCGGCTAAATTCGAATATAATTTTTTAAATACGTTTTCGTTTTGAATGCGTCGTCTCCCAGTCGGGTTAGGTAAAGAGCTAACAAGCGCGATTTGATCGGCTTCGTGATTTGTTCCGGACAATAGAAGTTTCACATTTTATAGAAACAATTAATTTGTAATTGCTGCGAGTGGATCGGTTTTTAAACTCCGATTGAGAATACCCTTATTTTAGTGAAGATGATACTTTATTACACGTCCGTTGTATGAAATCCCCATCGATACCAACACTAAACAATGCGGACAATGAACATCCGTTCCACACACTTGTGCTGAACGGAAATCATTGACGAACTATTTTTAAATAGAAGCGAAATTTCACTAGAATTTTCTACAAATAGTGTACCGCAATTACAATAACATAGTGGATAAACCGTAATTTGAACATACCGGAAGTGTTGATCGTCGAGGAGAGACATTTCTATTTCTAGGAACAAATTTTTAGAAGCTTTTATCTCAAATCTACTAGTTTTGCTGCATATTTATAAAATAGATCGTGGATTCTTCATGGAAACATAACTATGCTACAAGGTTACACATTTATCGCACGCGGACACCCGAAATTCGTGACTACTGGCACATTTCGAATGAAAAAAACTTCTTTTTATCATCTCCTAAAATCTTGTTCATCGAGGAAATTCCCTCTTCAAATGTCATTTTAGCGCATTTTCAACATCAAACAGAATTTCTAATATTATTCAGGATATAGGCCATCATGTCCCCGACAGAAACGCACAAAGCTTATATTCAAGAGAGAAACATATTCGCAAAACGAAATGCTTTATTGGGGAAACCAACTCATTTTTCACTGTACGCCCAGTTGTGTAAGACCCTTATCAGTAGTCGCCGTGTCGTACAAAATTTGGCTAAGCGGTATGGTCAAGGAACTCTTGTTTCAACTACTAGAAATTGTGTCCCGATAGCGAAGAATTCAAACCTTGTTTCATGAAAAGCATGTAAGTTGTGAAACTATGTCGATATTGCCCACAATATACACTCAAAACTGTAAAGGCTACACATGTCTGCATACTAAGTCTACACTGTTTTCGCGAGTAAACGCATTACGTCGTTGCATAATCTACCAGTGATCATTGGTTGTCCATTAAATGTATTGCAAACTTATCATTCAATGTATCGGCCTGTAAACCAAAAGTGTACCGTAATTTCGTCAAAGAAGACTGAAAATAATAAAGACATGCAGTTTTTTTTCGGCATACCTGTACTCAGACTAATTGCGATGATCTTGGTCCATGCTCGATTTGCTAAATATCAATAATAATATTAACACAAATTAATATCTTAGAGATTACAAGTACAGTTCCTAATCTATGATGCTTTGTCTATCCTTCCTTTGTTTATTATGGAACCACAGCAGATGTGTCCCACCTTAGAAAGTGATGAAGTGACGAAGAGGTGACGATAGACGTCACGTGGTACACATGCAGTGAAGTAAATAGCACATATACTGCCCGATATACTTCAAAGCTGAATAGACATGTCCGTACTCGACACAATGCAGGTGTTAAAAAGGAAAAACAAATCGCGTCAAAACGTTTTGAACGTTTCAAATTGTATTTAAATAACTTGTCAATTTGCCAGCCTGATCGAAAATATGTCTGACTACACTCCATCTCCTTTGGGTTAACAGGAGGAGGGGATTAGTAGTATATGATAGGGGTTAGCAGCATGGAAATATGGACAGACTTTCACCCCTCCCCTTCACACCATCGTTGGTTCATATTTTTAAAAAAAATGATTGAAGTAATTTGAACGAATTATCATTTATATAATCTAACATAAATGCAATCTAACCAGATCTAACAATAAAAGGACTCTTCTCACCATGAATAGTAGATATCATATAGTGGCATACCGCCACTTCCCAATGCAACTGACTACTTTCATTATGTAATTATGAATTTCAGCCATATACATGTTCGAACAAAATGCGGGGTTGTTATTGATCATTCAAGCCTTAGGCTTAGTGGGTAGCCTTCAAATCAATTCCGTTTAATGTGCGATATACTGTCAGAAAAGGCCGAACCATCAATTAGTCAGGACATTACATCATATTGATAGAGGGTTTATTGGCAGTGAAAACTCTCTATCTTATTTATACAAGAGATCTGGTTGGATTATCTTATAATAGAAATAAAATTAACTTCTTTTAAAAAAAACTATAGCAATCTGCTGCAACAAAGAATAAAATTAAATCATAGAATAAAGTCTGTTGGGATCACCTGAGTCAGAAAGGATATGTATGTGTATTATGTTTCAGTGAGATTAAGTTGAATGTTGCAGAAGCTACTTGGGAAGTGACTGCCCTGTCACTGGTCGTGTAACGGATTTTGAGCTTATAGGTTTCAAGCTTCTGAGTTGGATGAACAACCTCCAGTATATTGAAGGATAACACTGACAACCATTGCATAAATCACAGGGGCGTGACGCGACACCCCAACGCCCCAAAATCCCATAATGCATCCTGATCAAATCTGGAGAGATATGGTTGACCTTTTCAACTCACATGGTAACCATTTCTTTCTCACTTTCTCGTCTGACTTGGTAAGATGAAACAACGTTATACAATTATTAATAGTATATGAAACACGTTCTCAGTCTTACAAGCCAGGAGGATTACATTTGAGACTCGGGGTGATTCTTTGGCAACGTGTGTGACACAAAACAGACAAATTGGAAATTCCCATAAACCCCGTGCTGTTTTACACTGACCGATATGAGTAGTGCTTCATTTGCCTTTCATCATTCAGTATGAGAGAATCACAACCACGTGGCCCATTTACTATCGAAAGTAAAAACATCGGTAACGTAGGTGCCATAAAATATCATTTTTTTTTGTCACACACATTACCCGTGCCCCCCCCCCCCCGCCCTCCGGGTAGTAGTAAATGAGCCACGTGGTTGGAATTCTCTCTTACAGTCTGTCCAAAGCTTACTAACCATTCCATCAAATGAAGCACAGTAGGTAATAAAGGCCGATCTACTATCACTTGTACATGTACGTGTACAACATACGTTCACGATGCGTTCACCAACGTGGAATTCAGTGTTTAATCACACGCTTGTTCACAAAACTGTACATGATCTTGAATCCCCTCCATGTACAGTTGTGACTCCTAGATCGCACTTTTAACGTTCAAATACTCGTGGTGAACGCGCGTTTTTAAAAAAAGGATGAAATCGTACATCTTCACTTGTATCTTGTACGTAATTTTTCGTCGACGTTCCCATCGCAGATCAGACCATCGATCCATCGTTGGCGAACGCGAGCAAAAGCAAAAAATTCTGGGTCATCATCAAAAAACAGTTTTGGGGACTCTAGATCAGCGATCCAGAACCCGCAATTGTGTTGAGACAGATGATTCAGAACCCGCAATTGTTTTGAGGCGGTGGGGTTTTTTTTCTCCCATTTATGACATTATTAGGGGAATTCCTCCACTATGAGAAATTCTCAAAAACTCAGCTGATCGCTTGATGAGAGAGATTGACTGTTAAGCGTTCGTTCAAACACTTATCGGAATGTTTAAAATGCATTTTCCGCTCAATTAGGTTTTGAGTGGTAAAATTTTTAATATATTCATGATAGCAATTGCAGTCATCAAAAGGATTCTCTCTTAATTCGACACTCAGTGAATTGATGTGTGAATGAAAAATCTTTTGACAAATGTAAAAACTACTGTCAAAATGCGTTAAATCAGAAACTGGTTTGTCATGTACTGTTTAAACGTATTTTTTTAAACTTCAATTAACACAGTCAGTTGAGATGTGAATATTTTCAGATTATTATATATTAAGACGGAAAGAGTTTTTTTATTACTTAAAAACATAAAAAAAAAAATATAATTAAACATTTAATTTTGAAAATAATAAAAACAATTAAAAACGAAAGATGTTTTTACAGATGGATCTTAGACGCCGAGATTTAATTTTAGGCGAGTATGAACGTGCTAAGAAGAGCATTCAGTCTGCTGACAGAAGCAGACGTTTTGGTGAGATGGGACGCGAAGCCACAAAAATATTTAAACCCGTGACGGAGGGTCAAGAGCGAAGCAGGAAGGAGACCCATAAAGGAGAGTTCTTTGAGAATGGGTTCATTGCCTCCTAGTTTTGGAAATCGGTATTCTGTTTAATCTACACCGGATTACGTTCCCACGGGAATTCAAACAGATTTGAGCGAGAGTGACGATACGGCTTCGACTATCACCACTAGTAGCGTCGCGTCGTCCGATGATGATGGCAGTAAGAGAGATCAGTCGTATGGAATTTATATGGATTCTGAGGGTAGAACTTTTGTAGGTGATACGGAAGTGGAAATGGATGATGATGAATTGATCGTGGGTTCGAATAAATATAAAGTAACTGATGGTCTGCGCAGATTGCTCCTTTACGACAAGCCCGGCGATTACACGGAACAGGATTTCGACAATTACGGAGACATTCTGGTCCAGACCCACGCCATGAAGAGAAATAACAATGCCAGAGAGACGAGACCCAAAGCCAACAGAGGTTACAAGTGGACGAAAGTGGTGAAACCCATATGGGATATAAACAAGAAGTTCGTCGAATCGGTGACTGGCAAAGGGGTGAAAACCACTTTTCTTCCGAGCGATTCTGACGCTCTGTCTCAGAGATTGAGTTTGTTGATGGCGAGCAGACGGGCTGGTAACATGGGATTAGATAATCAGATAGTTGCTATATCTGACGAACTGTTAAGACAGAAGGTTTTGAATAAAAACCAGTATAAAAGGCTGATGAACGAATTGAAGGATTGATGTGTATATAATAAGTAGAGAGAAACAAAACAAACAAACAAACAAAAATAAAACAGTAAATTCTTACACTAGAATAATAAAAGTATTTAAAATCGACAAAACGATTTACCAGTGAAAAAAACAAAAAAAATATATCATAAAAATAAAATATGTTGGTGATAAAGAACAGGGGATACGTCAGAACTTACGTTCAAGGCGGTTCTGGCATCGTCGATTCTATAATGCGAGCTTTCATGAGCAATGCGGGTAGAAAACTCGCATCAACCGTGTTTGAGGTCAGTAAGAAGACGGCTTTGGATGCTGGTAAGAAAGCCGCTTCCGAAGCCAGTGGTAGGATAGCTTCTGTGGCTGGCAAGAGGGCAGCCGACGCGTTGATCGACAAGTTGATCAGTCCGCTGGCGAAGCGAGCTGCGTTAGAGCGAACGCCGAAAAGTTGGAAAGATTTTAAGGATGCCGTGGTGCCCATACAAGATTTAGCCAAAATGACGAGTGGATCCGGATTGAAGAGAACTCGCGACGGTGCAATATAAATAAACAATAATAACATTAAAAAAAACAGAGTTTGAAAAACATAAAAAAAAAATTGTGTTTGAAAAGAATCTAAAATAACAAACAAAATAAAAACAAAGATGAACATTAAAGATATGTCTTGGAACGACGACGAGACCAAGAGGTCGAATAACGAGTTCTTTCCCAAGAGCATAAGAGGCTTGATAGTGGGAAAATCGAATTGTGGAAAGACCAACCTGTTGATGAATCTGTTGTCCCGACCCGACTGGTTGGATTACGACAGATTGTTCGTGTTTGGCAAGAGCTTGTTTCAACCCGAATACAGATTGCTTCGAGAGTGCATGGATCGCAGATTGCCCAAGGACATCATAGCCAGAATCTTTGACAGTAGGGAGGAATTTGACAAGAGCGGAGCTCCACTCTCGACCATTTTGGACGGCGCGGTGATGGAGCTGATGAAGAGAAATGCATCTTCGAACGTCGAGTGTCGATTTTATGAGAATGCTAGCGACGTTCTGGATCCTAGAGAACTGGAATCGGAAGATAAGAATCTCATGATTTTCGACGATCTGCTTTTGGAGAGACAGAACCGATGTGAATCGTATTACGTTAGGGGTCGACACAGCAACGTGGACTGTTTCTACCTATCGCAGAATTATTTTCGATTGCCCACACAGACGATAAGGGAGAACGCTAATTTTCTATGTCTCTTTCGCCAAGATCTCAAGAATCTCAATCACATCTACAGCGATCACGCCGCAAATGACATGAGCGCTGCAGAATTCAGGAGATTCTGCAAGAGGGTTTGGGATGGTGGACTTTACAATTTCGTCGTGATCGATTTGACAAGCGAATTTAATCGCGGAAAATATCGGTGCGGATTCGACAAGTTTTATGTTTCCGATGATAATAATAAGATAGAGCGTGAAAATAAAAAAAAATTAGAAAAATAATAAATCTTCAAATAATTAGTTTTGAATAAAAAAAAATAAAATTAAATGTAATGTTCGAACATGGAGAATTGTTAGGACGGATAGCCGAGAATACGGCTGCGAAACAATCCATTCAAATCGTGGTGAGTGGCGATTCGACTCGATTCGCTACAAAATTCGAACCTTCCATCGAATTGAATAGAGAGAAAAGATACGAGATGGCGTTGGTGAATCTGGAGACTTATTATTCCTTTCCCAACGTCACCGAAAAGAATAACTCGTTCAAGTATTCTGACGGAGTGGATTGGTTGGAGATTCGAATTCCCAAAGGGAGTTATGACATAGACGATTTAAACGATTACATTCAGACGCGAATGAAGACGGATGGAAAGGGAAGCAACAAGATCAGACTCGCTCCCAATCCTAATACCTTACAGACGATGTTGGATTTGGAAGATAATTTTCGAGTGGATTTCAACATGGACGATTCTATAGGCAAGATGTTGGGATTCGATCAAAAGATGTATCGAGGCCACGCGGCACCTGAAAATACGGTCGACATTCTCGCAGTCAATAGCATTCTGGTGAACGTGGACGTGATTGCTGGAAGCTACATGAATGGTAGCGCTCAGCCGATGATCTATTCCTTCTTTCCAAACGTGTCGCCTGGTTATAAGATCGTGGAGCGACCTCAAAATTTAGTTTATCTACCAGTGATTTTAGACACGTTGTATAGTCTCAAAACCATGTTGATGGATCAAAATGGTGAACTGTTAGATCTTCGCGGAGAGAGAGTGACGATACGATTTCACATAAGAGAAATATAAAAGCAAAAAAAAAAAAATATTATATATATAGATAACAAAAATAAAATAAACGCAATATTAATTTTACAAAATTATTTTAATATAATTATTAAACAAGAAACAATTGAAGTAAATATATTTTAAAAAAAACAAAACAGAATTATGACAGAATACGTGGTTAAAAATGTGAACATATCCGCAGGACAGAGGAAGAAACTTAAGAGAGCGTTAACAACTCGAGGCGAGGCGGTGAGATTCAAATTCACTCACGAAGATCTGACGAGAGGCGGTCAGGATTCGATCGCCTGGAACAGAAGTCAAATCAAAAGGATGGAGAAAGCAATTCGCGATGGAAGAGGGTTGACGGTGAGAATGAGTCCTGCTCAATTGAGATACAATTTGAGAATGAAAGGTGGTTTCCTACCGCTATTGGCAGGAATAGCCGCAAAAGCATTACCCTTCGCCGCAAAGGCGCTACCCTTTCTTGGAAAGACTCTCGGCATGGGAGCTCTCACGGGACTCGCAAGTTCGGCAGTTGAGAAATTAATGGGTGGCAGCGGACTGTTTTTGAAGAAGGGAGGAGCCGTGTGTCGCATCCACGTAGACGACAGCGGTAAAGGATTGTATCTAGAACCTGTTAGAGGTGGCAACTCTCTGAGAGGAAACGGTCTCTATCTGAAGAGTGGACGGAACGTCGAGCGACTCGACAAGGGTTTGTTGCTCGGTGAGAATTCGCCATTTAAGAACATACCGATTTTGAATATGTTATTATAATATAAAATTATATAAAATATAAAATCATAGAAAGTATAAAATAATGTATTTAAAATGGATAAAAAGGTGGAGAAACAAATTTATCACCTGGATGAAAAGGTGGAGAAACAATTCGACGATAATGACGAACATCGCAAGCCAGAGAGCGAAAAAATAAAAAAATGGTTAGATGCTAATGATGGATATCTAAGGAAAGAACTAATGAAAGAGATAGATGAAGCACGGGATAGACGGTTGAGAATGAGACGATGCTTTCCACGGTCACCACTACCTTCTGAAGAGAATGGTAATGATGCGAGTGTTACCAAGAGATGCACAACATTCGTTCATAATTATGATTCGGATAAACAAAAATGTTACCATAAATGTATCACATCACAAAGAAAAAGAAAAAAAGAAAAAGAAGAATCAACGCTGAAATTTGAGAGAAAAGGAAACATTATAATATATTATGATGATAGTGAAGAAGAAGGAAAACAAAAAAAAAAAAAAAAAAGTAATGAGCTCTAAAGATGATCTTATTACTTTTTTTTTTTCATTTTTCTTCGCTAAAAAATCAATCACTCTATTGTTTATATTTCCAAGTCCGTTATTAGCATGTTGACACTCGTGTCTTCTCCTTTTTCGAAAATGTGTTGAATGTTTATCTTTACTCTTTTGAGTTTTTTTACATCGGTCAACTCGCTCTCAGCACCCAATTTCTTCACGAGTTCGAATGAGATGTTTGGAAATATGTAATTTCCATAGGGCAACGACAAATCGTCCTTGTCGAATTCTGTATCTTCAGCGATGACGATGTTCTGCAGATCGCTTTGGTACTCGGAAATCAAATCGAGTGCGGCTTCGTCCAATTTCAAAGGCATCTTATATTTCTCGTATTTGTGCTCTAAGCCCTTCATCTCGACCTCGTTCAATTCGATGGGATAGTGTCGTTGTAATCTATAGATTTTATGACCGAATTTCTTATACGTTTCGACTCGTTTCAATTTCAGTTCGCATCTTTTAGGTGTTGTTGTCTTCATGATCGATTATTTAGTATTTAAATAATAATTTGTTTAAAAAGTTTTTTTTTTTTTTACTCTTTATATATATAAAAAAGTTGTTTTTTTAATTTTTAATTTTCTTTAATGTTTTTTAGTAAAAGTTTTTTTCTCTTTATATATATATATAAAAAGTTAAATTTTAATTTCAATCTCTCTATTGTTTATATTTCCAAGTCCGTTATTAGCAAGTTGACATTCGTCATTTTTCCACATACGAAAATGGTGTGAATGTTTATCTTTACTCTTTTGAGTTTTTTTTCATAGGCGAATGCGCTCTCACCACCCAATTTCTTCACGAGTTCGGGTGAGATTATTGGATATATGTAACCTCCATAGGACAACAATAAATCACCCCTATCGAATTCTCTGTCTTCGGCGACGATGATATTAATCAGCAGTTTGCTTTGGTACTCGTAAAACAAATCGAGCGCGGCTTCATCCACTTTCAAACACATTCGATATTTGTGGTAGTAGAGCTCTAAGTCCACCATCTCAACCTCATTCAATTCGATGGGATCGTGTGGTTGTAATGTATAGATATTAAAACTGGATTTCTCATACCTTTCGTCTCGTTTCAATTTCAATTCGCATCTTTTAGGTGTTGTTGTCATGATCGATTATTTGGTTTTTTATGAATTCTTACAAATAAGGTATATTTTAAATTTTGTATTAAAAAAATTGAATTTAAAATTTAACTTTTTTTTTTTTTTCTATTATATATATATAAAAAGAGTAAAAAAGCAAAACTTTTTTTAACAAATTATTTAATACAAAATTCCCCCCCCCAAAAAATATTCTTACAAATGAAGCAAACAGATAAAACAATGGTAAATTTAAATGAGAAAACCATACCTCAGTTAAACGAGATTTGTAAACTATTACAAATTTCAGATTTCAGAAATCATAGAACTAAATCAAAAAAAATTGAAGCCATACAAGAATATTTGCGAAACGCTAGAAAGGCAAACAAAATGTCGATAGCAACGACGTCAAAAGATGCATCGGTTGTGAAAATAAGAAGACCACTAAACGAAAAGCCGTTGAAGAACATCAAGTTTCCAAAGAAAAGAAAAGAAAAACTAAAACGAAAACGAGTGATGCACTTCAGATTCAAGACAAACGAGATATATCGAGCAAAATTCAACGAGCAATCGACGAAGAGAAAGGAGAAGAATTTGTAACACGACTCGTTGCGGAACTATTCCAATTGAAACCCGTAGAACAGGAGAGTGCGATCAAAGGCATTTTTAAAACTTTCGACGTGATTCCCTCGTTGAAGAAAGTCGATCCGAAATTGTTTGTGGAACGGGTGAAGAAAGAAGTATTGGATTTGTTTCGCGAATACATGAACGTGGGATTAAAAATTAAGATGATACTCCATTGCATAATGAATAAAATCGACGTGAAGTCTGGCAAGAGCATCGTGAAAAATGCATATTTCAGATCTAACGTCGAACCCATATTTCGAGGTTCAGATCTATCGGACGTTTTCGAAAAGATGAAAGACAAGATGAAAGACAAGATGTTGATGTCTCTCGCGAATTATCAACATGAAGGTAGTATTTGGACGTTCGGTGAGGTGTTGAAACTCGAAATTCACATGAATAAAAACGAACCGCTCAAAGGATCTTCCTACTTGGAATTACCGTATTTCTTGACTAAGAAATACGCCGTGGTCAAAGTGAGAAATAAAGATGATCAGTGTTTTAAATGGGCAGTCACCTCTGCTTTATACCCTGTCGAAATAAACTCTGATAGAGTTTCTCGTTACGAGGAAACTTCTATAAATCTCGATTGGACCGGAGTGACTTTTCCAACAGAGTTAAAACATATCGAACGTTTTGAGGTTCAAAATCCCACCGTAGCGGTGAACGTCTTGGGATACGACGATGAAAATCAAAAGATCTATCCTCTTAGACAGACTTCGTATCTCAGAAGAGAAAAGACGATTATTTTATTATTGATTTCGAATGGTGACAATCGTCATTATTGTTGGGTTAAACATCCGAGCCGATTACTGTCGAGACAAAATAATAAACATAAACATAAGATATGTTTATGTTGCAACTGCATGAACATATTTAAGACCAAAAAATCATTAGCGAAACATCAGGAATATTGCAACGAAAATCAAGGTGTCGCCGTCGAAATGCCCAAACCTAACACCATCATGAAGTTTGAAAATCACAATACAAGGTTAAAAGTACCATTCGTCGTGTACGCCAATTTCGAATGTTCCTGTCAACCCAACGCTCTTCAAAGTTACGTCGAAAGATATCAAAAACACATACCTTTGGGCTATTGCATTTACGTGAAATGCGCTTTCGACTCGCAACACGACATGGGTCCCTTCACCTACACGAAACAGTGCAAAGACAACGATGTGGCTCAAAGGTTCGTGGAAGAGTTAGAATCGAAACTTCAAATGTTATACGACAAATTCAAAACTCCGGCGAAAATGATCATCACGCGAGAGCAGCAGGACGAAAATAACAGAGCCACCGAATGTCACATATGCAGACAATCGTTCGACGAGAATTCGGAGGAAAATAAGAAGTTCAGAGACCACGATCATTACACGGGTCTGTATCGCGGTCCGGCTCACAGCAAGTGTAATTTAAAATATCGAGACGCCACTTTCTATCCGGTGATGTTTCAAAATCTCTCGGGTTATGACAGTCATCTGTTCGTGAAAAATCTCGGCACCTCACATGAAGAATTAAATTGCATCGCGAACAGTGAAGAAAGATACATTTCCTTCACGAAATGGAAGCTCATGGAGAAGAAAAGAGTAATCGACGGAAATACGTTGAAAGAAAAAACGAAATCCATTCGTAGATGCATACGTTTCATCGACAGTTTTAAATTCATGTCGACCGCTCTGGAAAAATTAGTCGATAACATGAGCAAGGATAAATTTAAAATCACGAGCGAACATTTCGGAGAACGAGTAGATGTCATGTTGAGGAAAGGAGTCTATCCTTACGATTACATGAATGATCTAAAGAGATTCGAAGACACCGCACTACCTTCAAAAGATGATTTTTATTCGAAATTATACGAATCCGACATTTCCGACGAGAATTACGAACACGCCAAAAACGTGTGGAAATCATTCAATATGAAAACCATGAGAGATTATCACGATCTCTATCTGAAGACCGACGTTCTGCTCTTGGCAGACGTGTTCGAAAATTTTCGAGACGTCTGTCATCGAAATTACGATCTGGATCCCGCTTGGTATTTCACTGCACCCGGTCTGGCGTTGGACGCTTTGTTGAAGACCACCGAAGTCCAATTGGAATTATTATCCGACGTGGACATGTTGCTCATGTTCGAAAGGGCTGCGAGAGGTGGCGTCTCGATGATCTCCCACAGATATTCTGAAGCTAACAATCCCTACATGAAAGAAGGTTTCGATTCAAAACGGTCGACTAAATACATACAGTATTGGGATGCCAATAATCTGTACGGTTGGGCTATGAGTCATCCTTTACCGATTGGAAATTTCGAATGGGTGAAGGAACCGGAAGAGATGCAAAAATGGAGAGACTATCCTTGCATTTTAGAAGTCGATTTGAACTATCCGGAAGAATTACACGGTCCACACAACGATTATCCGCTGGCTCCCGAACGAATGGAACCGAACGAAGGAGACAAGGAAAAACTCATTCCCAATTTATTTAACAAACGTAACTATGTCGTCTACAGCGAGAATTTGAAACAGTACGTCGATTACGGGATGAAATTAGTCAACATACATCGCATCATTCGATTCGACGAAGAGCCTTGGATGAAAAAATACATCGATCTCAACACGAATCTCAGAACTCGAGCCAAGAACGATTTGGAAAAAGATTTCTTCAAACTCATGAACAACTGCATGTATGGCAAATCGATGGAAAACATCAGGAAGAGAGCCGACGTTCGACTCGTCACGTCTGAGAAAAGAGCTAAAAAATTAGTGGCGAAACCCAATTACAAACACCGAACCATATTCGATGAAAATCTAGTGGCCGTTCACATGCAAAAGACGCATCTGAAGTTCGACAAACCGTATTATCTCAGACCGATCATCTTAGATATCAGCAAGCGATTGATGTATGAGTTTCACTACGATTACGTCAAACGAAAATTTGGTGACAAAGCCAAACTACTGTTCACCGACACGGACAGTTTAGTTTACGAGATAGAGACGAAAGACGTCTACCGAGATATATCTCCGGACGTGGCCAATTGGTTCGACACGAGCAATTATCCCGTCGATCACCCATCCAACATTCAACCGAACGGCAACAAGAAGGTATTGGGTAAATTTAAGGACGAGAGCGGCGGTAAACAGATCGTCGAATTCGTGGGCTTGAGACCCAAACTCTATGCTTATCGTCTAGAAGATGATGAAGAGATCAAGAAGTGCAAAGGAGTTAAAGCGTGCATGGTGAAGAAAAACATCTCTTTCCAAGAGTATAAAGATTGTCTGTTAGGAAGTGGTCCGGTGTATAAGACTATGAAATCGATTCGAAGTGAAAATCACGACTTGTATACCGAAATAGTCAACAAGATTTTGCTGACGGCCGACGACAACAAGAGATTCGTGTTAGACGATAAAATAAGCACTTTGGCACTCGGAAATTGGACTTTGGATCTAATTTTAGACGATATGAATGGAGATGATTGGATTCTAGATGTGATTGTGGATGATAAGATTCCAGATACGATTGTGGATGATAGGATTCCAGAAAATCAAGAAGAATTAGATGAACGCAAAATTATGGAAATGGATAGTGACATCGAGAAAGCTAGTTTAAAAAGAAAAAGAAAAAAATAGAAAAAAAAATAACGTCATTTTTAGTAAATTATAATAAAATAAATAAAAAAAAATATATACTTATTTATGAATAAGAAAATAAAGATATCCGTAGAAGGTGTCGTCTTACCCAACGAACCCCTATCCAACATCGATCTGTTGAATGCGGCAAAAGATTTGAAAATTGAAGATTTTCTAGGAGTGTTTTCCAGAGATGCCTTGCCGAAGAGAAGACCTCGACAATCGGAATGCGGAATTTTAAATCTAGATGATTCATCGGGTGAAGGCACTCACTGGGTGGCGTGGATTATTTCGACAGCTACGGAATCTCGCCGCCAAAAGAAATAAAGAACTATTTCAACAAATCGATGGTTCGTTACAACACGGAACAAGTGCAATCACCAGATCAAGTGTTTTGCGGTCACCTGTGTCTCTACGTTCTCAAGAGATGGTCTGAAGGAGATCGATTTCAAGACATTCTCAATGATTTACATTAGAGAGAGATTTTTTTTTTTATAGTATATATAAAGATAAAAAATTATTTTAAAAAAATTTTAATCGAATAAAAACGAAAAATAAAATAACATAGTTCATTTTTAATAAACTGCATTTTGAACATATTTTTCTAAAAACAAAAAATCCCACAACAACATGCCAGTTGATAAATTTGGTAGAAGTGACGACGAAAAAGTCAACCCGAGAAAGAAGAGGAAGACATTCGAAGTCAATGATGGTTACGACGTTGCCAACTTGGACGAACGTTACGTTCGGAGATACGAACCTCGAGAAGAACCTTTGAACATGAACGATAAGAAGCTCTACAATCTTCCCGAGCCGATAGATCTCGCAGATGCTGCGACTAAAAAATACGTCTTCAGGGGGAACGCCGATTTCGAATGAATCCTGCTGGATAATTACGTGGATAAAACCATGACCGACGATCTCGATCTGAAATCCAAATGTTTGGTGAACGTCGCAAATCCCATAGATCCCACCGATGCCGCGACCAAGAAATACACGGACGACTCTCACGCGAGATTCAGCGAACACCTGAGAAATAGATACGTTCTGAAAACGATGCACTCGGAATTGAATGCCAATTCTAACAAGATAACGAACGTGGCCACTCCCACGAATCCCAAGGACGTGGCGACCAAACACTACGTTGATCTGGAACAGAGAAAGTCTGACAGACGAGAAATGAAATCGGATCTGAATGCGGGATTCCACAAGATATTGAATCTGTTGAAGATCGATGACACGGATGCGGACTCAACTGCGGTCAACAAGGGCTACGTAGATTCTGCCGTGATACAATCGCAAGAATACCTAGAATCGCAAGTGGACGATCTCTACCTGAACAAAGAATCTGGCGGAACCATGGAGGGTGGCATCAACATGAATGGTCACAATTTATTTGGTCTCGATCACGATCCCGAATTCGATTCCAGCACGGTAAGCAGGAAGTACGTGGATGACAACTCGGTCTGGAGAAAGGGCGACATCATGGAAGGTAAACTAGACATGGGTGGATACGCACTCACGAATCTACCGGAACCCGTGCACATGACGGATGCCTGCACCCTGATTTCGGTGGTGGAGAAAATCAAATATGCTAGACAATTGATCACCGTGTGGGCCGAAGAGGCCGGCACCTTAGATGAGGGAAAAGCTGAGTGGTCTTTTGGAAATGGAAGTAGCGGATCGAAACACGGTCAGGTGGGATATCCCACGCCGCTGGGAGGTGAAATCCTTCGAATGAGTCTGGCTTCCTCGGATTTGAATAACAGAGCAGTCATCAATCTCATGGTGAATGGTGTGGAGAGCGATAAGAGATACAGCGTCGAAAAGACTGAGAATCAACACGCGAATGTTAGCATGTTCGGCACGCCTCTCAAAGTGAACGCCAGAGACAGGATTAATTTCGTCATGAAAACCAATAATCCCGAAGCCGCCACTTCCGTGGTGAGTCTACTGATCGAACTAGATCCTTTGAACAAACAGTGAACGCGTGGAAAATAATGAATTAAAAAAAAAAAATAATGTGTGATTATTAAAAAACAAAAAAAAAACAAAAAAAAAAAAAGTAATGAGAAATAGAGAGATGTTCAATCTCTCTAGATCACATTACTTTATTTATTTATTTTTTTTGTTTTGTTTTTAATAATCACACATTACTTTTTATTTTTTTTTTTGTTTTTTATTTTTTTTTTCACACACTCATCTCTCATCGAATGATCGACATCTTATTTCCGTCTGATTCGAATTGTAATTCTCTGTCCGACAGGACCAGGGCGAAGGCTTCGGTTTTTCTCGGAACGTTCCTATCGAATTGCATCTTGATCTGAATGTCTAACACGCTACTCTTGAGTCGTTCACTCTGTTTACTGACGTCGAATACGAACATGGGATACATCGACTTGTATTCGCCGGGAGATATGTTGGGGTTGCTCATCAATTCGTCTAGACCGTGATACTTCTTTCTAAAATCAGCGGCGTCGCCGTACAGTCTGGAGAAATCGTTCTTGTCGAACAACGCGTTGTAATCGATTGAAAGATATCTCATGGCGTTCAGAAACACTTGCATGTTTCTCAAATGGCAGTGATCGAACAGCGACACATTCTTTTCCTGAGACCCGTCCCTACCGGTCTGAAACGCAACCACGATGAAACGCGGTCTCTCGGAAGCGGATTTCACTGTCAATCTCCAATCGAAGTGATTCGTGGAGAGAGGAATGCTAGCCGTGTCGCACTGTCTCATTCTAAATCCCACGGGTAATTTACTCTTGGATTCTATGATCTTGTAGAGACGCGCTTTTTCCACGATTGAAGGCTCGGTGAGTTTCACTATTGCGTCGTCGTTTCCTTTTCGAATCAACGTCAGATTGTGTTTGAATCCGTACATGATCTTGTTGTAATCGTCTGCGAATCCGCAGATGTGTTTCAAAGGTATCCTGAATGGTAACGTTCCTTTAGGTCTGGACATCTTGACAACGTAGTCGAATATCGTGGCGGTGCATGCGCTAGCAGGGCCTACGGTGTCTTTCACCCACAACTGATTAAGTCCTCTGGATTTCGAAAAATCATCAGGATACGTCAAGAGTCCGAACATCGTGGTGGCCTGACCTGGATAAAAACAGATTCTATCTCTTGTCCGGATAGCATGTATTTTATGTTACTGAATAGATGCATGATGCCATTATTGGCAAGAGCGTAGTTGCTCCCATCTTCCTTGGTTAGACGTCCCTGCACCACTATGTAACTCTCGCTAGGATGTACGAATAGATCTTGAGTTTCGACGTTGATTCTTATCTCTCCCGCATTGTTCAAACTCGTTCCGGTTACCGGTTCGTATTCGTGAACCTCATATTCTTGAATACTTTCATCTTTCACTATGCTTTGTGCTATATCTAGTATATTTGTCATTTTAAAGGATTTTTAGTTTGTTTTTTTTTTTGTTTATTAATTCACTTGCTTTCTTTATCTAAAAAAATAGTTTTTAATTATTTTTTATTATTATTTTTTTCTGTCTTATATATATATGTGTGTAAACAAGAAAATGTTAAAGAGAGTAAATAAAAAAAAATTTTGTGTTCTTCATCAAAACTTCGTCTTCTGTAATTGTTGTTCGTAAAACTTTCCGATGATCTCTTCTCCATCCAAAACTTCGATTTCGTAAGTCACCGGATCGGTGTAAAATATTTTGATGATCACGAAAATTTCCGAGGTCCATCGAGGAGTATAACCCTTTTCAAAGTGCTTCTTATAAGTGTAGATTCTCACTCGATCGCCGACCGCAAATTTCGGCATTCTAGACTTCTTCCTGATCTTAGATCTCTCAGGATATAGATTCGCGTAGACCCGTTTTTCGTTTCGAGGATCGCTAGCTTCCGCGGGAGTCATCTTGATCGATCTGTGTCACGTGTTGTTGTAATCTTTGACCAGACCGTTCAAAGTTTCCGAGCGTGCTAAACAATCCGGCGGCGAGAGCCACTCCTTCTACGGTCAACACGATTGGAATGCCGACCGCGGTCGACAACAATCCGATGCCGGCCACGTGTAAACCCATGGAAATCATGATGAGTGTCGTGTCGATCGCGTTGACGAATTTCACGAAACGCGAATACTTCTTCTTGAGGGAATGACGAGAATCTCTCTCTCGAGTCAGATACAATTGGATTCTACTGATTTGATCGATGCGATACCTCTCTCCTCTTTCTCTTTCTTCTAGCAACGGCGCCGTCGGCAAAACGCCGTTCGGCTTCTCGCCCTCGTCGTCCACTAACGTCGGATACAATTTATTTCGGGTTCTCATTTTTTGTGTTTTTTTTTCTTTCTTTCTTTCTAATATTAGATAAAAAAAAAAATTATGTGTGTATTTATTTATTTTTTTTTTATTTTCTACTCTCCCTTATTTTTATATCAATGAAAGAAAAACTTAGACGTATGCTTCGTTCAGCAATAATTTCTTGATGCATCCCTTGTCTTCTAAAGACAAACTTCTACGCGCCAATTTCAGTTCTTCCGAATCTGTGGGCCTGTCTCGATTTTTACAGAAGACTAATCTCTTCCAAAACGTGATCACATCGTTGAATTTAACGCGTTCGAACGCCGGTTTGAAATACATGACGACCATATCTTCCCTTTCCATCGTCAGACATGAATGATTCTCGTGATCGAAGTCTAGATGATCCCGACATCTGACGCATCGTTCTAACAAGATGGGACGTAGTTGTTCATTCACGCAGATTGCGTATGCTCTCATCAGCATGTTTAAAAGAAACCTCGCTCTAATAGTCAGAGAATCGCTCATGATTTACGTATTTTTTTTTTATTATCTATTCGATTTGATATATTTAATTTTCTAAATAACTATTATTTATATATTTTTTTTTCTCCCCTATATATATATATCAATCAAAAACGTGACAGCGGACTCGCGAATTTCCAACACACCGACAACAACAACACTCTTCGTTCAGATCGAGTTTTTTACGAGAATGGAGCGATCCGATCGCTCGATCAGCTGAGTTTTTTTGAGAATTTCTCATAGTGGAGGAATTCCCCTAATAATGTCATAAATGGGAGAAAAAAAACCCCACCGCCTCAAAACAATTGCGGGTTCTGAATCATCTGTCTCAACACAATTGCGGGTTCTGAATCGCTGATCTAGAGTCCCCAAAACTGTTTTTTGATGATGACCCAGAATTTTTTGTTTTTGCTCGCGTTTGCCAACGATGGACCGATGGTCTGATCTGCGATGGGAACGTCGACGAAAAATTACGTACAAGATACAAGCGAAGATGTACGATTTCACCCTTTTTTTAAAAATGCGCGTTCACCACGAGTATTTGAACGTTAAAAGCGCGATCTAGGAGTCACAACTGTACATGGGGGGGATTCAAGATCATGTACAGTTTTGTGAACAAGCGTGTGATTTAACACTGAATTCCACGTTGGTGAACGCATCGTGAACGTATGTTGTACACGTACATGTACAAGTGATAGTAGATCGGCCTTTATTACCTACTAAGCACTACTCATATCGGCAAAGGTACAGTACGTGGAGGGTGGATTGTAACTAAATCACCCTGGGAGTAGAGTTATCACCCAAAGTATTACTTTCAAATTATGTATGCATGTGGACTAAAAACACAAGCAATGTTTCAGCGAATGGACCTCCGGGTATAACCCGGAGGTCCATTGGCTGGAACTTTGCCTGTGCTTGTAAACCTTTGCAACAAATCTGCAATTTTTGCTTGGGTGGAATCTCCACTCTGCGGGTGATTAGTGATACTACACTCTCCACGTACTGTACAAGAGTGTAGAGTTTAATTTGAAGAATGAATTTCCGGTACCAAAGAATCACCCCTCATCACATTGACTATTGACAGGTTCAATACAACATTGAGCTAACTGCCTCTACGAATTCTGCACTTCATAATGCTTAATAAATTCAGATTAGACTGATGAAACTAAAATCGCGTGTAGAAAAGTGTAGAAAGAGAAAGAAATCAGTGGAAATAGCAGCAAATCCAGTAGTGGAACTTGGTAAAACATAAAAAATGTTCAACATAGTATTTCTCAACTGTTCCTGCTGCATCTGTCTCAATACTGTTCTGGTAGAGTGATGGTATATGCTGTATACTCTCCTGATATCCATGTTTTCACTGATTGTCAGTGTCTGTGAAAAAGTTTGAATATATTCATAAACTTGTAAAGAAATGGGACAAAATTCCAGTTGCAAACTCTGGAGAATTCTGCTTTATCTCCATTAGCTGGTTGTGGGTAGATCAAATGTCGGGAATGATTACTCGAAAAAATACAAACCATGTTCGAGCAAAAATACCTGTTGAAATTGCCAACGAAAGCAGTTTATGTGCGATTTACTTTAAATTTGGAGGTCGGTACCAAATTTCAAAATGGGAAAGAATTTTTTTCCTACAAAAAGGGGTGATTGGGTGCCTAAGGGTCGGAAAAAAAACTTTTTGCGCCTTATGTCCGATTTTTTTCCCCGACAGAAACGCACAAAGCTCATATTCAAGAGAGAAACATATTCGCAAAACGAAATGCTTTATTGGGGAAACCAACTCATCTTTCACTGTACGCCCAGTTGTGTAAGACCCTTATCAGTCGTCGCCGTGTCGTACAAAATTTGGCTAAGCGGTATGGTCAAGGAACTCTTGTTTCAACTACTAGAAAATTGTGTCCCGATAGCGAAGAATTCAAACCTTGCTTCATGAAAAGCATGTAAGTTGTGGAACTATGTCGATAGTGCCCACAATATACACACAAAACTGTAAAGGCTATACATGTCTGCATACTAAGCCTACACTGTTTTCGCGAGTAAACGCACTACGTCGTTGCATAATCTACCAGTGATCATTGGTTGTCCATTAAATGTATTGCAAACTTATCATTCAACGTATCGGCCTGTAAACCAAAAGTGTACCGTAATTTCGTCAAAGAAGACTGAAAATAATAAAGACATGCAGTTTTTTTTCGGCATACCTGTACTCAGACTAATTGCGATGATCTTGGTCCATGCTCGATTTGCTAAATATCAATAATAATATTAACACAAATTAATATCTTAGAGATTACAAGTACAGTTCCTAATCTATGATGCTTTGTCTATCCTTCCTTTGTTTATTATGGAACCACAGCAGATGTGTCCCACCTTAGAAAGTGATGAAGTGACGAAGAGGTGACGATAGACGTCACGTGGTACACATGCAGTGAAGTAAACAGCGCATATACTGCCCGATATACTTCAATGCTGAATAGACATGTCCGTACTCGACACAATGCAGGTGTTAACCCTTTACCCAACGTAACGGCCAAAACCGGCCAGCGCTATTCTCAAAAATCGCCAATTAATTTTCATTATTTTTTTCATTTTTTTGTCTCAAAAACATAGGTTATGACCCCTCGTTGGAACGAGCTCGTCGAGCTCGTTCCAACGAGGGGTCATAACCTATGTCTTTGAGACAAAAAATGAAAAAAATTAGTTATTCAAGAATTATTTTTGCAAGTGTCGTCCGCTTTCTACGTTAGGTAAAGGGTTAAAAAGGAAAAACAAATCGCGTCAAAACGTTTTGAACGTTTCAAATTGTATTTAAATAACTTGACAATTTGCCAGCCTGATCGAAAATATGTCTGACTACACTCCATCTCCTTTGGGTTAACAGGAGGAGGGGATTAGTAGTATAGGATAGGGGTTAGCAGCATGGAAATATGGACAGACTTTCACCCTTCCCCTTCACACCATCGTTGGTTCATATTTAAAAAAAAATGATTGAAGTAATTTGAACGAATTATCATTTATGTAATCTAACATAAATGCAATCTAACCAGATCTAACAATAAAAGGACTCTTCTCACCATGAATAGTAGATATCATATAGTGGCATACCGCCATTTCCCAATGCAACTAACTACTTTCATTATGTAATTATGAATTTCAGCCATATACATGTTCGAACAAAATGCGGGGTTGTTATTGATCATTCAAGCCTTAGGCTTAGTGGGTAGCCTTCAAATCAATTCCGTTTAATGTGCGATATACTGTCAGAAAAGGCCGAACCATCAAATAGTCAGGACATTACATCATATTGATAGAGGGTTTATTGGCAGTGAAAACTCTCTATCTTATTTATACAAGAGATCTGGTTTGATTATCTTATAATAGAAATAAAATTAACTTCTTTTAAAATAAACTATAGCAATCTGCTGCAACAAAGAATAAAATTAAATCATAGAATAAAGTCTGTTGGGATCACCTGAGTCAGAAAGGATATGTATGTGTATTATGTTTCAGTGAGATTAAGTTGAATGTTGCAGAAACTACTTGGAAAGTGACTGTCCTGTCACTGGTCGTGTAACAGATTTTGAGCTTATAGGTTTCAAGCTTCTGAGTTGGATGAACAACCTCCAGTATTTTGAAGGATAACACTAACAACCATTGCATAAATCACACATCAACGCCCCAAAATCCCATAATGCATCCTGATCAAATCTGGAGAGATGTGGTTGACCTTTTCAACTCACATGGTAACCATTTCTTTCTCACTTTCTCGTCTGACTTGGTGAGATGAAACAACGTTATACAATTATTAATAGTATATGAAACACGTTCTTAGTCTTACAAGCCAGGAGGATTACATTTGAGACTCGGGGTGATTCTTTGGCAACGTGTGTGACACAAAACAGACAAATTGGAAATTCCCATAAACCCCGTGCTGTTTTACACTGACCGATATGAGTAGTGCTTCATTTGCCTTTCATCATTCAGTATGAGAGAATCCCAACCACGTGGCCCATTTACTATCGAAAGTAAAAACATCGGTAACGTAGGTGCCATAAAATATCATTTTTTTTTGTCACACACATTACCCGTGCCCCCCCCCCCCCCCCCGCCCCCGGGTAGTAGTAAATGGGCCACGTGGTTGGAATTCTCTCTTACAGTCTGTCCAAAGCTTACTAACCACTCCATCAAATGAAACACTACTCATATCGGCAAAGGTACAGTACGTGGAGGGTGGATTGGATTGTAACTAAATCACCCTGGGAGTAGAGTTATCACCCAAAGTATTACTTTCAAATTATGTATGCATGTGGACAAAAAACACAAGCAATGTTTCAGCCAATGGACCTCCGGGTATAACCCGGGGGTCCATTGGCTGGAACTTTGCCTGTGCTTGTAAACCTTTGCAACAAATCTGCAATTTTTGCTTGGGTGGAATCTCCACTCTGCGGGTGATTAGTGATACTACACTCTCCACGTACTGTACAAGAGTGTAGAGTTTAATTTGAAGAATGAATTTCCGGTACCAAAGAATCACCCCTCATCACATTGACTATTGACAGGTTCAATACAACATTGAGCTAACTGCCTCTACGAATTCTGCACTTCATAATGCTTAATAAATTCAGATTAGACTGATGCAACTAAAATCGCGTGTAGAAAAGTGTAGAAAGAGAAAGAAATCAGTGGAAATAGCAACAAATCCAGTAGTGGAACTTGGTAAAACATAAAAAATGTTCAACATAGTATTTCTCAACTTTTCCTGCTACATCTGTCTCAATACTGTTCTGGTAGAGTGCCGGTATATGCTGTATACTCTCCTGATATCCATGTTTTCACTGATTGTCAGTGCCTGTGAAAAAGTTTGAATATATTCATAAACTTGTAAAGAAATGGGACAAAATTCTAGTTGCAAACTCTGGAGAATTCTGCTTTATCTCCATTAGCTGGTTGTGGGTAGATCAAATGTCGGGAATGGTTACTCGAAAAAATACAAACCATGTTAGAGCAAAAATACCTGTTGAAATTGCCAACGAAAGCAGTTTATGTGCGATTTACTTTAAATTTGGGGGTGGGTACCAAATTTCAAAATGGGAAAGAATTTTTTTCCTACGAAAAGGGGTGATTGGGTGCCTAAGGGTCGGAAAAAAAACTTTTTGCGCCTTATGTCCGATTTTTTTCCCTCCCCCCCCCCCCCCCCACACCACTCCCTGTATGGTAGGGGCAATCCTGGTACGGAAAAATACCGATACAGAAAGATATGCAACCAAATTGACAATATTTTTTCAAAGAAACCTGAAGGAACACAAATTCAACAAAAACAAACGCCCTAACGTATGCAAAACGAGAAAGAATGTTTAATTGTATCAATAGGCAGTGTTCAACTGTATCAATAGGCAGAATTGAGAAAACAAAAATTAGAAAGAACTAGACTTTATGATTCTGGAGAATCATGGCTTTTCCCGATGAGATTCCATGATTTGTCATGACAACACAGTGTCTGATAAATTGTTTTTGACTGGCTCACTGAAGTTCCTTCATTGATGTTATGAGAAAGGTGAGTATAGTAGTCTCAAATGACACAGTTTGATAAAAAAAAATTGTTTAGGTAAAAACCATAATTAACGATGGAGTGCGTTAATGTGAATATCGTCGTCCAATAAGTCAATGACCGACAAAAGGAGTTATGTTTCTTTGACACATACCCACTGAGTGCTGTGTCTATTTGAAAATGGTCCATTGTATCTCAAATGTATCCAAAATATTGACGTCTTGCAGCTTGTAGAGGGTTAACAAGTGCTAACAGGAATATTTATTCATGCAACTGTTAATGTCACACCAAGAACTGTGAATGGTCATTTTTCTTTAAAATCTACAAGATGTTTTCAGAGAAATCCAGGGAGAACATGAATTTTAAGCTTTTGATGGGTATAATTGTTTATCCAGCCCAAAACGGGTTAAGTGTTGCTTTTTGAATACTCTTATTACTTCCAAAAATAATTCTCAGTGAATTCTACTTCCACTCATTTTGATCTCTCCTCTCAACTTCGGTTGCTGTGGGTACGCAAACACAGCCCATTTTATCAACATTTTGATGTTTGAGAACCTGCATAGGATTAACAAATGCTTAGAGGAATATTTTGTACATGCAACATGTAATGTCACATTACGATCTGAGCATGGCCATTTTTTCTTGAAAATATACGAGATGTTTTTAGTGAAACCCTCGGATAATATGAATTTTTAACCTTTTAAGGGGTATGGATCTGCACCAGCCCTAAACGGGTTAATGCTTGGTTTGATGAATACCTTCATTACTTACAAAAAAGATCCTCGGGGAATGCCACTTCCAAAGAAGGAGGTTATGTTTATCTCGCAGGTACACATTGCGTGCAATGGGTGCCCAAGAACAGTCCATTTTCTCAAAATTTCTATGCTTTGCAGCCTCTGGAGGGTTAACTAACGCTTACCGGAATATTTTGTCTATGCAACTTGTAATGTCACTCCAAGACCTGCAAATGGTCATTTCTTCTTGAATACTTACTAGATTTTTTGGAGAAATCCACAGAAAACTGGAATTTTAAGCTTTTACGGGGTACATCTTAACCAGGCGAAAATGGGTTAAGACCTCGATTTTTTTATTACCCTTACTACATACTAAATTTTTCTCCATCAGTTTTGCATCCGGTAAAAGAAGTTATGTATCTCTGTGGCATTCCCATTTGTTGTTGTTGATGTCCAAAAACAGACTATTTTTTCAAAATGTTGACATTTAGCAGCCCATGGAGGGTTAACAACTGCTTACTGGAATATTTTATCCATGCAACCGGTAATGTGACTCCAAGACCTATCAATGGCCATTTTCTGTTGAAAACTTACAAGATGTTTGTAACGAAATCCACGGAAAACATGATTTTTTTTTAGCTTTTGATGGGTATCGCTATTAACCACCGCAAAAGGGGTTAACGCTTAGGTTTTTGAATACCCTTATTACTTACAAAAATGGTCCTCAGTGAATTCCACTTCCAACAAAGGAGATTATGTGTAACTCTCGACAAACATTGCGTGCTGTGTGTGTCCGAAAACAGCCCATTTCAACAAAATTATGATGCTTGGCATTCTGTAGAGGGTTAATAAACGCTCAGCGAAATATTTTGTCCATGCAGCTTGTAATGTCACACAAAGACCTGCAAGTAGTCAATTTTTCCTGAAAACCTATGGAATGTATTTAGAGAAATCCACAGAAAATGGGAATTTTTAGATTTTAAGGGGTCTCTCTCTTTAGCCTGTCCAAAATGGGTTAAGACTTCGTTTTTTGAATACCCTTACTACTAACAAAACTGTTTCCGTATAGATTGTGCGCTCGATAAAAGAAAACACTTTTCTTTGTGGTGTACCCGTTGGGTGCTGTTGGCGTCCAAAAACAGCCCATTTTATCACAATTTTGACTTTTAGCAGCCAGTGGAGGGTTAACAAATGCTCACCGCAGTATTTTGTCCATGCAACTTCTATTGTCAATTCAAGGCCTGGGAGTGACATTTTTTTCTTGAAAATCTACAAGACTCGTTTAGAGAAATCCACGGAAAACCTGAATTTTTTAGCTTTATGGGGGTATTGCTGTTTAACCAGCCCAAAACGGGTTAACGCTTGGTTTTTTGAACACCCTTATTACTTACAAAAATGATCTCCGGTGAATTCCACTTCCAAGAAAGGAAGTTATGTTTATCTCTCGTGTATCGTTTGGGTGCTCTTGGGGCCTGAAACTGGCTCATTTCATCAAAACTTCGATGTTTGGCAGCCTGTGGAGGGTTACCATATGCATCGCCTGATATGTCATGTATATCAAAGGTCGTGGGACAGACAGGTCTATCAATGATGAAGGTTTAAAAAAAATATACAAGACATGTTTCGAGAAAGTGCCGATAAACCCCAATTTTGCCAGTTTTTTGCCAATTCTGACGAAATAAGGGCTAAATCGAAAATTCCGCTTTGGTACATTTTTAGATTTTGTGTCCCTCTATGCGTGTGAAAAATTTTGTGAAAATCGGTCCGAAAATGGCTTCGAAATCGTGCGGACAAAATGTGTGGACCCCCCCCCCCCCCCAAAAAAAAACAAAAAAACAAAAAAACAAAAAAAAGAAACAAAACAAACTAGACTTTATGATTCTGGAGAATCATGGCTTTTCCCGATTAGATTCCATGATTTTTCATGACCCCACAGTATCTGATGAATTGTTTTTAACTGTCTCACTGAAGTTCCTTCTTTGGTGTTATGAGAAAGGTGAGTATAGTAGTCTCAAATGACTCGGTTTGGGTTTGATAAAAAAAAATGTTTAGGTAAAACCCATCATTAACGGTGGAATGGGTTAATATCAATATCAATGTTTCCCTATCAGGTTTGCGTCTGGTAAAAGAAGTTACGTTTCTCTGTGGCATTTCCATTTGATGTTGTTGGTGTCCAAAAACAGACTATTTCTTCAATTTTTTTTTATTTTACATTTAGCAGCCCATGGGGGGTTAACAAATGTCTACCAGAATAATTTGTCCATGCAATTGGTCATATGACACAAAGACCTATCAATGGCCATTTTCTCTTGAAAACCCAACAAAATGTTTGTAAAGAAATCCAGGGAAAGCGATTTTTTAAGCTTTCGATGGGTATCCCTGTTAACCTCCCCAACAGGGGTTAACGCTTGGTTTCTTGAATACCTTTATTACCTACAAAAATGGTCCTCTGTGAATTCCATTTCCAACAAAGGAGGTTATGTTTATCTCTCATGTATACATTGGGTGCTGTGCGTGTCTGAAAACAGCCCCATGTTAACAAAATTACGATGCTTGGCAGCTTGTAGATGGTTAATAAACACTCACCGGAGTATTTTGTCCATGCAACTTGTAATGTCACATAAAGACCTACGAATAGTCAATTTGTCTTGAAACCCTACAAGTTACCGTTAGGGAAATTCACAGAAAATGGGAATTTAAAGCTTTCAAGGGATATCTCTCTTTAGCCTATCCAAAATGGGTTAAGACGTCGACTTTTGAATACCCTTACTACTTACAAAAATGTTGCCGTATAAATTGTACGCTCGATAAAAGGAGGCACTTTTCTTTCTGGTGTACCCTTTGGGTGCTGTTGGTGTGCAAAAACAGCCCATTTTATCACAATTTTGACTTTCAGCAGCCCGGGGGGGGGGGGGGGGAGGGGGTAACTAATGCTGACCGGAATATTTTGTTCATGCAACTTGTAATGTCACACCAAGACCTGCAAATAGCCGATTTTTTCTTGAAAACCTACAAGATGTTGTTAGAGAAATCCACAGAAAACGGGTATTTTAAGATTTTAATGGGTATCTCTCTTTAACCAGCCCAAAATGGAATAACGTCAAATTTTGAATACCCTTACCACGTTCAAAAATATTTTCCGATCAATTTTGCGTCCGATAAATGAAGGACCTTTTCTCTCTGGTATACCGTTTGGGTGCTGTTGGTGACTAAAAACAGCCCATTTTATCACAATTTTTACGTTTAGCAGGTCGGGGAGGGTTAACTAATGCTGACCGGAATATTTTATCCATGCAACTTGTAATGTCACACCAAGACCTGAGAGTGACCAATTTTTCTTGAAAATCTACAAGACTCGTTTAGAGAAATCCACGGAAAACACGAACTTTTGAGCATTATGGGGGTATTGCTGTTTAACCAGCTCAAAATGGGTTAACGCTTGGTTTTCTGAACACCCTTATTACTGACAAAAATGATCCTCGGTGAATTCCACTCCCAATAAAGGAAGTTATGTTTATCTCTTGTGTATTGTTTGGGTGCAGTGGGGGCCTGAAACCGGCCTATTTCATCAAAATTTCGATGTTTGGCAGCCTGTGGAGGGTTACCATATGCATCGCCTGATATGTAGTGTGTACCAAATGGTGTGTGACAGACAGGTCTAGCAATCACGAATGTATAAAAAAATCTACAAGACATGATTCGAGAAAGTGCCGATAAACCCCAATTTTGGCAGTTTTTTGCCAATTCTGACGAAATGAAGGGTTAAATCGAAAATTCCGCTTTGGTACATTTTTAGATTTTGTGCCCCTCTATGCGTGTGCAAAATTTCGTGAAAATCGGTTCGAAAATGGCTTCTGAATCGTACGGACAAAATGTGTGGAAAAAAAAAAACAAAAAAAAAAACCAAAACTAGACTTTATGATTCTGGAGAATCATGGCTTTTCCCGATGAGATTCCATGATTTGTCATGACCCCACAGTGTATGATGAATTGCTTTTGACTGTCTCACTGAAGTTCCTTCATTGATGTCATGGAAAAGGTGAGTATACAAATGACTCAGTTTGATAAAAAAAAATTGTTTAGGTAAAAACCATCATTAACGGTGGAGAGGGTTAATATCAATATCGTCGTCCAACAAGTTAATGACCGACAAAAGGTGTTATGTTTGTTTGACACATACCCACTGAGTGCTGTATCTATTTGAAAATGGTCCGTTTTATCTCAAATGTATCCAAAATATTGATGTCTGGCAGCTTGTTAAGGGTTAACAAGTGCAAACAGGAATATTTATTCATGCAGCTTGTAATTTCACACCAAAAACTGTGAATGGCCATTTTTACTTAAAAATCTACGAGATGTTTTCAGAGAAATCCATGGAGAACATGAATTTAAAGCTGTTGATGGGTATAATTGTTTATCCAGCCCAAAACGGGTTAAGGGTTGTTTTTTTAATACGCTTATTACTTATAAAAATAATTCTCAGTGAATTCTACTTCCACTTATGTTGATTTCTCCTCTTAACTTTGGGTGCTGCGGGTATGCAAACACAGCCCACTTTTTCAACATTTTGATGTTTGAGAACCAGCATAGGGTTAACAAATGCTTACTGGAATATTTTGTACATGCAACTTGTAATTCATACTAAGATCTGAGAATGGCCAATTTTTCTTGAAAATCTACGTGATGTTTTTAGAGAAATCCTCGGATAACATTAATTTTTAACCCTTTGAGGGGTATAACCCTGTAACCAGCTCTAAACGGGTTAATGCTTGGTTTTATGAATACCTTCATTACTTACAAAAATGATCCTCGGTGAATCCCACTTCCAATGAAGGTGGTTATGTTCATCTCGCAGGTACACATTGGGTGTAATGGGTGGCCAAGTACAGCCCATTTTCTCAAAACTGGCTGCCTCTGGAGGGTTAACAAACGCTTACCGGAATCTTTTGTTCATGCAACTTGTAATGTCACTCCAAGACCTGCAAATGGTCAATTTCTCTTGAACACTTACCAGATTTTTTAGAGAAATCCACAGAAAATGGGAATTTTAAGCTTTTAAGGGGTACATCTCCTTAACCGGGCGAAAATGGGTTAAGACCTCAATTTTTGAATACCCTTACTACTTACTAAAAATTTTCCCTATCAGTTTTGCGTCCGATAAAGGAAGTTATGTTTCTCTGCAGCATTCCCATTTGATGTTGTTGGTGTCCAAAAACAGACTATTTTTTTCGAAATTTTGACCATTTAGCAGCCCATGGAGGGTTAACAAATGCTTATCTGAATATTTTATCCATGCAACTGGTAATGTGACTCTAAGACCTATCAATGGCCATTTTCTCTTGAAACCCTACGAGACGTTTGTAAAGAAATACAGGGAAAACATGATTTTTTTAAGCTTTTGATGGGTATTGCTGTTAACCATCCCAAAAGGGGTTAATGCTTGGTTTTTTGAATACCCTTATTACTAACAAATTTGGTCCTCGGTGAATTCCACTTCCAACAAAGTAGATTATGTTTATCTCTCGGGTATGCATTGGGTGTTGCGCACGTCTGAAAACAGCCTATTTCAACAAAATTACGATGCTTAGCAGCCTGTAGAGGGTTAATAAATGCTCACCGGAATATTTTGTCCATGCAACTTGTAATGTCACACAAAGACCTGCGAATAGTCAATTTTTCCTGAAACCTACAAGTTGCTTTTAGAGAAATCCACAGAAAATGAGAATTTTAAGCTTTCAAGGGGTATCTCTCTTTAACCAGTCCAAAATGGGTTAAGACTTCGACTTTTGAATACCTTACCACTATCAAAAATGTTTCCCCATCAATTTTGCGTCCGATAAAAGAAGGAACCTTTCTCGGTGGTACACCAAGTGGGTGCTGTTTGCGTCCAAAAACAGCCCATTTTATCACAAATTTTGACTTTTAGCATCCGTGGAGGGTTAACAAATATTCACCGCAGTATTTTGTCCATGCAACTTCGATTGTCACACCAAGGCCTGGTAGTGACAAATTTCTCTTGAAAATCTACAAGACACGTTTAGAGAAATCCACGGAAAATACGAATTTTTTAGCTTTATGGGGGTATTGCTGTTTAACCAGCCCAAAACGGGTTAACACTTGGTTTTGTGAACACCCTTATTACTGACAAAAATGATGCTCGGTGAATTCCACTCCCAATAAAGGAAGTTATGTTTATCTCTCATGTATCGTTTGGGTACTCTGGGGGCCTGAAACCAGCCCATTTCATCAAAATTTTGATGTTTGGCAGTCTGTGGAGGGTTACCATATGCATCGCCTGATATGTCGAGTGCATCAAAGGTCGTGTCACAGACAGGTCTATCAGTGATGAATGTTTAAAAAAAATCTACAAGACGTGTTTCGAGAAGGTGCCGATAAACCCCAATTTTGACAGTTTTTTGCCAATTCTGACGAAATAAGGGTTCAATCGAAAATTCCGCTTCGGTACATTTTTAGATTTTTTGACCCTCTATGCGTGTGCAAAATTTCGTGAAAATCGGTTCGAAAATGGCTTCTGAATCGTACGGACAAAATGTGTGGGGAAAAAAAAAAAGAAAAAAAAAAAAACCCCAAAAATAATAATCCGTAGAAAAACAATAGTCTTTTCCAGAGGGAAAAGCCTAATAATCCGTAGAAAAACAATAGTCTTTTCCAGAGGGAAAAGCCTAAAAAAAAAAAAAAAAAAAAAAAATAATAATCCGTAGAAACACAATAGTCTTTTCCAGAGGGAAAAGCCTAATGAGGTCGTTGAATCCTGATAACCAAGGCGAAGCCAGTCATAACAATAGTTATCATCGCTAAACTGAAACAAAGTAGATACGATGATTTCTACTAAAATAAAACTGTCGCAAAAATATTTCACACACCTATGACACGTCCCAGGCCGAAACACCCCTACACATGAAATTTCAATCCGAACCGTTCGGCAGGTAACTGGGCGTACAGGTTTTTTGCGACTGCTGATTAGACCTTTTTTACGACTGGACGTACAGCGAAAAATGAGTTGGTTTCCTAAAAAAATCATTTCGTTTCGTGAGTATGTTTTCCACTTGAATATAGTCTATTTACGTTCATGTCAGGGACAGAACGGCCTATCTACAGGATAATATTAGAACTTCTGTTCGATATCAGAAATGTGCTAAAATGACATTTGAAGCGGGAATTTCTGCGGTAAAAAAGATTTTTCGAGATGATCAAAAGACGTTTTTTCCCTCGAAATGTAGTCACGAATTTCGGGTGTCCACGTGTGATAAATATGTAAGCGTATAGCACAGTTATGTTTCCATGAAGAATTCACGATCTATTTTATAAATACGCAATAAAACTCGTTAATTGAAATAAAAGCTTCTAAAAATTTGTTCCTTAAAATAGAAATGTCTCGCCTCGACGATCAGTACTTTCGGTATGTCCAAATTACAGTTTATCCACTGTGAAATTACACGCACTCACTGCACTGTCACTGTCCTTACAACTGCCAATATTGATGACCAACAGTTGCCAAGGTTCTGTCAGAGTCCCCATGAGAACCCCGAGACGTGAATCGGTGCTTGTTTTCTGTGATAAAGAACCTGTTTTACTGGCAAAATAGGACCCGGTCACCAATGGCTGGGGTGGAAGTCCTCTAAAAGGGGCAACGTGGGTATAAACGATTGGTTGGACTTGACTTTATCTCCACGTTGCGGACACGATTAGCCATTGTGCAGATATTGTGGCCTCTAACAACAATAAACAAATAAATAAATTAATAAATTAATAAATAAATAAATAAATAAATAAATAAATAAATAAATAAATAAATAAATAAATTAAATAAATAAATAAATAAATAAATAATTATGTTCGAGAAGTTACAATCAGCACAATAGAGATGAAAATAGTGTTCCAAAATAAACAACTATCCAGAAACATACCTACCGAAGAATAGTCGGCAAATATTTTAGGGCTTTGAAAAAGGGCAGTGGTGGGAACCCCGGGAAGTGAAGCTGTGCTTGCGTACTGTGGGCAAACAAGCTCTGTTTTACAAGTAAACTCACTGTGCAGAAGTATGTGACCTGAAACACCAATAAATAAATAAACACCGGTAAAATAGGACCCAATCGCCAATGCTTTGTGTGGAAGTCCTCTAAAATGGGCAACATGGATAAAAACGATTGACTGATCTTGTTGCGGTCTGGATTACCCTTGTTCAGAAATATGTGACCTTTAACACTAAAAAGTAAATAAATCAGGGCAGTGTATTCGAATTTAGACCGAGTCCACACTTCAGACTAGATGACTAACACTTATTGCATTACAGAACTATTTGATAAATTTAGCCTCAGCATAAATATTAGCTAGGAGACAATCCGCCTAGGGACTAACCGTCTCAATTACATTTTATTTAGCCTTGATTACCCAGGGGAGCCCCGTGAAGTTAAGCACTGCTTATTGACTGTGGTAAGCAAGCTCTGTTTTACTGTAAAATAGGACGCGGTAACCAATAGTATTATGAGAGAGGGGAGCTGTGCCCTATTACCTCAACTTTTGCCGGTGCAGCTAGAGTTACATTTCCATAGAAACAGGACTTGTGCCGGGACAACGTTTTTCTGTGGAAAACTTCGGCTCTATCCAGCTAGACATGGCAAATGGTACACGCACGGCATATATAGCATGCTATGGTATATATAGTTATATATATACACTCAAGTCTCGGCGTATATAGTATGGGTATGTGATGCAATATTGATGGGAAAGTTGGGTTTTCTTGAAACTTTTCCACGCGAAACGGTTGACGTTGCTATTGACGTCGTGACGTCATGATGTGCACGCGATGTAATAGAAACGTTGACCGCTGTTGTTGTCCACTGTATAATCCGACATTACGTTGTTCGGGTCAGGGTGACTCGGGCTACTCGTACTGGACTGATATGGTATGCATGACCTAGCATTACGCATCACCTATACCACCTGTATCTTAGAAGGATAGTGGTACTAAGGACTAACCGTAGACCAACAGGGGTACAGACCACACATCCTTTAATACTATACCAGACAACCAAGCATAACACTGTATTGCCTAGAACTATGTTCTACCTGTACCAATTGTAGGGCTGTATAACGCCTTAGGTGGGTTGATAGTACTAGGGGCTAACATTGAACCACCAGGGGTTTAGACCGCACACCCTAAACTACCGTTCTAAACAACCAAGTATAACATTGCATAACGTACTACCTATACCAGTCATGGGATGATAAAAAACATTCCCTACGTTAATAGTACCAAGGGTTAAGATGGGACCTACATGGATATGTATGAACCATACTATAGTACCGTTCTAAATCAGCGGGCATTACTCCCACCCACAATACCGCTTGACATAGAATTACGTTCTACCTATCCCAACTGTAGAACAGAATAACACCATGAATGGATCATTAGTACCAAGGGCCAACAGTAGGGGACAGAAGGTACATCCTATAATACCGCACTAGACAACCATGAATACCCCCCCCCCCCCTCCACCCACCCACCCACCCCACAATTCCACATCCTATACCAGTCATAGGATAATCTAAAGTATTAGGCCGATTAGTAGTACCAAGGGCCAACAGGGGATCTACAGGGGTTTTTAACGCCCATGTTATATTATCATATCAGTCCAGTACGAGTAGACCGACACACTCGGACAACGTAATGTGGATTGTACACTGAACAACAACAGCAGTTAACGTTTTTTTATGATGTCGCTTGCACATTATAACAGCAAACACCAATGTTTCCTGGAAGTCTTCTATCGTATTCCTACCAGACTGATGATAAAATACCATTTCAGGAGAACAGCTCTTTGCCAAATATGCTTCAGATATCAAAGAACAGGGACAGAAAGTCAAAATTCTTCAAAGCGCAGCGACAGAACTGCATTACATTTTGGTCAATAATTTTGACTTCCTAGCTTTGTTCTTGCAGATCTTAAGCACATCTGGCAAAGAGCTGGTATGAATACGGTAGCCGACTTCCAGGAACCATTGGTGCCTGATGTCAACTCTGTGGGTTCATTGCATAGATGTTTTCGTGGTGTATAGCCCATAACCTTCATTTTGATGTATACTTTGTGCATATTTAATTTGAATTATGGAATATCATAGGTGGAAATTTCAAAGTAAACAAATTTCCCTTACTGATATAGCAAGGAAGATTGTTTTTACCACAATCAAGTTTGGCGACATGATTAAGGGGTTTTGGCTTGTATAAAAACACGCAATTATCTTTTATTTATGACTGGCAAGTGTGTCTGCACAAACAAACAAAAATATTTTCTGACTCCTGGAATGAGTCTTGACAGCACAATACATCGAACTTTTTTTTAGCTCACCTGACTGCAAGTCAGTGGGAGCTATTGCCATCACTTGGCGTCCGTCGTCCGTTAACTTTTGAAACTGGTCTTCTTCAAAACAACTGGGCCAAATTCAAACATATAGGGCACAGACCATCTTTGCAGTATACCCTTTCTACTTTGTTCAAATGAAGCTGCTGCCATCTTCTGGCTGTAGTTAATGCTCAAAAAGCCTAAAAATCTTCAAAAATCGTCTTCTCATGAACCACCAGAGAGAATGCCTTGATGTTTGGTATTGTACTTCCTTTGGTGGCGAAGATTAAAGTTTGTTCAAGGGAAGTTTGTAGGTCAATATTTGGGCTCTTTGTGAGAGCATGTCCATTTTGGGCTCCACCCCAAAATTTGTATTTCATGAACCGATGGGCTGATGTGAACCAAATTTAGGATGTAGTATGACTGGGTCATAAGTACTTGATTGCTGCCCGAAAAAAAATTTCACCGCCCAGTGGGAACCCCAGGAGCTAAAAATAGAAAAAATCCAAACGCCCATATTTCAAAAACTGCGGACCAGAATATTGTTTTTAGCTCACCTGGCCTAAAGGGCCATGTGAGCTTTTCTCATCACTTGGTGTCCATCGTCGTTCGTCGTCTGTCGTCCGTCGTCTGGCGTCCGTAAACTTTTCACATTTTCATCTTCTTCTCTGTAACCGCTGAGCCGGTGTAAACGGAACTTGGCAGGAATGGTCTATGGGAGGTCCTCTACAAACGATCCTCATTTCGTTCCTGTGGGTTGAAAAACATGGCCGCCAGAGGCATTCTTTGATTCTGATTGGTTGATTTTCAAAAATCTTCTCCTCTAAAACTGCCGGGCCAAATGTTCTGATACTTCACATAAATGATAACTGGGACCTCCTCTACCAACGATCTTCATTTAATGTTGATCGGGTTGCAAACATGGCCACAATTGCGGCTTATAGTTACTATAGAAACCTTATGGGAAATCACATTTTCATCTTCTTCTCCGGAACTTCTGAGCCGACGTGATCCAAACCTGGCAGGGATGGTCTATGGGAGGTCCTCTAGAAACGATCCTCATTTTGTTCCCGTGGGTTGAAAAGCATGGCCGCCAGAGGCATTCTTTGATTCTGATTGGTGGATTTTCAAAAATCTTCTCCTTTGAAACTGCCAGGCCAAATGTTTTGATACTTCACATAAGTGATGACTGGGACCCCTCTACCAACGATCCTCATTTAATGTTGATCGGGTTGTAAACATGGTCACAATTGCGGCTTATAGTTACTTTAGAAACCTGTGGGAAATCACATTTTCATCTTCTCTGGAACTACTAAGCCGACGTGAACCAAACTTCGCAGGAATGGTCTAATAGAGGATGGAAATATGTGGCCACCAGAGGCTATATTCAAATGCTTAACCCAATGCCTCTCTGTCTGCACGAAGATCAGTACTGTCAGCAAAATACTTGTTTTTGAGAATCTAGTAAGGGTTGGTTCCAGTTTTCTCCACTGAGAACTGGAAAAAACCCCAAAATATTGTGTATACAGTACAAGTCAAAATAAGCTGTAGCATAACTGCAATGCATTAAGTAAACTGCTGCTCCTGCCCTGACAAGATCAGAATCCGACATTTTCTGGAAAGCTATCAGTGAGAGCTTTCCAGAAAATGATGTCAGCTTCTGGTCTTATAAGTGTAGGAAGAGAAAGATACATAGTTTACAGGATTTTCCTACACAACTTATTTTGACTTGTACTACTGTAAACAATGGCAACTGTATGTTGATTATTAGTCTCATGTTAGTTATCAGTAAATCTTGATTGATGACAGGTGCTTGGAACACCAGAAAAGTTTTCATTTATATTCACTTCTCATCATGTCAGTTTCGATGACAGTAATTATTGTTTATCTTTTAAGAATTGACAAAATTGGAGAAAAATGTGTTTGACTGTAACCCTTTACCTATCCAAAGCTATTTTGAAAGAGAATACTTACTGAGAAAATTCTAATTTTCAAAATATTTAACCTTCTTTTACTGATTTTTTTTTGTTGAAACAGAATTCATAAATGTGTGCATTTTCAAGAAAATTTTCTTTGAAACTACAAAACCAAATGGTTTGAAAACTTAGTGTGACCGATGACTGTAACCCTCTCTACCAATGATCCTCATTTTAATCTTCATTGAGTTGCAATTATGGCTGCAATTGTGGCTTATAGTTACTATAGAAACCCTATAGGAAATCACATTTTCATCATCTTCACTGAAAGCACGGAGCCAATGTGAACCAGACTTGGCAGGCATAGTCTATGAGCGGTTCTCTACAACTGTTACTCATTTTATTCTAATTGGGTGAAAAAACGTGGCCGCCAGAAGCATTCTTTGATTCTGATTGGTCTATTTTGAAAACTCTTCTCCTTTGAAACCAAAGGGCCAAATGTTTTGAAACTTTGCATGGTTGATATCTGGGACACCCTCCACCAACGTTCCTCGTGTTGTTGATCGTATTGCAAACATGGCTACAATTGCGGTTTGTAGTCACTATAGAAAAAACCTATGGGAAATCACATTTTCATCTTCTCTCTGGAACTACTGGGCTGACGTGAACCAAAACTTGGCAAGAATGGTCTATAGGAGGCCCTCTACAAACGATCCTCTTTTTGTTCCCGTTGGTTGGAAAATATGGCCACCAGAGACATTCTATAATTCTGTTTCATAGATTCAATTGTTTTGAAACTTCACGTGATTGAAGACTGGAACACCTTCTACCAATTGTCCTCATGTAATGTTGATGTAATGTTGCAAACATGGCCACAATTGCAGCTCATAGTTACCATGGCAAGCCTATGGGAAATCACATTTTTATATGTAGTTTCAGGTGAGCGATTACAGGCTGTGTAGAGCCTCAAGTTTGGAATGCAGATTCCTTAGAACCAATGGAATCATATGGACCAAAAACATTGCTATCGGTTTTGTTATGGGGTGCCGTATGAGGATGAGCATTGTAACACTGTTGGCAATGGGAAAATGCTGAGTCATTATATTTCTTGTGTTCCATAACTAAGTATTCTTCTTCAAAACCTTTGGGCCAAATCTAAACTAATTTGGTACAAAGCATCTTGGTGGAGTATACTCTTCCGGCTTTTTTTTTCTAGAAAGTTGATACTCCCCTTGGGGCTGGGCTTAATGCCCCAAAAGCCTAAATATCTGATAAAATCTTCTTTTCATGAACTACCACAGAGAATGCTTTGATATTTGGTATGAAACTTCCTTTGGTGGTGGAGACTGAAATTTATTGAAGCCAAATTGGTAGGTCAATATCTGGGCTCTCTGTGATAGTATGCCCATTTTGGGCTCCACACAAAATTTCGATTTCATGAACCGATGTGCTGGTTTGGATCAAATGCTTTAAAAATCATCTTCTCATAAGCCACTCTCAATAATGCTTACATTTCTGGTATGAAACTTACTTTTGTAATGCAGATTAAAGTTTTTTCAAAGAAACTCAGTAGGTCAAAATTTGGGTTCCTTTTGTGAGGATGCCCATTTAGACTCCACTCAAAATCTCTATTTCCAGAACCAATGGGCTGATTTGAACCAAATTTGTCATGTAGTATAACTGGTTCATAAGTACTTGATTTATGCCCGAATATGTTTTAAGGGGTAGGGTACAGAGAACCACAGAAGTTAAAAACAAATAAAAATTCGTACAGAGACAGAACAGAGCTTTGTTTTTGCCCGAGAAGCTTTCCTAGGACCAACAGAAACGAATGACCAAAAAATTGCCCTTGATTGTGTCATGTCAAGTCAAAAAACTTGCTCTTGCTGTCCATCACTTACTGACACCCTCATCTCTTTTGTCAACTTGACCCAGATGAGCTTATTAGGCTCACTTGAGTCTCTAGTTTATCTTTCAAGCCGACAAACTGAGATCAAAATAAAAATACCTCACCTCCACGATCGTCACGTCCATTAATGTATTTTACGGTTCATCCACTGTGATATTGGAATTATGCTTTTAAGATTTAAGGTGAAAAAAGTCTTTGAAAGTACTCGAAAGACCTGGGTATGACGTGGATTAGACCTGGCTAGTAGATGTAAAAGTTATATTCGAGCCCCCACCCCCGCCCCCCACCCCAAAAACAAAAAACCCTGAGTTTTTGACTTAGGTAATTTCTCGCGATATTCAAGCTTTGTCCGATAAGAGCCCACTTTAGCTCGTATTCTACTAGACGACACGTGACTTTCTTGAGACAGAAATGGGGTGGGAAAATCGAATCGGCGAGAGGGAGACTACGATGATCCGTCTTGTCTTGTCGATCGAATCTCAGGGATGGAGCGATATAAAAATCTTGGAAAATCTTAGAAAATATTTCAAAATTTCTGGAATCGTCTGGTTCGAACCCAGTCAGAGAATTCATCAAATTCCCCATGGGATGGCAGTGGAGATATGCAAAAGCTCCCGAAGCCGAGATGAAAATCCCAAGTCGATGACAGATGCTTTACAAAAATCGACTTTTGGGTCGAAATGTCTAGTGCCATCTCGTGACAAATTTGTCCCACTTTGGCGAGAAATGTAAAGTGGTGACACGAACGTCACACTCGTCAAGATTTGCAAACATGTATTTTTTATCGTTTTTTTAAAGTGCCCCGTCGACAGATTTCACCGATTCGGCGATATTTCCAAATCGTCAAAACAATGCAAAAACATGTATTTTTTCATCGTTTTTCTTGTAGTGTCTCGACGGATACGATCGATTCTACAGATCTCTCAGGTGAGAAAGATTTTCACCCACGTGACACGTTTTTTTCAAGCAGTCTGTCTGAGATCTGGCTGCTACTACCACCACCACGGAGTTTTGGAGAGCGGAACATGACAAACTTTCAGAAAGAGATTCATGAACATACTAAGACAGAGATCCGACTACTACTACTACCACGACATTCAGGAGAGTGGAACATGACATACTTTCGGCTAGAGATTCGTGAACATACTTTGGCAGAGAAATCCGACAACTATCACCACCACAACATTCTGGGAGAGTAGAACATGACAACTAACAGGACTGACTCAGAACGGGATGGATATACATTTCTGGGTGGATGCTAGAGATACTTTTCGGGCAAGAGATTCGTGAACATGCTGAGACTGAGATCCGACCACCAAAGACAACAAGATCCGGAAGGGTGGAGCATGACAAACTTCCAATAAGGGATTCGTGAACTTACTGAGACAGAGATCCGACTACTAACGCCATGACATTTCGGGAGAGTGGAACATGACAACCAACAAGACTGACTCTGAACGCGATGGAGAAACATTTCTGGGCGGATGACAGAGATACTTTTCGGATTAGAGATTCGTGAACATACTAATACATAGATCCGACTACCACCAGTGGCGTAGATAGCTTTTCGCTGGCGGAGGGGCAAGCCCAAAATTTTCCGACACACCGAAAATTTTCCGACAGTGTAACAACAACAAAAACCCAAACAAACAGAAATAATCTGTTGTTTACTGCAAATGAGCTGAAAATTGGTCTTTTTTACCCAAAATTTACCCAAAATGGCATGTTTTTATCCCCAAAGCCTGCATTTTAATGTTATTAGGCATAAATTCGCCTAAAAATGGTCCCAAAAAATTTCCGAAAAACTTCTGGTGGTGGGGGGGGGGGGCTCCCCCCCCCGGCCCCCCTTTATCTACGCCACTGACTACCACCACCACATTCTGGAGAACGGGCCAAGACAACTAACATGGACTCTGAGCGTGATAGATACGATCTGGGCGGATAATAGGGATAGATACTTTTCAGGCAAGAGATTTGTGAACACACTGAGACAGAGATTCGACTACCACCACGGCATTTCAGAAGAGCGGAACATGACAACCAACAAGACTCTGAGGGCGATGTGGATCGTTCTGCGCGGATGATAGAGCAATAACTTTCGGCAAGAGAGATTCGTGAATATAGTTTTTGCATTTGTCACAAGACAGAGATCCGACCACCACCACCACCGCGACATTCGGGAGAGTGAAAGTTGAACATGACAACTAACAGGACTCTGAATGCGATCTGGATAAGTTCTGAGCGGATGATAGAGCAATAACTTTCGGCAAGAGAATTTCGTGAACAGACTGAGACAGAGATCCGTCTACTGCTTGTACCACGAGATTCGGAAGAGCAAAGCAGGACAACCAACATAATGATATAGCAATAACTTTTGGCAAGAGAGATTCATAAAAATACTGAGAGATCTGACTACTACCACCACGACATACGGGAGAGCGAAACATGACAAACTTTTTGCCAGAGAGATTCGTGAGTATACTGAGACAGAGATCCGACTGCCACTACCACCGCAGCATTCAGGAGAGAGTGGAACATGTCAAACAGCAGTACTCTGAACGCGATGTGGATATGTTCTGGGCAGATGATTGAGCAATAACTTTCGTCAAGAGAAAGTCGTGAACACACTCAGACAGAAATCCGACTACTACTTCTACCACGACATTCGGGAGAGCGAAACATGACAACCAACAGGACGGACACAGATTCAACTACTATTTCTACCACGACATTCTGGAGAGCGAAACATGACAACCAACAGCGACGACTCTGAATGCGACGTGGATACGTTTGTGTGTGGATGATATAGCAATAACTTTCGACAAGAGAGATTCGTGAGATCCGACTACTACTACTACAGCTACAACCACGGCGTTTCGGTTGAGCGGAACATGACAATCAACAGGGACTTTGAACGCGATGTGGATATGCACTGGATGGATGATAGAGCAATAGCTTTTGGCAAGAGAGATTCCAGAACATACTGAGACAGTGAGATCCGACTACCACCACATCCATGACATTCGGGAGAGCGAAACGTGACAACCAACAGGACTCTGAACGCGATGTGGATACGTTCTAGGCGGATGATAGAGCACTAACTTTCAACAAGAGAGATTCCTTAACATACTGAGATAGAGATCCGCTTACTACCACCACTACATTCAGGAGAGCGGGCCAAGACAACCAACAGGGACTCTGAACGTGATGGATACAATCTGAACGCAATGTGAATATGTTCTGGACAGTTGATAGAGCAATAACTTTTGCCAAGAGAGATTCTTCAACATACTGAGACAGAGATCCGACTACAACTACGACATTTGGTAGAGTGGAACATGAACATGAAACCAACAGGACTCTGAGGGTAATGTGGATACGCTCTGGGCGGATGATAGAGCAATGACTTTCGGCAAGAGAGATTCATGAGTATACTGTGACAGAGGTCAGGCTACCACCACGGAATTTCGGGAAAGTGGAATATAACGAGCAACGGGACTCTGAAGGCGATGTGGAAATGAAATGAAATGAAACTTCATTTTGCAGTATTCGTTTACATAACATATTGAGAACAAATTATAATAAAAAACATGTATAGAAGTAAAGATATACTGCATGAAAATGGCGTATCCCAGAAGGCCGTCTTCCCGCCATTCCCACAATAAAAGTATAACAAGTTCAAAGTTGAAAATAGATTGAGTCTGTGTTAAATTCAAACACAACTATCTATCGTCTAACCCCTAAACCAGCCGAAAGAAAAAATACAACATTTGAAAGAAATGTTCTTGAATAACTGATAAATTATTTGGTTTCCAAACTCTCCACCTTCAACCCACGCTACCAAAACAAAGCAAATGGACCCCAATGGATGGGTTCGACGAGCTAATCCCTGTCTTGGATCACGAGCCACGTTCTGGGGGCGGGGGTTGAGAAAAGATAGCTCATTAAATACCGATTTGTGTGGGTAGTGCTGTCATATATGCCGCTACACTGGTTAAAGGGGTAAGAATTGCAGAAATTACACAATTACAGGATTACATGGTCTAAACAAAGAAGCTTAATCCCTATAATGTTGAGATCCAGAGGATGACGAGGCGCAGTGGATACGCTTTGGGTGAATGATAGAGCAATAACTTCCGGCAAGAGAGATTCGGGAACATACTGAAACATAAATACGACTAGCACCACCACGGTATTTCTGGGGAGCGGAACATGATGTACAACAGGGACTCTGAACCTGATGGATGGCAAGCAATATGAAAGAAATTCATATGAGTACGGAGATAAGAGAGTTTTTGCTAATGGATACATCGCCTTTCACCTGGCACACCTGCAAATGCTGCACAGAAGAAAAAATACTGCAAAGTAAGTGCGTCTCACGACGTACCACAAAAGTGAAATACTTTAAATTTAATTTAGCTATTTTACAAGCTTATGAAGCATAATGGAAGCACCCTTAAAGGTCGTTACCAACTTTAGTTCAATCTTTCTACCATAGTGAACTGTCTTGGACATATATACGGTGTTGGATAGTAGTTTGCTATTCCGAAATAACTAGTATATATCTCTTTCAATTGTCATTCAGTCAAGAGAATGTTCACAGCAGCTGGCAAAACAAATTTTCAGTCAAATATTAGCCAAAACATACACACATTAGTTATTCACGAGAATGATTTATTCATTTAATTTTTTTTTTCTTTCTTTCTTTTCTATGGGTGTACAATATAATATAGACAAAACAAACTGATGCTTTGGAGAGATCACTTATATCCTTTAATAAAACAAACCCCGAGAAATTCATACTTTGAAATGTTTTTTTTTTCATTGTTAATTTGTTGTTTTCATTTTTATTATTTTTGCAGATATTTAAAAAAAAATATTGTATTAGGAAGGAAGGCATGTGATACATCAAATGAAAGGTCTCGATGTGTAGAATTGGAAAACAAAGTCACCACCCCCTCCCCCCCCCCCCCGAAAAACATGGCGGCGGTTACTGGGTAGTCTCTTGAGCTCTGTCAAGGTGGAAGACAAAATCATGAATCTGTGATCGACTATGGGGAGATATATTCCACATGCTGATGTCTGTGTTACGTGAGTATTTAAGTGGTGATATGTCCAAGTTTATTGAGGATTCTGATGCTTCATAAAGCTTCTTTAAAAATGTGTTACCTGAAATTCATTAATCCTGGGATTGGAAATTCACTTCGAGTTGGAGTTTTGAATAGTGAGTGATCAGTAATTACTTAATTATGCAACTATCTACATTGTTTTATTAATATTATATCATCTGCCTCGGCTCTCGTCCCCAAAAACATATTTGTTACGATTTCAACTGTACAAGTCATTTAATATAACGTACAAACTTTTAGAAGCCAAATTTTGTTGCCTTAAAAAATACGTTGTGAGTTGGGAAGTATAACCTGAAGTTTACTGTACTGTAATCACATAGTGTTTTTTTTACACTGATCGGTTGACCGATCACTTGATTCCATCGATTGTTAGGTGTCACAATTTCGTCACTAGTCAATTGTCACGACTGAAACAGAGATGAACTCACTGCCTATTGATCAGAAATCGATACTTTGCCTCATTGAGATCTTTGGTCTTTGAACTTTGTGCAATATTGTGTGTCGCTTCTCAAAGTATCGGTATAAGATGACACGATGACCCAGTGAAACCTGCTAATCCATTGCTGTTCTTCCGTTTTGATGGGTAGGATAAAACAGGAAAAAACCTAGTAAACGTCGCCGTACATCCGATGACAGTACCCCGGTGACCCCGAACACTATAAAAGCCAAACCTAAACTATCAGGTGAATGCTCACCAGACTTTGTCTATTCTTCATCTGTGAGCAACGAATCGAACATTGATTCAAGCCTTGTCTCAAGCCTTGAGGCAGGCATCCAAGTTATTCCTGAAAATGTCAGTGACACTCTACTTGAAATAGCATCTAATATTCTTAATAACGCAGAATCAGCATCAATATCTACTGCTCAAACCACTCCAGAGCCAGTAGTTGACTTTATTAAAGTACTGGCCCATCTCTCTGTCAAATACATGCTGGGTGATATCATAAACAAAGCAGTTGATAATGTAGTGACCGTACGCTTTGTGGCTATCGAATCAAAGGTAGCCGAGCTAGAAAAGATTATTCTTGAAAGAGACACAACTATCTCTGGACTGGCCAACGATCTTGAAGACCTCCAGCAATATGGCCGTCGCACAAATCTCAGACTCTCTGGTGTTCCAGAGATTCAGCAGGAGAACACGGATTCAATTATCCTTGAAGTGGCAAATTCTATTGGTGTACCACCAGAACTTAATGACATATCGCGGAGCCATCGCCTCGGACCAAAACGGGATCAAAACAGCCACCGTCCAATTATTTTCCGCCTCAATACATATAGAACTAGAGACAGACTCTTTAGAGCAAAATCTAAACTGAAGCAACTCGACTCTTCAAAACTTTCCTGCCTTCAGGCGTCAACATCTCAATCGAATATAAAACTTTATATCAATGAAGATCTCTAAGGCTTCGTGTCCAAATTGCACCAAGAGCTCGTATGTTGCTAAGAGATTCAAAAATACTAGGAACCTGGACTGCTGACGGAATTATCTTTGTAAAACTCAAAGACGAGACTGTACAGCGCCTGACCAACCTACCAGAGATAACAGAACTTGAGGACAGGCTCCAAAGCCGCGCCACACGTTGGTCCTTTACCTAGTGTAATTATCAAGTTGGCCAACAGTATACAAAAGGGGAAGAAAAACCTGTCAATCAAATTTTGATTTTTGGTCATGGCTCATGGTCCCTCATTGGGACGAGCTCTTGGAGCTCGGACCACTTGGGGGCATAGACGGTGTAAAACAAGCAAGATTATTAGTTACGAGAGAAAGCTCTTGCCAAGTAATGTCTCATAATTGTATTGGGTGGATGGTCAACCAATTTGGCTGGTCAAGCGAGTCGACCTTGTACACATGTATATCAGAACCAAATATCCAATCCGCAGAGTGCGAAAAATCAGCTTTCAACATTTTTATGGTATTTTCCTTATTCTTGGCTACTGAGGCACGGCTTGCGAGCCCCGGTTGAGGCGAGCTCCTTGAGCTGGCACCGACTGGGGGTCATGTGTCGTGCTCCAGGGGGCACACATTGAAAATCTTTAGCCACAGAACTTAATTTGGGAAAATGATATCAGGTAAATGGTCGACTCCTTGCCCAACGCAGCAACCAGAGCCCGTCGGCGCTGTAAACATGAGTCTCGGTTGGAATTTCATTCATGTTGTTCGGCCCTTGTCTCGGGGGCGCGACCTGTGAGTTCTCGCTGGAACGAGCTCGCTGAGGTCGTTCCGGCGAGGGGTCATGGGCTTTGCTTCCGGAATGGGGATCAAAACCTTTTTTTGGTAATCCAAGAATTCACTTGGCAGGTGTCGCCTGCGCCAATTGATAAAGAGCTTAGCTAGGTTGACTGATCGTGTATCAGATCGCCTCCCTAAAATATGCATTGAAAGTCAACATGTATATCTGTGCTCCAACAAATGGTCGAAAGTGCCTACAGACACTCACCGTGTATATATTCTTTTTTTATTTTCTATTTTCATTTCTTAACAAATGAACTTCATATGATCAAGTGACTACCTGCTTGGAGATGCAGCTCAAATACTATGGATATTCTAACATCCTAACCAACTACTCCTTATGTTATCGACAATGGATTCTGCCGCTCTTCCAGCTGAACAAGCCGCCCCTCCCGAACTGCTTGATATATATATTCTAATATTCCGACTGCCTTCCTCCTCTGTCTCCTGCCACATATTCCGCTTAATTACTTCTCCGAAAAATTGTTCCTTCCTGAACAGATGAAAAGTGCATACATGCAATATCCACTTGTTCTATCGCGGCGAAAACCCTCAAGGAGATGATAATATCTCCCCTCGGTTAGAAAGCAAACGTGATCAAAAACTACCCACTCCGTTCTCACACAATTCCGCCACGCCACGCTGTAAAAAATAGAATATAAGCACTAAGTGGTGGTTTCTATTATGTACATGGTAATAAAAACTAGCTGGAAGAGTGTCGATTATATCAAAATTTGTCCTGCTACTAAGAGGTCGAAAACGCCTGTGGACACTTGCCAGTACTTTTTGGCACAGGGAATGCACACGAATGAATGATTATTTGCTCCGAAAAACGAAGAGATTGTTAGAGCGTCATTGCGGGCTCCCTACCAAAAGTTTATGGTGGAGGAAATCTTTATGTACAAACCATCTCTTCGATTTGGCTGTAATGAGAATCTCCACCCAAATTGCCAATACGCGTTTACTTGCCATCTTCACTTCTCATCTCACATACACCGAACCCATCCACCCATCACGTGTACCGGTAAATTATCTCGCCATACATCGCAATCATAACCCCATGTATGAACTACACGACTTTGCCTCCTGAGCGATATTCTGACTGCATCTCAACAGTGGTGGCGCCAGGGAGGGGGGTGGGTAGCCCCCCCCCCCCCGTCGGAGAGGTCCAGCCCCCCGTGGGAGATTTTTAGTCAGTCCGTCGGAGAGTCTCGTAAACCCGACTTCACGAGAAATTTCCGATAATCGAATGTAGATATCTCGTCTTGTGTCGATCAAGAACGAGGTATATGGTTCTTCTTTGTAAGGCATTTTGACAGTTGTTATCCAACTGGCGTTCCATTACTTCCATACCTAATCATCGGTTATCGTCAATTTTTCACTCATTGTCCTTCGTTTTGGGAGGTCAAATATTATAGCCCCCCCCCCCCCCCTGTCGGAGAGGTCAGCCCCCCCCCCCCCTGTCGAAAAATCCCGGGCGCCACCCCTGCATCCTCAAATGTCCAAAATGAATTTATATGTATGTACAACGCCAGGCCTATCGACAACAGAACAGCAACACCTCCGCAAAGCTCCCTTGCCATCTCTCTGATATGTCTGATTATCACACTTCGCAAAGTAAGGCTGTCCCTGGATAATGGGGTGTATCGCTATTTACTCAGTCACTAGATCGTGGATACTACTCTTGTAAGGGAAAAAGTGCAACGCTCAAAACATCTTCCTGTCAATTTTCGCCTTTTCATGCCTGGAAGATCCCAAGATCTCAAGATCTTAATTAACCCACCAGTCTCCTGCCTACTTTTTATACGATACTCCTCTTGTCGTACATATAATGAATCTCACGCCATCAATCTGTTCCATACATTGTTCTACGACGGTCCTTTGAAAAATCAACCCCACTGATCTGGCCTTATCGAAACTTGTCGTAATTAATAATTAAAACAGAAGGTGATCCAACATGCTCCTCCATTGATACAGCTGGCTCAATCTGTACCCACTGATATCGTCACTAGCAAGACATGGACACATAATCCCCTGATATGTTGTATGTTCCTCCACCAAGACAATATAGTACTCCCTATACCTTGGTTTATCCTAGATTTACACAGGGTATTCCAATGCTTGTTGACACTACTTTGCACATTGCACTCTGCACCTACATAATATCTACCTCATTCTCTAGAATCTGCCTCTTACACCAGATGTCCTTCTCCACTAAACCAAATTGTTCTTTCTCCTCCAAATGTATGCCTCACGACCCAAACAAATATAATGACCAGAGCTTGGTTGGCTATGCGACTGTAGGGACCCACTCGCTTCTGCTCTCCTCCCAAACCAAGCCAAATGGATAATATAGATACTTACAGAATGCGAGTGGGCCAATTCGCTGGTAGAGCCAAAAGTGGTGCACATCGTAAAAAGCAACTCAATCCTCACACAATTCTCCTTATATTCTTTTTTGGGCGATATAATGTGACCGGTCTCAGATTCATGCTATCCGTAACTTTATTCACTAATTGGGAACATTCGAGTAAATGCTTGCTAATGAGACTTGCTTATGTACACAACGAAATCCTCACTGTTCACAAACATTGTCAGGGGAAGCTGTAACACGAACAAATACCATCCCTACCAAGTATTCTGAGATACAACCAAGAGCATATGTATATCTGCTAATCTTCATAGTCCTCTGTCTCGTGATGACTGGCAAGCCGCCATGGTTACTAATCTTACATATTATTGCTGGTGATATTGAGACACATCCAGGTCCCGTAAATGTATCACCTTCATCAACAGCTGACACAATTGACACATCCTCGGTAACGTCGAGCTCAACACGTGGCATCTCATTCTACTATTATAACCGGTGTCTTTACCGACAGCCAACTTGGGGCACAGCGTGGAGCACTACAGCACCTCCTTGCAGAGTATAATCTCACTCAAACTGTACGTGAACCAACGCACTTTACAGAAACATCCTGTTCTCTTATCGACGTTTTCTTAATTAATGATCAACTACTTCCATATATCTCTAAAACAGACGTTATTGAACCATTCTCCCCGGAGCTTATACGATACCACTGCCCAATAATTTTGGTCCTGAAAATCCCCAAACAAAAACCTAAAATCCTGAAGCGCCATATCTGGTCCTACGATAGAGGCGACTACGTCAGCCTTAACAATGAGTTTGATAATATGGACTGGGAAGATGTAGTACTTAATAATTTACATTCCAATACCGTTGATAAGCTCACAAGTATAGTACTTACCAATGCGGCTAAATACATTCCAAATAAGATGATCTCGTGCAGAGCCCAACAACCTCTATGGATGCACAACAACATTAGAAAACTGATACGTCAACGTCAGCGCCTTTATCACAGCGCTAAAAAACACAACACTCCACAGACAAGGGAGAAATACCACCAGAAACGAAACCAGACTATTTCCGCTATTCGTAAAGCGAAAGCTAACCATTATTCTAAAATGGGCACCAAACTGAACTCCGCCAACGCCCGTGACTCCAACTGGTGGAATACATTTAATCGCCTAATCTGCACCAAAGGAACAGCCATCACAGAGTTGGAGGTAGATAATAAAATAATTACCTCCGACTTAGAAAAAGCAGAAGCTTTTAATAACTACTTCTGCAGCATATCCTCGGTTGAAGATTCAATTCATACACTTCCCGAGCCTCACACTAGTCCCGATCGACCTACACTCACCGATATCACACTAACTCCCGATGATGTGCTGAAAGCTCTGAACTGCGTCAATGTATCTAAAGCCAGCGGTCCTGATAAGGTTAGTCCCCACCTGTTAAAAAATACGCTTCAAGTCTTTCTACCCCCATTGAGTAAATTATTCAATATTATGTTAAAGAGTTCGAGTTTCCCGGATCAATACAAACAAGGCAATGTGACTCCTATCTTGAAGCAAGGAGACAGTTATAAGCTACAGAACTACAGACCGATCACCCTACTCAGTTGTCTGGGCAAAATATACCTTCTGATTCGATCGTTCTGCAATTAACTGACATGTAAAGCATTCAGCTCAGCACTTGATGGTGGTAAGGAAATTAGGGTTGTATTCTGTGATGTGAGTAAAGCTTTCGACAAGGCTTGGCATAAAGGCCGGTTACACAAACTCAAAGCCATTGGAATAGCAGGCCCTCTTCTGAAATGGTTTGAATCTTACTTGAGTGATAGACAGCAATGTGTAGTACTCAACTCCGTGTCATCTTCTTGGGCACAGTCAAGGCTGGAGTTCCCCAGGGCTCGACCCTCGGCTCCTTACTTTTTCTTATCTATTTTAACGACATTGTTGACGACATTACCAGTAGTATACGATTGTTTGCAGACGATACCTCGTTATATCTAGTTGTTGAGGACCCAAACACAGCCGCTGACATATTAAGCAACGACATTAAACGAATTAAGACATGGGCCACCAAATGGCTTGTTAACTCTAACCCCCCAAAAACCGAAACATTACTGATCACTAGAAAAATAGCACACCAACACACCCACCCTTAAGAATGTTCTCAACAGACACCAACGAAGTCTCTCAACACAAACACCTCTGCCTAATGTTCAATAACATAGGAACATGGTCTGCCCACTTCACCGTAATTAGAGCCAAGGGCTGGAAACGTCTTAATATCCTGAGGCGTTTCAAGTATCGATTCGACCGTAAAACTCTCGAAACAATCTATTATATGTACGTTCGTCCAGTGCTTGAATATGCTGATACTGTTTGGGGCAACTGTACAGCGACCGAAGCCGACGAACTGGAAAAAATCCAAGTTGAAGCGGCACGTCTAGTAACAGGGCATCAAAACGCAAGCTTTGGAAAGATAGGCATTAATACATCAAATGAAAGGTCCCGACATGTAGAATTCGAAATGACGTGTCCGACCCTCCCCAATGGGGTGGGGTAAGGGCGTCAAAACGCAAGTTTTCGAAAGGTAGGCATTTAATACATCAAATTAAAAGGTCTCGATGCGTAGAGTTAAAAAATGAAGTGACCGGCCCTTCCCGAGGGGTTGGTGGGGCAAGGGCATCACAAAGCAAGTTTTCGAAAGATAGGCATGTAATACATCAAATGAAAGGACTCGATGCACAGAATTTGAAATGACGTTACCGACCCTCCCCGATGGGGTGGGGGCAAGGGCGTCAAAACGCAAGTTTTCGAAAGGTAGGCATGTAATACACCCAATTAAAAGGTCAGAGTTAAAAAAATGAAGTGACCGGCCCTCCCCAAGGGGGTTGGCGGTGCAAGGGCAAGGGCATCCAAACGGAAGTTTTCGAAAGATAGGCATGTAATACACCAAATGAAATATCTTGGTGCGTAGAATTCGAAAATGAAGTGACCAACCCTCCCCGATGGAGTGGGGGTCAAGGGCGCCAAAACGCAAGTTTTTGAAAGGCAGGAATGTATACTACTATAGACTGTTAGTGATAGAGAAATATATGCAATAGGCATTAAAAATGGGATTTTGGGAAAATCAGGCCCTGTACTCCTATTCAATAGAGCATACCCCCTGTACCCCTTGGTACTATAGCACTACATGCTAAGCCGATAAATTGGGGAAATAAAGTCAATTTCGGTGATTTCGGGTGGATTTTGGTGATTTGGAAGGATTGTCGGGTTGTTTGTGGTAATTAGATTTACTCTTCTACAAAGGAACACACCCCCGAACATACCCCTGTCTTGTTAGAAGCCATTGGTAACATAGCAATCACGTGCTACCATAGAAACCAAGATGGCGGCCTCCAGTATACAAAATGGACGACGGAAAGACGTATCACCCTAACAATACGCGCTGCGCATGCGCACTAACAACACGTATCACTATGGGGATGACGTCACAACATGGCCGCTCACGCGGTTTACCATACCACCACAACATGGCGCCACTAGGTCACGTGACATGACGTCACTCCCGCGGTCCCCCACCGGGATCCCTCAGAATAGGGGTGAAACATACGAACACTACTACTACCATGTATTCGCATTCACCTGTCCCAGAACCACGGCCAGGCACGATATGAAAGGGTCATGGATCACGTTGGATGGACCAGAGAAGACTGACGACCTGTCCTTTTCATAAATGAGTCAAGGTACTGCATAAACAAAACAGATAGGCGTTCTATGGTATGGAAAAGACCAGGACAGCAATTCCATGCAGCCAACATTGCTCAGCATGACCTCTATGATGGAAGGTCAATTATGGTCTGTGGCGGCATCAGCTGGGATGGATGTATAGAGCTCTGTGTCCTTGACGTGGTACATTGACTGCACAGCGGTATATTGATGAGATTCTGGATGCCCACGTCAGATTGTATGCAGGTGCAGTGGGTGATAGATTCATTCTGATGGACGTCCTCATGTTGCCCATGCTGTCCGGGAGTACCGACAGAGGGAGGAGATTGAGCGTATGGACCGGCCAGCAAGATCCCCTGACCTCAATCCAATCGAACATGTCTGGAATGAGTTGCAGCTTGCAATTTCAGTCTGTCCAGTCCAAACAAGAAGTGTCCAGGAGCTTGGTGCCATGCTGGTCCAAGAATGGTACAACATCCCACAAAGGACCATCTGGAACCTGATTGGGATCATGAGAATGCGTTGTCAAGCTGTAATTAACAATAATGGGTCTCATACTCGATATTGAACCCATATCAGTTCGCTACGTCAACTTTTTTGGCAAATTTGAAAAATTTCTTCTTTTACCAATAATATCCATTTTCCATGGTTATCGTATTCAAATGCTAAAAAATAATGTCAAACACAAATAAAATCCTAATTCTGTACTTAAATCACTAAAGATATTATTAAACATAAACTATATACACTTTTCGTAACAATATTTCAACTAAAACGTAAAACAGGTAGCTGGATATACTTGGTGCTTAGCAAACTTTGAGTAGTATAATATGTCAAATGAAAGGTCTCGATGCATAGAAATTCGAAAATGAGGTGGTCGACCTCTCCAGGGGTGGGGTGGGGGCAAGGGCTTCAAAACGCAAGTTTTTGAAAGGTACGCATGTAATACTTCAAATGAAAGATCTCGATGTGCAGAATTCGATAATGAAGTGACTGACCCCCCCTGAGGGGGTGGGGTGTGGGCAAGGGTGTTAAAACGTAAGTTTTCGAAGGTAGGCATGTCATACACCAAACAAAGGTTTTGATGCATAGAGTTAACAAATGAGGTGACTGAACCTCCCCGATTGGGTGGCGGCAAGGGCGTCAAAACGCAAGTTTTCGAAAGGCAGGCATGTAATATATCAGATGAACGGTCTCGGCGCATAGAGTTCGAAAATGAGGTTACCCACCCTCTCCAAGGGGGGGGGGGGGCAAGGGTGTTAAAACATGTAGAGTTCAAAAATGAGGTGACTGTTCCTCCTCGAGGGGTGGGGGGCAGGGCAAGGGCATCAAAACACAAGTCTTTAAAAGATAGGCATGTAATACATCAATGAAAGTTCTCGATGTGTGGAATTCGAAAATGAATTGACTGGCCCTCCCCGATGGGGTAGGGGCAAGTGCGTCGAAACGCAAGTTTTTAAAAGACAGGCATGTAATACATCAAATGAAAGGTCTCGATGCATAGAATTCGAAAACGAAGTGGTTGGCCCTCTCAGGGGGGGGGGGGGGGGGCTGGCATGGGGAAAAGGGCGTCAAAACGCAAGTTTCCGAAAGGTAGGCATGTAATACATCAAATGAAAGGTCTCGACGCGTAGAATTCGAAATGACGTGACCGACCCTCCCTGATGGGGTGAGGGTAAGGGCGTCAAAACGCAAGTTTCGAAAGGTAGGCATGTAATACATCAAATTAAAAGCTCTCGACGCGTAGAGTTCGAAATGAAGTGACCAACCCTTCCCGAGGGGGTTGGCGGGGCAAGGGTGTCAAAACGTACGTTTTCAAAAGAAAAGCGTGTAATACATCAAATGAAATGTCTCGACGGGTAGAGTTCGACAATGATGTGTCTCACCCTCTCCGAGGTGGTGGGGTGGGGGCAAAGGCTTCAAAACATAAGTTTTCGAAAGATAGGCATGACCCTCTCCCTTGATGAGGATGGGTCTGAGAGTGCAAGAAAATCGTATGTTGTTCTTTTGTGAAAGGTGGGCACTCTGGTTTTTTTTCCTTTTTTTATCTGACTTTATACTATTTCTTCATTTTTTTATCTGATTTCATCACGAGTCATTATCAATTGATTGAATTATTCGTGCATGTGTGTCTTTCCATCTTTTCTCAAAGACAAAAAAAAAAAAAAAAAAAAAAATACAAAAAAGCAAGATACTTCACTGTATATGAGACAGAAATAACATAAACAAATCGATTAAGTTACATAGCATCATTCAGTGGTTTTACCCTCGCACCATGTTTCAATAATAAAATAAATTGACTTACCGGATAGGAGAGAGATATCCACATTAACGAGTCTCACCTTCTAACCAATTAGAAAAGAGAGAGAGAGAGAGAGAGAGAGAGAGAGAGAGAGAGAGAGAGAGAGAGAGAGAGAGAGAGAGCAGTCGTCAAGGTAGTGGTGGTGAATGGTATAGCAAATAAAAAAAACCCCGATAAATACCCTTTCCCCCATTCCCCGATATACCATAAGTAAGCCGCGCGTCATCATTTTCCAATTTTTTTAATGAAATTTAATATTTGATTATTTCGATAGAAATTATTGTCATCATTTTTCGATAATAAAATGAGTTAAAATTATTTCATTGTTTCTAAAATAATAAAATAAGTCAGAAATTACTTCGTTATTTCTAAAATCATAAAATAAGTCAGAAATTATTCCGTTATTTCTAAAATAATAAAACATTTTTCATTATTTCTAAAAATAAATGAGTTCGAAACCACAATAATAATAATAAAATAAAATAAATAAATGGGGCGCGCTTCGCCAACCGCGAAAATTGGAAGAAATGTTATAATTGGACTCAAACTTTTTTATCAAGTCTCCGGACCTCCTACGGGGGAGGGGGCAGGGATCCAAGGGAGGAGGGGTTCTCAACTCGATAGGAGTGCTCGGAGATGGGTATGGTTACTCTGGGTAAGGCATGGATACTTCGATCAGCTTGAAAAAGTCAATGCTATTTTGTATTCAAGCAAGTCGTCAGTATAATTCACAACGTACATCCTTAATTTGGGCACACCCTCTTCTGTTTGACTCAAACTTTGAGATACAAGTGCCGCACTGCGGGTCGCAAAGATGAGGTGATGTTTTGGACTCGGCCCCCCATCCAAAATGACAGCCATCTTGAATTTCTTTGGCACCCTACATTTAGGGACCGATTTTCACAAAGCCTAGTAGGATGATTCAGAATGGCAAATCGACGAAAAAATAGTATTTTGGAACCGTTACATTGCCCGCAATGGCGGTCATCTTGGATTGCCCCGCGCATCCCATAGTTTATATGTTTGAACATATTTCCACGAAACTTAACATGATGACTTAGTTTGATGAGTTGATGAGGACGATCCATTTAGGACCCGATTTGTTTCATAAAATGGGTGCAGCGCCTGCTGACTTTGATTTCGTCGGCACACCATACAGGACCCATTCACCCTGACAGAATAACTTGGTACAATGAGTCGAAAACATCCAATTCAATTAAAAAAATGATAGTTACCTCGCCTTTCTTGGCACAACCAATTGGTCTCAGTTGTGGGTGTGCACAACTTTGAAAAGCCGAATTGAATTTCAAAATTCAGAAATTGTCTAAATTATACTGAAAAAAACCCAGACTCCATGAAAGACCTTGAATTTTTCTTTACATTGTTATATTTTGTGCTCTATGAATTAACAAGCCATTTCCTTGTGTTTTATTCGATTTATAAATGGCTTTTGAATTTTCAATGACCGGAACATTCCCAACCTCATCTGGATTAATGTCTTTAATTGGCGTCTGTTGAACTATCATTTACATTATTTAGCAACGGATCTGTTCGCTAATTATCACCAGACCTCTCTGTGACAAATGCTTTTTCTCTACGCTGACATAACCTATTAAGCCTTTGTTTATCCTGTCGTTTATGAACTTCACAATATTGGGTACTTTATACCGTTTTTCGTGTAAGACGTGACAATATTTAAAAACAATATCCCAAGATATTTACACAAACAGAGACATCTTGTCGTGACATCTTTTAACTCCTTGACACAAGTATCTCTCATATTTTCATCCCATTCGTCTGTTAGTCTCTCAAAGAGTCTCTTTCTACTCGGCAAGTATTTGGGGCATTCTAAAAAGAAATGTTGCAACGTCTTCGTTGCTCCTAGACTGGACATTAGGCACCCGTGCTTCCTCAACTTTCTTAATATCCACACTCAACTCCATTGTCTTTGATCTAACTTTCAACCACAATGCCCCACAAAAAGATCCATCTATGTCCTCCTCAAAAGCAGGCGCATCTTTTTTGTACACTCGTCCAACGTGTTTTTGCAACTTTTTGGCCCCACCTCCAGTTCACCAGTTTCTATTACAATCCTCGAGCACCCTTCCCTTGATAAAACTGTTCCCCTGTTTCAGTACTCCCTCTTGATCTGCAGTTTCAGCAGAGCAAGTCTCCACTGGCTCCACCACCTGCCTTATTCATCCTGTCTCAATGTCTGAGTCCCACACAAAGTTCAAAGTCGTTTTACACCCTCAACTGTCTGGAAAGTTTACAGGGTAGAATAGGCAGCATAATTTCCCCATCCACCAAATTCCCTTCCGGCAACTAATGAGTGGGCGTCACGCCAGCGAAGCTTTTAGAGAGGCCTCACCAGTGCATGGACATTATCAGCATTAGGCCTGATTCAGATATTACCATTGACAAGGGGGCGAGTGAGCTGTAGACTAAAGTATGACGTTATTTGGGGAAGGTATGGCGGATGCAGCTGTACAGGCTGAGTCCAGTGTACAAGATGTCGGAGGTCAGTGCCAATTCAACCTGTGAATTGAGTGACAAGTATGGAAGAGCGAGATGTTGAGGGTTTTGAAAATCAGACGGACGTGACAACCATTACTTATTCCCAGTTCCTTATTCGACATTTGTTATCAACCGATTTTCTTTCGATAACGAATGTCGAATAAGGAACTGGGAGTAAGTAACGGTAGTCACGAAAATCAGGACAGAGGTGACAGAATGTTTTGTGGTGGAAGGCGATTGCATTGACCAGTACTCTATGGACACTTCGCAGCTGTTGTGGCAGACTCTCTTTGTTATCTCTCTAATTTCGTTTGGAAATTAGCGGCTTCCTGTTGGGTACGGATGGTATATTTTGTTTGAATCAGCCTACCCTACAATCAGACTGCCTCTGACAGCACAACAACGATCTCGTGGTTAGCCGCCAACTATTACGCGGTACTGATTCTGTATGGCACACCTGCCACTTATTCTGCATTTAATCAGTGGCATTCAGTTGGTTCGAATTCACTCGAAGAATCGTCGATAACACCCTGTAGAATCAGTCGCCGGCGATCGAGTTAACATATAGATTACCGTAATAAATCCCTGTTAGTCCAGGCACATTAGACATAAAAATGAGAAAGTAAGGAAAAAAATCGGAGAAAGCTGATTTTTTTATATGTTTCCGGGACACACATTGCGGATAAAGTGTGAAAAGTCCCCGCGAATCCGAGTTGAGCTTTTTTAGTTATAGCGTTTTTCTGATGAAAAAAAAAAAAATTAAAAAAAAATTCGACCCAGCTCCATATTTCTCATTCTTATTCGCCTTAGTATGGTGAGAATCATAAATATCGTGCTGAATTATATTGAGAATACATATCCCCAACAGAAAATGCCAACTTTGTACCAATCCTCACACTCAATGGTGAAATATTCACGAAAATGTACAAAATTACGAAAAAAAATTTATTGTTTTCATACACACAACGGTACACAACGTCCATTAAATCAAATCTACGACTACTTTGGGAGTTAAATTATATATCAAAAATTGCAGAAAAGCAGTGGCTTTATAATGATATATAACAATAGTCATTTATTTCATAATGAACTGGTGAAACGTGTGAAATATTAACCATACCCCCTAAACTCAAATTCAAACGGCATCGACTTTTCTCATTCAAATACCATATTATACGTTTGTCCAGTGACGTTTGACCAACCACTTTATATCAAAGCAGTGGAGATTGTGTCTTCGTCAGATAAGTTGACAAAAGTTTTCGTTAGACTCGGCGGCTTCCATATGATTATGTCATATTTAGGGGCAATTGGTTCGATCATGGCTGGTAGCGGCTTGGATGAACTTTGGGGGACTGTTTATGCTGGTGGGTCAATCCATCATTTGATCAGTGGTCATGCATATTCAAGAGCAGTTCGTGCCCATTTGCTAACACAAATTGCCATTACAAAACTTGTGTTTGAAGAAAGCCGAACACTAGATAACATAGACTGCACAGAAGTCAATGAAATATTCTGTGGACTTGCCAGAGGTGACTGTACAACAGCTGACGCTGTCAATCAAGAAAGTGTCAACCATCTACTGTCAAAATTACACGAACTGCTCCGGAATACGTCCGTAGGACGCACAGGAAAGCTTTGGGTACAATACTACGAGCAAATAGGTCTTCTCCAGTTGTTCTTGAGAGCAGAGCGCACAGGCGACTGGGAACTCCACACATATTGTGTTCGCAATATGATTCCAGTATTTCACGCAGGTGGTCATTTTGCATACGCAAAAAGTTCTCATCTCTGTTTGCAGCAGATGAATGAGCTAACAGAAATAATGCAACAGGATGATTTGAAGTTGTTCACTGAGAAAGGTTACTTTACCATAAGGCGCTCAGATAAATTCTGGGACGGGATATATTCTGATCAGACCATAGAGCAGTGTTTAATGAGAATGTTCAAGCTCCCTGATGGTCTCACACATGGCAGGAGAATAACCGATAGCACTGTTGCGAAATGGGTACATGGACTACCTCTTTGCCTTCCGATATGTAATGCTCTCGAAAATTTTGTTCATGTTCACACTGGCCATGGAGAGCAACATCGGGATCTCCGTCAAAGTTCACAATTGACTGATGCCAATGATATCACCAAATTATTGAACTGGATCAGAGTGCATTCCCCCTTTCAGAATAGAGATCCACTACAATTAGTCTCTATAGCGACCGGGCTTGTGGCCGACGAAACTGTGAACTGTGACCAAGTTCGCAAAATTGGTGAATGTTGCGTATCGAATGTTGTAAGCAAAACGTTCAACAGCATCAAACTACGACGTGTTGACACTGTGAAGTCTTTCGCATCGATGGCAAATAGCATCAAAGTCCGTGGAAGTAAGGTAGTGATTGACCCCACAATTCTGTTCAACCGCATCACATGTGTTATTCAGTCACAAGCAGAGATGGAAGAGTATCTCAAATATGAACTCGCCCCGAAACCACCAGCATTGTTTGATTCTGCTGGAATGAGGAAGACACAGAAAAGCACGCTCGGTAAGATCCTCAAAACATACGGTTCCGAGCAAACTAAAATCCCAGAACATTCTCTGTTTGTTGTAGATGGTGGATTTTTATTGAGGGCAGTTGTATGGCCTAAACAGTCGTCATATAAGGACATATGTACATCATATTCCAATTATCTAGTGAGACATTTTGGGGCGAACGTCGTGGTTGTTTTTTATGGTTATGCTTGTACAATGTCGACAAAGGGCATGGAACAAGCCCGTAGATCTAAAGACAGGTATTCCATTGATATCAATATCTCACCTGAGTTACCAGCCACCACACCCCAATCCGATTTCCTTGCAAATGCCAAGAACAAAACCCAACTGATCGATCTTCTAATGCAGGAGCTATCTGCTATCAATATTCAGTCCAAGCAGGCCGAGGCTGATGCTGATGTACTGATAGCCGAAACTGCACTTGACATCGCTCAAGATGACAACAATGTTGTCGTTGTGGGAACAGACACAGACTTGTTAGTCATTCTTACCTCTCGAGTTCAACCGGGATGTAATATTCACATGATGTATTCCATTACCCCAAACTTACTAGTTTCAGTTAGTGAAATAGCAACCAAAATGGGTGACCATAGAAGCAACCTCCTTGTAGCACATTCTATAAGTGGTTGTGACACTACTTCTGCACTCTTTCGAGTTGGTAAGAAGAAAGTATTCAGTACAATTGTCTCCGATGTTACTAGCGACTCACAACAGTATGTCAACACAATTTTGGCGGATGACAGTACACCAAGTGCAGTAGCCGCTGCCGGGAAACAACTTCTCCTGATCTTATACGGGAGTAAAACTGTTTCCTCTCTCGACCAATATAGATATGTCACTTACAAGCGTTATGTAGCAAAATCTAAACTGAATAAACCCATCGACCTAGCCTCACTCCCACCAAGCAGCGATGCTGCACAACAACATGTCTACAGATGTTATCTCCAGGTCCAACAATGGCTGGGCACTTCGCTTCCTCCGACGGATTGGGGGTGGTCGCTAGACAATGGACTTCTTGTACCGACTGCAGCCACAAAGCCATGTGCCCCCGATAACCTACTGAATCTGATCAGTTGTGGTTGCAAGAGTGCTTGTACAAAAGGTGTGGGTGTAAGGAGACAGGACTCTCTTGCTCAGGTTTGTGTAATTGCAGTTCGGATTCTTGTAACAACCACAGAAACACTGTCCTGTCGGAAATTTCTGAGTTCGATGAATAATATGTATATAGGTCATGTCATTTCTGTATATAGCGTTGATAATAGTCAATGTAACTTAATCCATGTTGATTGATTTGTACATTCTGTAAATATTATTTATTGATTTTTGTACATTCTGTAAATATTATTTATTGATCTAATGCTGCCAGACACAGACGTGTCTGTTCGGTCCCAAGCCCGAAGAGTTGAGTTTGAGTTCTCATGCTGACGAATTTTATGCCAAAAGGGGAACTCGGCCAGAAGCAGAGGGGGTCTTCCATAATGTCTATTTTGTAAGCAATGATAAAAGTCTTCAAATGGTGGTTGATTTTATATCGTCTGTCCAACTAACATCCCGTTCTGTACTACGACCCTTTGGGCAAATCCGTTAGGAAAATCGTCATTTTTTGCGTAAATCCGATACTTTTTTGTGAATTTTCAATAATTTTTCGCAGAAATTGTCACAGAATGCACATTTTCCTCTAGGTAAATGTATATTAGACATTATGTAGCTCGAAATACGCGTAAACAAAAAATACAGTTGGATCAATTCGAGGTTACAAAGTTCGTGCGATTTTTTTTTATTTTTTTCAAACGCGTTTTCGAAAAAAGGCTGTAGAAAAAAAAAGCTCAACTGGGATTTTAGGGGACTTTTGTCTAATCGTTCAGTGACATGTACTAGACATTCCCTGAAAAAATCAGCTTTCTCCGATTTTTTTCCCTAGTGAAACCTAATGTTCTTGGGCTATGTTCGCAAATTATGTATTTCTCTTCTACTTATCACCTTTTGGCTGATCCCTACCCGAGTGAAGTTGGTTGGCCTACGTCCCGTGGACACTAGATCTATTTACCAAAGGTGAGGACGTAGGGGTCTGAACAGTGCTTCATGGTCGTTGGGACACATCCCTGGTACGAATGAAGGAATATGGCAGAAACATATCAATATTTGTCGATACAGGAAGATTATTTATTGACGCACAATCTGGTTTGCGTCAATCTGGTTTGCGAAAAAGGATAATATACTGAAAATGTGGTTTGCAACTTATCTTTTACAAAACTACTTGACCCCCTTCAATCCCGCCATCCTCGATGCAATTGCTCAGAATATTTCCTTGGAAATCAGGTTAGGGAACTTTTTGCTTTGTATCTACACACCAATAACAAACTGGGCGAAAACACAGAACCTTATTCTCGTGTATTATAGATTTCTTTCTCCCCTTTTGTCACTCAAATATTATAATATTCTCTCGTTAACACGTTGCAAAAGAATTTCAACAATATGTTATGCACGAAAATCACGCCCTTACACTTCGAAATATAATGCCAATGCTAGTTGATCTCCACAGGTGTGCCAGCACCCATGGAGGAAAAGTGTTTTGTAAGCCAGACCTAACATTAACTCGTGTATTCATGAATTGGCTTCCATTAAGAATCATTCTCGTTGAACTGTTTGACACCTTTCAATTCATCCTGTTGAACTAGTAAGTCAATGATATAAAATTTAAATGGCTTTGAATCACATTTGTATGCACAGTGTTTATACTGACGTAATGTTTCTCTGGAATGTCGTTTGAACCCTATGGCCAGTTAAAATAAACTCTGGGATGGAAGCAAACATCATCTTTTATGTTTTGCTTAAATTTCATTCTGCTAAAAACGTCCTGGAAGAGTTTTAAAACACTTCCGCCTCTCTCCAATAAAAAAAGGTAAATTTAATTCTTCTGCTCTTCCTTTAACCTTTTTGTTTGTCATCTTACTGCCTTATTTTTCTGCAGTTTTACTATAATTGGAGTTTTTCTGTTTGTCATGACGTACCCTATCTCCTCAGCCTCTACGGTCCCGATCGACTTCAAACTTGGCAGGTGCATGCATTTCTATCCGATATGACTAAATTGATATGTTGGGTGGCAATATTTTGCGTTATTCCCGAAAATCGGAATTGTGTTGCATCCTGTGCTATTCTCTTTACAGACATGAGTCGTCAATAAAAAAAATGTGCATAGTGCTGGTCCACCGACTAGTAGTATTAACCCTTTACCTAATTTGAAAAGCAGACGACACTTGCAATAAAAATTCTTGAATAACTAATTTTTTCATCTCAAGAACATAGGTTTTGACCACTCATTGGAACGAGCTCGACGAGCTCGTTCCAATGAGGGGTCATAACCTATGTTTTGGAGACAAAAATTGAAAAAAATAATGAAAATTAAATGACGATTTGTGACAATAGCGCTGGCCGCTGTGTACGAAGGGGCACTTCACGTCAATGGTGCACTTGCCTTCAACCACTGCAACACGGTTTGTGCAGACTGGGAGAATCTGACAGTTGCTTGCCGCTGCTCAGGGATAAACCTGTCCGACGCGATGTGATTCTGGCTGTTGAAAGTGTCGCTAAACCACATTAAAACAAATGAACAAACTGTCGACGAAGAAATGGAGGTGTTTATTTTCCATTTGTGTGGAAGTAACAATTTCATCCCACAGCCCTATGGGGTCGCAGGTTTACCTTATTGCTGATCTTCCTTCTCAATTTGGTATGCCATGTGTATTGCAGCTTCAAGGGGGAGGGGGGATTTCTTGAGGGATCTCATGTGACGTCAAGTAGCGGCGAATTATGGGTGTCATCCTTTTTGTAATGGTAGGCCACCTGAACGGACATGTTGTGATGTTATTACCATGGTACGACATGATGTCAATGCGGATGTGCATCGCGTGTTGTAAGGGCAATATGTGTTTCCGTCTTCCATTCCATCTTATATGATGGGAGCTGCCATCTTCGTTTCCATGATTACATGTCGTTAGTAGGATGCCGGGCTAGGATGAAGTGTGTGTATGTGTGTATGGGGGGGGGGGGGGGGGGGGGGCGGTAGTATGTTCGATTGAATGCGAGGATATCTAACGACCAGAAACGAACCGATAACTACCAAACATGGACTTTTTGAAACTGCCATCTTAATTTGAAAGTAGTATTGCAGGACCGTTAACCAAGCAGGATATGGCCAAGGGTCCGTCTGTTTTGGCCCAGAGTGTACTCTATTAGAGATGAAGAGGCCAAAAATTGGAATTTAATCGGTGTTTTGTTGTACCTTTTAGTTTTTCTGTCCTGTGCCTGCTACTCTTGACCTTGCCATTCGATCTGTTCCTTGCAAACTCTGGTGCTGATCCCTGTCTTCGGCTGGTTCGTAGAAGATTCAGTTCGACTGCTCCATTACCATTAGTCCGCATCTGCGTATACAGTCCATAGGCCAATTTGACGCCAGTGTGATCTTTGCCTGCTAACAGTCTGCCCAACATATATGTAACACATACCGTACATGGTCAGATGTTTCCAGAGATAGATAAATAGATAGATAACTTTATTCAGCAGTATACAAAAGCAGACAATACAATGCATATGAATAACTATTCTGGTAAAATAAAATGTATAACTCTTGGGAATACGATAGCCAGATTGGCTGTCTACCTGGTATCCCCCCAACCCCCCCCCCCCCCCCAAAAAAAAAAAAAACAAAAAACAAAAAAACAATATGTGCGACATTTATATAGAGTGCGAATACTGATGGGTGGTCAATTGCGATCATAGTATCGGCGGCTCCGGAAATCTGGGAGCGTCGTGCAAGGTAAAAGTAGGGTAAATGCAAGATAGATGCAAGGTAGATATAAGGTAGATCCCGATGGTAACTGCAAGTTCCAACCATGAGATAGGTCGCAATGTGCCTAGAAAACGTATTGCAAACGGATTTATGTGGACTGAAGACGGGTGGTTACTGGTTAGTGGACTTGTGTTTGCTCTTTTGGGGGACTGTGGGGACTAGTATGGACTGATAGTTAGTGATGAGGGACTATTGTGGATAAGCTCTTAGCTCCTACCCAATATGTCCTAGCCCCTAGATAGCCGATGGTTTTATACCACTGTCAGCTAGCCCTCTCATTATCTCCATGTTAACCAATGCTTTCTACAACTGCCACTACTTTCTCCCCTACTACACTATCTTCGATGACTACTTCAATTGCTATGGCTACCACAATCTGTTATGTGCTGGAGTGTTCCACAATTGTTACTGGCTCGTAGCCATGACCACAACCTGTCTCAGCCTCTGTCTTCCAAGTCTTAACCCTTTGAACCCGAGATGCCGCATTTCCGACCAGGAACATGATACGTCATGACGTCATTATATTGGATGGCTGTTCAGTAAATGTGTGGGGTAGACCAATCAATATTTTCAACGTGCAGCCCCGTGCTGACATTGGACTGGCATGGAAGATACCGCTAGAGTTCAAAGGGTTAATAATGGATTGAATCATTCATCTAAACCAGGATCAGTTTATATCTTTCCTTGATCGGGTGTACGCTGTTGGGGTTCATTACGTCTGAGAGACTGTCTGTTGATCGAATCGAAAGTGTTTATGTGATAGCTAACAATGTTAGCACAATACATGCAAGACGTGAAGACATGCTTGAAAGACCGAGATATGCTAATGTGATAGGTAATGTGCCCCCAAACATATTGCGCATGGACGCATGCTGGTAACTGAGGATACTTATGGCAGGGTGATGTTCTTTCCGAGGGTATTTATCCGAGGACAGTTTGCTTAGGACAGTTATCTGCGGATATTTTTTAGAGGACAACTATCACTTTCTCTGTTTGGCGATCCTTGCCGACATTATCAAATAAGATACCACGCTCTTACCTACAGAAACCGTTAGTAGCCACCACTACTATCGCTTCAGCTGGTTTATCACTACTGCGATCACAACCATCAGAAGAGTGACAGATACTACAACTGCTGCTGGCTTAAATACCTTTAGTACAGACACTCGCCACACCCTTACTGTTATCAATACTAGCCGCTACGACCAGTCTTGCCACACATAGCCAACAAGTACTCCACCACTATGAGTTCTGTGGTTGGCTTCCACTGGGACTTGATCCTTTGCGACTTTAATTATTCTGACGTTCAAACGTCATTAGGAGTTCAGTTTCTTGAACGTTTTTTTCAAAATGCGACGCCAAACGCCGGAAAGAATAAATAACAAGATATTTTTCACATTAGTGATTATCTGGTTGAAGGCTAGATTATTTTTGGTGGTCTGAATTATTTGTTATTCAAAACTTGTTTTATTACAAATTATTAGAGAGTGCCCACATGCACTCTCCAATAATTTGTAATAAAACAAATTTATATAACCAAAATATTATTTCTGTTTGACTGAATATGAAATATAAGTTTATTTTTTTCTGGGAAGCGACTGGAAACGGCCAAATAGGCCATGTCGCCTCCCGAAGATGCTAATAACCATCTGTATCCTATTGTATTCATGATACTTGTATATATCTGCATATATCTGCATTCTTCGAATAAAAGTCTGCTCTGTTCTAAGCAAGGAAAGTGTTGGCTTTTGCTCTGGTATCCTCATTTTTTGAAAGCCCTGATAGTGTCTTCTATCACTCATCCAATTAAGAAGTCTTGACAACAGGATTATATTAGTATTTTAAGCTGCGATAACATTTGGCTCAACGGTTGTCACTGAGCACTGTTCATGAGAAAATAGGAATTGAGGTTAAAACTTTAAAAAATCGAAAACTAATAACAAAACAAATGACCACAAAGTATCAACGTGCTGTTTGATTTCGCACGTAATAACACGTACAAAAGTATCAAATGGTTAACCCTTTGAGACTTTAATTGTCCTGACGTTCAAACTTCACTGGGAATTCAGTTTCTTCAACGTTTATCAAAATGCGACGTCAAACGTCGGAAAGTACAAATAACGACAAGATATTTTTCACATTAGTGATTATCTGGTTGAGGGCTAGATTATTTTTGGTGGTCTGAATTTGTTATTCAAAACTCGTTTTAATACGAAATTCATAACAGTTAATACCTACATGTCCACCATTTTCCAAAAATCCAAGTATTCGAAATCCCGCAGCAGTCCATCGTAGATTTTACGGTAATTCAAAAGTGTGACGGGGGAGGGGGGGGGGGGGCGAAGCGCTATCGAGACACTCCCACAAATTGCACGTAGTGCTTTTTGGCCATAAAGCAAGTATGGTATCCCAATGGTCCGTTCAGTTAGTCTGAAGTGTACTCCGGTAAGGAAGAACCGGTGGTTTTTTTTACTATCTGTTGCAGTCCCTTTCTAGCTGCTCTTGATCCTCACCGCCACCCCATTTGATCTTGTCCTAGTTATCTCTGGAACCAGTCCCCTGTCCTCGACTGAATATTGGTAGATTCAGTCAGATCGCTCCAGCCCTCTTAGCCAGAGTCTGTCCATATTCCCTTCACCAAGTTGACCCGAGTATTATCTTTGTCTACTAACTGTCTCTTCTGTACATGTACAAAGACAGTGACATAGGCCGCAATGACACTGGTCGCAATGTGCCTCAAAAACTTTTAAAGTAGGGGCACATACGGATATTTGGGTACTGAAGACCGGTGTTTAGGGGACTAGACCAGTGTTTAGGAGACTAGAATTTGTGGACTCGACAACTGGTGGGGACTAGTGTGGACAAATGGGGGACTATTGGGGAGTACCTCCTAGCTACTAGATAGCCGATCGATTCATGAATTCTAGATTACCTCCACTGTCAACTACTCCTCTCACTATCTCCAAGTTGTACTAATGCTTTCTACCTCTTCTACTACTTACTACCACTACTATCTTCGATGAATTCTACAGCTCCCATGGCTACCATTGTCTCTTCTCACTGCTATTAGCTCTAAAGTGACATTGTGCTCCTAAATTCTATCAGTACAACTGATAGACCCACCACTACTCACCTTCAACTTGGTAAGGCACTTAGTGTTATCGCTTATCCTTACCACTGTTAAGTCCTATAAAGATTGGCGGTTTTTGGAATTTTGAGTTCGGTATCAGTTTAGGTATTTTTAGAGAGGGTATACCTCGGTATCGGTTCGGTATTCGGTATCTGACTTGATTGAAATTTGCTGATAGTACCAAAGAGGAATTCACATCAGGAAAACAGAATAAGTACTTGTATCATTCTACCACGACGCTATAAATGATGCTGCCAATGAGCTCAACAATGGCATTCTTTTACGACCACAAATCATATCTACAGTAATTTTGTGACTCATTCTAAGCACACCTTATTGTTTAAAAACCTATATCAGGCTTTTGCGATCTTAGAGCTCGCGCCCTGACCATGCCATGTTTAGGAGGTCCTGCTGACAATAGACAAAACACTTGGACAATGACTTCTAGTTAGGTGTTAAGGCACCTAAGACTTGACTAGAAATCACTGCTATGCAATTGGACATGTACAGGTTGTAGTCTAGGGGGAATTCAGGACAGTTGCCCATTCTTTTGAGGGTTAACAAAACTGTGAATAAAATCAGTCACTTCTTTCATGAAAATGAAACTTTCAACTGTTATCAAGCCTCAATGGGACTTATAAATAGCGAATACAGGAAAATTTGAAAATTCTGACGGTATCTGTATTCAACGATTTGTTCGCTTCGATTTTTCGGCATCCCCATGATATCGGTATCCGTTCGGTTTTTCAGTATATTGTCCATCTCTAAAGTCATATCTGTCCTATGCTCGGCATCTACTACTACTATTAACACCACTATATACCCTCATCTACCGATGGTCATGCGAGACGACTAATAGGCAGTGTCCTCCTCCGAATAACTATCCTGCAATACTACATCGCCTTGCCACACGTATCATCCAATGCCAAGGTGGGGTTATAGGTTATCACTCATTGAGATCTAACCCCATTGTTCCCGTGTCTTCATACGACAACACGGTAGGCGCCATAGGATGCTAGGCAATATCCCCCAACCACTGTTATCCCTCACTGACGTCTAACCGCTTGATCCTCCGACTAGTATCCTCCAACAGTGTACACACCAACATAAGTATCAAAAGTATCTCCAAATACCCTGATGAGTTGATGAGTCATAAGACTGAGGTTTGATTCGAGTCTGAGCTCTTCCCAGTTTTAAACCCCAGTGAAAGCCAACCACAGAACTCATAGTGGTGGAGTACTTGTTGGCTAGGTGTGGCAAAACTGGTCGTAGCAGCTAGTATTGTTAACAGTGTGCCTGTACTAAAGGTATATAAAGAGTCGTGAATATGATAGCCTCTATACCGGGAAGTAAATACGTTGGGCAATATGAAGTTGCCAGTGCATACACTTAAATTTAAATTCAACCAGTTCGACGTTTTGGTTTCTTATCCACCCCTAACCGAGCCCACATAACTATCTGGAATTTATACCTGGTCGGCAAATCCTCTTGACCCCAAACCGCATATGCTGACAAAAATCCGAGCATGATTTATCCTTATGCATAATTCTATGCAATGAGCAAGAGCTTGCAGTCCGTGATAAACACCTAATTGGACAGGAGAATCAGTGATAATTTAATCCTATACAGACAATTTCTGATGTAGGATTAAATTATTACTGAACCTCCCGACATACGCAAGGCAGAGCCCCCCCCCATGTATTGTACACAGTAGGGCCCGTTAGGTCCCACAAAACAAATCTTCTGTTTTTTTATTTTATTTTTTATTTGTAATTATTTCTTTGCCATAAAAAGTTCATGTTTTTGGTCTGTTTTACGTTTAATCTACAGAATAGTATGAGGGTGGTGTATTTCGTTCCTTCAGCGCAAGTAGGCTTTACATGCTAAAGCACTTCAAAGCTTTGTTGCACTCAAGGGACAAATCTATCAATTTTATTAACTCGGGTAAAATATCAGACATAAACCATTTAATTTTTATTTTTGGTTATAAAAAGAGAGCATGAGACAGCTAAAATACTGAAATGAGGCTAAGAGTCGTAGTAAATTATACCTCATTGAGGGATTTTTAATGGTCCTCATAACCTCAAAATTCAATGAGGCTATGAGGGATAATAAATGAGGACTCATTGAGGGCTTTTACATAGCCCTCATGGCCTCATACGACAAAAAAGGGATTCCATAGCCACAGGTGTTTTGCAAAAAATGGGATTCCATGGGATATGGTCATTGGATATAGGCTTTTATTATACAGAAGGGAGATAACTCTGCATACAGGTTATGGGAAATCAAGCAATCTGATTGGTTAGTTATTATCTAGATAAATGAAACAACAAGAGTACTTGGAATAGGGTCAGAACTAACAAGAATATACCAGAAATTGCTAAATATAGTAATAATAAGGTAAACTGTTCCAACTAATAGGCGCTTCTACGTTACTGGAGTATACTCTAGAATAAAAGAACATGGCCAGATAAACGATAACTATTACATATATAGATAGAAGCAGAGAATTCTGGGTCATGACCAAAGGAATGTGTCTTTCAATGGGAACAACGTCATGGGATAGGGATCCAAAAAGGGATTCTGGGAGAATTCTAAGCCAGAACATTACTCCTGTTCAATCGAACGCACCCCTTATACCCCCTTAGTACTATAGCACTACGTGCTAAGCCGATAAATTGGGGAAATAAAGTCAATTTTGGTGATTTGGGGTGGATTTTGGTGATTTGGAGGGATTGTCGGGTTGTTTGTGGTAATCAGATTTACTCTTCTACAATCGAACATACCCTCCAAACATACCCCTGTCTTGTTAGAAGCCATTGGGTCACATAGCAATCACGTGCTACCATAGAAACCAAGATGGCGGCCTCCAGTATACAAAATGGACGACGGAAACACGTATCACCCTAACAACACGCGCTGCGCATGCGCACTCACATCACGTATCACAATGGAGATGACGTCACAACATGGCCGCTCAGGCCGGTTACCATGGCAACACAACATGGTGCCACTACGTCACGTGACATGACGTCACTTCCGAGGTCCCCCAAACTATACCTCAAAAGCCTCTGACATACTACTAACGTTGTCCTAAGTGTGTTCTTCCTTTGGAACTCAGTCGGGTTTTTTGTTTTTATTGGGGTTTAAGGACACTTTCAACAGCTAGGGTCACATCGTGTCGGGTAATTTTACAGGTGGAGAAAGCCGGAGCACCCGGAGGGAACCACCGAGTAGCGGCGAGCAACTATCTGTCTCTCCAACTTCTCAATTCTGCACAGGCAGTTAACAGCGGTTGAAAGCGAGTGCACCATCGACGGGTGACACGCCCTAAAATACAGCGCCACCGTGTCCCCACGCACTAAGCCGATAAGGCTGCATCTATCTTAACAGTGTTCTGCAGTTGTACATGCATATAAGGTAGTAATTTGTGTAAAAATTAATCGGAGGCTTTAAGAGTTAAAAAGCACAAGCAAAGTTTCCGCATTTTGGTTTGCTTTCGTACCAGGTTTTCCTAGAATTAGATTTATCTGAGTGGAACTCCAACATGTGGTTAGATTTCAGCGAATTCCTCTACCTATATTCAACCAAACGCATTCCACTTTGCTCTACTGTCGCCCAAGAACAGACCACAGTAGGAATAATGAGAAAACAATGTATCCTAGTACCCGGGATTCAATGCGAAATCATATCACTGTACATATCAAAATTATCTTCCAAAGTATAGGAAAATCTCATTTGTCACCCATGGTTTGTGCACATTCAAAATATCGGGAGTTTTCCCCACTTTTTGAGTGGCTTTACACCAGATGAGTAGAAACGATATCAAAGTTAGGGGAACAAGAGTAATATCAGGTGTGTGTGTGTGTGTGGGGGGGGGGGGGGGGGGACTAGTTCAGCGATCTGAACGTAGCGGCTATCTGCCTACGAGGGGTGTAGCCGCTGCGTTCACATCGCTGAACTATTAGGGGGGCATACAGAACAGGATGCGCATCATCATCCGAGCCACGTAGCTGCGAGATGAGGGCGAGCACAAGAGGGCGTCACCTCTCTTGCTGGAGGGGGGCTCCCCCGGGAAAAAATTCGAAATTCGAGACACAAAAAACCGCAATTTCCTTGACTTTGGGTCCGTTTGTGTCTGTAATTTATAAGTCGTGAAAAGCATCAATAATTAGTCCATATCACCTGGGGGGGGGGGGGGGGGCATGACTAAAATTTGGGGTGCATGTGCCCCACTCAGCCTCCCACCCGGCTACACCACTGCTCTACACTGGCACTGGCTCAGGCGAGTGTAGTTTATTATAGATAATAAAAAATCGTAGATTTTATTCACATTATTGTTTTTCGTTAGAATGTGTTTGGAGGTCCTAAATTATATGATAGCATATCGGACTTGACAGCTAAATATCCAAGGGTGTCGCCGGGGATGGGGGTAATAGCGGTAATGTAACCGCCCAAATTTCAAACAGATCAACTCATGGTAAACGTAAGTCTAAAATCGAATATATTCCAGCCTGTGAGTCCAAGTTTGAACTAGTTAACTGGAAGAGTTCTGGAAGTCCATATTTGCGCTTTACAAATAGGTAGTGACAAAACTATGTACACTCTGTTGGAGAAGATTTCATATTGACCTTGGCAAGAATCAGATTTTGTTGATGTTACATTGCTCAGTTACATTTGATTGGATAGTGTCTGTTGGCACTATTTAACAGAGCAATATATGATGAAAATAAATCGGTGGCCTTTAAAGATGTAGCGCTCTACCAGTTAGGCCTATTAAGACTATTATAGAAAATCAGTTGGAGTTTATTTAATCAACACCTTTCACTCATTTATATTCCCTAAAAGGAGCATTGTGATCACAGATACACATTCATGAGCTACAAATTTTAGAACATTTCCTATGGAAGCAGTGGAGTCGCCAGAATCCCCGCCCCCATACCGAAAAGCCTACTGTAAAGGAGGCAGTTTCCCCGACAGGGGACTAGATCCGACAGTGGGACTGTAGCCCCCTCTGCCTCCCACTCAGTGTCACTACCCTTGCTGGGGAGGTCCTCCGGATCCCTACCTAAGAGAAGGGACATCCCTTTTGTGCTCTCTCCCAGCTTTTGCCTGAGGCTGCCGTGGGTGACCTTCGGTCATCTTGGGCCCATAAACCCAAATTATTACCCATCCTGAAAATTCCTGTCTACATGTGCCCCTGATATCAAGAAACGTATAAAAAGATGCACATCAAATGCTGTTTTTTTGGGGGGGGGGGTATGGGGTAGGGTTAGGTTTTGGCGATAACTGAAATACTCCGCAGCTGACTACATTCTTAACGTAACGGGAAATGAGCAGCGCGATTCACAAAAAATCACCATTCAATTTTCATTATTCTTTTCATTGTTTGGTCCCAATAACATAGCTTATGACCTCTCATTGGAACGAGCTTGTTGGGCTCGTTCCAATGAGGGATCACAAGCTATGTTTTTAACGCAAAAAAATGAAAAAGAAACCATTATTTATTCCAAAATTTTGCTGGCAAGTGTCATCTGCCTTTCGTATTAAGTAAAGGGTTAACATAACATGATTTTCTCAAACGGGTACCGGTCTCAAATGGTCAAAGGTTGCGAATGAGCTGATATTGAACGTCATTTCACTTGTGATTGTGACGGGCAACTCAGTAGACAACAGAATTTCAAGTGCATACATGAGTACATTCACACATTCCACCGTACCTGCCATGTGTTTCCAAGTCGGCTGCACACCCAGAAAATACAAAAAGAGTCAGGATGTAAAACTCAGTTACCAACCGCGCAGCCGGTATTCATGAACACATCCCTCCCTGTACACCTAAAAATTATTCACCCATCTTGTGAAAGAAATTCTACATGTCCGGTAGATTGTTGTCAATAAACTTTATAACCTTTCAAACAAGAAGTCAACCTTTCATCAGTTAAAACAAAACTTTATATTAAAATCAAATATTTAGCATTCTTACCCCCCCCCCCACCCCCCCCCCCCCCCCCCCACCCTCCAATCAAAAATAATTAATAATGCACTTCCTCGATTCAGACTGGACCTGCACGGTTCTGGCATCAAAGTGTCTCTCCCAGTTTCCATCGACAGAAAACTGATAAGATTTCCCAATGATGCCGGTTCAGTAAGTGACAGAATGTCACAATAATGTCACCTCAGAGTTCTTTGATCCCATATCACCAATATGACCTGACCGTTTGTTCGCCGAGTCTCCATTCGTTTTGCAAGACTTCACCAAAGGTTCTACCTCCGCCATAGAAATCTGAGAAGCCATGTCTCCTTGGCCCATGGATGCAAGTGACCAGAATGTTGAACTATCAAATCCCCAAGTCAGACGATATTACATTAATTAAGTACATGTGTCTGTATACTAACTTGAAGTGAACTTGTAGAGTTTTATGTTCTTTCATTGCCGTACTCACTCTCAGACCCGTCTCACACAAAAGGCTCTACTGTATGTTTAATAAATTACAACAACAATCCAAAGAATGGAAGACAATTAAGCATTGAAATGGAATTTCAGGTCTTTTTGTAACTGACGTAATAAATGAGACATTACGTTGATTTACAAGAACAGCTCGCCAAAGTGCAAGCGACATTTAGTTCACACCTCAGCAGTGAAGACTTACCTTCCCTTAACCCTTCACATAACGCATAGGGTATCAATCTTTTTCATTGTTTTTTTTTTATTTTTAAAAGTTCAACACAACCATATCATGTGACCACTCATTGGAACGAGCTCGACGAGCTCGTTCCAATGAGAGGTCACATGATGTGGTTTTGTTTAAATTTTTGGAAAAAATATATTTTTTCAACTGCTTAATTCGTAAATTACGCGGGCAGATGCGGCCGATTCGTCAGGTAAACGGTTAACCTTTAGATATTCACCATACTCAGCGCCGTACCTTGTGTGATGTTTGCCAACGAGCCCATACTGTAATTACATGGAGCAGAATACGTATACAGTTCATTTTTCCACTACATGTGGCGGATGTTTTTGAGTATCGGAGAAATATAGATTTTGTCCCCAGAGTGCAACAAGGCGCCATCTGCGGTGCTTAAAGCATTGCATATAACGTCTTCTTGCACTCAAGGGATGATTTGTCATTTCCGATCTATTTTATTGCCGAAAATGGGTTGGGTGAAGAAACACGTCAGACCATATATCGGTTTCGGTCAAGAATAATTATTATGGACCACAGTGATACCTAACTAAATATATGTCAGTTTCAATTGCTAAAAAAAAAAACAATTATCACAAACAACATCTTGAAATTGTCAATTCCTGCATTTCGGCAGATACTGGATGGATTATGAATGTGTACCAAAATACTGGCAAAGTGAGTTCCGACCTTTTTTTTTGGAGGGGGGGGGGGGGGGGGGGGCGTTAGCGCAATCAATATGACGACAGAAGCAACTGGTGCCATAGGCTAAGGTTGGAACCCCAGTCATACTGTGAAAAGTGCCGAATTTTCAGACAGTTGCGGTGGGATAAATGCCTGGTACAGACGGTTGCGATTAAATTCAGACAAGTGCGACCTCGCGGATCTCCCACTAATTAGATTTCTGTGTTAAAAGTGGACTCATAAACCAATATGTGTTCACAATTTGGAATATAACAATGAGTAAATAAAGATGTTATGTATTTGTGTAGTCCTAACTCGAAGCACCGCGAAACATATTTACTGAAGGAATATCTGTTTTTGCGGACATTTCCCTGATTTGGATTGACTCTTTATCAAATGAGTCCAATGGTATAGACGAAGGAGGAAGGGGTGGTTTAGGAAGGGTTTGGCATTCGGTATTGATAAGTCATCTTAAAAAAGTCCAATAGTAGTCTAAATCTGCTCCAAAGCTTATGTCCGACTGACCTTTTTTAAATTTTTACACAATTAACTATAGTTGCCTACAGTAATGTCGAGTTTTAATAGTAACATGTGCAGGGAATCGTGATCATTCGAAACAAGATTCCCATAAAAATGTACCAAGCTCTTGTAACGACACTGATCTAACCACGCCTAGATCTTGCTGCACAGGCACTCTCGGCGCGAACTCACTAAAAATGAGTTCCAGTCGACAGCCTCACCGCAGAAGTCTAACAAGATCCAGCCGTATACAAACTTGTTGTCGAGGGGTTTCTACAGGTTCGTTTAAAGAGAAATTGATTAAATTAATCACCTAAAATCTTTCACAAATGCCAACACGGCCCTGACACCCCTTTTTGCGCCGTTGCTCCCGGACCGGACCCAATTACAAGAAATGAGTTCGGGCCAACAGCCACGCCGCAAAAGTTATCCATAGGCAAGTCCTAAACATCGGTAAATTTTAAAAGGGCAGGATTCATGAATATTCAGGGTTGTAAGGGTTAGAATTCTTACAATTCTTCACGAGGCTACTACCCTTGGCTAAAGAAGGGGCGCTCTTCATAAGTCGGTACCAAAAGTCCTACCACCCGAAACTACCGGTGGAAGGGTTACGTTAACAATCGTATAACACATATTTCCGAATCAATAGATATTCATTCTAAATCCCTCACGCTCATAACGCATCAATTAGGTTGTATCGAACAGCCTGACTGTCATATTTCCTATTCTACCCCCTTAAATAACTTATTGAAGGGTAGAATATACTATTTACTATAATTGTAAAATTCCATAAAGTTATCAGATGGAAACCGAGGGGGGGGGGGGGGGGGTGTCCAAATTTAACGACCCACCGAAACCCGTCGCATACCGAAATTCATCGATTAGACCGAGACATCGGGACTAATCGTAAATATCCAGGCACAGGACGAGGATCAAAAGTCCATGTTAAAATGACCGGCCCCGGCGGGGAGTTAATCCGAAGGAGAGCAAAAAATAAAACAACTTACCCCGAAGAAGATCCAAAATGTTCTCATCAGAATCAAAATTCAAACCAGGTTATATCATCTCTCAGCTCACCAAAAATTCGTGCAGGATCATATCGATTGCGGCACGAGCTAGTTCAAATCAACTATACAACACGAATTTTGACTCACTTTTATAACTCTCAGTAATGTGTGCAAGATCTTAAGGCCACCACATAGAAATTTAATATTTTCCATAACAAAGCGACTAATTCGCCTCCACACATCAGAGATGTGCACACACCCATACACATATATATGCAAGAATATACATACATACTAATAGGTATGTGTGCACACATCATATGCATGGTAATTTTCTTTCTTACACTTTCAAGTCAATAGTCAAATTCTTTAAGGAATTCGACGCGGTGGTGGCCTGTAACCAGTCTAGACTCATTAAGTCGTGCATTGCCTTTGTTTCGATTCAATCGTCTGGAATATTTAAGTTGGTCACAAAGCTAACCGTAGGTTCGCTTTTCCGACCATTTGATTGAAATATTCGAGCCGAATGAATCTAAAAAATATCATGAACATCCATTCTCTTTCAATCAGCGCTAGAAATGTTTCTTAACCGAGACTTGATTTGATCAAAACTTTAGTAACCTCACCAATACCACCACGTATGCTTGTTTATTAAATAATTATGAATGAAGACTCGTCACAACTATAGTTTTATGATTACGTAGCGTAGTTCCTCTAATTCTGTTAATATTTTCATGTCTGCAAGGTGAATTACATATTTATTGAATGGAGTATCTGTAACTGGAACACAAAAGAATAACTGTATATCTTTGTGAATAAAAGGACACATTACGTCAACAATTGTCTACGCACAAACTTCACAAAATGTGGTTAAACAAATAACAGCGTCGAATTCCTAACAGAATTAGACTGGTGGCATGCGGGCTCGAAAACGTCCGTCCTCTATAGTGGCAAAGAATACACCCTACGCCTGCCGAATCTGCGTCCGCGGTAACTTAGGTTCCGCTCTACAGTTTCGCACTATTGCACAGGGGTGAAATTTTAAACATAAGGTATATGTTGAAACTAAGGTCATGTAAAATAGAGATATATTTTTAGTATCAGATATATGATTGCATTAGGCTTTTTGTTGGAGAAGAGAATTTGAAGTTTTGGTCCCAAATTTTTGGAAATGCCTGGAAAACTGTAGAGCGGAACCTTAAAGAGCATTTTGCCGTCGGTGTCAATTCTTGAACCAGGAAGTTCCTTATCTGTGTTTGAGTTATAAATACATCATTTAAAAAAAAAACAAACTTTCCATTATTTCTGGCTTGTATGCAATTGTTAGTGATAGTTAACATTCATCAAGTGATATCTCAGCACAACTGGAAGGAAATAAGTGGAAATTTGGAGAAATTTATTGATTTAGCCTAATTTCGCACCTGTTTTGAATTTACATCGATTTAGAAAACACATTAACGTAGAGCACTGCCTTTCCTAAAAACCGAGCTTTGTATTCATAACAAACATATGCAATTATGAACAGCCTGGTTGTTATTATTCACCACGGATTTGCAGTCATGTTATCTACTTTTTCATTTTGGTTATTGGGGTCATGTCTGTGTGTCATCCGTCTGTTAAGCTGTTTGCACTTTCATATCTAGAGAGCAACACCTCACCCCCAATGCAATGGTTATTACTGCTTATTGTTTTACATTTTGATTGTATTTAACTGTGCTATATTGACAGGACCTGAGTAGTCAATGTGGCTGGTCGTAATAACAAAAATGCTCTCTGAAGTGGCTCAGAGAAATGTGAGGGTTGAGTAGGCGTGGTGTTGTGAAAATCAGGTAAAAACTGGTCGCAACAACTATTCGGCAGTCAGAAAGGCCATGCTGTATCTTTTTTACTGGTTGAAAATAGAGACTTGTGGTTTTGTTCATTCAACTCAGGATAGACTCCAGATTCTTTTGCCTGAGTGAAATCCAAGGGGAGATCACTCTTGTTTTCTCTTTAAGGTTCCGCTCTACAGTTTCGCACTATTGCACAGGGGTGGAATTTTAAACATATGGTATATGTTGAAACTAAGGCCATGTAAAATAGAGTTATATTTTTAGTATCAGATATATGATAGCATTAGGCTTTTTGTTGGAGAAGAGAATTTGAAGTTTTGGTCCCAAATTTGGAGTCTGATACATAGGGGTAAATTACCAGATGAATTATGGGAAACAGTGGCTTCGAAAAATTGGCTATTTTTTAAAATGTAATTTTTACACGGGTTTGTTACCAGACATGTAACTAAAAAATGAAACGGAAACATATAATTTTTTTTTTTGCATTTTAGAAACAGGTGATGCTATGCTCCAGGAGTAGGTAGGCGGGGTGGTGGGAAAATTCTGCTTTTGAGGCTGCGGGGTGGCTGAAAATGACTGGTTTCGGCATTTTTTCAGGCAGTTTTGCAGGTTGAAGTCTTGCCTTTGGCAATAAATTATTCCTCCCACATTCAGATTGTTTATTTCTACTTAGTCAGATAGTGTTATATGGTTTTGTGGATTTGGGAAATGTAATACATGTTATGGGTTAGATAACCAAGTTACAGAATATTTGCATTTGAAGAGAGTGTATAGCATGTCATTTTTGGAAATGACTGGAAAACTGTGGAGCGGAACCTTATCCTACTTGCCATGTTCACGTCGAACAACCCGCGATCGGTGGGCGAATTCGCGCCATTGTTACAAAAATCCACACACCAGATAAGTTTACTTTAATAAATTACGGAATTTGAGAAGGCTCTTTTCCATGTGTTTTGGTGCACATTTTCAAAGTACTTAATGGTCTTTAAAAAGGAATAAACACTGGCGACGGTAGGTTGTTTATGCTTCCGAATTGGGTATTCAAATCTTTGTTTTGATTTTATGCAGCACAAATGTCTTGATTTCGTTTGCCAGAACGTATATTTATTTTCTTGATTGTTTTTAAATTCTAATGCAAAAAGAAATTGTATCTCTGACTGTCATTGGTAGTAAATCTTGGATCGATTGGAAATTGGAAATGTGGGAATATTCATGTATTAAAATTTATTAGCCAGTCAGTGTAAGAGCAAATGCGAAATATCAAATGCGGTTAGTAAGGGCAACTTGCAATTGTATCCGTGTAGAGAAATTTTCGGTTTACGATTTACTGCTTTTAAAAATAAGCCACAGGCTTTTGATTTGTTCAGTATAACATTGGAGCTCACAGTTATGTTTAAGATACACGTTGGTATGTTTTATTCATACAGATTTAAAAAAAAGATGGAGATTAATGAAGCAATACACGGTTTGTTTTTGAAAATGCCAATCGGGCTGGTGGGGAAATGTTTTAAATATGGAGTAAAAAATGCGTATTGTTCTCATTCAGAGGTGCTTTAATCCAAATCATAGCTGTGCATGTTGTCTTCCTTCCATGCCAATAAGGCACGTGTACCGGCACTGTTATATATTAGTGTGTGGGTGCCTTCTGTGGCTATCTTCCATCCAAGTTCAAAAATGCTTCATACGTCTCTGTGTCTTTGATAGTCACATTGGTATTAAACATGATCAAAAACAGCGCTGCTGCTTGGCCTGTTTCATGTTTCCGTGCAGGCATAAAACTGTCACCGGTAATGGTTAGGTTTGTTGTATGTGAGTCGGACCAGCCCTCTAAACTAGTCTCGGCAGTGCCCCAGTAAAAGGCATGGCACCCTGCCACAGCATTGTTGACTGCCATGGATAGCTTTCCTCGGGTATAAACAGTCGGACAATTTCTTGTCATGCTCTGGTAATTATGGACAAGGGTATCTGAATATGATTATTTGAATGCAGTTAAACTGGTTAGCACGTCAGACTTCTGTTGGAACCCACCTACGTTGTGTCCTTGAACAACACACTCACCTCAGCTTAGTCGTGTAAGAACTTGTGACGAGGATTGCTAAAGCATACTGAACGTTGCGGATACACATAGCTTTATCCAACTTCTACACTTGCTGGTATAATCAACTGATGACTTGTATGTAGCATCGAATCCTTTGAGTTTAAATAAGTACTTTGACCATTTGATCGGTTGGTTAGTTGGGAGGCCTGGAATGTTACGGGCTTTTGCTCGGTCTTTCTCTCTGGACATTGCAGTGTTTCCTATCCTTCATTGTGCCAGAGGCGATATGGTACTGGTTGTTGAAAGTATCATTAACACTAGAAATAAATAAATAAATAAATAAATAAATAAATAAATAAATAAATAAATAAATAAATAAATAAATAAATAAATAAATAAATAAAAGGACCTTAATCGCTCACCTTACAAAGTGGTTCAAATAATTATTTTCGGTCACATTCAGTTTGTAATGGTTCATCAACAGTCAGGAGGAATGAAGTCATGAAATTATTCGTAACTCTTCTGTCCATGTCAGATGATTATTATCAAAGGTCTTCCTGACTGCTTCCAATTCTATAATCTGTAGACAAGCACTGCAAAACTTTCAAGAGTTGTTATGTCACTCTAGTCACGGCAACCCCCCCCCCCCCACCGTCCCTCCCAAAGAGAGAGCCCAAATATTAACCCAGGGAGCCGATTTGATGAAATTTGAAACTGTCCCCACAGAAATGTTGTATACCAATATATATATATTCTGGTGAATCTAAAGAAGATTTTTAAAGAAGTTCCCTCACATTGCACTAAGTTAAAATTCGGGCTACTATAGGGAGACAAATATTAACCCAGGGATACAATTTGAACAAACTTGAATTTGATCCTCCTTGAGATATTGTATACCAAATATGAAAGCATTCTGACCGGTGGATCTGAGGAAGATTTTAAAAGAAATTTCCTTATATTGCACTATGTTAAATTTTGGGTTCCCATAGGGAGCCCAAACATTAACCCAAGGCCCCAATTTGAACAAACTTGAATCAGACCCACCTAGAGATGTTGTATACCAAATATGAAAGCATTCTAACTGGTGGATCTGAAGCTGAAGATTTTTAAAGAAATTTCCTCAAATTCCACTAACTTAAAATTCGAGCTCCCATAGGGAGCCCAAATATTAACCCAGGGTCTCGATTTGAACAAACTTTCCGCCCCCACCCCTAGAGAGTTTATACACCAAATATCGGGAGCGCGGTGGCTCAATAGGTAGAGATGCAGGCTGCAAGCGGAGGTCCTCGGTCCGAATCCTACCTGCGCCAATCGCGTTGTGTCCTTGGGCAAGACACTTTATCCCAATTGCCCACGCGGGGGCACGGTGGCGTTGTGTATTAAGGCGTACTGCACGTCGATGGTGCACGTGTCTTCAACCAGTGCTAACCCTGCTTGTGTGGAGGTAGTATGTTGGGGAGTCTGACAGTTGCTCGTCGTTGCTCGGTGGGTCTCTCTGGGTACTCCGGTTTCCTCCACCCGTAAAACTGTCCGACACGAGGTAACCCTGGCTGTCGAAAGTGTCGTTAAACCCCAATAAATAAATAAATAAATAAATAAATAAATAAATAAATAAATAAATAAATAAATAAATAAATAAAGATTCTAATTGATGGTTGGTTCTGGAGAAGAAGATTTTTTAATTTTGGAAAACAATTTATGGGTGCTATCAGAGCAGTGCCCCTGTTGGTGCACCCTGTTGGCGTGGCAACTTTATTTGAACAAACTTGAATTGACATATGATAAGGAGATTGCATGTCAAATTTGGTTCAATTCGGTCCAGTGGTTTATGGGAAGAAGGTGTTAATGTAAAGTCCACGGACAACGGACGGAAAGTGATCACTTTAGCTCCAACCGAGTTTCAGTCAGGTGAGTTAATAAATAGCACACTCTTTTATATTCCATTTTATAATAACGTCTCCTTTATATTCCATTTGACATCAACGTACACCCTTCTCCCCCATTGATCAACTGGGCTTGTGCTGGTCGGGTTGTACATTTTGGTGTTGGGTTTTCAAGTGTAATGAATCTTACTCAGAACGTACGAATTCCAATCAGTTACGGTACATAGTGGTCGAAAGGTTTCTGCAGGCCGAAGGCGCGTATTGGTGTCGTGGAGTTTGTTAACCCCATGCGCCCCCATTTTCAGTACAGTTATACAATCCCAGGCCAGGCAATTTAGAAAATCAGGGAGTGCAAAACAATTGCCCTCCTCAGATTGCTTGGAAGTGCAATTGCACCTGAAATATTCAATACAAACACTTGTATGCTATTTTGGTTATATTAACTTCAAGGTATTAATATTGTGACTGAAAAATTGTACCACATTCAGCTACATAGTGGAAAAATTGGCACACACATTTCATTATTCAAAATGTTGCATTCAATCCTTATGTGACTGTCTTCTACACTCAAAATGTATCGAAATGCGACACAGAGTGGGTCATGAATTTCTGCGAATCAATACAACATTGACACATCGTCCCCTGAGTTCCAATGTGATCTATGTGCCAGTAGGCACAGAGAACACATTGGAACTCAGGGGACGAAATGATAACAAATTTTAAAGGCAGTCCCGAACAGGCCTGGCATTCCAGAAAATCAAAGGGTGCAAAAACTTGCCCTCCTCAATTTTTTTCTAGGCGTGCAGTAGACGTGCAGCACTACCGAACTCTTAAAGAATGACAGGCCTGCAATCCATCACATGCAAAGGCCCAGACGCCAAAAAGAAGGAAGAATCAAAGGAGCCAAGGAGTTCCAGTCCACAACCCCGCCTGGCGATTTGTAGGAATTTGTTTGTTGTTGGTCTTCCAAGCATGTATACTTTGCCACTTTAGATGTTATTGTTGAATGAACTGACTCACGACCCCATTGGCCTGTCTCCGGGTATGTCAGTCCCAATTGTAGTTCTGGGGAGGTGTCTTTTGCTGGTCTTCAGTGCACAGTCACTGTGACCTTGACCTTTGACCTGTTGATTCCAAAATAAATAGGGCTCTATATTGGACCAACGCCAACCTACCAATGAAGTTTCATGAACGTAGTTGGAACCATTGTCAAATTATCATCTGGCAACAATTGTTTACGATTTATTATGTTCAATTCAAGGTCACTGTGACCTTGGCCTTTGACCTGGTGAGCCAAAAATAAATCGGGGTCTTCCACTCACCTAGGCCAGCCTACCTATGAATTTTCATGAATGTGGGTCAAACCATTATCAAGTTATCGTCCGGAAACCAATTGTTTACGATTTACTATGTTGAAGGACACTGTGACCTTGACCTTTCACCTAGCAAGTCCAAAATAAATAGGGTTCTTCCTCTCACTGATGCCAACCTACCTATGAAGTTTCATGAACGTGAGTCGAAACATTATCAAGTTATCACCCAGAAACCAATTGTTTACGATTTACTATGTTGAAGGTCACTGTGACCTTCACCTTTCACCTAGCGAGTCCAAAATAAATAGGGTTCTTCCTCTCACTGATGCCAACCAAACTATAAAGTTTCATGAACACGGGTCGAACCCTTATCAAGTTATCATCCGGAAACCAATTGTTTTGATTTACTATGTTCAGGGTCACTGTGACCTTGACCTTTGACCTAGTGAGTCCAAAATATACAGATTTCTTCCTCTCACGAAGGCTAACTTACATATGAAGTTTCATGAATGTGGGTGGAACCTTAGTCAAGTTATCATCCGGAAACCAATTGTTTGCAATTTACTATGTTCAAGGTCACTGTGACCTTGACCTTTGACCCAGCAAGTCCAAAATTAATAGGGTTCTTCCTTTCACCGATACCAATCTACCTATGAAGTTTCATGAACATGGGTTGAACCATTATCAAGTTATCATCCGGAAACCAATTGTTTACAAGACCGCACGCCCAAGCGCAACTCGACTGAAAATCTACGTATTAATTTATGTGAAAACCAATACGCTAAGCCGCGGGGCAGGCACCTCAGCTAGTTTTCAGTAATACGCGGTTATTGTTCCAATAACACCTACAGTACGTGGAGAGTGGATTGTAACTAAATCACCCGGGCAGAGGAGTTATCACCAAAAGTATCACTTTCAAATTCTGTACATGTGGACAAAAAACGCAAGCAATGTTTCAGCCAATGGACCTCCAGGTATAACCCGGAGGTCCATTGGCTGGAACTTTGCTTGTGCTTGTAATGCTCTGTAACAAATTAGCAATGATTACTTGGGTGGAATTTCCACTCTGCGAGCGATTTAGTGATAATACACTCTCCACGTACTGTAGTTGCGAAAAAGAATACATGCACTGCACGTTGGGAGTGGGTGGGTGGTTTTTGGCGCTGATGAGGTGGGGGTTGTTTCTACCAATTTAGTATTAATTTGACTTTCTACACCTTGAAGTCTCTAATTCCGTCACGTAATTCCACCCAGCTAGAAATTCCAGCTTTGACAGGCTTTGATTGTATTCCTTGTGGTGCAATGAGCTATTTTTCCTGGGATGGGTGCGTCCGATAGTTTATCGTAAGACGACAACCTATAACGTTTCGATCTTATATACCCAGAATTATACGCAAAAAATGCTATTAAAAAATAATTTTATTCTTCATTCTTTTTATAAACCATAAACCCATCAGTGAAGGGTTCAGAATAAAAATCCGAATAAAAAAAATCAAATTATCAAAAATAATCGACTTGTGAAGACATTACAGGCAGCGATGGAACTAAGTCGCACGCGCATAGTTATCACTTCAAACAAGGTTGTGTACAATAAGGCCTAAAAGCTCTTTTATAAGTTGCCTTCCGATCGCATGGTATCTTTACACTGGAATTTTTATTTGCATCAAATATTGTCTTTCGCTGTTTGCACACGACAAACTAACTTCAATTCCGTAATTTGCGACATGCTATCATGTCCAGGACAAACAAAGGAAAGTAAAATGGATTTGCTTTGTACACAGAATAAAATAACTGCTGATTTACTGACAGCAGGTTGCCATTAATAGTCATGAGTCGATAAGAGACACACAAACGGACCTCGAGAGTGACACCAGTCTACGACCACGTCATTTTTCACAAACTGAGGTTCGTATTTTTATGCTTATATGTGTGTTTCACTGGAGGTATTGAAAATACAATACGTAGTGGATGGAGGTATATTATTAGTAAAACACCCATAGAATGACTTATCCACCTAAGCACTAATTCGTAAAGTGCCCCCCCCCCCCCCCTCTCGCGCCCGTGGACGTCCCGGGAAGTGAATCAGTGCTTATGATAAACGAGTTCTGGTTTAATTCAAAGATGAAAAAATACCCTTTAACGAAAGCATTGGGTGGGTCGGAACGTGAACATAAACGATTGGCTAAACTTGACCTGGCCAACCTTCATATTTGTATTGCAGTCATAATATACCCATAGACTCCGAACATGGCCTTAAACACCAATAAATAAATAATTGTAAAATATCTATGGTACACAAGCAAAATTTCACTCGACAGACCTTTGGGTTAAACTATAGAGATCAATTAGCTGAAACTCCGCATTTACTTGTTCGTTGTTTTATTTTCATAGTACTGGATATGTCAGAAAACTCAACTCCTCAGGGGTTTGACTGGTAATCTACCCTATCAGATTGTCTGTACAAGTGTGATATAAATAGTATCCCCATAGCACTGTGATATCATATATCGTACGGTGAAAGTGTTTTACTCTTCCAACACTGCGGATTGATTTTCCACCCAAATGATTATAATTCAGATCAGGAAGCACAAACCGAAACCTCTGGCTGCATGAACCATAGGGTGCAACCTAGTGGGCCATCAACTGAAAGTTTGACAGTTCCTTTGGAGCATTTTCCTCAGATGTATCAGTTGGGAGAAAATCCACCCACTGAGCACCGTTAGATGTAGATTCTCTGTACACCTTATAAATTTATCGAATGGAAAAGCACATATTTGGGCTTTATTCTTAAGTGCAGGCACTTCGACTTAATTTTTTTTTTTACATTAATGGATGTGTTTCATATTATCTTTGAAGTGTAATTATTTAGTATGAAAGGCTTGGTCTTGCTACAATTTGTGAAAGTTTACGCGCACTCTCCCAAACATAGAAACAAGGCAAATGCATGTTAACAAACTGTGATGACCAAGTGTGGTTCAAGAAGCAAGAAAGTGCCTTCTCGCCAGTCGTCTGCGTGTTTACCAACACCCGAGTACAAAAAAGATCCACGCCCCACCCCCTGATTCCTTTGCTTACTTCTCTGCAACCCCACCCACCTAAATTTGCAGGCTCTCGACTGCCACATAGTTGATATTTACCCGTCCTTACGAAACTGACTCATCTTTAACAGGATATTCGGTCTGGTAAATATGGAAATACAAGTATTACCACACCGAGAGAGGAGTTACAATTCGAAAAAAAGAAGCAGCAGACGAATTCTAAATTTGATGAATTTTTATTTTTGTTCAAGATTGTGTCCACACATCTAGAAGGGAACATTTGGCAATGCTAATTGTGCATTAAAAATATTAAAATACTCAATAAATTCAGGTTCTTCCCAAGACACAAGAGTGATGATAGCCCGGTATTCGCTCCTGTATTCTTTTCATTTTTATCCGAGCGTTTGAAAAATTTACCAGATTTGCAAGGCCGTCTGGCCGCTTTCACGATGGCTGCATTTTCACCGAATTTCAAAGCAGTAACTGTTGTCAATTGTGTAAACGGTAAAATTGGGATTTGGTTATACATTTACAAATAAGCTTTATCCTTTATCACCACTTGCAAAATGTCAATCCGAATTTGGAAAAAATTAACACTTTCACCGCTGGTGCTCTTCGTTATTTATTTATTTATTGGAATTTAATGACAGTTTCAACAGCTAGGATCACCTCGTGTCAGATGCGGCCTTCGTTGTATTATATTATAAAATGCTGTTCACGGCGAAATGGGAAAATCCATTTTGCATCTATAGGGAGATTTAGTAATAATAATTTAATATCGCAGCTCTGTAGAGTTGTAGTATTAAATGATATATCGGCCCTCACTACCGATTTACTTATAATACTGTTTGCGGCGGCAAAAATCGTCCAATCCATTTTTCATTGATAGGATGTTCAGTAATAATTTAATCCTACACCTGTGTAGGATTACAGTACTGTCTATACCCATTGACAATACTGTTTACAGCGAAACGGACGAATCAATTCTACATTTATAGGGAGGTCCAGTAACAATTTAATCCTACAGCTATGTAGAGCTGTAGGATTAAATTATTACTGAGCCTTACTACCGATTTTTTTTCATTACGTCCTCTGCTCATCCACTGCCAATTTCTTCTACATGCAAAAATGTTCACATACCGCGCTGAAAGAGTTGAGATAGTTCAGAAAATCGACTTTCTATGTTTATATCGCTAATGAATACTAGGACTTGAGGGAAGATATGAAAGTAGTTGACATTCAACGGTGCATAATGCTTTATATGAAGTTTATTCATTATTATAGAGCAACGATGTCATTGATATACTATTCCATGCCTCAAGTCCCCGTGGTGACAAAATAAAATCTGCTAACAAAAACTCCCAGGTTGAATGTCCAACAAGGTTGTTTGAGAGACACGTCGCATATCTCTTTCAAAGTTCCCTCTAATACAACCACCTTGGGACGTGTGGAGACATCTATTTTCTCAGATCAGCTTCAAACCTCAATCCACAGTTGTTTGTGTATTTCGACTATTGAGGCGGTGAAAAAGTACACGTTTATCGAATCCAAAAATCATATTAACATGAGGATACAAAGGGGAGAATCGCAACTATTTTAATCACTCGGACTCTTGACTCGGAAGGAAAAGAACTCTCCTGAAATTGCAACTGGGAACATTGAGAATCACTCAAACCATGAACTACGAGCACTCGATCGATTTCAAGCTAACAGTAAGTAAGATATTATTTTTTGTAAAAACAGAAACTGTGGAGCTGGAAGCGGTGAGGGGATCATTGGGCACGTGCCCCCACACACCTTTTCCCCACTCGCATGCTTTATAATTACGCAGTGGATTTTGCAATTTAGGAGTATGCAATAGTGTCAATGTAAATGTGGTCTCGTACGCAATTATCTACAAACGTACAGACACTTAGTTGCAATTGGTCAATGAATTTCACCTTCAGTCGGATTAGTTTATTTTTTCAACTTCCTTCTTTTCCAACCAGAAAGCAAGGCGCGGGGATATCAAAAGAGACGATATAAAGCTTTAGAACTCAGCCTGCCGACCCCAGCCTGCCGATTGGACAGCTTCTTTGTTTGATCAATATCGACTAACCTCCGTCATTATACCTGATCACATCCCCATTGTCATTGATTGGCACACGTAAAATACGTTAGAAACGAATACTCGAGAGTTTCTCAGTTACAGTTCTCGGAAAGTAAAGTCTTTTCCAATAGTGCATTTCTAGCAAAAAAGGCACAGACTACCACCTTGCCCCTAGCCTCAAGGCAAGGGGACAGCTTCCCCTGCCACCTGCTTCCAGCCCTCTTGAGGTTATGGGATTTCTGTGGATCCATGTTTTCAACAATCACCCAGTGGGCCAAGTCTGGATATATGTGCCCCACAGCACTTTAATTGAGCTTCAACACCCCTCTGGGTATAAAGGATATTTACTCTTCTACTTTTGCAATACCTACTTTACCTATGAAAGGGCGATTCGCCTGTTGCAATGCATTAACTAGTTGTCCAGATCAGCCTTTTTTACCCATAGGTTCCCCGTACACTAAAAAGTAAACAACATGAAATTTGACACAAAACATGAAATTTGATACCATTCTTCTGAGCTTTTCTGCAGTGTAAAAAGTTTCCTTTAAAATTTACGGAGGAAGTACTGACATCCAGTTGCCGTTATTTCTACCGTATATATTACGGTAATGACTCTTACTGTCTCAAGTTTCATCACATGAATATTTATAGAGGAGTGTTATATAGGGCTGCAGGTTAAAGATATTAAATTGGTCTGCACTGTATGACAAATCAACAGCCTTCTCTGTAGTGAAGAGAAACCAAATATAGGCTAGATTCCTCGATTTTGACTCAAGACCGAACGCAAATAGGCCAGTATTGCCAAAAGTGGTTTAATACGGTATTTTTCACATTTTGATCGTTGCCTGCTTTTTTAACGTATTTTAACGATTCTTTTACGATGTATAATGCCCATATAATTAGATTTTAAAAGGAACATTTTAAACCTTTTCTGAACACGAGTAGCAGAATAGAATTCATGTCTTGCCTCAAAAACATAGTTTAACACCTCTTCACTGGCACGAGTTCAACGCGCTCACTCTAATGAAGCGTCATAAGCTATGTTTTTGAGACAAAAGTTGAAAAACTATAAAATTTAAAGGGCGATGACGCGATGTTGTAAAAAAATCTGGACGATTATATTCGTTACGTTCGGTAAAGGGTTTTAATGTCCTTGGTGTATCTGGTTATATTATTATGGATATATGATTATATGCGCAAAAACAATTAAATATATTTCCGATTTAACCCTTTACCCAACGCAGACGATATCAAAATTTATTATTTTAAATATAATTTTTAAAATTTTTTTCAAAACATTTCAACAAAACCACATTATGTGACCCCTCATTGGAACGAGTTCTACGAGCTCGTTCCAAAGAGGGGTCATATGATATCGTTTTCTTGAAACTTTTTGAAAAATTGTATTTTTTCAGCTGCTGAATTTGCATATTACGCGGGCGGATGTGGCCGATTCGTTGGGTAAAGGGTTAAGTTGTATCGAGCAAGTATGATCAATGTCGAATTCAGGCGGGGAGGACCCGGCGTCCGTATAGCCCCAATACTGGTCTCAATTAGGACCCTCCAGTCGTTATCCTACATCTCAATCTTCTGCAGGGAAGTAATAGGTGGGAGTAACGACTTGAGGGTGATACTCGCGCCTACCTCAGTTCATTCCTTTTTGATGTGTGGTAAACAAATACTTTTAAGAATTTCTAAAAAGGCGCTTATTATGGTTCTAAAAAGTTTTAATTGGGCTGTATACAAATATAGAGACGTGGAGCCTCCATTTGTGTGTATATATTTATTTATTTATTGGTGTTCAAGGTCACATACTTATGCACAATGACTAACAATGGCTAATCATGACCGTGACAGTTGTACGGGTGGAGGAAGCCTGAGTACCCGGAGAGAACCACCGAGCAACGACGAGCAGCTGCCAGCTCCCCAACATCGTAACTCCGCACTGCACCACAGGCAGGGTTAGATTGGTTGAAGACAAGCGCACCATCGACGCGCAGTACGCCTTAGTACACGGCGTCATCGTGCCCCCATGTGGACAGTGGGGGTTAAGTGCCTTGCCCAAGGACACAGCACGGGAGTCCGAATCGATCGCTCAGATGGTCACCCATCCGAGGACTTACCGGGCTCGACGTTGCTTAACTTCGGTGATCTGACGAGAACCGGTTACCGCAACGCCATCGCGCCCCCATTTTTTTGTGTAACTACAAAATTGGTATAGGTTCAGTTGATGAATATCCCTTAATTATCGCCACCTTAAACCTGACATTATAAGTTATTGTGATGAATTAACGGTAACAACCAAGTCTCGGTTAAACTAGGCTTGTCATGATTAATCGAGAAGTTGACTAATCGTCGGAATGATCAACTACAATTTCAAAGTCAACGACTATGGGTTTTCATCATTCCTTTACTGATGAATTTTTAATTTTTACTCTCCTCTCCATCGTGCTCGTAAGAAGTGCCAGAGGCTGCAGAATATCAAAATACATTATAATTGATATGGGAAAGAAGTATAAAGATACAACACATGACACCAGGTCTGGCGTTGCAGAATGAATGGGAATACAAATAATTGCCCTCCTCAGTTTGCCAAGGGTGCAATTGCCTTCTTAAATCTCAATGCGGCTATTATTGGACTCTTAGGCTCAGGTTTGGGCCTGAGATGGTCAAGTGTCTGAATTTTTCCCAGAGAGAAGTATGCAGCATACCTGCATGCCTAAAGAATGTCCGGCCCGAGGAACTAATGAACAAAAATATTGTTTTCTAGATAGTTATTTCTAGAGGTGACGGAGTACGATTAAAGTCGACTTTAACCCTTTACCCACCGTAACAGACAAAACCAGCCAGCGCTATTCTAAAAAATCACAAATTAATTTTCATTATTTTTAAATTTTTGTCTCAAAAACATAGGTTTTGACCCCTCGTTGGAACGAGCCCGTTCCAACGAGGGGTCATAACCTATGTTTTGAGACATAAAATGAAAAAATTAGTTATTCAAGAATTTTTTTTAGCAAGTGTCGTCTGCTTTTCATCTTAGGTAAAGGGTTAATCGATTATTCTTCTTCAAAAGTCGACCATGAATTTTCATAATCGTGCCAGCCCCAGGTTAAACATAAACATAACTTCCGCAGAGAGGATGCGCAAGTATTTTGGAGACGTCAGTATTAATTTAATCCTACTGCCCTATTGGGTTCAAGAGATAAATTAATTCTGACGATTCTTACTAGTTTATTGCTTCTTATGTCTTTGTCGACACTCAAGTAGAACCCAAATATAATAATTTAACATTGTATCACAATCATCATTTACAGACCATCTGAAATTCGCCAGTATTCTTTTTGCCCAGATGACTGTTCACCTCATAACCTTGCAGAAACAATTTCACCCGGCAGAGTTCCTAATTAATTTCAGAGTGTCAGAGTCTGTTGGTGTACCTTGGGCTTGGTACCGTTTTGGGGAGAGTGTCTATTGGCACTTTCAAATAAAATATTACAAGACAAATTTCATACCAGCAAAATATTTCCGAATCTTTAACCCCTAAGCCTTACCAAATCGGCCGCATCCACCTGCGTAATATATAAATTTAGCAGTTGGAATTTAAAAAAAAAAGTCTTAACAAAAATTTATAACGTGACAACTCATTTGGAAAGAGCCTGTTGATGGTTTGTGAAAAAGTTGAAAATAACAAATTTTGATATCTTGTGAGTTGGGTAAAGAAAAGTTATGAATAGTCATCGCATTCAAAGAATAGGAAAGATGACCCTTTTAGTCGTCCCAGCACTTTTCAATACTCATCATGTATGGTCTTCTTATGCGCAACCAATTAAAAAGTCGTCCATAAAAAACCCAGAAATTATTTTTATTGCACGCCTGTTCTATGAAATCCCTATCTACAGCAACACCAACCCTTGCGGAAAATGAAAATCTGTGTACGGAACGGAAATCGTCGACGGACTATTTTTAAATAGAAGCAGGGTTTTACTAGAATTTTGTACAAATCGCGCACCGCAATTAATAATAATAACTAGAGAATTGTAATTTGTTGGACAAATTACGGGCTTTCCCAACTTTCCAATGTGAAAATGCAGACTACATATAGCAAAGCAAAGTGTTTGAAATTAACCATTCCAAAATGATAGACAAAAAGCATCCAAAGTTGCTAATTCTGGCATTCTCTCGCGGTTCTCTTATTAACGCCCTCATTTTGTTTGGGGGTTAAATCTTGAGATTAAAAAGTAAACAGTAACTTTCTCCGACAATCATTGTTGCAACTATCCATACTAAAATAATTGCTACAACAGCCTTGTAATTGGAGGAAATGAGTACAGATGTTTGCAAAATTCACTGAAAATCAATTTTTTTTCTGACACTACTATTCTCAAAGCTTATGTTGTGTAAACCCCCAGAGCATAACTTTACAGCAGAGAATTTGTTCATTAGGCATCCCTCCCTATAGCGAAACAAAGTGTCTAGAATTAACCCTTTCCAAAATGACAGGAAGATGCAACCACAGTTAGCTAATTTTGGCATTTTCGAATGGGACTCTTACCCTTATTTGCTTAAGGGTTAAAGATGAGATTAAAACCTAAACAGTAACATTCTTCTGCAAGCATTGTTGCATCTATGCATACAAAAATAATTGGTACAACAACCTCGCAATTACGAGAAATTTGCCCTTGAAGTTAGTAAATCTTGAAGATAAAATGATACATTCATATCATTTGTTGCCAATAGGGGTTAATTTTGAAATATTTGTGTGGTGGTTTTAGTGTATCATATTATGCTCTTAATGTGTGAACAGCAATCACAGACTGAGTGTCTGAAAAGAGATATGGACTAATCTTGAATCTTGGTATTTGAATGAACATGTACAAGTTGAGGGTGCTCCAATTCAAGGTCTGACAATTGGGTGAGGGTTAAAACTTGGAATAAAACATATAACAGCAAAATTGTTTTCGGATGAATACCCTATCTTCTCATGGAAAAGGTTTTGAGACAATATGGCTCCAGTGCTGAGAGAGTGCATGTAAAAGTTGGCGAAAATAACAATTATTCCGTCAGTACCCTTATGGGAAGTCCCAAATCTGCCAAGGGTTAAACTTTTAATATTAACATATAGAACAAAATTTGTCATACTTTGACCGCTGCAAGCAGCTATAGAAAACATTCAGAGCTAAATCAATTAAAATAGAGTAAATCGTCACCTAAACGTACAAAATTCTGAAAAAATGGAGTTTTTTGGACGGTACCTACTTTTATTCAACCAGAATGGGATAGGGTTAAACTTTACAACCAAACTTACTACAGCAAATATGCTCGGTAGTCAATTGTGAATACCACAAAAAATGCAACCAAGTTGGCCAATTCTGGCATTTTCAAACGTCACTCTGATTCTCGCCATCATTGTGCTTGAAGGTTAAATCTGAGATTAAAAAGTAAACAGTAACTTTCTTCCACAATCCATTGTTGCATCTATCCATACCAAAATAATTGTTACAACAACCTTATAATTAGAGAAATTTGCCCTTGAAGTTGGTCAATTTTGAAGAAAAAAGCTATATTAATGTCATTTTTGCCCATTGGGGGTTAAAGTTGAAAGATTTGAGTGGTGTTCAGGGTGTATCATATTATGCTCTAAATGTGTGGAAAATTTTAGCTAAATAACTGTAAATAGTTTTGAGACATTTGAAAAATGGTGAAATTTTGACGGTTTTGGCAGAATATTTTGAAAATACGCGTTTTCACAGACATGACGATACCGCGTTCCACTAGATTTTATAACATTACAGAAGTATGCCAAATTTGGTTAAAATAGTACCTGTAGCTTGTTTTTGAGCAGTTCAACAGACAAAATTCACGGAGGAAAAACAAAAAAATAGAGAAAAATTATTTTGAAAAAGAAGAATAACAAGAGTCTTTCCCAAACTGCGTTTGGGAAAGCCTAATATTATACACATTTATATAGCGCCAAAATTATAGTTCAGAAGATTATTCTAAGGCGCTGTACATGTTACTGAGCTCGTGCAAATATACAAACGGAATATATACAGTATCTTACAGTCCACATCATTTATAGGCTTTATGAAACAGGTATGTTTTGAGATCTTTCTTGAAAAGGTTGACATTTGACAGTCTTTTTAGGTGTTCTGGTAAATTATTCCACAAGTGAGGGCCAGCAAATGAGAATGACCTATCTCCAAATGTCTTACACCTATGTTTTGGAACATGTAGCAGCATTTTACCATCAGGTTGTATTGACACACATTCTTGGTATCAAGGAGTTCTTCTAAGTAGGCTGGTGACATGTTGTTTTGTGTCTTAAAAACTAATAATAAAGTTTTGAAAATTATTCTGTACTTAACTAGCAGCCAGTGCATATCCCCCAGAACAGGAGTGATGTGTTGAGATCGTGATACCCTACATACCACTCGGGCTGATGCATTTAGTACCATCTGCAGGCGAGAATACTGATATTGTGGAAAGTTGAACAGTAAGGCATTACAATAATCCAAATGTGAGGTTACAAAGGCATAAACTAGGGGTTTTGTTGAGTCCTTGGTGAGGAAATGTCTGATCTGTTTAACTTTGTATAGACCCCTGAAAGCCTTATTGCACATATTTGTAACATGTCTGTCCATAGACATGGTCGAGTCGAAGAAGGCGCCGAGATTACGTACACTGTTACTTGCAGTGATGGCGGAATCTCCTACCTTCACTGAATTGATGTCAACTTTAGTGAGTTGTTGTCGTGAATCAATTATTAAGAATTCAGTCTTATCATCATTTATCATTAATTTGTTTGAAACCATCCCTGTGCGAATGTCCGAAATACATGATTCATTAGTTTCTAGAGCTTTAGTTTGATCCTTGATTGATGGTCGAAGAGAGAAATACCTGTGTGTCATCAGCAAAACCATGGACGTCAGGCAGGTGAGATTCAATCATTAAACACGCGTGGAGCGAAATGACGTGATCATGGCGGATGGACGTTAAATTTTTTCTGTGCTTGGTGGAGTGAAGATTTTCTGTTAAAAATGCCGATAACAAGCGTTTCGTCGGAAAATTAAATAAATCGACATGTAAAATAGTATCCGATAAGTGTCTTTGTATGTGAATTGTATGTGAATTTTCACTCGTTTTGTTTCTGGGAATGTTCAATGGAAAAAACAGAAGATTCATCCACGATTTTTCGTGTATTGTTGGTGTTATTACTTATTATCTATTTTGAGCTTATTTACTGAATATACGATCTCTGAGATACAGGTTAGACTTGACAGTTACATAGAGGAACTATGAAGTCTGTTATCGGAATCTCAATTAGCTTGTCTGATTGTAACGGTTTATTAATTATAAAAAATGTAAACCCAAATTTAGATGATTTTGAGGAATAAGTGTAATTCGTCATCGACTGTACAACAAGACTGTACGACAAGATTCATTGATTCGCGATTTGCAACTCACGATCTTTCATTGTTCCTTCAATGTACAGTTATTCACAGGCGAGAAACGACTGAGCACTGTCCTGTTTAACTCAATTCGTTATCGACGTTGTCTTGATTAGATCAAATGTAATCAAGTGTAAGAATTTAATATTACATTCGACATTAAACTATATTTTCATTCCATTTATAAAATTGACTATAAACTTTATTTTCGTTCTATTTATAAACAGTCAATAATACAAACATTCAAGTTTTTTTCATAGATGTATTTGTCAACACTCAACAGTTAATAATTGTTTATTTTAATGGGAAGGAAAAAACCGAAACCCAAACGACGTCGAGAATCGGATGAATCCAACCTTGTGACACCACATACAAAAAAACCGAAGCCTAAATTAACACCAGACTCTTCACGTTCTCCCGGTTGTGCTGAAGTTCCGGCGTCTAACTCTGATATAGACCTATTTGGCGGCGAATGTTCCATTACGCAAACATTGCATTCACATAACTCTCAAACGCAAACAGTAAAGGGTAGCGCAGATATGTCGTCACAAGAAGCGCATGTTCCCCCAATCTCATCTGTGCAAGGTCTGAGTGACCTATCTGTGCAAAAACTTCTGGAAGACATTGTCAGTAAAGCGGTAACGAAAAGTATTAACTGTTTGGTTAATCCGCGTCTCCTGTCACTAGAGGCAAAAATCAATGCTCTGGAAACTTCTGTCAAGGAACGTGACATGACAATTAACCGTCTATCCGAAGAGCTCGACGACTTGCAGCAGTACGGTCGACGGACAAATCTCAGACTCATGGGAGTCCCCGAGGCACCCCAAGAGAACACTGATATTGCTATCTTAGAAATGGCCAATGCGATCGGTGTCCCACTTCAGTTGAGTGATATTTCGCGCAGTCACCGAATAGGACCGAAAACTGGTGCTACATCTCATCGCCCCATTATCTTTCGCCTGGTTAGTTACCGAACACGACAGGCTCTTTTCAAATCCAAATCAAAACTGAAATCAGTTGATTCATCTAAATTACGAAGCGTTAAATCAAGCCAAGCATCTGCCCCAACAAAACTTTTTCTCAACGAAGATCTGACTAAGCTTCGAGCACAGATTGCTTCGCGGGCGAGAAAACTACAGAAAGAGTCAAAAATTATGGGTAATTGGACAGCTGACGGAGTAATATTTATATAACTGAGAAACGAAACTGTGCGTCGAATAACAAAAAAGTCTCAAATGGATGATTTGGAAGAATATTTATCTTCCAACTAAATAGTGTAATCCTACACAAGTGAAAAAACAAATTACTTAACATGTACATGTGGTCCCTTCTCACCTTTCAAATCGTAACGATCAGAAGCTACGATAATATATGCAAAAATCAAGAAAACAAAAACTTCCCCTTTCTGCTTCCATGGCATGTCTCACATGCATCTTGCCCCCCCCCCCCCCCCCCCACCACCACCACGCGTTTCCGTTGAAACCCCGGAAGTTAAGTAAAGCGTAAATACTTTCTATAGTGGCCATATCAATGACTTTCATGGTAATGATCGGAGCCAACCTGTAATATACGCGGAAATCGTTAAAACAACAATAATAATAATAATAATAATTAACATACTTCCACTTTTTGATTCCAGGGAATGCTCTGCGGCCCCTTGGGCCGTAGGTTGTGTCTTTGAAGCGGGAAGTGAGAATGTTTAATTATAAGTTAACTTCTTATGCGAGTTCTTATGCGAGTTTTGATTCGTATTTCGTTGGGTAAAGTGTTAATGCTATTTGTAGTGGTCATCTCAATGATTTTTTTTTTTTTGGGGGGGGGGGGGGTGGGAGGGGGGTTGGTAATGATCAGATCAGACCTGCGATATATGCGAAGAATAATAACTCTTTGACCGGCCGCTGATGCGAAAATCATTAACAAAAGAAGAAAAAAATAAATATCTTCACTTTTTGCATTCCGAGGCGTGTCTTGCGACCCTTTGGGCCGTGGGTTCTGTTTTGGAGTCAGGAAGTGAAAATGTTCAATTACACGGAAGATTTTCATACGAGAAACGTCTTCTACTTGGCTTGACAGCGGTCATATTAGTGAGTCTCTTGGTAACAGTCGAAACCGACTAGCAATTAACGCGGAAGTCGCTGGCAAGGCGACATGCTCCAACCCCGCCAAACACCCAACGCGGTGCCACTGAAACACGGGGAAGTGAATCATTAATGGCTTACAGTGTTTTGGGATCAAGAAGCGAAAATGTCGAAAGGTGCGGCATTTTTTTTGTTTTTTTTGTTTTTTTTGTTTTTGTTTTATTATTTTTTTTTTATACGAGTGTCGCCTTGTAGGTGCTTAGGCAAAAGGTCATTGCTTTCTCAGCAGGCATGACTTTTGGGTTCACTTTCTGCCTCCGAGGCATGCCAGGGGGCCCTTTGGGCCGTAGGTTGTGCTTCGGAGGCAAAAGGTGAAAAGGTGAGGATGTTTAATTATACAAGATATTTTCTTATACTTGTGTCGACCTTTATTTGGATTGATAAGGGATTAATATTCTTCCCACAGCGGTCATACCAGTAATTTTCTTGGTAATGATCTGAACCGACCACCCTTCTCCCTGCGTAACACGGGAAGTAGATCATTAATGAGTTGCAGTATTTGGAAGCAGGAGGGGAAAATGTCTAATTATACGACTTTTTTAAAATATTAAATAACTAAAAATATAAATTATTTTCACTTTTTGCCTGCAGGGCATGCCTTGCGACCCCTCGGGTCGTATGTTGTGTCTTGGGGGCAAAAGGGTGAAAATGTTTGATTACACGGGAAATGTTCATACGTATGTCGTCTTCTACTTGGATAGGTAAAGGGTTGATATTTTCCTACAATGGTCATATTAGTAACTTTCTTAGTAACGATCAAAACTGACAAACAACGACCCTTCGGGACATATGTTGTGTCTTGGGGCAAAGGGTGAAAATGGTTAACTACATGGGAAATTTCATACTATTGTCGTCCTCTACATGGGTAGGTAAGGGATTGATATTTTCCTACAATGGTCATATCAGTAACTTTCTTAGTAACGATCAAAACTGATAAACAACGTACGTGGAAACCGACAAAATACTCCCCCCCCCCGCACCCCCGTTGAAAAAACAAAACAAAAAAACCCCCAAAAATCGGGAAGTAGTCATTAATTGTTTATAGTGATCCGGAAACATGAAGTGAAAATGTCTAATTATACGGGAAACTTTGAAAAAACAAAACAAAAAAACCCCCAAAAATCGGGAAGTAGTCATTAATTGTTTATAGTGATCCGGAAACATGAAGTGAAAATGTCTAATTATACGGGAAACTTTCATACGGGTGTCATGTTTCTCCATGGATAAATAAGGGGGGGGGGGGGGGGGGGGGACAGAGTAAAAATAACGCATGGTGTTCCGCAAGGCTCGGTACTCGGTCCGACACTATTCTTAATATATGTCAACGACATTTATCGCGCTACGTCCCTGAATCTCCTATCTTTTGCTGACGACACTTCGGGACATTCTTCGGGCCCTGATCCAAATCAATTAACCGCACTTATAAACACAGAGCTTGGAAAAATATTTGAATGGTGTTGTGCGAATCAACTTGTGTTAAATGCTACTAAAACTAAATACATTTTAATCAACCCCTCCGGCAAAAGAACAACAATTCATTACGACATTCTAATAAACGGCCAAATTATAAGCAAAGTAGGTACTAATGATACAGAGAAATCTCTTAAATTCTTAGGGATACATATTGATGATAGTCTATCGTATAAGCACCATATATCTCAACTTTCTTCCAAGATTGCTCGGGCGAATTTCGCACTAAATAAAGTGAAAACTACACTTCCCAGAGAAGCGATGAAAACACTTTATTATGCCCTGATACACACACATTTAGTGTATGGGATAAATGTTTGGGGCAATGCTAGAACAATTAAAAAGATACTGCTTCTTCAAAAACGCTCCATCCGCATAATAAACAACACTCGATACAGAGCACACACTGATCCTCTCTTCCGAGAAAATAAGATTCTTAAAGTAAACGACCTCTTTAAACTCCACGCTTGCCTGTTTGTATTTGATTGGTATCATGATAACTTGCCGGTATCCTTCAGACACTACTTCCACCCTGTAGTCAATACTACGGGCAGAGCTAGTAGAAGGAGAGATCTTCTTCAAATTGGCAGAACAAGAACAAGGGCTCTTGAGAACTTTCCAACACATATATACCCTAAACTATGGAATGACTTAGAGCTCGATTTACGTAACAGCAGCAAAAGAAACATTTTCAAAAAACAATTAACCGTAAAATTACTATCCCAATACTCCGATAACATCGACTGTAATAATCCATACTGTAACGAATGCTCTATTTAGAACAGGCAGAATATTTTCAGATAATTATGTGGCTATGAATTTTCAAGATTATACTAACTTAGCGCTTTCCAAGAACAGTACCGGCGGACTGGGTTACTGAATGACTACAGTGAAATCTTGTAGTTGTTTTTGTCGGTATCCTTCAGATACAGCTCCAACCCTGTAGTCAACTATACCGATAAATCTAGTGGTAAACACCGCGGGTAGGGTCTTACTTAGCTGAGGGCTCCCAACGTTTTGCATCATTCAGTGGGGAGCTCTCTGTGGGAGCTTCGCACGGAATGACGTCGTGATTTGTGGCTGTCAGTGGGGGAGAAGTATGACAGGAATTGTGTCGTGGTTATCCAGTGACCCATCTCCGCTGGTGCTGTATATGTCTGGACATATTCTCGTCTCTTGGCAGGTAGACAAGCTAGCTGCACCAAGCCACCAGCATCCAAGTACAAATGAACTGTTGTCTGATAGTCCGATTCCAATGCTGCCCAGTATAATCCCTGGGAGACGACAGGTAGACAGCCAATCTGGCTATGTCGTCTCCCTGTGGTATACATGCATAGTTGGTCTCTTGTTTGTATTGTATAAATGTACATATCTATATTGCTGTATACCGCTAAATAAAATTCATTCATTCATTCATGATGATGAACATTTTTGAAATATAGAATAGAAACAGAACAGGACCGAGGCAACATCCAAGATGGAAGTCATTTGACAGATTGCCGTTTATTGATACGCGCTGCTGTCTATTCTTGAGGTATGATGATAGCCGGCTAGCAGCAACACCATTAAGTCCAAAATCAGAATTCATTGTCTCTAGCAGAGTTTTATGACAAACAGTGTCAAAACAGCACTAAGGTGTAAAAGAATAAGCAATGTTACCCTTCCAAACTCCATATTAAGGAGGATGTCATTCTGAATCTTGAGTAATGCCGTTTCAGTCAAGTGAAACTTTCTGAATCCAGACGTGGATTCACAAATTTGAATTGATAGCGATAGCTAAAAAGAGTAACACGAGTTCCCCTCGCAAATTTGGTTGACGATAAAATGTGTCTTTTTTGTTGATAGTTCGTCCACTGAGTTTCAATGTGTCCTATGTAACTCAGGGGACGATGTGGTCAAATGAATCGCTGAGTGTCCTTCTAGTAATTGCTTTTATAGACGTGAAGGCGTGTAATAAACACAGAACGACACACGCGTGTGAATGAGTTAATCGATATGGCACTTGTGCCATCGCGGAAGGATAAAACTCGAGGCCTGTGTCCTCTCGTTTTATCCTTCCGCGCTGGCACTCGTGCCATATCGATTAACCTATTCACCATGTGTGTTGTCCTGTGTATATGATACGCACGAAGGCAGTTAGGAAAAAAATGAAATTTGCCAGCTCTTCAGCGTTTGCCGTCGGTATAAAATGAAACCAGTAAATAATACTCTTTGACCCCAATTATTTACTCAAGGATAAGCCTTGTCCTGAACCTGAGTCACTAGTTCCAACATTGACCACTCAGAGTACGAGCAGAATCTAAATTTGAAAAGGTCCAGAGCGTGAAAAAGTTGATGGTGGGAGATATAGTTCTCACGCAACTAGAATTACGGTTTTTCAAACGTCTGTAAATTTTGTAGTAGCCGTTTCAAAAAGTCTTACTTGAGGTTTGTTTTTTTCAACAGCCCAGGCAGCTGCCAGTACAGACGGTGCTTAACGTGCTCAACATTCACTATTGAGACCTCTGAAATAACAGAAGGTCTTAACCAAATTGACAGAGACAATGTACTAAGGAAGCAGTGCTAACTACTGACTTCTGTCCTTCACAATATGATCATAGGGACTGATATGTTCAAGTGGCATGAATACTGAAAGTGGGTTGCTTGGGCTCAAGATTCTGTAAGAAAATGAGGATTCACACAAAACTTACAAATATTCCGCGATTCTAATTAAACATTATATTTCTAAACCCCTTGACACGAAATACTCTCTTATCCTGGCAGTGGATCATGATACATCCCGGTTTCATAAAGGAAATTGCGGCGCAATGACGTGAAGTCCAATAAATATTTTCAACGTACAACACCAAGGCCGCACATTGGAAATATTAATCAGCGTAGCCTATGTCCCAAAAATAAATATAGCCCCTTCTTAGTGGATAATGCCATTGAACTGATATGGAAAATACCCTCACAGCGTTCAAAGGGGTAACAAAGTCGGCGCATACTTAAAAATTTTAAAAACGATTTTCTATGATTTTACTTCCAAACATCCCAAAAGTGATCACAAAGCAGCTGCCCATCGGAAAATATTACTGGCCATAGTTTTAGTGTCATAATCGTCTCCCATGTGTCCCCAAAACAAGATGACACCATAACTACTTTAAAGCACCCACGTGTATGTTGAATCATATTTCTTTCAGATACATTGCGATTTATCCAGAGAATTTTGTCTCCAGTTTGTAAGCAGATGCTAACTCATCAACATAGCATATTCAAGCCAGCAGAGCCTCCGTATCATTTGCAGTACAATAGATCGGGACATTGTTTGCCCCATCCTTTAAAAGAAGATGGTTCGTTTCGGTACACATTCGGTAAGTTTTTTAGGGGTTGCACGATTATTAAATTTCATGGTTGACGTTTGAAGAAGAATAATCGATTAAAGTCGACTTTAATCGTACTCTGTGACATGGAGAAACAACAATATAGAAAACAATATTTTGGGCATTAGTTCCTCGGGCCGGACATTCTTTAGGCCTGTGCTCAGGTTTGGACCTGAGGTGGTCTAGAGTCTAATAATAACCGCATCGACATTTAACCCTTTACCCAACGTAACGCCCAAAACCGGCCAGCGCTATTCTCAAAAATCGCCAATTAATATTCATTATTTTTTTCATTTTTTGTCTCAAAAACATAGGTTATGACCCCTCGTTGGAACGAGCTCGTTCCAACAAGAGGTCATAACCTATGTTTTTGAGACAAAAAATGAACAAAATTAATTTTTCAAGAATTATTTTTGCAAGTGTCGTCTGCTTTTCATGTTAGGTAAAGGGTTAAGAAGGCAATTGCATTCCTTGGCAAACTGAGAAGGACAATTATTTGTACTACCATACCTTCAAGAAGGAGTGATGAAAACCCAAAATCGTCGACTTTGAAATTGTAGTCGATTATAGGTGTTTCCGACGATTAGTCGACTTCTCGATGAATCATAACAAGTCTGTACGTTTTGTTCCAGATCTTGCCGTTTTCAGGCACAATCCATAGTTCGAAGTACATATCATTAATGAATAAAACATGTATCAAAAAATGTTTTCTGCCAAATGTATGGCACCAGTGACGATTGTGGCCTTGTCTCAAGCGTGTTACTGATTCCAATGCATTACATATACCTCCTTCCCCATTTGTGTCATGGTTTTGCCTTATTTTGCTTCAATTTGTCTGCGTATTCAGATAGAACGAGACGGCGTGTGAATGTATGCCGTAGAAAGCATATACATCTGATAAAGACCAGTGATTGTAGTAATACTTTGTGAAGTATGAGTTAGTGAAACACGTTCAAGGCAGTTCCTTTCATAAGCACTGGGAAGATAAGAATGGAGAAACGGCAATTCATTCCGATAGTTTGGTTCATTTTGAATGTTTGCTTACCAGTCTTTCACAGTGAATGCAACCGATTTTGTTACACAGATTCCGTGAAAATCGTTGTCGGCGCTCCTCTAATTCGCTTGCTATTTCTCGGTATTGAACGCGTCAACTATATAAGGTTGGCAACTGGGGACCGAAAATAACACGTTTATACATAGCCATTATGCCCGCCCCCGCCTCCCTTCATCGCATTTTCTTATGACTTCTGCAGTGCCGTACTTACAAGAGATATTGTCTTGGAGTGGAAACAACACCTGTGTTCCGATATCGTGTTTGAATTTTAAATTCAGAGACAATTGGGGTGTTATCGTACTGTCAGAGGAGTGTTTCCACAGAAGACCTTCTTATTACGACCACATTTGTTCAGTGTTTGATTGGCCGTACTTGTTTCGTTGGTCGTCCTAAAATTTTAGAGGGTGGGGGTGGGTGGGGTGGGGTGCATAACGTTTTTTTTCAAGACGGATAATTCATTTCTAAAAACATGGTTACTGGTGTGCTGGTTCAGTTTGATTCCATTTTCTTCATTTTCATGTGACCCCCCCCCCCCCAATTTTGTTTAAGTAAGATGGGAGGGTGTAGTACCTCAAATATATATGTGCACTCAATTCCGAAGCGCTCGCGGGCGATCTCCCATACATTGTAACGAGGCTAAAATGCGCGCGCGAAAGCGAAAATTTTTACGACCAAAAACAATCTGTTAAGGCCACTAATATTTATTAATACACAATCAAGTGCTACACCTATACTATGCAGAAAGGAACTGTAGTTTTATTCAATATGCTGCATGAGGTGGCCTCAGGTGCATGCTCTGGTGACCGCCACCCGGATTCTGCCCCTGTAGCTTACAAACAAAGCAGCCAGTTATGACATAACGGTGTAAGACAGAACACTGATTAAGTTGAAAAAATATTATTTTTCAAACAATTTCAACAAAACCATATCATGTGACCCCTCGTTGGAACGAGCTCGTCGAGCTCGTTCCAACGAGGGATCACATGATATGGTTTTGTTAACATTTTTTGAAAAATTAGAAAAAATGTTATTTAAAATAATAAATTTTGGTATCCTCTGCGTTAGGTAAAGGGTTAAAGTGCTGACATACAAATCATTATACAATAAAGTTGAATAAACGTATCTTAGCTCTAATCCCATCACGAACAACCGACGACACTTACAAAAACATTTCTTGAATAGCTAAATATTTTCATTTTTTGTACCAAAATATAGCTTACGACCCCTCATTGGAACGAGCTTGTTGAGCTCGTTCTAATGAGGTGGTCATAAACTTATGTTTTTGAGACAAAAAATGAAAATATAAAATTTGAATTTGATTATTGTGAAAAACAATGCCCCAGTGTTGGACGTGCCGTTTGATAAAGGGTTAAAGAAGTTAAGTAGACGTTTGTGAGGCCTATTGTGAGGATGCAGCTATGTGGTTTCACAGTCTCCATTTTTATATTTTTTTAATTCTTATTGATAGGAATAACAAGCAAGTGGTACCAAAGCGTAAAGGGAGAACAAATTAGCAAATGCTCTTTGATGCTTTGGGAAATTTTGTGATATAACCGGTATTTGTTACTCTTCCAAATGTTGAAAATACATTTGGACAGAATATTACACCTCCGGAAACCCCAGCCCAGCTGTGTCCCCGTGAAAAATATCTAATTTTATATATAATGTGCTTGCTAACGATCACTTAAGAATAACGTTTATGGGTTGTCAAATTGGTCTCTAAAATCATGTCTGTTCATGATGCCATCGGCCCCAAAGCTGTCTGTCCCAGAGCCCACCACATAAAGAGAAAGAATGTTACGCATGTGTTTTAACCCTTTACCCAACGTAACGGCCAAAACCGGCCAGCGCGATTCTCAAAAATCGCCAATGAATTTTTATTATTTTTTCATTTTTTGTCTCAAAAACATAGGTTATGACCCCTCGTTGGAACGAGCTCGTCGAGCTCGTTCCAACGAGGGGTCATAACCTATGTTTTTGAGACAAAAAATGAAAAAAATTAGTTATTCAAGAATTTTTTTTGCAAGTGTCGTCTGCTTTTCATGTTAGGTAAAGGGTTAATTTTGACATTATTTAACCGTACTATGTTATTATCTCGAATAGATGTGTTGGTAGGGGACATCAGTGATTTATCACCAGTGACTCAAGAAAGGTGCTGGGGTTTGGGGAGTTTGAGAGGTTTGGATAGTTAAGGAGCAAACTGCCAAAAAATCCTTTCGACTGTTCCAAAAGTCATCCTTTTAACATGTGGAGATCTAGAGACTTATGGTGCAGGGCTGAATGGACCCCAGAAAGAGAAACATAAGTAAACTTCAAGGGGAGATTAATCCTGTTTTGTTAATCTCCAACTTCACAATTTCGTCCTTATGCACAGAAGCAACATTTCAAATAGAGGGCATGTATATTATCTAACCCGATGAAAATTGGAGATGATAATATCGGGTAGATAGATAGATAGATATTTTATTTGTACAATTTTCTTACATACAAGTTAAATACAATAACAACAAATGCATTAGATTTATTGTACAGGGGCAGCATGGACAATATTGTCCGTCTTCCTGCCGCACCTAAAGTAAATTATTTTCAGATTTGAGACTGAAAGGCGACATGAAATGGCTACACAGGTGTCACATGAAAAGCATGGTGTAGCAAAATCTGCTTGGGTTATAAGTATATAAGTGTGTAAATAGTTAAATACCCACATCTATAAATATCATTTATTTCAGTGGTTGAGACTACTGGTAGAAAAGTACTGCTATTGTTAGTTCTGACTGGGACATGTTGTCTGGTTATCGAGTATTAGAAAGGGGAATGGGGCTCAATTTGTAATGTTGATTGGTCGGTTTGTTCCATTGCCCGTTTCCCAGCCAAAGCGGGTGGTGAACTACAAGACTTCTATTCCTATATATAGCAAGATTTATATATGGGTATATGATAACATTACGCTATGTTCCAATAAGACTAAAATCATCCTCCTCTGATTGGACGAGAGCTCGCTTAGTATATTCTATGTTTACGGCTCAAGTGGCAAATGTTACCGTCTGACGTCACAACGCGGAATATTTGAAATGACGTCGCCCGTTTCGTAACTGCTTCATCAATGGAGTGACTAGCAAGCCGCTTCATTTTTCTGGATGTTTCACGTGTGCAGCAGACGGTGTTCCGGATGAAGTGTTGTTTAAATTACAAATCGATTTACGATTTGAACTAAGATGGAATGAGTTTATCTGGTTTATTGATTAATTATCCAGTGCCGTCGTGGATACACGAGATGTTTATTTACTAAACCTGTGATCGTTAAAAGTTGCCTTGAACAAGGTAACTTTTAACGATCACAAGTTTAGTAAATAAGCCTCTCGTGTTTCACGATATAGGTTTTAGGCTATGGGTAGTGTCTTACTGAACATATACATTATTGTGATGAGTTGACGGTAACATGGTCTGAGGTTTGCGGCTCGGAGCGTATGTTCAACCTCGACACTTCGCTTCTCGGTTGAACATAAGCTCCGAGCCGCAAACCTCAGACCATGTTACCGTCAACTCATCACAATAATTTATAATATGTTGGGGGAGAATTCAAATTTTGGTCACTGAATTGGAGCCCTATTTGTGGGCATGTATTACCAAGGGGATTACTAGAAAAAATGATTTTGAAAAGTTGCCTATGTTTGAGCTGAGAACTTTACAAGAAATTGTTCACAGGTTTGAAAAGAGCCACCACCAATCCTTCGCCAAAACCAAAACACAGTTCTCCCAAACACATACAAATAAAAATACTGTATAAACGAAGAAAAAAAAAGAAATAAAGACAAAAAACCCCAACAAACAAACCACACACCCACAAACGCGAGAAATACGTGATGGTTTGCGCCAGGGGTAGGAAGGTGACGGCAGGAAGAAAATTAAGTTTTCTTGGCTGCTGACATTGAGTAAATCCTCCCACATACATATACAATACGTGGAGAGTGGATTGTAACTAAATTACCCGTGAAGTAGAATTACCACCCAAAGTATCACTTTCGAATTATGGACATATGGATAAAAAACACAAGCAATGTTTCAGCCAATGGACCTCCGGGTTTAACCCGGAGGTCCATTGGCTGGAACTTTGCTTGTTATTATTATGCTTTGCAACAAATTTGCAATTATTGCTCATGTGGATTCTCCACACTGCGGGTGATTTAGTGATAATACACTCTCCACGTACTGTATTTAATCTGTATTTCGTCATAGTGTGTCCATAATTTTAATATTTTCAGTAAATGCAAATATGTTACGGGTTAGGCAAACAAGTTATATCACATTTAGATTGAGCACATTATGCCATTTTGGACTGTCTTGAAGACTGTAGGGCGCAGCCTACAACCGACCATCACCACAAAAATCGTAATTCTGTTGTGTGCATATGATTTCGTCTGAGGGTTAATTTTAAATGTAACTGTAAAAACTACATAATAGCGGTCGATTGTCGCTGACACTTTCACACAGATGATTTACTTTCTGTATTATTCATTCTGAAGGACTGAAAAAATTATATATTCAAACCCACAGCATTACAAAGGGCTTACAATAATAGATGATAGTTATCTCTCATAAAGCAATCCATAACCGGAAAGCCGTTACTCTCCCGAAGGAACGACCTAGAGAAAGCAATCGATAGTTCGACAAAAGACGGGCGCATTCAGTAATAGCTTGGAAAACGCTAAGAAAACATCATATTGGGCGTATTTGCCCTGTTGTGGATTACATTTTACGGGGCTCATTGGGGTAAGTAGGCCGTTGTTTTGCTTGTTTAGCTCCAAAAGTTGTTTTCATGGAAATTAAAACTAATCCATTTCCGCGGCGAGACTACCTTCTTAAAACGGCTTCTCGAATCTTTATGCAAGAATACGCAGCGTCTTTTACTTGTTAGCACTCCGCACTGCCGATCGAGCAGTGGCGAATTTGAGCAGGACATTTACCTCCAATTGCACGGGGTGGCAATAAGCCTTCATATAAGCAGTCTATGATGGCCATAGGTAGGACCACGTTGCATGTTTGCCAGACTTAATACCTGGTATAATTTCTCGATAGTGTATAGTGTCGTATAGTACAGTGACGTATAGCCAGTGTTCACACTGGCCCGAATATTTTGGGCCAAATGCATTTCTTGGGTGCCAAATGAAAGATTTCAGTGCCAAATGGAATTTGATTGTAAATCAGAACAAATTAACCATATATCGTCTTTTGAGTGCAACAGGGGGCCAATCGAAATGTTAAAAAATTGCAGATGGCGCCTTGTTGCGCTCGAAATACGATATTTTCATTTAGTATCACCTGGATCTTTTATGTATTTTAGCTACAAAAAACCCCACAAATAATAAAAATATAGATAATAAACCCCAAAACTAATCGGTTGGTCGGTTGGAAGGCCTGGATGCTACGGGCTGTTGCTCGGTCCTTCCCTCTGAGTACTGTAGTATCCTCTACCGTTCATTGTGCCAGAGGCGATATGGTACTGATTGTTGAAATTAAAACTTGAACTAACCGACCGACCGACCGACCGACCGACCGACCAAATATTATTTACTCGCTGTTAAATATTATTTACTGGCTGTTTATTCGCCCAAAATAAGCAAGTTGCAAATAATTATTATCTTCCAAAAGGATTATAAAAAAGATTAAGCAAGATAAAAAATATTAGGTAACAAAGAAATGTTTTGATAAGAACGCGATTAAATGGATAAACTGTCAACTTGACCCATAACAAAGAGCCATGAATATAATTGTTGCCTATTGATTACTTGACAGCAGCATGAATTCTGTCTCCCCGGTGTCGCCAAGCAGCGATTTTATGGAAAACGAGACACTGTAATAATAAACCACAAAGCCTTTGAGGCCACCTAAAAGTATATTTTTTGTGCCACATTTTGGTGCCAGCTGCTGAATTTTTAGTGCCAAAAAAGGTTTAGCAAATAAACCTCTGGTGTACCCCACGACGCCACTGGACAAATGATATAAAGCAGATAAAGGTCGAGGTCACTCCATATCAGTTCAAATCATGAACTGATTTGTAATTTAAAAAATACTTCATTCGAAACGTCGCCTGCTGCACGTGTGAAAAATCTATAAAAAATTGATTGCAAGTCATCCCGAAGATGGAATAATTTTTAAATGGGCAACGTCATTTAAAATATTTCGCGTTGTGGCATCAGACGGTAACATATGCTACTAGAGCCGTAAGCAGAGAAAAAACTACGCGACCTCTCGTCCAATCAGATGGCTAGGATTTGAGTCCTATTTGAACATAAAATATTCTTTACTGCTGATGCTGACAGTATGAATGTAAGAAAAGTGTTTGTCATAGCAATGGAAAACCATAGAATAAGGTAATAATCACTGCAACTGGTTCCGGGTTTTGGACGACAGACTCAAACCTGTTGATACCTGTCATCCTGACAGGCACAAAAGAAAAAAAATATTGGCAGACTTGGGAGGGATATTCTAAGTTCTGTGGCACTTGATGATACACAAGCCTTCAGCCAATGCGTATCGTGAACAAACTTCGAGAGTGATCGGTCAGTAAACTGAAACGCCAGACAGTAATCTATCGCTTCACCGTGGCTTTCTCTGAGCACACTTGGTTTCTGGGAACTTCCTCCGCTCGTAAAACTGTCCAACTCAAGTTGCATCTTCTCCTCCAAAACCGCTGAACCAATTTAAGTGAAATTTGAGATTCTTGTTTATTATGACATCGCATTTTGATTTTGTTGAAAGCAAGTTGCCCCGCCCCTCGGTAGGGCCACGCCCAAAAAGTGTGCCTAAATCATAAAAAATCTTCTTCTCATGAACCAGCAGTAGGAGAGACTTGATATTTGGTGTGCAGCTTCCTTTTGAGGTGTAGAGAAGTTCGTGGGGCTATATTTGCCGTCGTTATGGGAGAGGCAAGAACTTTCACCCCGTGCAAAATTTCTATTTTCCGAACCGAGCAGCTGATTTGAACCAAATTTGATATGAGGGCTTATTGGGTCATAAGTACTTAATGTATGCCAAACAAATTTTCCCGTCGCCCCATGGGAGCCGTAGGAGCAAAAAATAGAAAAAAATAAAATGCCCATATCCCCAAAACTACACGGCACTGAGAATTCTTCTTGGGTGTGAAGCTTCCTTGGGACCAACAGAATGGAATTGTAAAAAAAATTGCTATCGATTTTATCATAGGGTACTTTTTCGGGACTTTGAAAAAATGCTGAGTCAGCACTTTTTGACACTGTGGGTAATGTCGAAAACATTTAAAACTCTTCTTCTCCCAAACCACTGCTCCAAAAGCTTTCAAATTTCACATATAACATCTTCGGAAGATTGTTTCACATGTTTATTGAAACCAAATCCCTGGGTCCATATTTGGGCTCTCTATGGGAGCCCAAATGTTTAAATTAGTGCAGTATGAGGAATATTCTTTAAAATCGTCTTCTTCTTCAGATCAACCAGTCAGCATCCTTGGGGGGGGGGGGGGGGGGGGGGAGGGGGGGGCGGTGAGATTCATGTCTGTTCAAGCCAAGTCCCTGGGTTCGTATTTGGGCTCACTGTGGGAGCCAGAATTATAACTTAGTTCAAAATAGGAATTTTTCTTTAAAAATTTTCTTTTTCAGATCCAGCAGTCAGTATCTTTTGATAGTTTGTATGCATCATGCTTGGGGAGGGGGGGGGGGGGGATTCAAGTTTGTTCAAGCCAAGTCCCTGGGTTCTTATTTGGGCTCACTGTGGGAGCCCGAATTATAATTTAGTTCAAAATGAGGAATTTTCTTAAAAATCTTCTTCGTCAGATCCAGCAGTCGGAATGTTTTGATATTTGGTATGTAGCATTCTTAGGGGGATGAGATTCAAGTTTGTTCAAGCCAAGCCAATTGGTTCATATTTGGGATCCGTGTTGGAACCCAAATTATAACTTAGTTCAATATGAGGAATATTTTTCAAAAATCTTCTTCTTCGCATCAACCAGTCAGAATCTTTTGATATATGGTATACAGTATCCTTGGGTAGCTGAGCTATAAATTTGTTAAAGCCATGTCCTTGGGTTCATATTTGGGATTCCTGTTGAGTGGAAGCCCGAATTGTACCAAATTTTCTATTTTCCGAACTGAGAGGCCGTTTTGAATCAAATTTGATATGAGGGCTTTTTGGGTCATAAGTACCTAATTTATGCCAAAAATATTTTTCCCGTCGTGCCATGGGATCCACAGGAGCTAAAAATAGAACCAGTTTTTGCCATCGGATTTATCACAGGGTACTTTTCCAGGACTTTGAAAAAGTGCTGCGTCACCATTTTTTAACACTTCTGAGTAATGGGAAAAACATTAAAGAATCTTCTTCTCCCATACCACTGCTCCAAAGGCTTTTATATTTCACATATAACATCTCTAGAAGATTCATTCACATATTTGTTGAAAGCAAATCTCCGGGTCCATATTTGGGCTCTCTATGGGAGCCTAAATGTTCAGATTAGTGCAATATGAGAAATATTCTTTAAAAATCTTCTTCTTCAGAATCGTTTGATATTTGATATTTGGTATGCGGCATCCTTGGGGGGGGGGGGGGGGGGAGTTCAAGCTTGTTCAAGCCAAGTCCCTTGATTCATATTTGGGCTCCCCGTGGGAGCCAGGAAGCCAGAATTATAACTTAGTTCAATATGAGGAATATTCTTTAAAATATTTGTCTTCAGATCCAGTAGTCAGAATATTTTGATATTTGGTATACAGCATCCTTAGGGAGGTGAGATTCAAGTTTGTTCAAGCCAAGTCCATGGGTTCATATTTGGGCTCCCCGTGGGAGCCAGGGAGCCAGAATTATAACTTAGTTCAATATGAGGAATATTCTTTAAAATATTTGTCTTCAGATCCAGTAGTCAGAATATTTTGATATTTGGTATACAGCATCCTTAGGGAGGTGAGATTCAAGTTTGTTCAAGCCAAGTCCATGGGTTCATATTTGGGCTTCCCGTGGGAGCCAGGGAGCCAGAATTATAACTTAGTTCAATATGAGGAATATTCTTTAAAATATTTGTCTTCAGATCCGGTAGTCAGAATCTTTTGATATTTGGTATACAGCATCCTTAGGGAGGTGAGATTCAAGTTTGTTCAAGCCAAGTCCATGGGTTCATATTTGGGCTCCCTGTTGGAGCCCAAATTATAACTTAGTTCAATATGAGGAATATTCTTCAAAAACCTTCTTCGCATCCACCAGTCAGAATCTTTTGATATTTGGTATACAGTATCCTTAGGGAGGTGAGATATAAATTTGTTAAAGCCAAGTCCTTGGGTTCATATTTGGGCTTCCTTTGGGAGCCCGAATTGTACCAAAATTTCTATTTCCGAATTGAGAGGCCGTTTTGAATCAAATTTGATATGAGGGCTTATTGGGTCATAAGTACGTAATTTATGCCAAAAATATATTTTTTCGTCGCCCCATGGGAACCGCAGGAGCTAAAAATAGAAACAATTTAAAACTCCCATATCTCCAAAACTACACGGCACTAAGAATTTTTATTTTGTGTGAAGCTTCCTTAGGAACAGCAGAAAGGAATGGTCCGAATTTTTTTTTGTGCCATCAGTTTTATCACAGGGTTCTTTTCCAGGACTTTGAAATAATTCTAGTAACCATTTTTAACACTTGTGAGTAATGGGAAAAATATTAAAGAATCTTCTTCTCCCATACCACTGCACCAAAGGCTTTCATATTTCACATGTAACATCTTTGGCAGATTCATTCACATGCTTGTTGAAATCAAATCCCTGGGTCAATATTTGGGCTCTCTATGGGAGCCCAAATGTTCAGATAAGGGAGTCAGAAGTATAACTTAGTTCAATATGAGGAATATTCTTTAAAAATATTTTTCTTCAGATCCAGTAGTCAGAATCTTTTGATATATGGTTTTCAGCATCCTAAGGGAGGTGAGATTCAAGTTAGTTCAAGCCAAGTCCCTGGGTTCATATTTGGGCTCCCTGTTTGAGCCCGAATTACGACTTAGTTCAATATAAGGAATATTCTTTAAAAAAAATTTTTTTCAGATCGTGTGTCAGAATCTTCTAATATTTGGTATTAGCTTTTCTTAGGAGGAGCAGATGCAACTTGTTCAAATCAATTTCCTGGGTTGATATATAGGCTACCATGTCAGGTGAGCGCCCTCTGGGGCCTCTTGTTACGCTTACAAGCATTCCGATATCATGTTGGTGATAAAAAGGTGAGCGATTATTACACAAGTACTCAATTAGCAACGGGCGACGAATGTAAGGCATTGGTAATTATATACAACATACACTTTAGAAGGCAGTACTAATATCTTGACTAGGAATTTAAAATCGCTACTTATTCATTGGTGCCGCGGAGGGAGATTTAGAGTGTGTGTGACGCCACCCAACAATTTTTCCAGTGTCGACATTTTCTTCTGGATTATAGTTTTAGATACCGACTCGCTCTTACTATTATTCATGAACTTTCTTACAAGACTTGATACTTGAACATTTGACTCACATACACGGTCTGTCATTCAAATGGAGGTTTGTGACATCCGATTTGGGATATTCGGGGCTCAGTATGACCAATTTGGAGAGCGATACGTGCTGATTAACTCTTTACCCAACGTAACGGCCAAAACCGGCCAGCGCTTTTCACAAAAATCGCGAATTAATTTTCATTATTTTTTTCATTTTTTTACTCGAAAACATAGGTTAGCTGAACTATTTTATCAGTCCGGGCCAACTGGGTTTCCACCCTACCCCCAAACGGCCATCTTCGTGACGCCCCTATATTTATTCCGTCTAAAGGATTGTGGATAACTCGTCGGACTTGTTCCATTCACGTGTCATGTGTTATATGTGCCAGGAAAAAATGTTGGACGGTTCAATAAAACGTTCCGGTGGAATTCCACCCATCTGTGAGACAGGGATGAACTGGACCATGAAAAAGTTGCTGTAAATATTCAAAGGAGGTCCCGGACCCAGACAGACTTTTGATTTTTCGACTTAAAAAGAACGCTGCTTCCTTGTAAATAAGCGTTCAATGGCAGTCCACGTAGGAGGCACTTTGATGGCATATTTGTATCATGTTTGTATCATCTTTGTTGCTCATTTGGAAAAAATGGTTGCACCAAAGGAGGCCCTGGACTCATCGGGCCGGTCATAGTTCGGCCCAATGGAAAAAATTGATCTTTGGAACCGAAAGAACGCTGTTTCCTTGTATCTGACTGATAAATGGGAGACCAGACTGTCGGTATATCGAAATGCTCTCTATGTGGATTGTCAGTGGCAGTCCACATTGAGGGCATTTCGATAAGCCGACAGTCTGTGCAATCAGATCCATTTTGCCTTTTGGTCATTTTCACGAAAATCCATGCACCAACAGGTGTAGGGCTGCATCAATTTTGGGGATCGGTGGGGGGGGGGGGGGGGGGCAATAGGGTCGGGGTGGGGGCTGCATGAAATTGAAATTTCCCGGTTGACCATACGGTCAGTCCTCTGCTTTTAGAGGGAGAATTTATTGGAAACCAAAGATCGCCAATCACTGTGGCGTGTTTGGAATAGTCGCAACTTAACACAGCGTCACTCAGTCCTGTCATCATTACGTGGAAGAAACGTGACTTAGTGACACTCCACAGTAGAATCCTTGCTGCATACAAAGCCACTCTTTAGTCAGCTTAACATTTGCCGAACATTGGTAAAGGGTTAAAATCATAGGCAAGACTATTTAACTTTTAACACGTTCAACCCGTTATGCAGATTTTTTCTTAAGTAAAAAAATTGTCCGTCTACGAGCGGTAACGAAGTAAATAGAAAATTCTGAAGAAGGATCATTAATAATTTAATCCTAGAGCGCTTGAGTCCTGTATTGTTAAATAATATCTGAACATACCTACACATAGACTCTTCCATTTCCCTGTTGACAGTAGTGCAATAAGTCGATACTATTAAGGGTGTCAGGTTTGAACGTTTTCTTTTCGCTTTTAGCTAGCATAAAAATTCTGATAACTAAGAAATTACAAATATCTTAAATTAAATGATTGTATGATGAGTGGTATCGGCATATACAGCGACTCCTGACTGGATGAATCCGACAAGGGATCGGGTAAGAAAAGCAGCGGGGGCGTGTTGGCTCATTGGTTAGAGGACTAAACTTCAGTTCGAATGATCGTCTGTTCGATTCTCACTCGCGTCATCTGTGTTGTGGCCTTGAGTAAGACACTTAGCTCTTTGAACCCCAATTGAATCTTCCATGTCCGTTCAATGGCAGCAATTGGAAGAGGCCATATTCATTGTTTGGAGTAGACTGATTAATATTTTCAACGTGCAGCCTTAAGGCAATTGGAAGAGGCCATATTCATTGTTTGGGGTAGACTAATTAATATTTTAAACGTGCAGCCTTAAGGCAATTGGAAGAGGCCATATTCATTGTTTGGTTGTAGACTAATTAATATTTTCAACGTGCAGCCTTAAGAAGTGTTTCCTCATCGGGAGGAGACACCTCCTCTCACCCCCCCCCCCCATTGAATTTTGAAAGCTCTCAGAACGGATTCGTAGTGGTTTTTTTTAGCTTTACTTCAAGAATAAATCATAGAAACAATTGAGGGACGAACCTGGAAAGGGCATAGGTAGATAGGAACAGGTCAACCAACTCACTCCGTGTCTGTATTTTTTTTTGGGGGGGGGGGGGGCGGTGGGGAATGTTGAAGTGCTCATTATCCTGGCGACCAGCAAAGTGAACAAACGCCAGAACCTCGCAAATGGCAGTAGCATGTAATGTTTGTATCGCCCATTTTAATGTGACCTCGGAAGTGACATCTTTATTCACTGGCATGCTCAGTGAAATCATGTTGGTTGTTATTGCAATTCACATGGTTACGCCATCAGTTGCGTCACTGGCTGTCATGGTAATAGTGCCCATAGATAGAACATGTAGCCATGGAAGCATTTGTGTGGATACAGTTGATATGGTAAAAATTAATGTCTTGTGATGTCATGAAATATGGCATCAACCATGACATCAATGGCGTAAACTGCTGCCATGGAAAGTGTTGTTAAGCATGTGCTTCTGTAGTAATGGTTGCTCTGTTGTGGCATCATCAATGAAGTCACCAGTGTCGTCATCAATGCCATTATTATTAACATCATCAGTGATAAAATCAGTGACATATTACTAGAATGCATGGTGGGTTATCTATAAAGACTAAAGCAATAGCTACGACTCGTTGTTTGGTAGTATAGTGTGGACTTTAACTTTTTTGTTACTATTTGGTTTCCACAGTCTGTGGACCTGCTTAACGCCGTTCATCGTATATTTTTATGGGTAACACGTATTGCTAAATCACGTGGCGTTGAGATGTATGTTCGAGTTTGATGTAGTAGAATGGTATGTACCTTCTATATCAGCTTTAGTTGATCTTTTTGCTCTTCCGCTACTTAGTTGCTTTGTACCCGAAGCGCCATGCTACACTAGGCCATGGGTGTTATGTAGCAGTATTCTGTTGTGTTGTGGTTGTATTTGATTAGACAAGAGTGTCGGCAGTATAAACAATCAATATCCATTCTGTTTTAACATTAGCTTTCTCCACCTGTTGGTCAACCTCAATCATTATACTAAACCTCCAGATGGGTGTAATATTGTCAAAGCATCTAAGAATATTTCTGAGCTTATTGCCACAGTCTCAAGTTGAGATAACCTAAGCATGCAGTCGATCACGTTAAACTTTAATACCCGTATGACCCGATAGTGTGTGGGGCTAAGGTTTCATTGTAGAAGAGGCCTGAGTGAGAGATTTAACCTTAGTGGACCAGGCAAGTTGTGATTGCTGTGATCTAACGATGAAAAGCAATTGCCATATTAAGCTTATAAACATACTTGGAAAGCTAAAGATCAACAGACATGCACACAAACAACGTATACTCTGCAACCAACTCATACTACTTCAATCAAATGCAACTTACGTAACAAATGCTACTTACGTAACTACGATATAACGCCCATCTTGGGGTATATTATAAGGCGTCAGGTTGGTCATCACAATGTTTAATCAAAAGCGGCAAAGACTGTACCACCAGTGCACTCAACTTCAGTCAAACACAACCTCAGAATAAAGCATTGCGACATAGCACCTAGGCTATAGTCTAGTATTTTATGTTTACGCTAGGCAACATTTCCGACAAAAACTTAATGTGAGATCCCCCTTTTCCGCCCACCCACTCCTGCCCCTCCCAACCCCACACACCTGAATACCTACATATCTTACACGCATACATTATAGCACTCAAAGACAGCTAAAAGACATAGATGATCTTTATGCAACTTTTCACAAACACCCCCGCGGGAACCCCGGAAAGTGAAGCAGTGCTTGTTTACTGTGGTAAATAACCTCTTTTTCACTGTAAAATAGGGCCCAGTCAGTAATGCTTGGGGTGCGAGTCCTCTAAAATAGGCAACATGGAGTATAGACTATTGACTGACCTTGACCTTATCTCCATGTTTTGGTTATGATTAGCCATTGTGCAAAAGTATGTGACCTTAAACACCAATAAATAAATAAATAAATAAATAAATAAATAAATAAATAAATAAATTCTAACAAACAAAAAACTTGAAAGAAATCCGCAAAAACAAAACAAACGCTTGGATTCGAAAGATAACTATTACGAAAAACATAGTATGCCGGTCCCGGGTGATATTAATACTCTCAAATTGTCCGAAACTGTCAATATCTTTCCCTATAGTGTCACCAACATGAAGCTTCCATAATATGCAAAACACTCGTTTTTGCCTGTATATCCACAATACTAATGCCAATTACCTGTGATTGAATGTGTCCACTTTATTGTTGTTGAAATAGTCAGGAAAATGGTTGATATTTCCCATGCGTTTCAGTCTAGATCGAACACTCGACGTTATAACTAAACACAAACTATGCATGTCTTAAGAAATGTTGAGATACATAATAACGAATGAAATTGAATTTAACCTAAAATTGTTCAAACTATCTTTATTCAAAATGGTAGAACGAAGATGAGACGCAACGTCGCTGACGTCACATTTCGTAATATCTTGCATCACAAGAGGTTTCAAACGTCTACTAAACACCATGCTTATTTTCTAAACACCAGAGTTTAGTTTTTAAATGCGTGTGTTAATTTCGTTAAACATAATGCGTTTACTTTGCTGGGAATATCATCTCATTTATTAAACACCAGTATTTAATTTTCAAATGGGCCTACTATCAATTGTTCCAATAACATAAGAGAATAGCAAGCACTGTTGATGGCAACATTCCAATTTTGTTAATATCCTATAAACATTACGTATCGATCGCAAGGGGTGGAGTTAAATGACACTCAGACGTAATACAATTCCGCCTAACTCACGGAGTAAATCAGTTTCAAGTCAGTATTTGGCGCAACAGTTGCCATCTCAAACTCAGCGTTCTTCCAACGACATGGCGAAAGTTATGAATGATTACAACAATTTTCTCCGAATACTAGAGACAATGTATGAACGCTCAATTGTTCAGTGCAGGAATGACAATCATGCATGGAAATGTATCTTTGCGTTTCTTTAGTTATAATTTCTTGAGCATAGGCCATAACAACAGGCGTAGCTGAGAAAAAGACGAAAACCCCAAGGGGTCAATTTGAAAATACCGTGTTTGTGACACGAGGACTGCTGGACGGCTTAAAAATGGAAACAGAATCTGCATCCAACTTATGATGTCGAGCACAAATTAAACACTGCCCGCGTTTACTTCCAGCAACCAACGCACAACAAAGTGCGATAAACACCACATATTTATAAAGTAAACATATAGTGAATAATAAATAAACACAAATGTATAACAATGGAACACCTGAGTTTAAGAACTAAACACAAAATCTTAATATCCAAACACCTCTTAAACATGTTGAGCGTGGCATTTTTTTGCAGTGCAAATATTGTCTGAATCTATTGATAGGCCTATTTGTTCCAGTTATCGCGCTAATGAGTTAAAAATAGATAAAAGTAACATTTAAGGGCCTTAACTCCGCTCAGTATGGCTAATTGTATCGGTTTTCAAACTCATTCAAGAAATTGTTAAGCAAGTCTCACATACTAGATACTGAAAAAAAACATTGATATGATATTTGTTTAAGTTAACGCAGAGGCGTAGCCAGCCCAAAGCAAGTAGGGAGGAGGGGGGGGGGGCAAACTCGCAGAGCCTGGCTTAGCTCCATTTTAATAGGGGGGGGGGGGGTGAGGGTGGTGTGTGTGGGAAGCCTTCACATCTCCGAATTTTGCGTCCCGAAAGTTTGAGCTAGATAACCAAGGTAACAATAATCTGGGTTTCCACTAGAGGGAATAAATGTGTCCGATATGGGGCGGCGAAGGGTCGTCGATGGGGTTTTTTGAACCATGGTTCGGCCCGTGGTAGAAAAATTTTGAATTGTAGGGTTCAAAAACCCCATCTCCTTGCATCTGAGCGGATATTTTGAGATTTTTCATGTATTGACGACTGTCTACCTTTTCATCGATACAGATATTAGGACAAGCAATCTACAACCTAACCCCCATTGACCTTAGCCCCCCCCCCCCCTATAATTTTTATGCCATTTTTGGACATATTTAGAAGACCAACTTTGAAGGAAAGTGGGGGGGGGGGACGCGACCCCCCCCCCCGTCGTGGCCACTCCACTGAGTTAACGCGCTAACGAGCTGAAAACAGGCCAACATTAACTAATTAAGGCCATAACTCTGCTCACGGTGGCCGAACTGTACCAGTTTTCGAACCCATTCAAGACATTGTTGAGAAAGTTTCACACACACCAAATATCGACTGAATCCATTGAATAATTGTTCCAGTTAGCGTGCCAACAAGAGAGAAAAGAAAAAACTCTACCCAAAACATAAGTATGATCATGCCCACAAGTATGCATTTATTAGACAATTAGGAAACTTTTTGGAGAGACTGTGCCAGCTCCACCCCAGCATTAATTCGCCTCCGACTGTAAAACTTGTTGTAAATGTTACCGCTGTTCATTTTGTGTACGATGAATTAAAATCTGTTCTTTTTTCAATTCAGAGCATCATGACAGAAAAACGAAACTCAGAAGTTACAGAAAAACTGGACCTCACCAGTCGTTTATTTCGTGGCGTCGAGAGGGGAAAAATCAAACGAATTAAATTCTTCCTGGATTTGGGAATTGACGTAAATGTTCAAAACGACAGTGGATACGGAATGCTTATTGCTGCGTTGCATATTCAAAACGATGAAAAGCGAGAACGCACACTTCTCTTTTTGTTAAACGAAGGAGCAGATCCTGCCAGGCGGGATAAAGTGTTCAGGCGGAATGCCATAATATGGGCGTGTATTCTCGGACGTGAAAAACAGCTTAAGAGACTAATTCGAGAGTACGGAGGAGAAATAGATTTGAACGAGCGCGACATAAATGGAATGACTTTATTGCACCATGCAACACAAGGAGGCAATGTCACCCTTGTCAGATGTATCCTGGATGGTTTGTTGAAGTTTGAATTATCAGTTGATATTCCGGACAGCCTCGGTCTCACACCGTATCTTCATGCAAAGAGACTGGGTTTTGAAGAAATAGCACAGATCCTCAGAAAAGATGGTAAGGCTAGTCCAGGGCAGTGTGATAAATATGGTCATATGAATGCAACTGAATGGTCCATGATAGGCGAAGAAGAGAGAAAACGCCGGCTTGCTTCAAAAGTGAATCCGCCCAGTGAGCGACTCGAAAGATTTTATGGATATGGCTATACAAGCAGGCCTTTCAAAAATACAACAAGTCTCAAATTATTACCTTCCGTTCACAAGGGTACCAGCGTTAGAAGTTTAAACACCGTTTGCAACGAAAACGCTTCTACAGAAAATTCAAGTTCTGATAACATTGTCGTTAACACAGAGAGTAGGTTTCCTAGTTTGTCCAATTTATCAAATAACCATGGGAAAATGAAAATTTCGGGATTTGATTATGATTCGCAAAGTATTATTTCGCTACTGAATCTTTCCGCTCGGGACACAGAAGTAAACAGTTTTTTCAAAAATCATTTTGACAATGCGGTAGATTCATATAACCTGAAACAGAAAACGAAAGCTTCCAAGGGCGATTTTTTGATGTTTATGTCAGTTTTATCGGAAGAAAGCTCCCCTTCATTCAGGAGACCGCCGGTGGCGCCTAAAATAGAAGAAGAAAGTGAAGCTATTTCTGACACGAGGAAACCAACTAACGTGTCTTCACTAGCTATTCTCTTTGGTAAAAAAATTAAAAAGCGAAATAGTTTCTTGAAGACTGCTGAAAAAAATCAAAAAGGAGGTATCGACAAAAACATTCATAAGAAATTACTCGACGTAATAAGAAATTCCAAAAAGGCCAGAGCACCAGAAATCAAAGCCGATGGCGAAGAGTAGACACAATTCTCTTTGCCAGAAATTCACTGATCTCCATACAAAGACATTGCCGTATCATCAGCGAAAACCGTCACAGCTTAATCTACCCCACCCAAGAATACATCAAAATCAATTAATGCACTTACTTCTACCATCGAAGAAGTATGATGACGTGAAAGCTGTTACATTCTGACTATAGTCACAGCGTAACAACTTTCACGATATCAAACATCAACCGAAAGCCCTGCACGGAAACTAGTAACAGGGGTATCACCATTGCGATATCAGATTTGGTTTTTGTCACTTAATTATTTATTTATTTATTGGGGTTAAATACACTTTCGACAGCCAGGCTCACCTCGTGTCGGACAATTTTAGGGTGGAGGAAGTCGGAGTACAGGGAGAGAAGCACCGAGAAAGGACGAGCAACTGTCAGACTCTCCAATGTACTAACTCCACACAAGCTGGGTTAGCATTTGTTGAAGACACGTGCACCATCGACGCGCAGTATTCCTTTGTATATGGCGTCACAGTGTCCGCACGTGGGCAATTGGGATTAAGTGCCTTGTCCATGGACAGAACGCTGTTACCCCTGGCGGGGATCGAACCGTGGACCTTTCGGTTTGAAGTCCAACTCGGTAACTACTGAACCATCGCGCTCCCAGTTTTTGTCACTAATAACTAAAGTATGTTTTAAGTATTCCATTTTAGCATTGTCGTAAAGATGTGCATATCATCAACATATTCATTTTTGCAGATATCAAAGTATTTGTTTAACCCTTTACCTAACGAATCGCCCGCATCCGCCCGCGTAATTTGCAAATTTGCAAATTGACCAGTTGAAATTTTTTTTTCAAAATATTTCAACAAAACCATATCATGTGACCCCTCATTGGAACGAGCTCATCGAGATCGTTCCAATGAGGGGTCACATGTTATGGTTTTGTTGAAATTTTTGGAAACATTTAAAAAAAAATAGTAATTAAAATGATAAATTTTGATATTCTCTACGTTGGATAAAGGGTTAATTGGCTGAGGACTAGCTTATTTTTTTTGTGGCCTGCATTTGTTCATCACAATTTGTTTTACTACAAATTATTGGAGAGTGTCCACAGGCAATAATTTATAATAAAACAAATTTATATAAATAAAATAAAGTTTGCGTTTTACTGAACTGTGTGTGGAAAATGTTGGGATTTTTGCTGATACCCTCATTTTTTTTGAAAGCCTTGGCAGTGGCTTCTAGCACTCAACCAGTTACAACGCACTCGGCGATAGCGAGGCATCGGGAAATTGAAAACTGGTGCGACATATGTTTTGTTGAACATTGTGTATTTCTAGTTACATTCCCCGCCCTCATCACGTATGATGGTGGTAGGTGCGACACTTTTTTTTATTTTGTGACCAATGGGCGTTCTATCAATACAGCTGTGCAGGAAGAGAGATCAGTGAAAAAACGACATAGGAGCATTTTTTGGTAATAGCCACAAATGGAAGGCGAATTCTACAACACCTCCATCGATTGTCAAAGATTTCTCTATCAGAAACTCTCAACGATTGGCAACCCATAGCTTTCCTGGCTTTAAAAAGAAGCACAAACTACTGGAAATATTAACAGTTTACGATAGGGTTGAAGACAAATTGGTCTCAATGTACTGAAAAAAAACCCGGGAAAATAGGAAGATTATAGAAAAATGTGGAATTGATTCCACCTGAAACGTTTGTTTTCGAGTCAGGAAGAGAGATGTGAGCTGTTAAACCGTTACTATTGGTAGGAATACTATCTTTCGTTAAGATGAGTTGCATTATCATATTTATGATGACGTTTGGCTCGTAAGCGTGTGGGAATGCAAGGCAATTCATCAGTAATGATGCTATCAGTCAATATACGACATGTCAAAATCGGCACTGGCTCAAGCCACCAGACAAATGTGTAGTGAAGACAAATATGTATTGTAGCTTGCTCCGCCTTTTCAAAAACTGTGTAATTGTTTATTTAATATTTGTTTTCATTTCGACATTGCGAAAAAGATGGACAACTCTCGTTTTCATCTGCGTAAGTGTTATAAGTGAACTGACAATTACTTATGACAACTGTGGATTCAGCAATCAATTCAGCTCCCGACTTTTTTTTGTTCAAATTTCGAATTGTAATTACTTTTTTTTCAGACGTATACTGAAAAATAACATTACCCTTCACAAAATCAGATTTTATTATTTTTGAACGTTTGTTTCTGAAAGGTAACTATCTATGTCACCTATTTATTTATTTATTAAGGTTTAACGACACTTTAACAACCAAGGTCATTTCGTGTCGATGACAGTTTTACGGGTGGAGGAAGCCGGGGTACCCGGAGAGAACCACGAGCAGCTGCCAGCTCCCCAGCATCGTAACTCCGCACTGCAGCATAGGAAGGGTTAGATTGATTGAAGACATGCGCACCATCGACGTGCAGTACGCCTTACTGCACGGCGTCATCGTGCCCCCATGTGGACAATCGGGGTTAGGTGCCTTGCCCAAGGATGCAACGCGGGAGTCCGAATCAATCGCTCAGACGGTCACCCATCCAAGGACTAACGAGGCTCGACGTTGCTTAACTGCGGTGGTCTGACGAGAACCGGATACCGCAACGCCACCGCGCCCCCATATATGTCACTTATGACAGCTGGACAAGCATGTTCCAATGAGGCGTCATAATTTATGATATGGTTGGGCAAAAAAAAAAAAAAAAAAAAAAAAAAAATTGTGTGGCAGTGCTTGTGGATAGAGCTGGCTAGATATGTCCGTTACGTTAGGTGAAAGTCTAATCACCGTCGACAGATACCACGACCACTGCTAATGAGCCTATAATCTCATTCACTCTTTATTAGGCTAAAGGAAATCTTTTGATTCTCAGGCACCGGCGCATTCGTTTTTTTCCGCACGCGTTCGTGATATTATTTTGGACGCAAAATTCAAGATGTATAAAGCTATCGCGGTGTGATTTTAGCGGGATCACATCGCGATTTGCGATGCAATATGTCGTATACATTGATACAGCATTGTTATTCTCTTCGCGAAATACGACCCGATTCTTATATGTATGTACAAAATAAATATTTATTTAACTGGTTGAGAGCTAGATTAGTTTTAGTGGTCTAAATTTGTTCATAACATGCCAACAGGAACTCTCCAATAATTTGTAATAAAACAAATTTGTGGAAACAAACTATTATTTACGTTTGACTGAATACGAAACATGGGTAAGGAAAATGTTGGTTTTTGGACTGGTACACTCATTTCTTTGAAAGGTCTGATTCTGGCTTCTAGCACTCAACCAGTTAAAAAAACTCCTTATAATTTTGAATCTCCATTTTAGTTGTTCTATATTGATTTTGTGCTTCTGATCACTGTTACAAAAAACTATCAGTGAAATCAACATGGAAGCTCTAGTATTTAAGTTTAGGCTCTCACAACAGGATTTTAGGCATCGGCGATCATTCAGTCAGGCATAAAAAAATAAAATAAAAACCGCTCTCCCTCATTCGTTTTAAAAAAAAAAATGCCTGAGAATCAGTTATTCAATTTTGTTTGGCCTTAGCCTAAATAGTTCTCACTCAAGAACATTCACAATCTGATAAGCAAAGCAAAGCACAAGTTTCTTCTCGTCACCCTGTGCTCGGTCACCAAATTATTATTTTTTAAACATCACCTTTCATATTTTATTATATTTGAAAGTTTTGCCTTAAAACATATCTCATGACCCCCTCATTGCAACGAGCTCGACGAGCGCTTTGCAATGCAGAGTGATAGGCTTGATTTTTGAAGCAAAATTATTTTTTCAGTTTTTCTGGTTATTCAAGATAATTTGTGTCAGTGTCGTCTCCTGTTCCTATTTAGTAAAAAGTTACAAATGATTTTTACAGATGATTTTTCGTAACATGCAACACAGATTATGAATCCAGTGCAGAATCAGTGATTTTTCAGAAACGAAGCTAGGGGAGGGAGTGGGGTGTGGACGCCGAACGGTCTGCCCCATGACCATGCCTGTTGTAATTTTTTGTTGTTCCTAGGAAAATTTCTAGGTCACCGGAACGCCGACATTTTCTCCATTTGTCGCTCATTTGAAAAAATGTGGAACATTTGAAGAAAACTTAGTTTTCCTTGTGCAGCCATACCCTTATGTTTCATATACACATAGAACGACACGAGTGCGTAAATGGGTTAAGCGATATGGCGCGAGTGCCTGCGCGGACGGATAGAACGAGAGGCCGCAGGCCTCAAGTTTTATCCTTCCGCGATGGCACAAGTGCTATATCAATTAACCCATTCACACACGCGTGTCGTTCTGTATTTATCACTCGCCTTCACTTCTATAAAAAAAAACATTAGTAGAAGGAAACTCAGCAATTTATTTGACAACTATCAACAAAAAGAACATATTTTATCGCCAACCAAATTTGCGAGAGGAACCTGTGGTACTTTTTAGTCCCCTGATTCCCTACTGGCACATTAAACACACTGAAACTCAGAGGACGATTTTTAGTTATCGTTAGCGATTCAAATTATAATTGCGGTGCACGATTTTGTGAAAAATTCCAGTGACATTTGGCTTCCTTATATGTGCAGAACAGATTTTCATTTTCTGCATGGTTTAGTGTCGCTGCAGATGGGGATACCATAGAACAGGCATGTAATAAATTATTTGTATGAAAGCTGTAGTTCGTCTATTATTATTAATATCTTACAGAATTAGACTGGTGGCTTGAGAGTTTGACTATTTGCCTATATTTCTTGTCCAGCAGATCATGTAATGTTAGTAGTAGTGGATCTCATGGGGGACCCCGCAGGGGACCGATGAAAGGAGTAGTAGGAGATGTGGAGATCTGGTTGTAGAAACCATGGGTTTTTACGATAATTAACCTGCTAGTCCCCACCAGTCTCAAATAGTCCCCACCAGACCCCACTAGTTCCCACCAGTCCTCAAATCACAAAAAACGACTATATTTGATATGGAATCTTCAAGAATATTTTGCAGCACGTAGTGCTATAGGACCCCGCCATACTTTCACATAGCTCCCATGGCCTCATACGACTAAAATGGCCAAAAGTTTTCAAAAAGGGGTGCTGAAATTGGAGTCCCAGGGGCTATGGCTGTTAAATACCGAGATGAGGCCCAAGAGGGATAGTAAATTTGGCTCATTGAGGGATTTTTTTCATGGCCCTCATGTCCTCAAAAGAAATGAGGTTAAAAGGGATAGTACATTAGACCTCATTGAGGGATGTTCGGCCCTCATAGCCTCATACGACAAAAAAGAGATTCTCCAGAAAATATCCTGTATAGCCTAGGTATCCTCACATAATACAATACCAGGTCATAGGTACCCTTTAATACCGAAATGAGGCTAAGAGGGATAGTAAATTAGACCTCATTGATGGATTTTTTCATGGCCCTCATGGCCTCAAAAGAAATGAGGTTAAGAGGGATAGTAAATTAGACCTCATTGAGGGATTTTCTCATGGCCTCATATGACATAAAAGGGATTCTCCAGAAGGTATCCTTGATAGGTATCCTCAAATAATACAATACCAGGCCATAGGTATCCTCAAATACCGAAATGAGGCTAAGAGGGATAGTAAATTAGACCTCATTGAGGGATTTTGTCATGGCCCTCATGACCTCAAACGAAATCAGGTTAAGAGGGATAGTAAATTAGACCTCATTGCCTCATACGACAAAAAAAGGGATTCTCCAGAAGGTATCCTTGATAGGTATCCTCAAATAAAATAATACCAGGCCATAGGTATTCACAAATACCGAAATGAGGCTAAGAGGGATAGTAAATAAATTAGGCCTCATTGAGGAATTTTGTCATGGCCCTCATGGCCTCAAAAGAAATGAGGTTAAGAGGAATAGTATATTAGACCTCATTAAGGGATTTTCTCATGGTTTTCATGGCCTCATACGACAAAAAAGGGATTCTCCAGAAGGTATCCTCGATAGGTATCCTCAGATGATACAATGACAGGTCATAGGTATCCTCAAATACCGAAATGAGGCTAAGAGTCGTATATGCAAGTCATTCGTTCGAGTAAATTCTCCATGGCTTATTTGCTCGATGGGATTCGAATCGTTCGAACAATGACTTATCAGTAACTACTTATATTCTTGGCATTAGGAATGATATAGGCTTTCATGGAGGTTGTCTATCAGTTAGCTATAATCCAAAGGGGTCCCTCAGTACTATAGCACTACGTGCTACTATTATAAGCCATGGTATGGGTGCTACTGTTATAAGCCATGTTATGGCGGTCCTAAAAAGGGATTCTGGGGGAATACTAACCTAACATAAAAAACTACTCTAGTTCAATCGAACTTACCCCTGGAGGCCTTCAAGGTACTTAGGGCCTCTCGGTGCCATGGTATGGCGGTCCTAAATAGGATTCTGGGGGAAATCCGTTATCAAATAAAGTCAATTTCGGTAGTTTGAGGTGTATTTTTGGGATTTGGATGGATTATATGACTGTTTGTGATAATTCTACGAATCGGGAAATTACTCTTGTACAAAGGAACATACCCTCCGAACATACCCCAGTCCTATAAAAAGGTTTAAGGCCACATAGCAACCACGTGCTACCATAGAACCAAGATGGCGGCCTCACGTATCACCATAACAACGCGCGCTGCGCATGCGCACTAGGACCAAGTATCATTATGGGGATGACGCCACGAGATGGCCGCTCACGCGGAATACCATAACAAAACAACTTGGCGTCACTGGGTCACGTGACATGACGTCACTTCCGGGGTCCCCGCCGGGGTCCACCCAATGAGGACCGTTTCATCGCTCTCTTACTACTCCCTTCATCGGACCGCTGTGGAGTCCCCCATGAGATCCCCAATAGGGACCGATCTCCACATCTCCTACTACTCCCTTCATCGGTCCCCTGCGGGTCCCCCATGAGTTCCCCCAATAGGCACCGATCTCCACATCTCCTACTACTAATGTTCCATCAATGTATATATCCGTTCTCGCAAATATTAAGTCTTGACCTGAACTCTTTACCTAACACAACCATAGGTCTATACTAAAACATTTCTTGAATAGCTCAAAAATTTCATTTTTATACCTGAAAAACATAGCTCCTCACCTCGTTCTTATGAGTGGCCATAAACTATATTTTGGAGGCAAAATTGAAACAAATAATAACATTTGAATGGTCATACGCATGATTAGCATTAAACGGATTTTACCCTTGAGTTAGGTGAAGTGTAACATTTGTTGGTAACAATATGTACACTAAGACGGCTGAAGCTCTTGTATGTTGCGAGCACTTAATTGTTATCCAGTACCGTTGCTGGGGGGGGGGGGGGGGGGGGGGGGTAGTGGTTATGGGTTATGTGGCATCCCCCAGTAATGTTTTGCTGTCGGGACATTTTCATCGTGATTTGAGTTTTACATACCAATTCGACCTAGCTTGTTATCGTGCGCTTTCTTGCGAGACTAAATTTGATTCTTGGATAAAAGAAAAGTTGACTTTTTATGGCATGCTAATTAGTCGCAACTAAGTAATTGTCCACTTCGACTCTTTGTTAACCCTTAACCTAACGAATCGACCGCATCCGCTGGCGTAATTTGCAAATTGAGACGTTGAAAAAAATAAATTTTTCAAAATATTTCAACAAAACCATATCATGTGGCCCTTCATTGGAACGAGCTCATCGAGCTCGTTCCAATGAGGGGTCATATGATATGGTTTTGTTGAATTTTTTTTAAAAATTAAAAAAAAATAGTAATTAAAATAATAAATTTTGATATTCTCTGCGTTGCTTAAAAGGTTAAACGAATGTGTTCTTACAGTAATTTTCAAAATTTTATTCTCCTCGGGGAAAAAATAGCAAATCTTTGCTCCTGGACTTTCATATTAATTAGTGGCTGTATTACATGTCACGATGTGCACACTCTTCACACAATGAAGAGATGAAAGTTACAGACCATCAAAAGATGGTGAAAGCACCGTCTCCGTATTTTTAAATGGGTTCAAACAGAGAATCATAATCAAACGTTCAAACTGATGGGAAAATAGTAAAAAAGCTGAAGTTTTACACTACTCTTACAGGAAAATGCCCGATGTTTGTGAAATGATGCGCACATCAATCAAAATACTTCGCTAACATTTCGAAACGTAATTTTTTTTATCATATGACACGAGCGTTCTGTTCGCTTCGAAACATTCAATATTTTGATTTCATATTGATCAGTGATAAATAACGCCATCGAGCGATTTCACTGGTCAATTTGGAAACTACACAATTTGATTGGCTGAAGAAAATAGAACTGGGCGATATTCGTACGCACATGATTATAAATAGAACTATTTCAAAACAATAACAAAGCCACGATGTCCGATTTTACGCTCAATTCAAAAGTTCAAAACGTCAACCCATTGGTGTGAATAAACTTACCTCTCTTGTGCCTCGAATGGCTGCAAACGCTGGAATATCCCAAAAATGGAAAGCGACTATCTAACCACAGAGGCACAGTGCTAGAAAATACCTGGTGCAAAAGCTGTCTGAAACTGAAAGCAATGTGCCTCCCACACAAATCAGTGGCCACCGTAACATACAGTCGATCAACAATTATAGTCACATAAATCAGCAACAATATAAAAACATTTCGAACATCCTTGCCTGTAGAAACACTGTTGACAACGTGCATGTTGCACCATCAAGTGAACAGAGTCCTCTTTGCAATTTGCAAACATCAACGGAAGAAAATCACAGTCAAGTTCTGCATATTTTCGGCGGTGTACAAACGCTGTTTGGTGGCAACATTAACAGTGAAAATATTAAAATAAACGTTTATGGGAAGAATGTCAGTCCTCGGCAACCACCGACGCGTAGAAGAATAATATATTCTGACTCTGACTCCCAGTGAGAAACACTAAACTTTGGTGAATCCTGTGATATTTTGATGTTGAATTGTAAAATTAAAATCCACGACTGAACCGATAACTTCCCTTGTTTCGAATTTGACCTGGTTTCAAAGGCGGTCGCCCTAAATAGCTGAATCCCCCCCCCCCCCTCATACTCGCGGAATCCCTCGAAATGCCCCAGGCTCTCCATGGGAATCTCTTCTTATAGACTCAAACAAAGACTTTAAGGAATAGTTTAAGTCATTTTTTATAACTTCGCCCCTGGCTTCATCTATCCTTTTTTACGGGTTTATTAACATCCGACGTTTACTTGATTAAGAGCCTTTAAATAGAAACTGCAATACACAGCATCAGCATAGTCATCGTTTGACATGTATGTGGTTTTGTGCTCCACGTTACTATTTTCTCTTCAAAATGTTATGGTCATGACCCCCAATCGGATATCACAGCCTCATATCATATCATCTGGGAGGTTTAAGGGTATTTTCAAAATTTGGGGGATTTCACTGTTTAGGGTGACCCTTCAAATGTCCTGCATCTGTGACGTTGTTCGAGTTGGAAGAATTTGCGTTGCGTACTCTATTTAGGATGGCTTATATTGTATTAAAAAGTCATATTAAGTTCCAATACCACAAATATCGTAATTTTCTTTTTATTGTGAACATTATTGGAGTACGCTTTAATTGACGGTGCTTATAAAAAACAAATCGAAGCAAAAATGAAGAACTATATTTTTCCTGCGGTGAATTCACAGTACGATATGCGATGCGTCTCAGTCGCAACCCTTTTCGAAGTTGAAATTCCTTTAATTTAACCATTTGTTACAGAATCATTGGTGTTTTTTGTGCATGTGTGTGTCATATGATAAATAGAATATGAAATGAGTGTTTTTCTCATATAATATTTATGAAACTCGTCCGAATTTTCCGTTTGGGCTCGCCAGAGGCTCGCCCAAACGGAAAATTCTAGGACCCATTTCATAAATATTATATGAGAAAAACGCTCATTCCATATCCTCTATATATGAAATTCCCGTACCATTAGTGTAAAATGTACCGACAACTTTAGCAAATTGAGAGGAGCTAACTTTCCTGTAAATATCTTCCAATCCAATGACAAAAATTGTGAGCCAAGCCAGGACTGGTTAAAAATAGTTTGCTTTTGTTCAAATAAGTTAGTACAGCAAAATTGAATAAAAACACTTATTTCCAAATGAAACAAAATACTGCATTTTGATTGGCTGAGAGGTACGGTGTAACTTGCAATCCACAGTGGCTTTTTTACACCGTGTTTAACCGCGGTGTAAAAACAAGAATATACAAGAGCAAGCTATATGGCAAAAAAACCCCCATTTTTAATTATTTATTCATACTTTCTGCTCGGTTATGTTAAAACAAAAACAAAATACAGGAAATTTAATATTTATGTGCAATAAAATATTACAGATATGGATGTAATAGGAACTGGCTCATTGAGCTAGTTCCAATGACATCCATATGTGTCTGGTTTTGTTAAGAAATTTACAAAGTACAATTGTTCTGTCAGTTTTTGCCCACAATGTAGGTTAAAGTATTAAATACACCAAAATTCTTGGAAATAAATCCGTTACCCTTGTGTTTTCCAGGGTATATGGGAATTACACCGGTTTGGAAACTCATACACCCTTCGGCTTCGCCTCAGGGTGTATGAGTTCCCAAACCGGTGTAAATTCCCATACTCCCTGGAAAACACAAGGATAACTAATATTATTTCATATTGCCAATAATTATTTTTGTTTTGCGATTTTGTGATGGTTCGCCCCCACTCTTTTATCATAATCAATAGAATTTCCCCCATGGCACTGACATGAGAGGAGCAGCGTAGTTTTGTTCATAGGTTAGGAGATATGACCACGCAGATAAGTAATCCATAACATATAATATCAACCAAGAGATGATTGATAACAGATGTGACTGCCATTTTTTTATTTAACACTTTACCTAACATATAAGGCAGGCGACACTTGGATACAAAATTCCCGAATAACTCATTGTTTTTCATTTTTTATCGCCAAAACATAGCTTATGACCACTCGATTGAGTGAGCTCTATGGGCACGGCTAGTATATTTTAGGAACTCCCAACAGCGGAGTCCGCAGCAAAATGCAACCTCAAGGAGTAAACCCAACAAACTTCAAATGAATTCTTCTAATTTATTTATTTAAGTTTTCGTCGCACAATTTCTCTGAATATGTATGAGCAGGAGAACTGAATGATTTTTTTAAACCTTGTTTGGAACCTTTCTGTACTGACACTCAAAAGTGGCTTATTTTATACATAAAACATTATCGAGTTGTCAATAAACATTATCGACTTTTCATCGGCTCTAAGTGTTCAAATACGTCCCACATTATGAGTTTAAATAAACAAGAATTGACTTTTGTCCAAGTAATATGAAGAAATAATCTCAATTCCATTGAGAGTCTATTCACTGAGAGTGTTGAATTTTTAATGAGGTAAACTGGATTCAATACGAAGATGAGAATTTAAACATCGTCATGCGTGGCGGATCTTGGAAATATATATACTCGAGGTAAACCAAACCCCGAACACTCTGTATTTCTGAAAATAATAAAAAATGACACGGTTTCAGCGAATACTAGGTACGAATAATGAGAACATGTGTTGGCTTAGGACTTTAGGACATGGACATTTTTTTATCTCAAAATCTCGACATACCAAGTCGAGATCTCGTCTCCATGTCTGGACATAATATCTCGAGATCTCGACATACGAATATAGAGATCTCGATACAATATCTCACAACCAAGAGATACTACCTCGAGATAATATCTCGGGATACATATATCGAGACCTCGATGTGTTAGCTCGAGATCTCGAGATATGTATGTCGATATCTCGAGAAATTATGTCGAGATACCTATGTCGAGATCTCAAGATATTATGTAGAGACCTCGAGATACCTCTATCGAGATATTATCTCAAGATTTCGAGAAAGTTATTTTGCCATCTAGAGATATTACGTCGCGATCAAGAGACAAAGAAACAAATTCATGTCCTAAATCACCCACCGCAGTGAACAAGATGTTGAATTTTTCTTCATTATTACACATCCATTCATCTTTAAACCCTTTTATCTTACAATCAACATATATTTTGTCTGTATTAACTCCGCAACTGTCGTGTATCCGACCCCCTGATACAGATGTTTGTATCAGGGGGGTCGGATACAAGCACGTTCCTTTCGCGCGAGTTCCATATTTTTTGTTCATCCGTACGAATAAGTAGTTCGTTATATATACGTCTACATTCTTGACTTATCCCCAATATATTGTACGATAAAATGATTATTACCATTATGTGGATGTACAAAATATGTATCCGAGTCTCGCTACGTGTTCTAAGGGTAGATCACGACTCGTCTTCGACTCGTCGTGATCTGCCCTTAGAACCCAGAGCTCGATTCGACGACATATTTTGAACATCCACATAATGGTAATACTCTCTATGTATTTGACGGAATGGCCGCTATGACATAAATGATTCTGTATTCAATGGGTGATGTACAAGTCGGAACTTTCTTCCCAGCACCGTTCTACTAGTTCCTTTCCCATTGACTCATTCGTTACGCTTCGAAAAGTTTCCAAATTTCGTTGTACAATTATCGACAGTCTGTCGCATAGTGTGAAAATGACAACATCCAAAGCAAAATAAACTCGGTTCACAAAAATTAGTTAACCAAAAATGAGATAATATTTAAAAAAACCCCAATCATTTCCAACCAGAACATTAACCCAGTCTCGTGGCCGTCTCGTTTTGTGGATCCGTGATACCTAAACTGGTCAACTTTACTTCGGTAAATCTTCGTACATCTTGACATGCTTCGAACTTCTTTTAAAAATGTTTCTCCCAGCTGTTTTGCAAATCTGCACAAATTTGTACTTATATTTTCACTAACAGTAATAGCCAGCAAATGGTTAGGCGTGAATGGGCACCAGCCGAAGAGATACAGCGATACGAATTTCAACAAACACTGGTTCCGAAAAGGTTATTTTGGTATTTTATCTATCCATTTGATCAGTACAGCTTCAGTCAAAACAAACAGACTCTTCACCTTTGGGTTTAAACATCGGAATTAAAATTTATCTCGAAATATGACTATGCCATTCATTCCAATGAGTTATGTAAAACACCCACCGATTCAAAAACACATCGCGTTCTGTCTATTTATTGTTCGTCACAAGTATCTAAATAATTAAAAGGTAACTTGCTGTAGAATGAAAACACTTTAATTTAACTTACATTCACCATGGACCAACCATGGACTACAATTCTGCAATCTATTTTCTGGTTCTCTAACCTCCCCCCCCCACCCGCCCCGCTGCAAACTCCATACAGTTACTTTCAAATGCAAACGATGCTTATAAGGCTGTTACACACCAGGTGTGATGAGAACGTTGCGGATGATAAGATAATTTGAAAATGAAAAATTGTCTTCTCAGTTTGCAATTTCGATATAGGATGGCACCTCAAATATGACCCTTGTTGTAAAACAAGCATAGCTTGTTACGACGCAGAGACCAATTTACTAACTGAAACAGAAAGTTAGAGATGTGATTTTGCGCGATGTATCTTTGCATTAACATTATATTAAGTGGCTTGACTTTTAGCTCAACTTTGACGTAGTCAAATTTGAGGTTATGTCATGGCCCGTCTGTCCGTCTGGACGTCTGCCCGTCCGTCAACAATTCAATGCGGCTCGGGCTGGAGGCCGTATTTATGAACCGATCTTTACGAAACTTCTTGGGTACCTTTGTTATCACCGTGGGACGAGGACGAGTGTTTTGGGATGCGATCCGGAATTCAAGATGGCCGCCAGCAGCCATTTTGTACCAAAATTAGTGCAATCAGTTTTTTGTACGGAACGTCTGTATGAAAGTTCTGATTTGAATAAATTTTTTGTATGATTTTTGTATGAATGTTTAGTAATATGGAATACATCACATATAATACCGGTTTTTTTTCTCTTGCAGAAATTATGCAAATTAGATGAACTCTGATTTATTCAGTGCTACTTATAACACAGTAAGTACACATGTCAATACGGCTCGGACTAGGGGCTGTATTTATGAACCGATCTTCACGAAACTTCTTGGGCACCTTTATTATCACATTGGGACGAGAATGAGTGTTTTGGGTGCGGTCCGAAGTTCAAGATGGCTGCCGGCTGCCATTTTGTACCGAAATTAGGTACAATCAGTTTTTTGTACATAATTTCTATACGGCTCGGGCTAGAGGCCGTATTTATGAACCGATCTCTACGAAACTTGTTGGGTACCTTTGTTATATCTGTGGGACGAGAACCAGTGTTTTAGGGTGCGGTCCGAAATTCAAGATGGCCACCGGCAGCAATTTTGTACCTAAATTAGTGCAATCAGGTTTTTTTTTGTACAGCACTTCTGTATGGAAGTTCTGATTTGAATAAAGTTTTGTATGAATGTTTAGTAACATGGAATACACCACATATAATACTGGTTTTTTTCTCGTGCAGAAAGTATGCAAATTAGATGAACTTTGATTTATTCAGTGCTACTTATACGCAGTAAGTACACATGTCAATACGGCTCGGGCTAGGAGCTGTATTTATGAACCGATCTTCACGAAACTTCTTGGGTACCTTTGTTGTCACATTGGGACGAGGACGAGTGTTTTGGGGTGCGGTCCGAAATTCAAGATGGTTGCCGGCGGCTATTTTGTACCAAAATTAAATTCAATCAATTTTTGTACAGAACTTCTATATGAAGGTTCTGATTTGAATAAATTTTTGAATGAATATTTAGTAACATAGAATATACCATATATAATACAGGTTTTTTCTTATGCAGAAATTATGCAAATTAGATGAACTTTGATTTATTCAGGGCTACTTATACACAGTCAGTGCAAATATCAATATGGCTCGGGCTAGAGGCTGTATTTATGAAGGAAACATCTTGGGTACCTTTGTTATCACCTTGGGACGAGACCGAGTGTTTTTGGGTGCGGTCCGAAATTCAAGATGGTTGCCGGCGGCCATTTTATACCGAAATTAGGTGCAATAAGTTTTTTGTACAGAACTTCTAGGACTACGTTTGTTATCATCATGGGATGGTAACGAGTGCGTTTGGGCTCGGCCGAAAATTCAAAATGCCTGTCGGCAGTCATATTTACGGGAATTGTGTGTATTACATTTTTTGTACAGAACCTGTAAAGAATATTTTTATGTCAGTAATGTTTGCTATAAATTTATTGGGTGCCTTTGTTTTCACTGTGGTATGAGAACAAATATTTTGGGGTTCAGTCAGACATACTCGGGGACTCAAAAAGGGAGATAATTAAAAATCTTTTCCAAAAACACCAGACAAAATAATGTTTCTTGAATTCAGCATCCCTAGGATGTGTAAGTAGGTGTAAGTGGGGGATACCAGGACACTTTTTTTCGTGTACAAAAAAATCTACGAAAATCGTCCTAAAATTTCTCAACGTTCGCCATCGTGGGTTAGACGTTTCGATCGATCGTTGGCGAACGCTGGCGAAACGCTTTGGGGATTCCAGGACAGCATCAAAATGCGTTTTGGGGATTCCAGGACACCGACGTTCGCGATCGCGTTCTAGACGGCGGTGGGTGCGATCCAGGCGGCGACGAACGATTGGGGATTCCAGGACAGGAAAATCGATCCTAAAAATTTTTCCCAACGTTCGCCAACGATCGATCGCACCATCTAGGACACGATAACCAACTAGTGGGGATTCCAGGACAGCAAAATATAAAAATTAAGAAATGTCAAAAAAATTAGAATATACGGAATTTTCTCTCCATGTTTGTAATCGTGGTCTAGACGTGGTGCGATCGATCGTGGACGAAAAAACGGTGAACATTTTCTAGTGGAGGGAAACAGATGAAAAATAAAATAAAATCGTTATGAGTTTTGAGGTAAATTGTAACAAATCGGTTTTGTCGAGTTTTCTTTCATCTCCACTTAGTTGTTTAACGATGCATATGTAAAATGAATGGTTTTTCATTCAATAAATCAATGGTGAAAATTGTGGAGAGTTTAAAGATAATTGTAAACAAATCAGTTTGTCAAGTTTCTTTTCCACTTAAAATCATTTTAACGATGTAAATTGCGTTTTATTTAATAGGTGAAAAAATAGTGAAGTCTCGTCTGTTGTTCAAAAGCGTTTTGTTAGTGTTTCACGAACCAGAACGAGAAAGAGAACATTTTTCCTTTTTGCAAAGTGTGCTCTTTTGTGTAAAATCTATCTGTTTTCTCTTTGTGGGTTTTTGCTTTGAATAAACTATTTTACTATTAAAGGTTTGAAAATACGTTAATCGGAAATTGTGTCGATAACTCAAACACGATTCTGTTTTTTGACGATATTAAGTTTGTTTAAACTGAAAAACTGTTCTAAGAATGAAAGTGAAGCAGTTCAAATGATTGACTCCAACTTCTTATGATTTAAAGCGTTTTGAAAACGTTGTAATTTATCGATGTTTATTTGAGATTTAACTTTTTGAGTTTTTCTCATTGTGGGAATAACTGCTGATGTGATTTTAACACGTTTGAAGCGACGCATTATCGATGTTTTTATTTTGAGATTAACCTCAAGTTTGTTCTCAGTGTGGGGGAAAATAACTGTCTATGTGATTTAACCGTTTTGAAGCGCTGTATTATCGATGTTTATTTGAGATTTAACTTTTTGAGTTTTTCTCATTGTGGGAATAACTGCTGATGTGATTTTAACACGTTTGAAGTGATGCATTATCGATGTTTTTATTTTGAGATTAACTTCAAGTTTGTTTTCAGTGTGGGGAAAATAACTGTCTATGTGATTTAACGCGTTTTGAAGACGTAATTTATCGATGTTTATTTGAGATTTAACTTTCTGAGTTTTTCTCATTGTGGGAATAACTGCTTATGTGATTTTAATACGTTTGAAGCGACACATTATTGATGTTTTTATTTTGAGATTAACTTCAAGTTTGTTTTCAGTGTGGGGCAAATAACTGTCTATGTGATTTAACGCATTTTGAAGCGCTGTATTATCGATGTTTATTTGAGATTTAACTTTTTGAGTTTTTCTCATTGTGGGAATAACCACTGATGTGATTTAACACATTTGAAGCGACGCATTATCGAAGGTTTTTATTTTGAGATTAACTTCAAGTTTGTTTTTCAGTGTGTCGAAAATAACTGTCTATGTGATTTAAAGCGTTTGAAAGCGCTGTATTATCGATGTTTATTTGAGATTAACTCTAAGTTTCTCATTGTGGGAAAATAATCGTTGATGTGATTTAACGCATTTGAAGCGATGTATTATCATTTGTAATGTTTTTTCTTTTTCTTTCCAACTGGTTTTAGTTATATATTTTAAAGACATAAAATTTTATTTGTTTAAAAAACATAAAATAATCACATTAATTTTTGAGAATAATCAAATAATCGACGTTACCACACTCTAAAAAGAAATATTAATAATCGAGAGAACAAAAATGTTTTTACACATCAAAGATTCCAAGCGAAGGGACGAATTCCTCGACGAATATGAACGAGTCAAGAAAAACATTCGATCCGCCGACAGAAGCAGACGATTGGGAGAGATGGAATTAAGACTAAAGACCACTAAACTATTCAAACCCGTGACAGAGGTTCGGGAACGAAGCAAGAAGGAGATCGTTGAGGAACTGAGACCCATAAAAAGAGAGTTCTTTGAGAACGGGTTCGTTGCCTGGTAGTTTTACAAGGCAGTTTTCCTTTCAAAGATCTTCACTGGATTGCGTTCCCATGAGAATCGAAACCGATGTGAGCGAGAGCGATGATACAGCTTCGACTACTACCACTACTAGAGTCGTGCGGTCTGACGATGGTGGTAAGAGAGATCTGTTGTATGAAATTCACGAGGCTTCAGGCGGTAGGAAATTCGTGGGCGACACTGAAGTGCAAGTGGATGATGAGGATTTAATCGTCGGTTTGAATAGGTATGAAATAACTCTTGGACTACAGAAATTGCTCCTTTATGACAAGCCTAGAGATTACACGGATCAGGATTTTGACAATTATACGGCGACATACTGGTTCAGACTCACGCCATGAAGAGGAATAATGACGCCAGAGAGACGAGACCCAAGGCTAATAGGGGTTACAAGTGGACGAAGGTGGTGAAACCCATATGAGATATGAATAAGAAATTCATCGAATCGGTGACGGGAAAGGGAGTGACAGCCACTTTTCTTCCACGTGATTCCAATGCTCTGTTCGAGAGATTGAAATTGTTGATGGCTAGTCAGCGCGCTGGTAATACTGGAGTGGATAATCAGATAGTGAGGATATGTGACGAATTGTTGAGGCAGAAGGTTTTGGATAGACGAGATTATAAAAGGTTGATGAATGAATTGAAAGATTGATATATAGTAAATAGAGAGAAAAAAACAAAATAGATAAATAAAAAAGGAAATCTACACTAAAAATAATAAAAGTATTTAAACAACAAAAAACAATTTACGAGCGAAAAAAACAAAATATATACAAAATAAAATATGTTTGTGATAAAGAACAGGGGATACGTCAGAACTTACGTTCAAGGCAGTTCTGGTATTCGTTGATTCTATAATGCGAGCGTTCACGAGCGATGCAGGTAGAAAACTCACATCAATCGCATTTGAGGTCAGTAAGAAGACGGCTTTGGATGCTGGTAAGAAAGCCTCTTCCGAAGCTAGTGGTGGGATCGCTTCGATGGCTGGCAAGAGGGTGGCGGATGCATTAATTGATAAGTTGATCAGTCCACCTGTGAAGCGAGCTACGTTAGAGCGATCGCTGAAAAGTTGGAAAGATTTTAAGAATGCTGTGGTACCCATACAAGATTTAGCCAAAATGACGAGTGGATCTGGATTGAAGAGAACCCACGATGGTGTAATATAAATAAATAATAATAAATATTTATAAACAGAGTTTGAAAAAACCTAAAAAATTAAGTTTGAAATTCTAAAAAAAGAAGATGAACATCAAAGATATGTCTTGGAACGACGCCGCGTTCAAGAGGTCGAATAACGAGTTCTTTCCCAAGAGAATAAGGGGCTTGATAGTGGGAAAATCGAATTGTGGAAAGACCAATCTGTTGATGAATCTGTTGTCGCAACCTGGCTGGTTGGATTAGGACAGATTATTCGTGTTCGGCAAGAGTCTGTTTCAACCCAAATACAGATTGCTTCGAGAGTGCATGGATCATAGATTGCCCAAGGACGTCATAGCCAGAATTTTCGACAGTAGGGAGGAATTCGACAAAAGCGGAGCTTCTCTTTCAACCATTTTGGATGGTGCGGTGATGAAATTGGTAAAGAGAAATGCGTCTTCGAACGTCAAATGTTGATTTTATAAGAACGCGAGCGACGTTCCGGATCCCAGGGAATTGAAATCGGAAAATAAGAATCTCATGATTTTCGATGATCTGCTTTTTGGAGAGACAGAACCGGTGTGAATTGTATTACGTTAGGGGTCGTCACAGCAATGTGGACTGTTTCTACCTGTCTCAGAATTATTTTCGACTGCCCAGACAGACGATAAGGGAGAACGCTAATTTCCTGTGTCTCTTTCGCCAGGATCTCAAGAATCTCAATCACATCTATGGAGATCACGTCGCAAACGACATGAGCAGAGCAGAATTCAGGAGATTCTGCAAGAGGGTTTGGGATGAAGGACTTCACAATTTCATCGTGATCGATTTGACAAGCGAATTTAATCATGGAAAATATCAGAGCGGATTCGACAAGTTTTATGTTTCTAATGATAATAAAATAGAGAGTGAAAACAAAAATTAAAAATAATAATAAATCATCAATAATTTAGTTTTAAAAAAAAAAAAATTAAAAAAAAAAAATAATGTTCGAACAAGGAGAATTGTTAGAATGGATAGTCGAGAATACGGCTCCAAAACAGTCCATTCAAATTGTGGTGAGTGGCGATTCAACTCGATTCACAACGAAATTCGAACCTTCCATCGAATTGAATAGGGATAAAAGATACGTGATGGCGTTGGTGAATCTGGAGACTTATTATTCCTTTCCCAACGTCACCGAAAAGAATAACTCATTCAAGTATTCCGACGGAGTGGATTGGTTGGAGATTTGAATTCCCAAAGGAAGTTACGACATAGATGATTTGAACAATTACATTCAGACGCGAATGAAAATGGATGGAAAGGGAAGAAACAAGATCAGACTCGCTCCCAACCCTAATACCCTACAGACGATGTTGGATTTGGAAGATAATTTTCAAGTGGATTTCAACATGGACGATTCGATCAGTAAGATGTTGGGATTCGATCGAAAGATGTATCGAGGCCACATGGCGTCCGAAAATACGGTTGACAGACATTCTCACCATCAATAGTATTCTGGTGAATGTGGACGTGATTGCTGGAAGCTATGTGAATGGTAGCACACAACCGACGATCTATTCCTTCTTTCCAAACGTGTCGCTGGGTTATAAGATCATGGAATGACCTCAAAATTTTGTTTATCTACCCATGATTTTAGACATGTTGTATAGTCTCAAAACTACGTTGATGGATCAAAATGGTGAGCTGTTAGATCTTCGTGGAGAGAGGGTGATGATACGATTTGACATAAGAGAAATATAAAGCAAAAAAAAAAAAAAAAATAAAAAAAAAAAATATTGCGTATATATATATAAATAAGAAAATAAAATAAACGCAATATTAATTTACAAAAATTATTTAATATATAATTATCATTAAACAAAAAAAAACAATTGAACAAATATATTGAAAAGAAAAAAAAATATGGCTGAATACGTGGTTAAAAACGTGAACATATCCAAAGGACAAAGGAAGAAATTGCTGAGAGCGTTAAAAACTCGAGGCGAGGCAGTGAGATTCAAGTTCACTCACGCTGATCTGACGATCGAAAGTGAACAAAGGAGAAGAATATGTAGGACGAATAGTCATGAAAGCATTCCGTAGAACGGGAAAGTCGATCCGAAATTGTTCATGGAGCGGGTGAAGACAAAGTATTGGATTTGTTTTGCGAACACATGGACGTGGGACTAAACATTGCGATGATACTTCATTGTGTGATGAATAAAATCGACGTGAACTCTGGGGACAGCATCGTGAGAGATGCATATTTCAGATCTGGCGTCCAACCCGTATTTCGAAGTTCAGATTTATCGGACATTTTCAAAATAATGAAAGACAAGATGTTGACATCTCTCACGAATTATCAACATAGAGGTAGTAATTGGGCGTTCGAAGAGGTGTTGAATCTCGAAATTCACGTGACCAAAAACGATTCATTGAAAGTGTCTTCCTACGTGGAATTACCGTATTTCCTAGCTAAAAAAAACGCCATGGTCAATGTGAGAAATAAAGATGATCAGTGTTTTAAATGGGCAGTCACCTCCGCTTAAAACCTTGTCAAAATCCACCCTGAGAGAGTTTCTCATTACGATTGGACCAGAGTGACTTTTCCACCGCTGTTAAAAGACATCATACATTTCGAGGCTCAAAATCCCTAAGTAGCGGTGAACGTCTTGGGATAAGACGAGGAAAAAACGAATGATCTATCCTCTCAGACAGACTTCGGATCTCAAAAAGAAAAGTCGATTATTTTATTATTGATTTCGAATGGTGACAATCGACATTATTGTTGGGTTACAAATCCGAGCCGATTACTGTCGAAACGAAATAGTAAACATAAAGAAAAGATATGTTTATGTTGTAAGGGCATGAACGCGTTTCTCAGTGAAAAAACGTTAGCGAAACATCAGGAATATTGCTACGAAAATCAAGGCGTCACCATCAAAAAGCCCAAACCCAACACCATCGTGAACTTTCGCAATCACAATAGAAGGTTAAAAGTACCTTTTGTCAGGTACGCTGATTTCGAATGCTTCACCGTGAAAATGAGTTCCTGCCAACCTGACGCTCTTCAAAGTTATGCTGAAAGATATCAAAAACATGCGCCTTTGGACTACTGCATTTACATGAAATGTGCTTTCGACTCGCAACACGACATGAGTCCCTTCACCTACATGAAACGGTGCAAAGACGACGACATGGCTCAAAGATTATTATTTCAAAACAATAACAAAGCCACGATGTCCGATTTTACGCTCAATTCAAAAGTTCAAAACGTCAACCCATTGGTGTGAATAAACTTACCTCTCTTGTGCCTCGAATGGCTGCAAACGCTGGAATATCCCAAAAATGGAAAGCGACTATCTAACCACAGAGGCACAGTGCTAGAAAATACCTGGTGCAAAAGCTGTCTGAAACTGAAAGCAATGTGCCTCCCACACAAATCAGTGGCCACCGTAACATACAGTCGATCAACAATTATAGTCACATAAATCAGCAACAATATAAAAACATTTCGAACATCCTTGCCTGTAGAAACACTGTTGACAACGTGCATGTTGCACCATCAAGTGAACAGAGTCCTCTTTGCAATTTGCAAACATCAACGGAAGAAAATCACAGTCAAGTTCTGCATATTTTCGGCGGTGTACAAACGCTGTTTGGTGGCAACATTAACAGTGAAAATATTAAAATAAACGTTTATGGGAAGAATGTCAGTCCTCGGCAACCACCGACGCGTAGAAGAATAATATATTCTGACTCTGACTCCCAGTGAGAAACACTAAACTTTGGTGAATCCTGTGATATTTTGATGTTGAATTGTAAAATTAAAATCCACGACTGAACCGATAACTTCCCTTGTTTCGAATTTGACCTGGTTTCAAAGGCGGTCGCCCTAAATAGCTGAATCCCCCCCCCCCCCCCTCATACTCGCGGAATCCCTCGAAATGCCCCAGGCTCTCCATGGGAATCTCTTCTTATAGACTCAAACAAAGACTTTAAGGAATAGTTTAAGTCATTTTTTATAACTTCGCCCCTGGCTTCATCTATCCTTTTTTACGGGTTTATTAACATCCGACGTTTACTTGATTAAGAGCCTTTAAATAGAAACTGCAATACACAGCATCAGCATAGTCATCGTTTGACATGTATGTGGTTTTGTGCTCCACGTTACTATTTTCTCTTCAAAATGTTATGGTCATGACCCCCAATCGGATATCACAGCCTCATATCATATCATCTGGGAGGTTTAAGGGTATTTTCAAAATTTGGGGGATTTCACTGTTTAGGGTGACCCTTCAAATGTCCTGCATCTGTGACGTTGTTCGAGTTGGAAGAATTTGCGTTGCGTACTCTATTTAGGATGGCTTATATTGTATTAAAAAGTCATATTAAGTTCCAATACCACAAATATCGTAATTTTCTTTTTATTGTGAACATTATTGGAGTACGCTTTAATTGACGGTGCTTATAAAAAACAAATCGAAGCAAAAATGAAGAACTATATTTTTCCTGCGGTGAATTCACAGTACGATATGCGATGCGTCTCAGTCGCAACCCTTTTCGAAGTTGAAATTCCTTTAATTTAACCATTTGTTACAGAATCATTGGTGTTTTTTGTGCATGTGTGTGTCATATGATAAATAGAATATGAAATGAGTGTTTTTCTCATATAATATTTATGAAACTCGTCCGAATTTTCCGTTTGGGCTCGCCAGAGGCTCGCCCAAACGGAAAATTCTAGGACCCATTTCATAAATATTATATGAGAAAAACGCTCATTCCATATCCTCTATATATGAAATTCCCGTACCATTAGTGTAAAATGTACCGACAACTTTAGCAAATTGAGAGGAGCTAACTTTCCTGTAAATATCTTCCAATCCAATGACAAAAATTGTGAGCCAAGCCAGGACTGGTTAAAAATAGTTTGCTTTTGTTCAAATAAGTTAGTACAGCAAAATTGAATAAAAACACTTATTTCCAAATGAAACAAAATACTGCATTTTGATTGGCTGAGAGGTACGGTGTAACTTGCAATCCACAGTGGCTTTTTTACACCGTGTTTAACCGCGGTGTAAAAACAAGAATATACAAGAGCAAGCTATATGGCAAAAAAACCCCCATTTTTAATTATTTATTCATACTTTCTGCTCGGTTATGTTAAAACAAAAACAAAATACAGGAAATTTAATATTTATGTGCAATAAAATATTACAGATATGGATGTAATAGGAACTGGCTCATTGAGCTAGTTCCAATGACATCCATATGTGTCTGGTTTTGTTAAGAAATTTACAAAGTACAATTGTTCTGTCAGTTTTTGCCCACAATGTAGGTTAAAGTATTAAATACACCAAAATTCTTGGAAATAAATCCGTTACCCTTGTGTTTTCCAGGGTATATGGGAATTACACCGGTTTGGAAACTCATACACCCTTCGGCTTCGCCTCAGGGTGTATGAGTTCCCAAACCGGTGTAAATTCCCATACTCCCTGGAAAACACAAGGATAACTAATATTATTTCATATTGCCAATAATTATTTTTGTTTTGCGATTTTGTGATGGTTCGCCCCCACTCTTTTATCATAATCAATAGAATTTCCCCCATGGCACTGACATGAGAGGAGCAGCGTAGTTTTGTTCATAGGTTAGGAGATATGACCACGCAGATAAGTAATCCATAACATATAATATCAACCAAGAGATGATTGATAACAGATGTGACTGCCATTTTTTTATTTAACACTTTACCTAACATATAAGGCAGGCGACACTTGGATACAAAATTCCCGAATAACTCATTGTTTTTCATTTTTTATCGCCAAAACATAGCTTATGACCACTCGATTGAGTGAGCTCTATGGGCACGGCTAGTATATTTTAGGAACTCCCAACAGCGGAGTCCGCAGCAAAATGCAACCTCAAGGAGTAAACCCAACAAACTTCAAATGAATTCTTCTAATTTATTTATTTAAGTTTTCGTCGCACAATTTCTCTGAATATGTATGAGCAGGAGAACTGAATGATTTTTTTAAACCTTGTTTGGAACCTTTCTGTACTGACACTCAAAAGTGGCTTATTTTATACATAAAACATTATCGAGTTGTCAATAAACATTATCGACTTTTCATCGGCTCTAAGTGTTCAAATACGTCCCACATTATGAGTTTAAATAAACAAGAATTGACTTTTGTCCAAGTAATATGAAGAAATAATCTCAATTCCATTGAGAGTCTATTCACTGAGAGTGTTGAATTTTTAATGAGGTAAACTGGATTCAATACGAAGATGAGAATTTAAACATCGTCATGCGTGGCGGATCTTGGAAATATATATACTCGAGGTAAACCAAACCCCGAACACTCTGTATTTCTGAAAATAATAAAAAATGACACGGTTTCAGCGAATACTAGGTACGAATAATGAGAACATGTGTTGGCTTAGGACTTTAGGACATGGACATTTTTTTATCTCAAAATCTCGACATACCAAGTCGAGATCTCGTCTCCATGTCTGGACATAATATCTCGAGATCTCGACATACGAATATAGAGATCTCGATACAATATCTCACAACCAAGAGATACTACCTCGAGATAATATCTCGGGATACATATATCGAGACCTCGATGTGTTAGCTCGAGATCTCGAGATATGTATGTCGATATCTCGAGAAATTATGTCGAGATACCTATGTCGAGATCTCAAGATATTATGTAGAGACCTCGAGATACCTCTATCGAGATATTATCTCAAGATTTCGAGAAAGTTATTTTGCCATCTAGAGATATTACGTCGCGATCAAGAGACAAAGAAACAAATTCATGTCCTAAATCACCCACCGCAGTGAACAAGATGTTGAATTTTTCTTCATTATTACACATCCATTCATCTTTAAACCCTTTTATCTTACAATCAACATATATTTTGTCTGTATTAACTCCGCAACTGTCGTGTATCCGACCCCCTGATACAGATGTTTGTATCAGGGGGGTCGGATACAAGCACGTTCCTTTCGCGCGAGTTCCATATTTTTTGTTCATCCGTACGAATAAGTAGTTCGTTATATATACGTCTACATTCTTGACTTATCCCCAATATATTGTACGATAAAATGATTATTACCATTATGTGGATGTACAAAATATGTATCCGAGTCTCGCTACGTGTTCTAAGGGTAGATCACGACTCGTCTTCGACTCGTCGTGATCTGCCCTTAGAACCCAGAGCTCGATTCGACGACATATTTTGAACATCCACATAATGGTAATACTCTCTATGTATTTGACGGAATGGCCGCTATGACATAAATGATTCTGTATTCAATGGGTGATGTACAAGTCGGAACTTTCTTCCCAGCACCGTTCTACTAGTTCCTTTCCCATTGACTCATTCGTTACGCTTCGAAAAGTTTCCAAATTTCGTTGTACAATTATCGACAGTCTGTCGCATAGTGTGAAAATGACAACATCCAAAGCAAAATAAACTCGGTTCACAAAAATTAGTTAACCAAAAATGAGATAATATTTAAAAAAACCCCAATCATTTCCAACCAGAACATTAACCCAGTCTCGTGGCCGTCTCGTTTTGTGGATCCGTGATACCTAAACTGGTCAACTTTACTTCGGTAAATCTTCGTACATCTTGACATGCTTCGAACTTCTTTTAAAAATGTTTCTCCCAGCTGTTTTGCAAATCTGCACAAATTTGTACTTATATTTTCACTAACAGTAATAGCCAGCAAATGGTTAGGCGTGAATGGGCACCAGCCGAAGAGATACAGCGATACGAATTTCAACAAACACTGGTTCCGAAAAGGTTATTTTGGTATTTTATCTATCCATTTGATCAGTACAGCTTCAGTCAAAACAAACAGACTCTTCACCTTTGGGTTTAAACATCGGAATTAAAATTTATCTCGAAATATGACTATGCCATTCATTCCAATGAGTTATGTAAAACACCCACCGATTCAAAAACACATCGCGTTCTGTCTATTTATTGTTCGTCACAAGTATCTAAATAATTAAAAGGTAACTTGCTGTAGAATGAAAACACTTTAATTTAACTTACATTCACCATGGACCAACCATGGACTACAATTCTGCAATCTATTTTCTGGTTCTCTAACCTCCCCCCCCCCCCACCCGCCCCGCTGCAAACTCCATACAGTTACTTTCAAATGCAAACGATGCTTATAAGGCTGTTACACACCAGGTGTGATGAGAACGTTGCGGATGATAAGATAATTTGAAAATGAAAAATTGTCTTCTCAGTTTGCAATTTCGATATAGGATGGCACCTCAAATATGACCCTTGTTGTAAAACAAGCATAGCTTGTTACGACGCAGAGACCAATTTACTAACTGAAACAGAAAGTTAGAGATGTGATTTTGCGCGATGTATCTTTGCATTAACATTATATTAAGTGGCTTGACTTTTAGCTCAACTTTGACGTAGTCAAATTTGAGGTTATGTCATGGCCCGTCTGTCCGTCTGGACGTCTGCCCGTCCGTCAACAATTCAATGCGGCTCGGGCTGGAGGCCGTATTTATGAACCGATCTTTACGAAACTTCTTGGGTACCTTTGTTATCACCGTGGGACGAGGACGAGTGTTTTGGGATGCGATCCGGAATTCAAGATGGCCGCCAGCAGCCATTTTGTACCAAAATTAGTGCAATCAGTTTTTTGTACGGAACGTCTGTATGAAAGTTCTGATTTGAATAAATTTTTTGTATGATTTTTGTATGAATGTTTAGTAATATGGAATACATCACATATAATACCGGTTTTTTTTCTCTTGCAGAAATTATGCAAATTAGATGAACTCTGATTTATTCAGTGCTACTTATAACACAGTAAGTACACATGTCAATACGGCTCGGACTAGGGGCTGTATTTATGAACCGATCTTCACGAAACTTCTTGGGCACCTTTATTATCACATTGGGACGAGAATGAGTGTTTTGGGTGCGGTCCGAAGTTCAAGATGGCTGCCGGCTGCCATTTTGTACCGAAATTAGGTACAATCAGTTTTTTGTACATAATTTCTATACGGCTCGGGCTAGAGGCCGTATTTATGAACCGATCTCTACGAAACTTGTTGGGTACCTTTGTTATATCTGTGGGACGAGAACCAGTGTTTTAGGGTGCGGTCCGAAATTCAAGATGGCCACCGGCAGCAATTTTGTACCTAAATTAGTGCAATCAGGTTTTTTTTTGTACAGCACTTCTGTATGGAAGTTCTGATTTGAATAAAGTTTTGTATGAATGTTTAGTAACATGGAATACACCACATATAATACTGGTTTTTTTCTCGTGCAGAAAGTATGCAAATTAGATGAACTTTGATTTATTCAGTGCTACTTATACGCAGTAAGTACACATGTCAATACGGCTCGGGCTAGGAGCTGTATTTATGAACCGATCTTCACGAAACTTCTTGGGTACCTTTGTTGTCACATTGGGACGAGGACGAGTGTTTTGGGGTGCGGTCCGAAATTCAAGATGGTTGCCGGCGGCTATTTTGTACCAAAATTAAATTCAATCAATTTTTGTACAGAACTTCTATATGAAGGTTCTGATTTGAATAAATTTTTGAATGAATATTTAGTAACATAGAATATACCATATATAATACAGGTTTTTTCTTATGCAGAAATTATGCAAATTAGATGAACTTTGATTTATTCAGGGCTACTTATACACAGTCAGTGCAAATATCAATATGGCTCGGGCTAGAGGCTGTATTTATGAAGGAAACATCTTGGGTACCTTTGTTATCACCTTGGGACGAGACCGAGTGTTTTTGGGTGCGGTCCGAAATTCAAGATGGTTGCCGGCGGCCATTTTATACCGAAATTAGGTGCAATAAGTTTTTTGTACAGAACTTCTAGGACTACGTTTGTTATCATCATGGGATGGTAACGAGTGCGTTTGGGCTCGGCCGAAAATTCAAAATGCCTGTCGGCAGTCATATTTACGGGAATTGTGTGTATTACATTTTTTGTACAGAACCTGTAAAGAATATTTTTATGTCAGTAATGTTTGCTATAAATTTATTGGGTGCCTTTGTTTTCACTGTGGTATGAGAACAAATATTTTGGGGTTCAGTCAGACATACTCGGGGACTCAAAAAGGGAGATAATTAAAAATCTTTTCCAAAAACACCAGACAAAATAATGTTTCTTGAATTCAGCATCCCTAGGATGTGTAAGTAGGTGTAAGTGGGGGATACCAGGACACTTTTTTTCGTGTACAAAAAAATCTACGAAAATCGTCCTAAAATTTCTCAACGTTCGCCATCGTGGGTTAGACGTTTCGATCGATCGTTGGCGAACGCTGGCGAAACGCTTTGGGGATTCCAGGACAGCATCAAAATGCGTTTTGGGGATTCCAGGACACCGACGTTCGCGATCGCGTTCTAGACGGCGGTGGGTGCGATCCAGGCGGCGACGAACGATTGGGGATTCCAGGACAGGAAAATCGATCCTAAAAATTTTTCCCAACGTTCGCCAACGATCGATCGCACCATCTAGGACACGATAACCAACTAGTGGGGATTCCAGGACAGCAAAATATAAAAATTAAGAAATGTCAAAAAAATTAGAATATACGGAATTTTCTCTCCATGTTTGTAATCGTGGTCTAGACGTGGTGCGATCGATCGTGGACGAAAAAACGGTGAACATTTTCTAGTGGAGGGAAACAGATGAAAAATAAAATAAAATCGTTATGAGTTTTGAGGTAAATTGTAACAAATCGGTTTTGTCGAGTTTTCTTTCATCTCCACTTAGTTGTTTAACGATGCATATGTAAAATGAATGGTTTTTCATTCAATAAATCAATGGTGAAAATTGTGGAGAGTTTAAAGATAATTGTAAACAAATCAGTTTGTCAAGTTTCTTTTCCACTTAAAATCATTTTAACGATGTAAATTGCGTTTTATTTAATAGGTGAAAAAATAGTGAAGTCTCGTCTGTTGTTCAAAAGCGTTTTGTTAGTGTTTCACGAACCAGAACGAGAAAGAGAACATTTTTCCTTTTTGCAAAGTGTGCTCTTTTGTGTAAAATCTATCTGTTTTCTCTTTGTGGGTTTTTGCTTTGAATAAACTATTTTACTATTAAAGGTTTGAAAATACGTTAATCGGAAATTGTGTCGATAACTCAAACACGATTCTGTTTTTTGACGATATTAAGTTTGTTTAAACTGAAAAACTGTTCTAAGAATGAAAGTGAAGCAGTTCAAATGATTGACTCCAACTTCTTATGATTTAAAGCGTTTTGAAAACGTTGTAATTTATCGATGTTTATTTGAGATTTAACTTTTTGAGTTTTTCTCATTGTGGGAATAACTGCTGATGTGATTTTAACACGTTTGAAGCGACGCATTATCGATGTTTTTATTTTGAGATTAACCTCAAGTTTGTTCTCAGTGTGGGGGAAAATAACTGTCTATGTGATTTAACCGTTTTGAAGCGCTGTATTATCGATGTTTATTTGAGATTTAACTTTTTGAGTTTTTCTCATTGTGGGAATAACTGCTGATGTGATTTTAACACGTTTGAAGTGATGCATTATCGATGTTTTTATTTTGAGATTAACTTCAAGTTTGTTTTCAGTGTGGGGAAAATAACTGTCTATGTGATTTAACGCGTTTTGAAGACGTAATTTATCGATGTTTATTTGAGATTTAACTTTCTGAGTTTTTCTCATTGTGGGAATAACTGCTTATGTGATTTTAATACGTTTGAAGCGACACATTATTGATGTTTTTATTTTGAGATTAACTTCAAGTTTGTTTTCAGTGTGGGGCAAATAACTGTCTATGTGATTTAACGCATTTTGAAGCGCTGTATTATCGATGTTTATTTGAGATTTAACTTTTTGAGTTTTTCTCATTGTGGGAATAACCACTGATGTGATTTAACACATTTGAAGCGACGCATTATCGAAGGTTTTTATTTTGAGATTAACTTCAAGTTTGTTTTTCAGTGTGTCGAAAATAACTGTCTATGTGATTTAAAGCGTTTGAAAGCGCTGTATTATCGATGTTTATTTGAGATTAACTCTAAGTTTCTCATTGTGGGAAAATAATCGTTGATGTGATTTAACGCATTTGAAGCGATGTATTATCATTTGTAATGTTTTTTCTTTTTCTTTCCAACTGGTTTTAGTTATATATTTTAAAGACATAAAATTTTATTTGTTTAAAAAACATAAAATAATCACATTAATTTTTGAGAATAATCAAATAATCGACGTTACCACACTCTAAAAAGAAATATTAATAATCGAGAGAACAAAAATGTTTTTACACATCAAAGATTCCAAGCGAAGGGACGAATTCCTCGACGAATATGAACGAGTCAAGAAAAACATTCGATCCGCCGACAGAAGCAGACGATTGGGAGAGATGGAATTAAGACTAAAGACCACTAAACTATTCAAACCCGTGACAGAGGTTCGGGAACGAAGCAAGAAGGAGATCGTTGAGGAACTGAGACCCATAAAAAGAGAGTTCTTTGAGAACGGGTTCGTTGCCTGGTAGTTTTACAAGGCAGTTTTCCTTTCAAAGATCTTCACTGGATTGCGTTCCCATGAGAATCGAAACCGATGTGAGCGAGAGCGATGATACAGCTTCGACTACTACCACTACTAGAGTCGTGCGGTCTGACGATGGTGGTAAGAGAGATCTGTTGTATGAAATTCACGAGGCTTCAGGCGGTAGGAAATTCGTGGGCGACACTGAAGTGCAAGTGGATGATGAGGATTTAATCGTCGGTTTGAATAGGTATGAAATAACTCCTGGACTACAGAAATTGCTCCTTTATGACAAGCCTAGAGATTACACGGATCAGGATTTTGACAATTATACGGCGACATACTGGTTCAGACTCACGCCATGAAGAGGAATAATGACGCCAGAGAGACGAGACCCAAGGCTAATAGGGGTTACAAGTGGACGAAGGTGGTGAAACCCATATGAGATATGAATAAGAAATTCATCGAATCGGTGACGGGAAAGGGAGTGACAGCCACTTTTCTTCCACGTGATTCCAATGCTCTGTTCGAGAGATTGAAATTGTTGATGGCTAGTCAGCGCGCTGGTAATACTGGAGTGGATAATCAGATAGTGAGGATATGTGACGAATTGTTGAGGCAGAAGGTTTTGGATAGACGAGATTATAAAAGGTTGATGAATGAATTGAAAGATTGATATATAGTAAATAGAGAGAAAAAAACAAAATAGATAAATAAAAAAGGAAATCTACACTAAAAATAATAAAAGTATTTAAACAACAAAAAACAATTTACGAGCGAAAAAAACAAAATATATACAAAATAAAATATGTTTGTGATAAAGAACAGGGGATACGTCAGAACTTACGTTCAAGGCAGTTCTGGTATTCGTTGATTCTATAATGCGAGCGTTCACGAGCGATGCAGGTAGAAAACTCACATCAATCGCATTTGAGGTCAGTAAGAAGACGGCTTTGGATGCTGGTAAGAAAGCCTCTTCCGAAGCTAGTGGTGGGATCGCTTCGATGGCTGGCAAGAGGGTGGCGGATGCATTAATTGATAAGTTGATCAGTCCACCTGTGAAGCGAGCTACGTTAGAGCGATCGCTGAAAAGTTGGAAAGATTTTAAGAATGCTGTGGTACCCATACAAGATTTAGCCAAAATGACGAGTGGATCTGGATTGAAGAGAACCCACGATGGTGTAATATAAATAAATAATAATAAATATTTATAAACAGAGTTTGAAAAAACCTAAAAAATTAAGTTTGAAATTCTAAAAAAAGAAGATGAACATCAAAGATATGTCTTGGAACGACGCCGCGTTCAAGAGGTCGAATAACGAGTTCTTTCCCAAGAGAATAAGGGGCTTGATAGTGGGAAAATCGAATTGTGGAAAGACCAATCTGTTGATGAATCTGTTGTCGCAACCTGGCTGGTTGGATTAGGACAGATTATTCGTGTTCGGCAAGAGTCTGTTTCAACCCAAATACAGATTGCTTCGAGAGTGCATGGATCATAGATTGCCCAAGGACGTCATAGCCAGAATTTTCGACAGTAGGGAGGAATTCGACAAAAGCGGAGCTTCTCTTTCAACCATTTTGGATGGTGCGGTGATGAAATTGGTAAAGAGAAATGCGTCTTCGAACGTCAAATGTTGATTTTATAAGAACGCGAGCGACGTTCCGGATCCCAGGGAATTGAAATCGGAAAATAAGAATCTCATGATTTTCGATGATCTGCTTTTTGGAGAGACAGAACCGGTGTGAATTGTATTACGTTAGGGGTCGTCACAGCAATGTGGACTGTTTCTACCTGTCTCAGAATTATTTTCGACTGCCCAGACAGACGATAAGGGAGAACGCTAATTTCCTGTGTCTCTTTCGCCAGGATCTCAAGAATCTCAATCACATCTATGGAGATCACGTCGCAAACGACATGAGCAGAGCAGAATTCAGGAGATTCTGCAAGAGGGTTTGGGATGAAGGACTTCACAATTTCATCGTGATCGATTTGACAAGCGAATTTAATCATGGAAAATATCAGAGCGGATTCGACAAGTTTTATGTTTCTAATGATAATAAAATAGAGAGTGAAAACAAAAATTAAAAATAATAATAAATCATCAATAATTTAGTTTTAAAAAAAAAAAAATTAAAAAAAAAAAATAATGTTCGAACAAGGAGAATTGTTAGAATGGATAGTCGAGAATACGGCTCCAAAACAGTCCATTCAAATTGTGGTGAGTGGCGATTCAACTCGATTCACAACGAAATTCGAACCTTCCATCGAATTGAATAGGGATAAAAGATACGTGATGGCGTTGGTGAATCTGGAGACTTATTATTCCTTTCCCAACGTCACCGAAAAGAATAACTCATTCAAGTATTCCGACGGAGTGGATTGGTTGGAGATTTGAATTCCCAAAGGAAGTTACGACATAGATGATTTGAACAATTACATTCAGACGCGAATGAAAATGGATGGAAAGGGAAGAAACAAGATCAGACTCGCTCCCAACCCTAATACCCTACAGACGATGTTGGATTTGGAAGATAATTTTCAAGTGGATTTCAACATGGACGATTCGATCAGTAAGATGTTGGGATTCGATCGAAAGATGTATCGAGGCCACATGGCGTCCGAAAATACGGTTGACAGACATTCTCACCATCAATAGTATTCTGGTGAATGTGGACGTGATTGCTGGAAGCTATGTGAATGGTAGCACACAACCGACGATCTATTCCTTCTTTCCAAACGTGTCGCTGGGTTATAAGATCATGGAATGACCTCAAAATTTTGTTTATCTACCCATGATTTTAGACATGTTGTATAGTCTCAAAACTACGTTGATGGATCAAAATGGTGAGCTGTTAGATCTTCGTGGAGAGAGGGTGATGATACGATTTGACATAAGAGAAATATAAAGCAAAAAAAAAAAAAAAAATAAAAAAAAAAAATATTGCGTATATATATATAAATAAGAAAATAAAATAAACGCAATATTAATTTACAAAAATTATTTAATATATAATTATCATTAAACAAAAAAAAACAATTGAACAAATATATTGAAAAGAAAAAAAAATATGGCTGAATACGTGGTTAAAAACGTGAACATATCCAAAGGACAAAGGAAGAAATTGCTGAGAGCGTTAAAAACTCGAGGCGAGGCAGTGAGATTCAAGTTCACTCACGCTGATCTGACGATCGAAAGTGAACAAAGGAGAAGAATATGTAGGACGAATAGTCATGAAAGCATTCCGTAGAACGGGAAAGTCGATCCGAAATTGTTCATGGAGCGGGTGAAGACAAAGTATTGGATTTGTTTTGCGAACACATGGACGTGGGACTAAACATTGCGATGATACTTCATTGTGTGATGAATAAAATCGACGTGAACTCTGGGGACAGCATCGTGAGAGATGCATATTTCAGATCTGGCGTCCAACCCGTATTTCGAAGTTCAGATTTATCGGACATTTTCAAAATAATGAAAGACAAGATGTTGACATCTCTCACGAATTATCAACATAGAGGTAGTAATTGGGCGTTCGAAGAGGTGTTGAATCTCGAAATTCACGTGACCAAAAACGATTCATTGAAAGTGTCTTCCTACGTGGAATTACCGTATTTCCTAGCTAAAAAAAACGCCATGGTCAATGTGAGAAATAAAGATGATCAGTGTTTTAAATGGGCAGTCACCTCCGCTTAAAACCTTGTCAAAATCCACCCTGAGAGAGTTTCTCATTACGATTGGACCAGAGTGACTTTTCCACCGCTGTTAAAAGACATCATACATTTCGAGGCTCAAAATCCCTAAGTAGCGGTGAACGTCTTGGGATAAGACGAGGAAAAAACGAATGATCTATCCTCTCAGACAGACTTCGGATCTCAAAAAGAAAAGTCGATTATTTTATTATTGATTTCGAATGGTGACAATCGACATTATTGTTGGGTTACAAATCCGAGCCGATTACTGTCGAAACGAAATAGTAAACATAAAGAAAAGATATGTTTATGTTGTAAGGGCATGAACGCGTTTCTCAGTGAAAAAACGTTAGCGAAACATCAGGAATATTGCTACGAAAATCAAGGCGTCACCATCAAAAAGCCCAAACCCAACACCATCGTGAACTTTCGCAATCACAATAGAAGGTTAAAAGTACCTTTTGTCAGGTACGCTGATTTCGAATGCTTCACCGTGAAAATGAGTTCCTGCCAACCTGACGCTCTTCAAAGTTATGCTGAAAGATATCAAAAACATGCGCCTTTGGACTACTGCATTTACATGAAATGTGCTTTCGACTCGCAACACGACATGAGTCCCTTCACCTACATGAAACGGTGCAAAGACGACGACATGGCTCAAAGATTCGTGGAAGAGTTAGAATAAAAAATTCAAATTTTATACGACAAATTCAAAACTCCTGCGAAAATGATCATCACGCGAGAGCAGCAGGACAAAAATAACAGAGCCACCAAATGTCACATATGCAGACAATCATTCAATGAAAATTCACAAGAAAATTAGAAGGTCAGAGACCAGGATCATTACACAGGTCTGTATCACGGTCTGGCCCACAGCAATTGTAATTTAAGATATCGAGATGCCACTTTCTATCCAGTGATATTTCACAATCTCTCGGGTTATGACAATCATCTGTTCCTGAAAAATCTCGGCACCTTCCATGAAGAATTAAACTGCATCGCTAACAGTGAAGAAAGATACATTTCCTTCATGAAATGGAAGGTCGTGGAAAAGAAAAGTGTAATCGACGGAGAGATGTTGGAAGAAGAAATGAAATCCATTTATAGAGCCATACGTTTCATTGACAGTTTTAAATTCATGTCGACCAGTCTGGAAAAATTAGTCGAAAACATGATTGAGGATAAATTTAAAATCACGAGTGAACACTTTGGAGAATGAGTAGACGTCATGTTGAGGAAAGGAGTCTATCCTTATGATTACATGAACGATCTAAAGAGATTCTACGACACCTACGAAAGAAGATTTTTATTTGAAATTATATGAATCCAACAATTCCGACAAAGATTACGAACACGCCGAAAACGTGTGGAAATCGTTCGACATGAAAACCATGAGAGATTATAATGATCACTATCTGAAGACCGACGTTCTACTCCTGGCAGACGGGTTCGAAAATTTTTGAGACGTCTTGTCGAAATTACGATCTGGATCCGGCTTGGTATTTCACTGCACCTGGTCTGGTGTGGGACGCTCTGTTGAAGACCACCGAAGTCCAATTGGAATTACTATCTGACGTGAACATGTTGCTCATGTTCAAAAAGGCCACGAGAGGTGGCGTCTCGATGATCTCCCACAGATATTCTGAAGCCAACAATCCCTACATGAAAGAAGGTTTTGATTCGGAATGATCAAATAAATGCATACAGTATTGGGACGCTAATAATCTGTACAGTTGGGCCATGAGTCATCCTTTACCGATTGGAAATTTCAAATGGGTGACGGAACCGGAAGAGATACAAAAATGGAGAGACTATCCTTGCATTTTAGAAGTCGATTTGAACTATTCGAAAGAGTTACATGACCTGCACAATGATTATCCGCTGGCTCCCAAATGAATGGAACCGGTCGAAGAAGACGACGCAAAACTCATTCCCAATTTATTTAACAAATGTAAGTACGTCATCTACAACGAGAATTTGAAACAATACGTCGATCATGGGATGAAATTACTCGACATACATCGCATCATTCGATTCGACGAAGAGCCTTGAATGGAAAAATACATCGATTTCAACACGAATCTCAGAATTCGAACCGAGAACAATTTCGAAAAAGATTTCTTCAAACTCATGAACAACTGCATGTAGGTAAATCGATGGAAAACATCAGGAAGAGAACTGACATTCGACTCATCACGTCTGAGAAAAGAGCTAAAAAATTAGTGGCGAAACCCAATTACAGACATATTCAACGAAAATCTAGTGACCGTTCATATGCAAAAGATGCACCTGAAGTTCGACAAACCCTATTATGTCGGACTGATCAGCTTAGATATCAGCAAGCAATTGATTTATGAGTTTCACTATGATTACGTCAAACGGAACTTCAACGAGAAAGCCGACCTACTGTTCACCAAACCAGACAGTTTGGTTTACGAGATAGAGATGAAAGATGTCTACCAAGATATATCTCTGGACGTGGCCACGTGGTTCGACACAAGCAATTATCCCGTTGGTCACCCATCCAACATTCAATAGAATGACAACAAGAAGGTGTTGGGTAAATTTAAGGACGACAGCGGCGGTAAACAAATCGTCGAATTCGTGGGTTTGAGACCCAAACTGTATGCTTATCGCCTAGAAGGCGAAGAGATCAAGCAGTGCAAAGGGGTTCAAACGTGCGTGGTGAAGAAAAACATCTCTTTCCGAGAGTATAAAGATTGTTCGGAAGTGGGCCTGTGTACAAGACTATGAAATCGATTCAAAGCAACAATCACGACTTGTATACCGAAATAATCAACAAGATTTTGCTGATGGCTGATGATGATAAGAGATTCATATTAGATAATAAAATAAGCACTTTGACGCTCAGACATTGGGTTTTGGATATAATTAAGGATGAGAGGATTCCAGAAAATCAAGAGGAATTAGATGATTCAAGATTATGGAAGTCGATAGAGACATCGAGAGATTTAGTTTAAAAAGAAAAAGAAAAAGAAAAAAAAATTATGTCATTTAGTGAATTATAATAAAATAAATAAGTAAAAAAAAAAAAGTACACATTTATGAATAAGAAAATACGGATATCCGTAGAAGGTGTCGTCTTACCTAATGAACCCCTATCCAACATCGATCTGTCGAATGCAGCGAAGGCCTTGAAAATCAAAGATTTTTGAGGTGTGTTTTCCAGAGATGCTTTGCCAAAGAGAAGACCTCGACGACGACAATCAGAATGCAGAATTTTAAATCTGGATGATTTATCTGGCGAAGGCACGTACTGGGTGGCGTGGTTCAAGAACGGGAAGAAGAATTATTATTTCGTCAGCTACGGAATCTCGCCACCGAAAGAAATAAAGAATTATTTCGACGAATCAGTGGTTCGTTACAAAATGGAACAAGTGCCATCGCCAGATCAAATGTTTTGTGGTCACCTGTGTCTCTACATTCTCAAGAGATGGTCGGAAGGAGATCAGTTTCAAGACATTCTCAACGATTTAGATTGCAGAGAGATTTTTTTTATAATATATAAAGGTAAAAAAATATTTTTAACAAAAATTTAATCGAATAGAATAAAAAAATAAAATAAGTGAAAAATAATTCATTCTTAAAAAACTGCATTGAAATATATTTTTAAAACAAAAACCAAAAAAAAAAAACAACATGCCAGTTGATAAATTAGGTAGTGACAACATGCCAGTTGATAAATTAGGTAGTTAAAAAGAAGAGGAAGACGCTCGAAGTCGGCAATGGTTAAGACATTGTCAACTTGGACGAATGTTACATTCAGAGATACGAACCTCGAGAGGAACCTTTAAACATGAACGATAATACGCTCTACAATCTTCCTGAACAGGTAGATCTCACAGATGCGGTGACTAAAAAATACATCGACAGGGGGAATGTGGATTTCAACTGAATCATGAGAGATAATTACGTGGATAAAGTCATGACCAACGATCTTGATCTGAAATCCAAATGTTTGGTGAACATCACGAATCCCATAGATTCCACCGATGCCGCAACCAAGAAATACACAGATGACTCTCACGCACGATTCAGCGAACACCTGAGAGGTAGATACATTCAGAAAACGATGCAATCGGAATTGAACACCAATTCTAATAAGATAACGAACGTGGCCACTCCCACAAATCCCAAGGACATGGCGTCCAAACACTACGTAGACCTGGAACAGAGAAAGTCTGCCAGACGAGAAATGAAATCAGATCTGAATGCGGGATTCAACAAGATATTGAATCTGTCGAAGATCAACGATGCAGACGAGGACTCCACCACGGTCAACAAGGGCTATGTGGATTCTGCCGTGACATGATCTCAAGAATACATAGAATCGCAAGTGGATGATCTCTACCTGAACAAACAATCTGGCAGAACCATGAAGGGCGGCATCAACATGAATGGTCAGAATTTTTTCGGTCTCGATCCCGATCCCGAATTTGATTCCAGCACGGTCAGCAGGCAGTACGTGGATGACAGCTCGGTCTGGAGGATGGGCGGACACGCGCTCACGAATCTGCTGGATCAAGTGCACATGTTGGATGCCTGCACCCTGATTTCGGTGGTGAAGAAAGTCAAATATGCCAGGCAATTGATCACCGTGTGGGCCGAGGAGAGCGGCATGTTAGACGAAAAAAGCCAAATGGTCTTTTGGAAACAGAGGTAGCGGATCGCAACATGGTCAGGTGGGATATCCCATGCCATTGGGAGGTGAAATCATTCGAATGTCTCTGGCTTCCATGGATTTGAATAACAGAGCGGTCATCAATCTCATGGTGAATGGAGTAGAGAGCAATAAGAGATACAGTGTCAAAAAGACCGAGACTCAACACTCGAATGTCAGCACGTTTGGCATGCCTCTCAAAGTGAACACCAGAGACAGGATTAATTTTGTTACAAAAACCAATAATCCTGAAGCTGCCACTTCCGTGGTGAGTCTACTGATCGAACTAGATTCTCTGAACAAACAGTGAACGTGTGGAAATAATTAATTAAAAATAATGAGTAATTATTAAAAACAAAAATAACAAAAAATAAAAAGTAATGAGATTTAGAAAGATGTTCAATCTCTTTAGATCTCATTACTTTTTATTTTTTGTTTGTTTTTAATACGTTATTTCTTGTAATGTTTCATCTCGTGAAATTGGATCGCCTATCTCGAAGCACGCATCAACATCTATTTTGGCATTTCAGAGAGCTTTTATAAATTCTTGAAAAGCAGTCAGTCCTCTATACGTCAACGTGTCTAAAAGTTTTCTGGTCTTATCTTCTTTCAAGATTTTACTTTTGATTTTGCGTTTGATATGATCGGTCAATATCAAAGGTTCTGTTCCGACTAAAGTGTCTAGAATTATTGATAGCAAATCTTGCAAAATATTTTTAATCAAACCACGTCTGTTTCTTCTCAAGTATTCTCTTCCTTTATCATTCATTTTTGTAATTAACTTTTTTTTTTTTAATTTTTATTTATATATTTTTTTTTTCTTTTTTTTTTTTTCACACACACACATCTCTCATCGAATGATCAACATCTTATTTCCATTCAATTTGAATTGTAATTCTCTATCTGACAGGACCAAGGCAAAGGCCTCGGTTTTTTTCTGCACATTCTTGTTGAACTGCATCTTGATCTGAATGTCTAAGATGCTACTCTTGAGTCGTTCGCTCTGTTTACTGACGTTGAATATGAACATGGGATACATCGACTTGTATTCGGTGGGAGATATATTAGGGTTGCTCATCAATTCGTCCAGACCGTGATACTTCTTTCTAAAATCTGCGGCGTTGCCGTACAGTCTGCAGAAATCGTTCTTCTTAAACGATGCATTGTAATCGATTGCGGGATATCTCGTGGCATTTACACTGCATGTTTCTCAAATTACAGTGATCGAACTGCGACACATTCTTTTCTTGAGACCCGTCCTTGTCGGTCTGAAACGCGACCATGATGAAACACAGTCTCTCGGAAGCGGATTTCACGGTCAGTCTCCAATCGAAGTGATTCGTGGAGGGTGGAATGCTAGCCATGTCGCACTGTCTCATTCTAAATCCCACAGGTAATTTACTCTTGGATTCTATGATCTTGTAGAGACGCATTTTTTCCACGGTCGAAGGCTGCACGTGCGGAACGAACAACAATATCTTATGTAGAGTTAACTTAGCTGCAGCGGTCGCATCAAGTCTCACTATCGCATCGTCTTCTCCCTTTCAAATCAACATCAGATTGTGTTTGAATCCATACATGATCTTGTTGTAATCGTCTGCGAATCCAAAGATGTGTTTCAAAGGTATCCTGAATGAAAAGGTTCCTTTGAGTTTGGACATCTTGACGACGTAGTTGAATATCATGGCGGTGCCAGCATTGGTGGGGTCGATACCCGCGATGGTGTCTTTCATCCACAACTGATTAAGTCCCTTGGATTTCAAAAAATCATTTGGATATGTCAAGAGTCCGAACATCGTGGTGGCCTGACTGGGATGAAACACGGGTTCTATTTCTTGTCCAGATAGCAAGTATTTTATATTACTGAATAGATGCATGATGCCATTATTGGCTAGAGTGACCGTGTCGTTGTCGGTGTATTCGCTCCCATCTTCCTTGGTGAGACATCCCTGCACCACTATGTAACTCTTACTAGGATGAACGAATAGATCTTGGGTTTCGATGTTGATTCTTATCTCTCCCACATTGTTCAAACTCGTTCTGGTTATCGGTTCGTATTCATGAACCTCGTATTCCTCAATACTTTCGTCTTTCAATATGCCTTGTGCGATATCTAGTATATTTACCATTTTTGAAGGTTTTGGTTTTTTTTGTTTATTAATTCATTTGATTTTTTTTCTAAAAATAGTTTTTAATTATTTATTATTATTATTATTTTTTTTCCTTTATATATATGTGTGTAAACAAGAAAATGTTAAAGAGAGTAAATATATATATTTTTTTTATTAAAACTTTGTCTTCTGCAACTGTTGTTCATAAAACTTTCCGATGATCTCTTCCCCATCCAAAGCTTCGATTTCGTAAGTCACTGGATCGGTGTGAAATATTCTGATTATCATGAAGATTTCCGTGGTCCATTGAGGAGTGTAACCCTTTTCGAAGTGCTTCTTATAAGTGTAGATTCTCACTTGATCGCCGACCACAAATTTCGGTGGTCTAGACTCCTTCCTGATCTTAGATCTCTCGGGATATAGATTCGCGTAGACCCGTTTTTCGTTTCAAGGATTGCTAGCTTCTGCGGGAGTCATCTTGATCGATCTGTGTCATGTGTTGTTGTAATCTTCGACCAGACCGTTCAGAGCGTATATGAATTTCTTGGTCGAATTCGCCATGAAGTACCTGTGCATCCTTTCCTTCATCGTTTGATTCCAACGTTCCACACTGCTATCTTTCTCTTCGTTTTTGATCGAATAGAGGTCGACCAACCGACGAACGTTCTTGTTGTAGAATTCCGTCCCTTGTCCACCCACAATTTATTCAGTTTTCGAGAAGACAAGTCGAACATGCTCTTCAGAGCCTCGGCGACGCGAAGTCCCGATTTATTCTTCAAGGCTCTGATCCAACCGTATTTGGAAAACACGTCGATGACCATCAATAGATATTTGACACTCTTGTTCCACCTCGAAAATGATCTCATGTCGACCAAGTCAGCTGACCCTTCAAATTTATGCACGATGGGCTTGTGTAACTTCTCGGCCAATTCGCTCGTCAATAATCGCTTCTTCTTCTTTTCTGAGATGCTTCGTTTGAACTTCTCTCTCCTGGTCGGATTCGACATGTCTCTCAATTTCGCCAACATGTTTTTACCACAGACGTCGTTGCGAGTCTTAGTGTCGGGATGTCTGGCGTAGCACAGGTCTTGATCATACGTGGCCGGGTCCACCCTATTCATGGGTTTGCTCCAAGATTTAGGAGTCAGATCGGCATTGAGTCTCTTGTTCAATTTCGTTCCAGGTCCCGTGAAACTGTGACCCGGCAGATGAATTTCGAAAGGTAGATTATTGATCATTTTATTTGCGATGCCTTTGCCTCTCGTTGTTTTTTTTTTGACGAATTGAGTCTTCATCGAACCACACACCTTGCGAATTCCATGAAGCATCTGTCTCTCATTTTTAGTTCGTACTTCTCGAGAATTACCCGTCTCAGTAACTTTCTTACACTTTACGCAATACATTTTTTTTGAAGGTTATTTAAATAATTTCGTATTTATTTTTTTTCTTTATATATAAATTTAATATTTTTTTTTTCTTTAAAAAATTCTATTCTTATTATATATATATATGTTATTTCAATCGTTGCTCTTGAGTTCTGTTAACTTACCGAATTCCTCACTGGCCTCATTCCTCCCCCTTTCCATGAGAGAATCCTTCATCTCTTCCTTGATGATCTGATGAGTATTGATTCTCACGGCTTCTTTCATGGCATCATATTTCATTTTCTCGCTCAATATCATTAAGTATTCTCCGTCCAATATCCTATCGTCTTCCAATGATCATTGCGGATATCGTGTCGATCTTGGAGTCGGCCAAGACACGAGTCTTTTCGTGTTTCCTAGCCTTCAGATATAATTTCCTACTCAAAAAGTTTCCGACCGTGCTAAACAATCCAGCGGCGAGAGCCACTCCTTCTATGGTCAACACGATCAGAAGGCCAGCTGCGGTCGACAACAATCTGATGCTGGCCACGTGTAAACCCATGGAAATCATGCTGAGTGTCATGTCGACCGCATTGACGAATTTCACGAGGCGCGAATACTTCTTCTTGAGAGAACAACGAGAGTCTCTCTCTTGAGTCAGATACAATTGCATTCTGCTGATTTGATTGATGCGATAGGTCTCTCCTCTTTCTTTTTCTTGTGGAAACGGCGCCGTTGGCAAAATGTTGTTCGGCTTCTCATTCTCATCGTCATCTAACGACAGATACAATTTATTTCTGGTTTTCATTTTTTTTATTTGTGTGTGTTTTTTTTCTTTCTAATTTTTATCTAATATTATTTATGCGTGTATTTATTTTTTTATTTTCTATTCTCCCTTATTTATATCAACAAGAAAACTTCGTCGTATGCTCCCTCCAGCAATAATTTCAAGACACATCCCTTGTCTTCTAAAGTCAGACTTCCACGCACCAGTTTCATTTCTTCCGAACTGCTGGGCTGGTCTCGCCTGCTACAGAAGACTAACCTTCTCCAAAACTTGATCACGTCATCAATTCGAACACAATCGAACGCCGGTTCGAAATACTTGATGTCCATATCTTCCCTTTCCATCGTCAGGCACGAATGATCCTCGTGATCCAAGTCTAGATGATCCCGACACCTGACGCATCGTTCTAACAAGAGGCGACCTAGTTGTTCATTCACGCAGAATGCGTAGGCTCTCATCAGTGCCTTTAGAAGAAACGATGCTCTCACAATCTGGGAATCGTTCATGATTTACGTATATTTTATTATCTATTCGATTCGATATTTTATTTATTTTTTAAATAACTATTTATTTTTCTATATATATTTTTTTTCTCCTATATTATATCAATCACTTTTTTTATTTCCTCTCGCAAATCTCGGGATTCTGTTACAATTTACCTCAAAACTCATAACGATTTTATTTTATTTTTCATCTGTTTCCCTCAACTAGAAAATCTTCACCGTTTTTTCGTCCACGATCGATCGCACCGCCGTCTAGACCACGATTACAAACGTGGAGAAAAAATTTCGTCCATTCTAATTTTTTCGACATTTCTTAATTTTTATACTTTGCTGTCCTGGAATCCCCACTAGTTGGTTATCGTGTCCTAGATGGTGCGATCAATCGTTGGCGAACGTTGGGAAAATTTTTTAGGATCGATTTTCCTGTCCTGGAATCCCCAATCGCTCGTCGCCGACTGGATCGCACCCACCGCCGTCTAGAACGCGATCGCGAACGTCGGTGTCCTGGAATCCCTGAAACGCATTTTGATGCTGTCCTGGAATCCCCAAAGCGTTTCGCCGGCGTTCGCCAACGGTCGATCGAAACGTCTAACCCACGATGGCGAATGTTGAGAAATTTTAGGTCGATTTTCGTAGATTTTTCTTCCGCGCGAATTGTGCTGGAATCCGCACTCGTTCGCCAACGGCTGACTGAACCATCTAGGACACGATAACCAACTTGTGGGGATTCCAAGACAAAATGTACAATACACGTTTGTACATTTCGTGTACATTTTAACACTGAACTCTATGGGTACATGTACGTGTACGTGTACACGTACATGTACACGAAAAAAAGTGTCCTGGTATCCCCCACTTACACCTACGTGTGTATATTCAAATCTGTTGAAGCCAAGTTTCTATGTTAATATTGGGTGTTGTTTGGGGAGGATAAACATTATTAGAAGGTTTTGAATCAAACAGGCTAAAACAATTGCTAACATTTGGCTTATTATTGCACCATACAAGGATCCCCATTGTAACATTAACCCCATGGAGATTTCTTTTCTAGTTTAGCATCTAACTGTCACCCACCTTTACAATACTTTACCTGTACATTTGTTACAGGCTACGGTTAGTATTTATGTACTGGCCTTTACAATACTTTACATGTACCTTTGTTATCAGCCCATTACCTAGTTGTGTGTCATTGCTGTGTCACATACTATACATGTACATGTCTTACACAAGTTGAGCTACAGTGTCATTGACACTTTCATTCACTTTTGACTTCAAACTCAATTTTTAATTTTTGTTCGTAAGAAAGGTTCAAGTTAGAAGAATACGGCTTTTATGCTCGCTTTTAGTCCAGTGTGTTCCGACCTTTATTGTCCGTGGCAGATCCAGGATTTCGAGTTTGGGGGAGCGCCACATTACAATCATGGGTAACGACGATTTACTCCTTTTCATTGTTAGAAGCCAGTTAATAAAGGCAAGTGTGACAGGAGAACCGCACAGGAACTATAGCTGTATGCATGGTGTTCGATATTATCCACTACAGCACATTTACACCCACTACCTCAAGTGGATGATTTGGGTTGATTTTTAACCAAACTGATTCAAGAGTACACTTGTTCTGATGGTTGGCCGTCAATGACTACGCTTTGTGTGCGGCTTGAAGGATACGGTGCAAACAAGTCGAGTGCGTGGCCGGCGAGACCTATTCTTTGTTCTAATCTTTCAGTTAGAATTAAACGAGTTCTGCTTTACATAGCAAGACTCGACAACAAACTCATGTAGTGAGAGATTCCTCTAAAGTGGGCAGCATTGTTATAAACAACTGGCTACATTTGACATTTGATGGCTGTGTTCGGATGAAACGACCCTGGTTAGGTGTTGTCGCCCTTGGACGACCTGACCGACGTCGGTCATTAACATCGCCTGTCTGACGGTAGCGTCGAGCTCGTTCCAATGAGGGGTCATAACCTATGTTTTTGAGACAAAAAATGAAAAAAATAATGAAAATTCATTGGCGATTTTTGAGAACAGCCTTGGCCGGTTTTTGACGTTACGTTGGGTAAAGGGTTAACAAAGCCAGTATTAAATATTATACAGTTGATTGAGACCACTAGAGAAACACAATCGAATATTGATCACATTTATTCAATGTGGACGGACCGAATCATTTCACAATTAAACGTTGTCTTTCCAGGAAATGGACGCACCTTCAGAGAACGAAAAAAAAATTAAATTCCAAAAACCATTTGGGAATAGTAAATTAACCGAGTGATGGAAAGAAATGTGCATCAATGAAAAAATGTATTTAGGTAAGAAACAAAAGTGTAAAAACAAACGCGAGGCACTTACGGCATTCAGAAATTCGCAACAAAAATTTAATAGACGTTTACGTTTTTATGAACGGAAATATATATGAAAAAAATAATGTTACAAATAGACACACTTTGTATCGTTGCCCGAAAGTCTTTTGGGAAGAGTATAAAACGACTTGGTCCCCATAAAACAAAACAAATTCCTGATGAAATTATGGACGAAAATGGTCAAGTAGTAACAGAAAAATTAAAAGTATTGATGAATGGGTCACATCATTAGGAAGGTTAAAAGTGACTTGAAGATCGAATGATAAATCCACTTTATGAATCTTATGCTATTTTAAACTCTTCGCTACCATATGAGGAAATTGAAAAGGTAGTCATGAAAGCTAAACGTTGTAAATCATTTAGTTTAAACAATATTTTATTGAAGAAAACAAGTCAACTGTAGACATGCGAACAAGTGTAAACTGATTGATGTTTTTGTACATAACTTTCAGGGAATACAATTAACACATAATATATCAAACTAAGTTGTGGTAGTAAGGGATCCACAAGAAAGCTGAATCTTATGTGAACTGTCTCCCAAGTCTTTAAGATTACACAGTTCCACGGGCGGATTGGATATTGTTTAAACCCCGAAAAAATGAAGAAAGTAGAACGAGAGGACGAGTGAAATAGAAGGTGGGCGTTTGGAAAACTTGAATGCAGAAGGTATCAACATCAACATTGGTCAAGAACAGTTTGAGGACAGACGCATTTGGAGATCAAAGCCTAACACTAATATGTCAGGTGAATATTCTAATGGACAGTGTTGGGGGTCGCGGGGGGGGGGGGGGGGGGGAGGTACGTGCACTGTTAAAGATTTTCATTCCTGTGCCTAAAAAAAGCACCATCCACTGGCGGGAGAAGACAAGTGTAAGACGCATTGTTTCATTAGCATGCAATGTATTGTTAAATAATTGACGAAACACTATCCACCTCCCGCCCCCACAGCACAGAGTGCCGACAGTAATTCACCGGAACTCTGCTCCCCTCTGGAACGAAAAAAACATAACAGTGTGAGGAGTGGATAGTGAACCAGACACTCATCCTGCAGACATTTAATTTGATGTGGGTGTTTCACTAAAAGCTCACGTAAGACTGGCAAGCAAACCCTCCGCCACCCGATCATCAGGTTGGCAGCTTAATGGTCCTTAACAAAAGAGTCACTTGCCGCAAACATAGAAGAGATAGTTGGATAACCCAATAGGAGCTCACTTGAAAGAGATGTTGTATTGAGAGATCGTCCAGTGGGTGTCTTGGTCCCAATTCCACCCATTGTAAACTCTAAGGTGAGCAGCTGTAGGGTTGCAATTATTGGAAGCGTTTACTAAGTAGAATAAAGTTCTGCACCATATCAAATACAGACAAATTTTCAGCATTAGTAAGGAATTCAGATCCAAATAGGAATGTTGACACATCTAGTGCAAATGGAAGTGGTTTTATTGTTGACCTGCGTGCCTCTTCAAAGACAGGACAGAACAAAAGAAAATGTTCCCTTGTCCGAGTTCACCACATTAACATTGGGGCGATGACGACAGATGGATATTGAATAAATGGGTGCTAAGTTTACTGCAACACAGCCACAATCTGCAATGATAGATTTGTCCTACTCGCGATTTTGCATGGCCATACAAAAAGACAGGGGGTCGCAGATTGCCCCTGTTAAGATAACTTGCAAAATTACTCACCGATAAGTTTTCCCTGATTGATAACGGTACGTCGTTCCATAGGCTTGTAGTTCTCTGTATAAATAAAGATTGGCACAGTTGGGTGTTGCAGAAGGGAACTCGGGGATTATTACTTCCTCGTAGATTGAGGTATCGGCTGGTAGAATGGACTGTCGGAGGAACTTCATTGGCAATATATAGGGGCGTCATATGGTGAAACATTCGAAAGAATTGTTTCAATTTGTGTTTGTGGCGTCTTTCCTCAAGGGAGTCCCAGCGAGTTTCATTGTACAACTTGGAAGCCCCAGCACTCATGGTTGCGCCAGTCACTACCCTTGCTGCAGCCAACTTACTTTTTCAGCTCGATTGTATTATTCGCAGTGCAATTATCCCAAATGGTACTACCATATGCATGAAGAGGCCTGATAAAAGCAAAATAAATCTTTTCAGGCCACTGTGACCAAGAGTAAATTTTTGTCTCCTCAGTAAATCTTCGCGGGAGCATACTTTACCGCAGGTATGGTCGATGTGGTCATTCCACGTACATGCACTATTTAAGATAACTCCCAGGCGCTTATGACTTTTAACTTCAGATATCTGGGTATTATCAAGGAACAGAGGTGGATGCACAGCAGAGGTGACCTTGCGCAATATGAGCACGCTCTCAGATTTTTGAGGATTGAACTCAACCAACCAGGTCTTGGACCAATGCTCAATTGTAGTCAAATCCTGGTTGATCACAGTTGCTGCTTGGGTTGGATTCTCAACTTTTAGATACAATGATGTATCATCAGCGAAGAGCCGAATGCTACTTAAGAGGTTATCTGTTATGTCATTAATGTATATGAGAAATAATAAGGGGCCGTGTATAAACCCCTGAGGAACTCCGGAGTTTATCGGTATCCAGTTTGACACCTGGAGGCAATTACCACCCGCCGGAATCTGTGGGAAAGGTACGATTTTAAAAATAAATCACCAGACACTCCACAAATGTGACAAAGTAAAGCATTTGGTGCAGACCAAAGTCCGTTTGAAGCATTAAAATTAGATTAGTTACAGAAATATTGCATCAACTTGTTCAACTTAATTTTGATACAGGTATAATACCGTCGGGGTGGGGTGGGGGTGGGTGTGTGGGCGGGGAACGCTATAATCAGTCCCCTTATTAAGGATAGTACTTTGGATCCAAGAATTCCGTACCACTATCGTGGGATATCTTTTTTATCAATTAATAGCAAGACATGACTGTACTTAATTTTTCGCCAATATTTGGCATGCCTAATAAAGTATTAGAGCAATAGATGACATATAGGTCCCTTGGGCCGGGTGTATATATTAAGGTTATTTTCATTATGTTGTTATCGTTATGACCCTGTCGTCCCATGAGTTCCAATGTGAACATTGAAACTCAGGGGTCGATGTGTTATCGCGAAAATTACCGTGTCTGCTTGTAAAGAAACTGGATTACCAAAAATAGGTGAGGGTGTCAGGTACCCACCCCCTAGATCCGCCCATGTATTGTGATAGGTGGCAATGTTTAAACCGTTCATGGGAAATAGTAATTTGCCTTGCTAAACAAGAAAAGGGCATCGCAATGAGATGTAAACTCACCGGCGCCTCTGAAAAGCCATGACAAAAGCAATTTAAAGTGCAATGAACAAGTAAAATTATTAAGTAACCATTAAAATTTCAAGTGAAACATAATAATCGAAGGGCAATAGCTCCGTCAATATTAGAGATATTACCCTCCTTCTCGGACTTGTCAAAGACAGCACGGAGCAGCATGACCAAACTTATTGAAGTTTGATAATTTAGCTTTTTCTAAAAGGAAAATACATTTTGTCCCCTGAGTTCCAATGTGTTCTATGTGCCTACTGGCACATAGAACACATTGGAACTCAGGGGACGATTTGTTACTCTTCGGATTATTATTGTTTAAAAACATTCTTTCTTTCTTTCTTTCTTCCAAGGGGGCGCGGTGGTGTTGCGGTAACCGGTTGTCGTCAGATGACCGAAGTTAAGCAACGTCGAGCCCGGTTAGTCCTCGGATGGGTGACTATCAGAGCGATCGATTCGGACTCTCGCGCTGTGTCCTTGGGCAAGGCACTTAACCCCGATTGTCCACATGGGGGCACGTGTACTAAGGCGCACTGCACGTCGATGGTGCGCATGTCTTCAACCAATATAACCCTGCCTGTGCTGCAGTGCGGAGTTACGATGTTGGGGAGCTGTCCACATGGGGACACGATGACGCCGTGTACTAAGGCGTACTGAACGTCGATGGTGCACATGTATTCAACCAATCTAACCCTGCCTGTGCTGCAATGCGGAGTTACGATGTTGGGGAGCTGCCAGCTGCTCGTCGTTGCTCGGTGGTTCTCTCCGGGTACCCGGGCTTCCTCCACCCGTAAAACTGTCACGGTCATGATTAGCCATTGTGCATAAGTATGTGACCTTAAACACCAATAAATAAATAAATAAATAAATAAATAAATAATTCTTTCTTCCAACACTTTTGAAGAGTGGAATTCTTGAGAACTCTCTTACAGATTTTTTAAAAATTCGCAGGATCATTGAGTGCTATGAGTTATACTTGTGGGAAGTTTTTCACTGAACCTTGTATCTGCCAAAAACGCCCCAAATCGTTTAATTGTTGAAAGACCAACATCTTATGAATAAAAGTGGTGAATGATTTAAGACGTTTTAACAGATTTGTTTAAAATACTCTTCTCCATCACAAAAACGTGATAAAATTTAGTCTGATTAACCCGTTTCTGCCAATATGTTCCCAAAATTCAAATATAGGCTCCACAATCTGCAATTTTGGGCTAGAATCTCGGGACTGTCGATCGACAGAACACAGTAATGATTCAGATGTTAAGGCTCTGATGACTTTAATGACTCATCACCATAAATGCACACACACAAAAAATCGGTTTTATCCATGAGTCCAAAATGGCCGCCCAAAAGTTTACTTTTTATACAGTATAAGTTTGTACAAATTCACTCAAACGTCCTTTGTGCATTTTTAACTGGACGAGGACATAAACATCTATAACTTGTAGGTCTGTTAATCTGAACCCTTTTCTGTCTCCCCAAAACGCCAAAAATTGCCCAAATTTCCATTAACTAATCTCCCATGATCAATGACCTGGATTTTTTGCAGGTTTATCAAAAACACACTTATTATCAATAATAAAAAATATTGTTCAATTTATTCTTTTTCTGCCAAAACACTTCCCCCTCCCCCCCCCCCCACCCTCAAACAGACTAGAAAATCACCGATTTTGGTCAATAATTCCGAGACTATCGATCAATAGAACACATGTACTGACCCAAACATTGCAAGCTTTGTCCATAACAGGTTCAAAATGGCCGCCAAAAGTGTCCATTTTGTAGAGAGCACATTAATCCAAATTCGTACAGGGCGACTTTTAGCACTCTTTATATACTATACTTTAAAGGAAGGTAGAAGATACTCAAATGTAGGTCTGTTAAGCAGTACAGTTATGCCCAAATTATTTTCAATCAAAGAACGCCCAAAACTGCGCAAATATTGATTGACCAATATCTTATGATCAAAACTGTAATTGACTTCAATCTTTTATAGGCTGGTCAGGAAAACAGTTTTCCACCCAAAATCAAAATACATTTTGTCAAATTTATTTTTTTTCTGCCCAAATATTCTGAAAATCCAATAGACCCCAAAACTTAGCCTCGCCAGCAGAGTTTAGGATGATTCTTCTGTACAAACAAACTCCTAACATTGCTTCCGATTGCAGTCTCCAACCGTTAGAGTACAGATACGAGCTCACTCCATTCCAGAAGAATGTTCCTGACAAAGTTTGTCCCAACACTGCCAGAACCGCACTCTCTCAGTCTGACAGAATTAGGAGAAGGGTCCTGCCCCTCCTGTTGTGCCACATTCCCAAAGCAAGGATTTTTCAAACAGACTAGTAACATGTGCTCATTGCTAACACACAACCCTCTCATGGGGTGTAAATGTTGACTACAGCCTGAAAAAGCCGCGATTCTACAGAATCGCTCCCTCTTGTCACTTTTCAAGTTATAATACAAACATTAAAAATTCAAGTAAACGGAATAATCTAAGGGCAATTACTCTCACAATTTTAGAGAAACTGCCGTGGATTTCCAGCTGGTTCAAGACAAGATTAACATGAAGTACCTAGGGCTGCACGGTATATCGATAAACCGATATATACCGGTATTAAAACCAATATCGATTGAATACCAGTGTAATTACGGAAATATCGATTTATCGTCATTATTTACCAACATTTTAATTTTCAATATGTCTTGAGTTTTTTAAGTGTAGGTCCGAATGAATAATATTATCCCTTTACCCAAGGAATCGTCCGCATGTACCCACGTAATATACAAATTCAGCAGTTGAAAAAATAATTTTCAAAAGTTTCAACAAAACTATATCAAGTGACCCCTCATTGGAACGAGCTCGTTCCAATGAGGAGTCACATGATATTGTTTTGTAGAAATTTTTGGAAAAATCTGATAAACTAATTTTTAAAATAATGAATTTTGATATCGTGTGCGTTGGGTAAAGGTTTTTCTAACCGCATCATCAAGGCTTGCTAATTCGTTCCGACTGTGATGCCTGAAGTCTCGATTGTAGTACTTATGTTCAAATATCTGAACAGTTTTCGATATACCGGTATACCGCGGTATTTTTTTGAATACCGATACAGATATTCAGTTTTGAATATCGTGCAGCCCTAAAAGTACCACATCATAAGTTATTACATTTTGATAGTTACCGTTCTAGTTACTGAAAACCCTCCGAACTCTCATAGTATCTCCCATGTCAGTTCATTGGCAGCAATTGGAAAATTCCATATTCATTATTTCGGTGCCGACCAATTCATGTTTTCGACATGCAGCCTTGAGGCTGTACGTTGAATATCTCGATTGGTCTACCCCACACAGTCACTAAGCAACCATTCTACTTAATGAAATTATGACGTATAATGTCCAGTACCAGAAATGCGAGCTCACGGGTTCAACAGGGCTATTGATAATTAACCTTCAAGTAAATTCCAATAAACTAAGGCAATGACTGAATTATCATTGAACAGTCATGGTTATCGAAATTGTCCAAGACATTGTTAATATAAAGTTGCACACGGTGTACATCAATTTGTTTTGAGTCCGATAACTATTGTTTAAGTTATCTCGACCCGACGGACGGACGGACGGACGGACCGTCTTCACTATTTTTGGTTATTCAAGAATCTATTTTCAAGTACCGTCAGTTATTGGTGTTTATTTAGTCATTTATTATTACGGTTTTACGACTCTTTAACAACTAGGGTCATATCGTGTCGGTGACAGTTTTACAGGTGGAGGAAACCGGAGTACCCGGAGAGAACCACCGAGCAACGACGAGCAGCTGCCAGCTCCCCAACATCGTAACTCCGCACTGCAGCACAGGCAGGGTTATATTGGTTGAAGACATGCGCACCATCGACGTGCAGTGCGCCTTAGTACACGCGCCATCGTGCCCCCATGTGGACAATCGGGGTGAAGTGCCTTGTCTGAGGACACAACACGGCAGTGCGAATCGATCGCTCAGACGGTCGGTCACCCATCCAAGGGTTAACCGGGCTCGGCGTTGCTTAACTTCGGTGATCTGACGAGAAAGGGTTACCGCAACGCCACCTCGTCACCGAGTTATTCGTGTTAAGTAAAGTGATAAATACAATATAATACAGTACCGCCAAACTTCGCTGGTAGATTTCGCAGTCAGTTTAAAAAAGACAAAATAAAAAAGGAGAAAAGAACAGGAATGAGTGAATGAAAATCGGAAATATGATCAAAAGGTTTTGCATTTTATTTTTCGGTCCCTAAAAACAGGCCGAAGGTGTTCCGAACACATTCTCCACCCCCCCCCCCCCCCAAAAAAAAAAACAAAAAAAACTCTCAGCACATACGCTTTCGCTTTACACATACTTGCGTCATCTTCAGTTATCACTGATATCAATGCAAGAATATAGCTGCGAAGGTAAGGCAGTTTGCAAAAATCCGTTAAGGTGGAACTCATACTTTACCTGGCATGACAAGACACTTGCCGAAAATGTTCTTGGATAACTAATATTCGTTTTTTTCCACCTTCACAATATAGCTCATGACCTCTCACTATAAACTAAAAAATAATAAAATTCGAATGACTGTTTTTGTAAATATCGCTGGTTGGATGTTACAGTTACGTTGGGTAAAGGCTTGGGAATTAATTAACCCTTTACCCAACGTGACGTCAGAAACAGGCCAGCGCTATTTGTAAAAATCACCATTCAATTTTCTTTTTTTCCTCATTTTCTCTCTCTCAAAAACATAGCTTATGACCCCTCATTAGAACGATGTCATTGAGCTCTTTCCAATGAGGGGCATAGGCTATGTTTTTGAAGCAAGAAATGGCAACAGACATTAGTAATTCAAGAATTATCTTCCTATCGTGTTAGGTAAACCGTTAAGCAGTGTCCGATGTTCGAGAATAATTCCACTTGTGTAAATACATCTACAAAGCAGCTTAACATATTCTCACGATAAATGGAAACCTAAAAACTGAATCGAAAACGAATGGTCACTTTCTTCAAGAGTTTAAACATTGATATTACACTGCAAAAAATATAGGTTCTCTTTAAAACCCAAACTGGCTCTAATCTTGTCCCAGAGATGGAACCAGTTCTGTTTAAACAGTATTTATTTCAAATCAAATAAATTTATAAAGATTAACATTAAATATTAACAGAATTAAACATAAATTGAGGGGGTTTCAGCCGTAAGTTTAGAGCTCATACGAGGTTGTCTTAAATCATTATTAAGCAAAGGAGATATGAACAGTTGGCATATCTAACCAGTTTTGGTTCTATACAGAACCAAAACTGGTTCGATATGCCAACTGTTCATATCTCCTTTGTTTCAAAATGTTTGGCGACTGCGTTGAATAAGCTCCAACTTTACTGCTGAATCTACTTCAGTTCATGTAATACTCTGTTAAAATTGAACGCTAATCTTGGTAAATTTATTTGATTGGAAATAAATACTGTTTAAACAGAACTGGTTCCATCTCAGGGACAAGATTAGAACCAGTTTCTAAAGAGAAAATATATTTTTTGCAGTGTACGCTGTTGACTGAAACACATCACACACACCCTTTAATCCTTTTCTGTCACGGTCATGATTAGCCATTGTGCATAAATATGTGACCTTAAACATCAATAAATAAATAATAAATAAATATAAATAGTTATAGATGTTGCATCATCCTCGACTCGAATTAAATGCAAATGGAATGAGAATGATATCCTAATCAGGAAAACAACGAATGTCGTGACGTAATTTACAATTTACAATAACATTAGCAGTGGGAATTGAATTCGCGTCGACGGTGATGCGTCGTCAAATTACCAACATGGATCTAATTAAAATTTGGGAATTTATTTTCTTCCTTGGTTTGGGTTAGGGTAGGGAGGCAGCGAACTAAGCTATACAAACACTACTTGGCAATTTTCATTTGAAACATTATGCTTCATGTTACCCCATAAAGCACTTTAAGTTGAAAGCAAATATGCCTGTACATGCAGGTCAAACTATATAAAACTCATCATATGAAAGACAGTCTTTAAATGAATTCATGGCGACGATGGGGCGTCCTTACAAATAAAATTAAGCCATGGTATAATGTATTCCTCTGCGTGGACACAGTTAAAATATATTTATTACTTTCCAAGGTGTGATTTACTGGGATTTCCCGGTTTGATTATAAAAGATAACAAGTGAAGTATGCAATCAACAATTGGGCCATGTATCCGTGCGCACAAACGAAGACGCTTTGCCGTGGATGTAATGGGGACTTCATTGTTTTTTGGTTTGTTTTTTTAACCCTTTATCTAATATGAAAAGCAGACGACATTTGCAAAAAAAAGAAAATTCTTGAATAGCTATTATTTTCATATTGTGTCTCAAAAACATAGGTTATGACCCTCATTGGAACGAGCTCGACGAGGTCGTTCCAATGAGGGGTCATAACCTATGTTTTAGAGACAAAAAATGAAAAAATAAATTAAATTAATTGGCGATTTTTGAGAATAGCGCTGGCCGTTTCGTTAGGTAAAGGGTTAAATAATATAATTATCGTTAATAATGAAAAGTAATAAACAGAGTAATCGCTTGGCTGGACTGGTTACGTGAAATAATTCATTCAAGGCGAGGGACTGTATTGTAAAGCACTCGTGCGCATTCGCGCACTCGTGTTTGTACAACGTCCCTCACCTCTCGTGAATTTTTTTCACGTAACCAGTTCAGTCAAGCGATTACTCTCTATATATTATTATATTATGTATCATTTAACCGTGCGTTACTAATACTCGACAGTTCAGATATACTCAAAGTCATCGTGACAAACCACGAACAAATGTCAGTGCAAACCTGCCAAAACATAAATTACCAGCCATATGGAACGAACTCGACAATCAACTAAAACTTGTACACCCCAGACGGTTATTCAAGAAAAGACTTTACGACAAACTTGTGGGTGCGTATCAAAAGTCTGTCGTATGCAGCAATCCGTGCTGCTTAGATTGTTGAAACTGACAAGACAAGATATATAAAAAAGGAGTTAACCTAATGCAGATTGCCCTGTGTTTCGCTAATGATGCTATCTGTCCGATAAATTCTCATTTACAGCAGCCAGTGACCTCCACACGAAACATAACGCCCAACAAGATTGATCATTAAGTATATATATGTGTACGTATATAATTCACGTGTGTGTGATGTGTGTATGTATGCATGCATGCATATTTGGGCATATGTTTATATATATACATATATATATATAGGTCCATGTATAGATGTGTATGTGCATGAGGAGGAATTAATGGCTCAAAAACAAATTACTTGTTACATTCACTCAATGTCTGTCTTATCCTCTCAATGTCTGTATGTTTTTAAACACAAGTCCACTCTATAATTATGCATGCACTGTACCGTGACCGCTTAAAGTAATAGCATATCATTAGTGTCTTATATATATCCTATCGAAAAAATATTACAACTACATGAATTTATCAAGATCAAAACAGTTTTACTCCTCTTTTTGTTTTGTTTTGTTATTTTTAATTTTTTGTGGGAAGCGACTGGAAACGGCCAAATAGGCCATGTCGCCTCCTGAAGATGCTACTAACTATCTGTATCCTATTGTATTCATTATACTTGTATATAATTGGAGTCTTCAAATAAAATTCTGTTCTGTTCTGTATAGATATCACATAAGATTTGTGTGTAGACTCAAACATTATGAGTTGAGGTCGTGCGTCAGTTGAATTCGACTTGATGGTATTGCGTCCGTATATATCAAATGAAGATTTGACGGATCTCAGACGAATCTAATTCAATTGAATTCGAGTCGACGGTAGTTTGACGTATATAACACACCTTAGAAACAATGGATTCCCATCTTCACGTCTGGTTTTACACCAAGTTACAGACTTTAAAGGCTAACGACAACCTGCAAATTTATCGACGGAAGCTTTTAGTCAATAATACATAATGCCGGGCACTATCTCAGGTGTACCATATAACTGCAACCACAGTCATTGATGTGAACTTATTTCTCAACGTTACCCCACCCCCCCACCCCCACAAGAAGAACACACAGTCTGCAAAATAAAATGGTGTTGCCGGAGACTTAAAAAGTCGAATTGCAACATCTTTTTCTAGAATGCGACCACCTAAATGTGTATAATTCATGTTTTAGGCGGTGGGATTATTATGATCCCCGATGAGTCTGGAGGTGGGATGGGGAAATCTCACCCGAGGGGCAAGATATTTGAACCATACCCGAGGCTTGCCGAGGGTCTGGTTCAAATATCTTGCCCCGAGGGTGAGATTTCCCATTCCCACCTTCAGACTCATCGAGGATGACGAGGATTACGTCATTATATATAGTTGGCGGTCACGTGCTGACATACCCAATTTATCAAGTCGTAGTCCTTTCGAAAAACGAACAATTTCATCGGAAAGATCGTACAAAAGTTAGGTATATACCATAGGTATATACTAAAATATTGATTTGTAACACTGTCCGTTAAGGGGTTAAACTCTAATGTAAAGGGCATTGTGAGATTATTGATCGAGTTTTACCGCATTCGCGCAGTGATATTATTAAATCTGCAGAGAAACATGAGGTTGAAACAAATCAACATTGTTGATTTTGAATGGCACGTGGATTACATGCGGGAAATCGTGAAGCCATTTTGTTTATTTACAATTGTGCAGACGATGATGAAATAGTTCCGGCGACCTAATAAAATATGCAAATGAGTATGTCACCCTGCTGTCTCACCCGGGACACGCGTATGTTTCACGTATAGTGGGGGTGGGGGTGGGGGTGGGGGAATATTGAACAAGAAGCCGAAGGCTTCGAATTCAATATTATCCCTCCGCCAAAATCGATCGAGTACGGTAAAAATCACAGTTCGAACGCGTATGCTGTTCTGTATTTATTGCACGCTCACAGTTTACTAAAAACGAATTAATTTTTAAACAGTGTGCAAGATAAACTGGTGTTGCCGGGGACCTCAAAATTCGAATTGCAACATCTTTGTCTAGAATGCGACCACCTAAATGTGTATAATTCATGTTTACAAAATAATCCATGTTATGGGGTATCATAACAAAGTCAGAAGCCGAGTTTTACTTTCCACACGTCTTGCTTTTCAGAATTTAAGGGGTACCTGCATCTGTTTATCCCATGGCAGTGAAGAGATATAGACAGAACAGCATACGCGTTGGAACTGTCATTTTTTTACCGCACGAGATCGATTTTGGTGGTAGGATAATATTGAACAAGAAGCCAAAGGCCTCCAATTCAATATTATCGCTCCGCCAAAATCGACCGAGTGCGGTAAACATGACAGTTCGAAAGCGTATGCTGTTCTGTATTTATTGCACGCCTACAGTTTACTAAAAACGTATTAATCGATTTTGGCTGGGGGATAACATTAAACTCGAAGTCTTCGGCTTCTTGTTCAATATTATCCCTGCGCGGAAAAAAATGACAGTTCGAATGCGTATCTGCACGCCTACAGTTTACTAAAAAATCTTAAAATCATAAATTATTGCCCAAAATAACCCAGGCATGAAAAAAGAAATTGTTAAATAGTCCGCGCACGTGATTCAATTTTGTTCAAGAACAATACAAAAAATATATTGTTCGCTTGGCGTGAAGTTTATGAAAATAAAACCATAGGCGTGCAATAAATAACGAAGACATGCCTTGATGATGTGGGTGGAATATTAATCAGATGGGATTACAGTTTACTAAAAAAAATATTAAAATCACAACTTATTGCCAAAATAACCCAGGCATGAAAAAAGAAATAGTTAAATAGTCCGCACACGTGATCCGTATTTTCAAGGACAATACAAAAAGATATTGTTCGCTTGGCGCGTATTTTATGAAAATAAAACTATAGGCGTGCAATAAATAACGAAGACATGCCTTGATGATGTAGATGGAATATTAAATCAGATGGGATTACAGTTCCAAAGCCAGAGTAGTCGAAGCCGTTTGGTAATGATGAAGTTGGAATATTTGATCAGTCGGGACTTCAGCCATCACAGTCTCCCCACTTACATTTTACACACTCAGTCGGCTTACGGACCCAATCGGCTTGAGTAACGCGGACGTGACTGGCTCGGATTCGGTCTATGAATACTATTGAGTCGGTTATGCACACCGTGTACTCGAGGTTTGCGGAAGTAATAGGCTTTCGGACAGAATCGGCTTGTTTTATCGGGCGAAACATACATTCTAACCACTTTTATTTCTTTTCTTCATTATGGGAACTTAACAATATGTGTAATTTTATGTTGTGTTCACAGCCACAAAACAATCCTCATTTCTCAGTGTAACTTTGTTTAGCTTCGTGTTCTCTTGTGTTATAATCGTGTCCCGAGATATGCCTGTTCTTGGCGAAATACTCGTATTGTTTTTTTTAAACTTATGCTCTTTCGAGTCTCTTACAGACTGGCCAGTGCTATTAAAAAAATGAGTTATTCAAGAATTTTGTTTGCCAGTGTCGTCTGCTTTTCATGTTAGGTAAAGGGTTAAATATAACAGATCACCCTTTCCTCCCAGTGAAAGCAAGGCTAAAAAGGTTTTGATTCTCAGGAAATCCTTCATTGAAAATGAACCGCCTCTTTGAACATTTTTATTAGCCTGCACTGCCCCCCCCCCCCTAAAAAAACAAACAAACAAAAAAAAAACCAAAAAACAAAACAAAACAACAAAAAAACAACAAACAACAAAACATATGGCTCTCGGGTAATCCCTCATTGAAATTCAATCGCCTCATTGAACATTTCTATCGGCTTGCAATGTCTTCCAAAGTTTGAAATCGTGATATTTTAATATTTGAGCTTTTTTGATCCGTGTATATTTATTTTCTCGTGTTTTCAACAAAGCATAATTAATCTACAGTGTCTATTTATAATATTTGTTTTGTAAACATCCAGTTTGCTCTGTTCTGTAGAAAACAACTCAAATATTATAGGGACGGCATTTATTTTTCGAAAAAGTGCCTAAATATAACAAGCATTATTCTGTGGGCATGATGCATGTTATTTGTGATTTATGAAATTAAATTATTTAGGCTGTATGGATTTGCCTTCTTACAATTTAAAGGAGAGTGCCTATTGAATTCTCCCTTAAATTGAAACAAGGCAAGAACATGTTTTTCCGACCAACGTAATTTAGCGCTCTATCAGTTATCAAACAGAAAGAATAAAAAATAAAAATAAAAGTCTCCCTCCCTCATTGATTTGAAAAATTAATTGCCCAAGAACCAAACGTATTTTTTTATTTGGCCAAAGAGATTTAGGATCCAGGTTGTAGCTACTTCGCAATTATCCTGTGTCTCGTAATTACCCAGTAATTCATGTTTGTTCAACACTCGCTGTGTAAAACTCTGGTAGTCTTTTCTGCAAACAATAACGAAAGGCAACATCAAACTCCCTAACATACAGGAAAGCGAACTTTGACAGCCCCCACGTTTGATACCATCTGAATCAAGACTAAATCACTGTAAACGTCTTAATCAGTTGATTAAAGAAATTATTCAATGAGCACAAAAATTGCAAATATTGCTGTCAACACAAAGTAATCTGTGTTTGGTTAGTTGACACATATCACAAATATCATTCATAGACGAGAATAGCACTTTTATTTATATAATGTGGCATTCATGAAAAGAACCTTTTTCACTTCATCCATGATATTTTATTAGCTTAAGTTCCAACAACACAACCGACATAGCTGTAGATATGAAACAATCGCGCTTTAGAAAAGTTATATTTGCCCTCACAAAGGATTTTCCAAACATGTCATACCTGCTTCTCCAAATGTATTCCTGCACCCCTTTCTACAGTGCCGCTGTGTTATAGCCAGGGGCGGCGGAACGGTTTTCAAAGTGGGAGGGGGGGGGGGGGGGGGCTGGAGCCGGCGATGGATGGTCGTCGGTATTTAAAATTTTAAATTCCAGGGGCCCAAAACCCCCATTTGCATGCATCTGAGTGGATATTTTGAGATTTTTCAGGAGATGTATTTGAAAGATTTCACACTTTAAAAAACGTTGGTAAAGCATACATGTGAGGTCTATTTATCAGCTTTGGTCGTAACGACCAAAGCTGATAAATAGACCTCACCTGCATTGCTTTACCAGACGTTTACAGCAATTATACTGTCTGTGGATTATCTTGTCTGGGGGTGGATTTGGTACTTGTATGTTTGTAAGATTACGATCTACTTCAGTTAACCGATTTTTTAACAGACTGTATACATTTAGCGTTTGCTGCCACTTACTGAAAAAAAAAATGATCCGAAATCCATCGAAACTGAACCAGTACGAGAGAAACATAGCTGGTGAAAATGTGGGGTCAGGCTCTGGATCCGGCCCTTGTTTCACTCGTCATTAGTCGTGTTAAAATATATGCATAGAAAAAAAAACATGGCCTGGCAAAAAAGTGGAGGGGCTGAAGCGCCCCAGCCCCCCCGGATCCGCCGCCCATGGTAGCTACAAGCGCGTCAGACTAATGATTAAGATGTCGGGACTTCCTGTCGAATCCTAGTCTACCTGTCGACTTGATTATCACTGTTGCTGCTATTTCGTATACTGCTAGCAAAACTTTTTGTTTATTAATCTATTATACTTCTATGCAATATATACATATAACATTTTATCACATGACTGTTGTAAAGAGTTCAATGAAAAAGTCCATCTGATATTCTTCTATACGAGAACACGTGTAATAAGACCTGCAAGGATTTTCATTGGCTGAATTTTAAGCCTCATCACCTAATTAATATTCATATTGTACTACTCCATTGTTTACGTGTCGCGTGTACTTAACTATCGAGTGAACGAAATTGTGAAAATAGATGGAAAAGGAGAAGGGGAAATTGTTAAGATCACTGATTCCACAAAAGGCTTGTTATACACTGTGAAAATAACAGGTATCGACTTTGAAGTGACTCTCTCGGCAGAACGTTTGAGCCCATTCGGCATTACACGATGAACGCTACCAGACGCTAGATTGCCAAGAAACTGTTGGCGTTGCTAAGCAAACGGACGCTACTCAACAGCATCGTTTTGTTAACGTCAGCGGTGCAGATATAGATGGATTTGTTGAAAAAGAAACAAATAAAAACACTTTAAGCAAGACCTTTTATGATATGAAGTTAATAAGAAATTTTCTTCAAAGCAATGATATAAATGAGCATCGTGAAATTCACAACATACCGCCCAGTGAACTGTGTGTTATTTTATGCAAATTTATCCTGTCAGTCAGAAAATCTGACGGCTCTGAATATGAACCAAGCTCGTTGCGTGGATTTATTTCCAGTATTGACAAAAATTTAAAACGTTTTAATTATGGCCACACAATAGTTAGCAGTGTAGAATTTGTGAAAGTGAGAGACATATTGAAGGCCAAACAACGACAACTGAAACGAAGTGGCTTGGGCAACCGGAAAATGAAGGCGGAGCCAATAAGTGACAATAAAATTGACATTTTTTGTGGCAAAGCGGTCAACTGGGTTCTTCGACACCCGAATCTATAATAAACTGCTTGTGGTTTTTAAACACTATTCACTTTGGTTTACGGGGCTCAGATGAGCACCGTAAAATGTGTTGGGGGGATGTTAGTTTGCACAAGGACCCAAATGGCCAGGAATATTTACAGTTTATAGAAATACAAACAAAAACTCGCCCTGGTGACAATGTGAGAGATGTTCGAAGTGTGCCACCCAGAATGTGGTGTAACTTTGATTTACCAGAAAGGTGTCCTGTGAATATTTATAAAAAAGTACTCTCTTTGAAGGCCCCTTGGTTACAGTGATGAAAGTGACCCTTTTTATATAGCAACACATACTAAACAAGCTATTATGAATGTCGGTGATCAGTGGTTTAAAAGACAGCCGATTGGAATAAATAAACTTACCTCCATCATGAAGCGCAGGGCAAAAGCAGCTGGTCTGTCACCGGAAAAGACACTTACAAATCACAGTGCACGCAAACATCTTGTTCAGAAACTTAGTGAAAATAACATCCCTGCTCACCATATTATGCAAATCACACGACACAAGAATATCCAGTCAATTAACAATTACAGCCATATCAGTGAACAACAACACAAACAAATTGTTCGTGTGTTATCTAACTCCAATCTTCAAACTGAAAATAGGCCTCAATATCCTAAATCCATGGACACAGATGTCGTTTATCAAAACCAGTCAATTTCTAACACAAATTCCATTGATCGAAACACACAATTTGCGGGTAGACTACAGAATATGTTTACGGGCAACATTTATGGTGGGCACTTTGAAATACAGATTCATAACCCAGAAACATCATCAGACCAACCCGCTCAGAAACGTAGGCTAGGCGCATCAATGCCATCATTGTGTCCGACAGCGACTCGGATTAAAGTTTATAAAATATAGAAAGTGCAAATCCCTTCTTTGGATTTGCTTCTCTTATTGTTGACAATTGAATTACTAATGAGGGTTTTGTTGCAGTCTGTTTATTAAATGTCAACAAGACCGTTTGTTTTGAGAACCATTTTGTAAAGCGGAAGTATTGAACGCATTCAGTCAACATGGAGAAAGTAGGTTAATTTTCTTTTTCCATGTACGGTAAGACAGACTCGTTAAAAATAAATCGGTTCAAGTTCGTTTGTGTGTGTCATGTGATAAAAAGAATCTGAAATTCGTTTCTCTTTGACATAAGATTTATGAAACTCGTTTCGACAATTTTATTTTAGCTCGCCAGAGGCTCGCTAAAATAAAATTGTCTACACTCGTTTCATAAATCTTATATCAAAGAGAAACTCATTACAGATCCTCTATTTATAAAAAGTACTCTCTTTGAAGGCCCCTTGGTTACAGTGATGAAAGTGACCCTTTTTATATAGCAACACATACTAAACAAGCTATTATGAATGTCGGTGATCAGTGGTTTAAAAGACAGCCGATTGGAATAAATAAACTTACCTCCATCATGAAGCGCAGGGCAAAAGCAGCTGGTCTGTCACCGGAAAAGACACTCACAAATCACAGTGCACGCAAACATCTTGTTCAGAAACTTAGTGAAAATAACATCCCTGCTCACCAGATTATGCAAATCACAGGACACAAGAATATCCAGTCAATTAACAATTACAGCCATATCAGTGAACAACAACACAAACAAATTGTTCGTGTGTTATCTAACTCCAATCTTCAAACTGAAAATAGGCCTCAATATCCTAAATCCATGGACACTGATGTCGTTTATCAAAACCAGTCAATTTCTAACACAAATTCCATTGATCGAAACACACAATTTGCGGGTAGACTACAGAATATGTTCACGGGCAACATTTATGGTGGGCACTTTGAAATACAGATTCATAACCCAGAAACATCATCAGACCAACCCGCTCAGAAACGTAGGCTAGGCGCATCAATGCCATCATTGTGTCCGACAGCGACTCGGATTAAAGTTTATAAAATATAGAAAGTGCAAATCCCTTCTTTGGATTTGCTTCTCTTATTGTTGACAATTGAATTACTAATGAGGGTTTTGTTGCAGTCTGTTTATTAAATGTCAACAAGACCGTTTGTTTTGAGAACTATTTTGTAAAGCGGAAGTATTGAACGCATTCAGTCAACATGGAGAAAGTAGGTTAATTTTCTTTTTCCATGTACGGTAAGACAGACTCGTTAAAAATAAATCGGTTCAAGTTCGTTTCTGTGTGTCATGTGATAAAAAGAATCTGAAATTCGTTTCTCTTTGACATAAGATTTATGAAACTCGTTTCGACAATTTTATTTTAGCTCGCCAGAGGCTCGCTAAAATAAAATTGTCTACACTCGTTTCATAAATCTTATATCAAAGAGAAACTCATTACAGATCCTCTATTTATCATATGACTCGTCCGTTTTGTTCACTTTAAAACATTTGATATTTTGTTTTCATATTAATCAGTGATAAATAAAGCCTTCCGTCAATTTCATTGGTCAGTTTCAAAATTAGACAATTTGATTGGCTGAACAAAATACAACTGGGCCACATTTTCACAATTTGCATAATTAGAGTTGGGAGCTTTCATTGGACAATTTCAAAACTGGACAATTTGATTGGCTAAACAAAATACAACTGGGTCACATTTGCATAATTTCAGTAGGGAGTATTTACGTTATCTGTCCTATTTAGGGTGGGTTATATTGTATTAATCTTTTACCTGACGTAACGGCAAAAACCGTCTCGCGCAATACAAGGAAAACGTCATTCATTTTTTTTTATATTTTCACTTTTTGCTTTCAAAACATAGGTTATGACCCCTCATTGGAACTAGCGTGTCGCGCTCGTTCCAATGAGGGGTCATAACCTATGTTTTGGAAGCAAAAAAAAGGAAATTTTTTAGTTATAAGAGGATGTTTTTTCCAAGTGCCGTCTGCAACTCAAGTTAGATGATGGGTTAAAAAGTCATACTAAGTAGCTAATTTGTGCGTGTGTGTGTTATATGATAAATAGAATATAAAATGAGTGTTTTTCTTACATAATATTTATGAAACTCGTCCGAATTTTCCGTTTGGGCTCGTCAGAGGCTCGCCCAAACGGAAAATTCTTAGACTCGTTTCATAAATATCATATGAGAAAAACACTCATTCCATATCCTCTATATCTTGAATAAATATTGCTTAAACTAAGATGTTGTGATTGGGGATATGATCTAGGTCGAGTAGGTTGTGTCCACTGGTAAGACACATTACACCACTTGCTTCAGCGAAAGCGAAGTGGTGCAGCACGCTTTGACGTATTTGGCGTCGGTGGTGCAAATTTCTTCAACAAATGGAAAGTCTGATTAAACTCATGCTTTACCGATTTATAACTTTACTCTCTGTAAATTGCTTGCCGCGTAAACAGGCTTTCTTTTGTTTTCTCGCCACTTTCTATGCAACTGAATTGCTGGAACATCAGCGAAAAACGTCACAATTCATTCTGCCCCACCCTCTTTCAAGATGGCGTGAAGTCAATCAACGCGTGTATTTCCTCCCATCGGTTGACGTTTGATGACATGAACGTTGTTATGCAGTGATTAGGTTCCGCTCTACAGTTTCGCCCTATTGCACAGGGGTGGAATTCTAAACATTGGGCATATGTTGAAACTAAGGCCATGTAAAATAGAGATATATTTTAGTATCAGATATATGATTACATTAGGCCTTTTGTTGAACAAGAGAATTTGAAGTTTTGGTCCAAAAGTTGGAGTCTGATACATAGGGGTAAATTACCAGATGAATTATGGGAAACAGTGGCTTTGAAAAATTGGCTATTTTTTAAAATGTAATTTTTACACGGGTTTGTTACCAGACATGTAACTAAAAATGAAACAGAAACAAATAATTTTTGGGGGGCATTTTAGAAACGGGATGCTATGCTCCAGGGGTATCGGACCCGGCATCTTTAGATCAAAAATATTTATCGAGAAGGTGAATTCAGTACGGCCGTCGTGGACTGATCACTTTCCACGGATGGGCAGTATTTCCACGGACGCAATAATATTAGATTCCAAACACTATAATGAGTGTTTGGAATCTAATATTATTGCGTCCGTGGAATAATCATCAAAAATTTAATTAATGAAACACCGGGTACAACCCGGTGCTTCATTAATTAAAATTTTGCTGATGATGATTTTTATTACCTGGTAAACGCAGTGTGGACATCATTGTCCACTCGTGGATTACTACCAGCCCACGGCGATTGTACTGTACCAAACCTCCATCAGATACCGTTTTCGGTTCGCAATAACTGAAATGCCCTTCAGCAAATTCAATTCTTTTTTCAATACAAATTCAAGATTAAAATAGTATTAGAAAATTTGTCAACATATCAAGATTCTCTTAACCCTTTATCTAACAGGAAAAGCAGACGACAATTGCAAAAAAAAAAAAAATTCTAGAATAATTAAAAAAAAAAAAAAATTGTCTCAAAAACATAGGTTATGACCCCTCGTTGGAACGAGCTCGTTCCAACGAGGGGTCATAACCTATGTTTTTGAGACAAAAAATGAAAAATAATGAAAATTAATTGTCGATTTTTGAGAATAGCGCTGGCCGGTTTTGGAAATTACGTTGGCTAAAGGGTTAAGAGTGGTTTAGAGCCAAATGGTCAAAGGTCACAAATAGGTTGAAATGGTAGATTTGCCCATCTGAATTTGATTTTTTCACTTCTAGTGGGTGTTTATCAGCAGACAACCGAATTTACAGTGCACGCCCAGTACGTTCGCACACCTGATAGGTATAACAAGTTGGCTATTTCTTTATTCATTTATTTATTGGTGTTTTAGGTCACATGATTCCGCACAATGGCTAATCGTGACCGCAACATGGAGGTAAAGTCAAATTTGTTATAGACTACGAAAACACAAAATGAGTCAGGTGTATAAATCAGTTACTACCAACTTCGCAGTCGGTGGTCATGAGTCCCTCCGTCCCAAACACTTACATACCTCTCACTCTGTTCGTGAAAGAAATCGTTCGTGTTTCCTTATTCTCTTTATTTTGTTGTTTTCATCACAATCTCCAACAATAAGCCTTGATTTCAGGCATGAAGACTGGGGAGTTGATGTGAAAAGAGTGTTCGAGACCATCGACATGGTGGCATCAAAATATTGACGAGGGGTAGTGATTTCACTTTAGAAAAGTGGCTCAGAAAATGAGGCAACGACAGCACTTGTAATTTACGGGTGAGAGATACATTGTTACGTTCCTTCGGGGCAAATCCCGAGTCAATTTCACATTTTCAGTGCCACCCGTTAGAAAGGAAATCACCATGAATAGGGGAGAACAGTTTTACATTTTCGTTGGTTTTCCATTTCGCCAAAAAACGACTAAAATCGACCATCAGTATTTTAAAAATATGCTTTGGGCTTTAATACATTAATTAATATAAAAAAAGAGAGAAACAAATCAAACAAATCAATTTAATGATAAAATGTCAGATGTAAAATACGCATCCTATGCAGAATATGTCAAAACATTTGTATCGGTTAGAATGTTTTTGGAATGATGAAACATTTTCGAAAACTGATCCAACAACGACAAAAACATATTTTTCGTTCATTATATACTATTAAAAAAAAGTAGGGGGTATTTGATAAAAGTGAGATATATGATTTATATTTTCATCAAAAAGACAGTTGAGGCATTGCACTGTGACATCTGGTGAATGATTTCAGCGATAGTTGGGTGTCTGACAAGCACACACTCCCAGCACTGAGCTGTAGAAGACATGGACGGTCAGTCAGAGAATTTACCACATTCAGTCCAAGACCTGAGTACCTTGTAAATCCTCCTCGGTTCGAGAGACAAGCGCGGGTCCGACGTGGCATACTCCTCACCAAACGTCCAATATCAGCTTGACTGATGTTATTCCATTCTTCCTGCAGTGCCACGGCGAGTTCCTGGACATTGGTAGGGGACTGTTGGCGTTGTCGTAGGCGCCTGCCGAGAACATCCCAGACGTGTTCGATTGGTGAAAGGTCTGGACTTAGTGATGCCAAAGAGGTGTAGTGATGTTCCGCCCCTGAAGGAACTTTGTAGCGACACGGGCCATGTGTGCTCTTGCATTGTCATCTGGGAAAATGAATCGACGGCCGTCAAGTCGCGTAAGTGGCACCACATGAACTGCTAACATGTTGTCACTGTAGCACTGCCCTGTGTCACGCCTTTGGGTGACATGTAATGCTGTTCTGCTTGTCATGGTCATGCTTCCCAACACCATAACCGATCCACCACTAAAACGATCGTGCGGCCTAATGTTTACGTCATGGTATCGTTCGTTCCGCCGCCGCCACACTCTGTTTCGCCTGTCGTCGAAGTCGAGAGTGAACCTTGATTCATCGGAAAACATGACGTTGCTCCACCGACGATTGTCCCAGCGCTGTCGTCGGTAATTCAAATACCAATTACGCCTTGCTGCGATGTGACGTTCAGTCAAACGTCAAATTATTCGAGATCGTCGAGCGTACAAATTCCAGCTGTGTAGGCGATTTCGGATAGTCTGACCACTGATTCGCACATCTGTCGCTCGGTGCAGTTGCTGTCCAAGATCTGAGGCACTTTGATGGCGGTTATGTAATGCTGTGGTTCGGATGAAACGATCGAGGTCAGCAGTTGTCGCCTGTGGACAACCTGACCGACTTCTGTCATCAACATTGCCTGTTTGACGGTTGCGTGACCACAACCTGCTAATCACAGATTGAGTAACGTTGAGAATTTGAGACATTGCAGTCTGTCTGTTGCCATCTTCCATCATGCCAACGGCACGTAAACGTTCGTCACTTGTCAGTCTTCGCATACTTCAAAAGTTACGTTTCGGCCAGAAACTATTGATGAACGAGTTTATACCAAGAAGAGAACGATGAGACCTCCGAAAAAGCCTGTCCAGTGCAAATGAAAATTTCAAAACCAACCCCACAGACATTAACGCGGCGTTCGTACGAAAATCCTGCACGAAGTTTTCGTGGGCTGGTGACATTCATGATCCATACTAAACTTGGTAACATATTGATGTGTCCTGTCACGCGTATCCAAAACCATTTGCCGAAAATATCAACTTCAATTTGGATGTCACCTACTTTTTTGAATAGTATATTTCAGATCTGAATGAATGAACAAGCTTCGTGAAACAAGATTATTCAAATCACGTTTTCTGTTATGTTGGGATCGCGTTTTATCATTTTAATGTTTTCGCACGGTCAACGAAATTTTAAATTAAGGATACCGTTAGAGAACAGTTTTCGGGCTTACACAAACAATTTTAAGGTGTAATGAATGAAGGAATTCACTTTAAGGGGAAAGTTATTTTTAGAAGCGGTTAGAAAAATGTCTTTTCAAACACACCCGTAGTTGACGGTATTCTAAATTAAAAGGATATCTATAGTTTAAAATACTGTTCAAATATTATTTTCGCTAATCCACTGATACGGAAGGGGTAAATTTAAAAGTTAATTTTTTTCTTTTTCTCACGTTCATCATAATTATGCTAACCCACCAATCTCGAAGGAGTGAACTTTTTTTTTTACCTATGCTAATCCACTGATCCTGAAGAACTGAACTTATTACTTTTTTGTGTGATCGCAGAAAATGATTTTTTACATTGCAATAAAATGAAATAAAAGAAATAAAACACATTTCATTAAATTTAAAATCAAAAATTAAAAATGAATCAAGTAAAACAAGAATCGGAAGAAGAAGATGTGCGTTAGAAGTTTCTCCGAGAAATGTTCTATGGAGTCAATGACAACTGCATGGACGAAAATATTTTTAAAGCATGGAGCAAAAATTGTTTTGATTGCAAATGCAATGATGGCATTCCAAAAAGCCACATCTGTCAGACCACCGAACACAAAGACGCTATTGTATTCTGGCATTATTTCACGTAACCAGTCCAGTCAAGCGATTACTCTCTGTATAAATACATAGCACATATTCCACTCAAATCCAGTAAAATATTTGTACCGTATTAGTTAAGAAAGAAATGAAAAAAATGAAATGAATATTTTATTAAAAGATAAATGGTTTGATAATATTTATGGATATATGGGAAACAAATCTGTACACCGCCGATGATGCCAGCACCTCCTTCTTCTCCTACCACTTTTACATGTATTCACGAAACCGTGATATATTGTAATATAAAAGAGGAAGATGATGTTATTTATTGTAACATTCGTGAGAAACTAGTAATCGGCAAACCTTTATTATTACCACTTTGCAGGGCGTTCCCTAGTGTATTAACGCTGTTATGCCGAGCGTTCAAAGTAAATAATGCATGGCAATCTCCTAAGTTCCGGGCCGCGGGCCGATAATGAAAATAATCGCCCTCTGGCATCATTGTTACATCACGTGATCACCGCTTGTTCTCGATCGGCAAGGAGCTGAATCGAAACGACGATACCAGGGAAATGATTCATAAACGACCGAACTTTTCTTACCAATGGCTAGATTGTTGTTATTAGGAAAGTAATCCAGATTATTTTTATTATGAAGCAATTGTAAGAAGCCGTCATTGCCGAAAAATTACATCACTTTCCTAATTTCGACGTTCATGCACTCAATTTGTGACACGGGAATTCCCCCAAATTGTCGCCCCTGATCTCTCCGATGCGCATTTGTAAACAAACAAATGGTAATAATAGTAATAACATTATTTTTGCGAGCATTATGGTATATTAGCGGCCCTGCAGAAATTATTAACAGCCCTCGGGCCAATTAGCGGCCCTCGACTTCGTCTCGGGCCGCTAATAAGCCCTTGGGCTGTTAATAATTTCTGCAGGGCCGCTAATATACCATAATGCCCTCAAAAATCATGTTATTGTTATATTAGTCCAAGAAAGAAGAGAGAATCCAACCACGTTGACCAGAATATGTTTTCTAAATGTCCGTTGACTTATAAGAAGAGAAGAAAAAATAAAATAATAAAAAAAATGGAAAAATTCGGAAGGTGAAATAACCCCTCCCACCCCCCCCCCCCAAAAAAAAAACAAACAAACTACTACAACTACTAAAGATAAAAGTATTTTTTTATTATATGCTAGCTTGTGAATTATAGCAAATTATCTAAAAGATATTTCTCGATAGATATCGACTCGATAGATATCGAGAAATATTCCTCAGTAGCTTCCTAAATGACGTCACGCTTCGGCTCATGACGTCGCAGTGAAGGAACGATCAGCTGATCTTTGTTATTGTTTTGGAACGTACGCATCTGGAGTCCAATTGGGCTGAATATTGTGCAATAAAATGTCTCGTAGCATGTAAAAAAAGAAAGTCTACTCTATTTTAATCAGTGTCGAGAATTATCTCACGAGTGTGGGCTTGCGCGAGTGAAAAATAATACTTTCAGTCCACACGATGAATTTTTTCAGTAGCTTCCTAAATAACGTTACGCTTCGGCGTATGATGTCACATTGAACGTCGCCTTGAAGGAACTATCAGCAGCTTTTTGTTATTGTCTTGAAACTGCAGTCGAACTGGGCTGAATATTGCGCATTAAAATGTCACGTAGCATATATAAAAAAAGAAAATCTAGCTGTTTTAGTGAATATCGGGAATTATCTCATTCGTGTGGATCTAAAAGTATTATAAAGAAATAAAACTTTCAGGTCCACACGAATGATATAATTCCCGATATTCGCTAAAAGAGCGTAGATATCCTCTATATATATTACAGTAAATATGTGTAATCAGTAAATATGTATAATTTCTGAAATTTTCAGTCATTATGTATAATTACTGATTCCGTCAGTAATTATATATATAATTACTGAAATTTTCAGGAATTAAATATATTTACAGAATTCTTTACTGATTTGTTAGACATATTTACTGAAATGAATATTTGAACAGGGTAGTGAACAAGAAATACAAATTATACATAATGACTGAAAATTTCAGGAATTATACATATTACTGAGTATACATATTTACTGTAACATAATTTATATAGTGGGGAAAAATTGAAAAAAAATTACTTGAATTTAAAAAAAGAAACAAATATTAATTGAAATAAATTGAAAGTGTCAATGACACTGCAGCTCAACTTGACACACTTGAATTAAGTGAAATGGCAAAATTGAAGATCATTGGTTCCAGTGTTATTTGGTGAAACTTTAACATAACAGCGTTGTGTGTGCACAAAGTCAGAGTAATCCATGCATTTTTAAATGTAAACTGTAAGGCTGGCTAAAGGAAAAATGGTGATACACAAATGCAGTAAGTTTTAAAGGTTATTGTAAATGGAAACTTTTTTTCACAGAAATGAATAATGCTGATCGATAGCTCTTATCTAGAGGCCTCGCCCAATGAGCACACCAAGTTAAAAACAGTCCTATGATAAATGCGCCCTGTAGGCCATGTCAAAAAATAATGTTAATGAACAAATGCAATAAATTCAAAGGTTATTGCTAACAGCAACAGTTTTGAATGGAAATGAAAAGAATCCCTCCTATCTTGGTCACACTGAATAAGCATACCAAGTTTCTAAACAACCCGTTAATGGATGAGCCCTCTGAGGCGTGCCAAAGGAAGATGTTAATGCACAAATGCATAAGTTTGAAGGTCAATGCTAGTGGAATTTTTTTTTAAAATTTGCCATGTAGAGAGAGCAAAAGGGATAAACTCCTACACAAATGCACTAAGTTCAAAGGCTGGCGCTAACAACAATAATTTTTATGAAAATGAAAAAATATTCAATTACTTGCATCTAGAGATCACCCCGAACGCGCATACCAAGTTTCAAAGCGATCCGATGATAAATGTGCCCTGAAGGGCGTGCCAGAGGAAGATATTGATGTTTGAATAAATTAAGTTGGAAGGTTGTTGCCAACGGCAACATGTTTAGACAGAAATGGAAGAGAATCGGTAGTGCCCATCTAGAGATCACCCCCAACAAGCATACCAAGTTTCAAAGCGATCTGACCATAAATGTGCCCCGAAGGGCATGCCAAAGGAATATATTGAAGCCTGACTAAACTATGTTCAAATGTCGTTGCCAGCGGCAACATTTTTTGACGGAAAAGGAAGAAAAGTTCCCATCTAGAGGTCACCGCAAACAAGCATACTAGGTTTCAAAGCGATCCGATTATAAATGTGCCCTGCAGGGTGTGCCAAAGAGAAATATTGATTCACAATTGCACTATGTTCAGTGAAGGTCGTTGCCAGTGGCAACGTTTTTGGACGGAAATAGAATAAAATCGATAGCTCTCATCGAGAGGTCACCCTAAACACGAATACCAAGTTTCAAAGCGATTCGATCAAAAATGTGCCCTGTGGGCCATGCCAAAGGAAATATTGATGCCTGACTAAACTAAGTTCAAAGTCCGTTGTCAGCGGCAACGTTTTTCTACGGAAATGGAAGAAAATCGATAACTCCCATCTAGGCGTCACCAGAAACAAGCACACCAGGTTTCAAAGTAATCCGATGATAAATGTGCCCTGTAGGTTGTGCCAGATGGAAATATTGATGCCTGACGTTGAAGATCGTTGAAAGCAGCAACAATTTTTTTCTGAAATGGAAGAAAATCGATAGCACTCATCTTGAGGTTACCCCAAACAAGCACATCCAATTTCAAAGCGATGCGATCATAGATGTGCCCTGAAGGGTGTGCCGAAGGGAAATATTGATGAATAACTGCATTAAGTTCATCGAAAGTCGTTGTCAGTGTCAACTTTTTTGACGGAAATAGAAGAAAATCGATAGCTCCCATCTAGAGGTGCCCTAAACAAACATACCAAGTTTCAAAGCGATCCGATAATAAATGTGCCCTGCAGTGCGAGCCAAATGAATATATTGATTCCTGACTAAATTAAGTTCAAAGGTCGTTGCCAGCAGCAACACTTTTGACAGAAATGGAAGAAAATCGATTGCTCCCAACTTCGTCAAGTTGAGTCAAAAAACGAAGGGAAAAGAAAAAAAAAAGAAGAAATCATGTCAGTGGCAACAAGAAAAATAGATTGAAAATCACGCATAGTCATTCCATACAAGAAATGTAACAGTAAAAGTTTTTCATTTGGAAACTTACAATCTCGAACTGAAAGCCCACGAGAGAAAAGGTTTGGATGATAAATATGAGAATTATACCATTCCATTAAAATTAAAGGGAGGACGAGTGAAATTGTTTTTTAGATTTGACAGAAGAGTCCTGTAGAATCGTCAAGAAACAAGAGAAAAGTTTCGATGACGGTGACTTGACAATAGACTACAGTAATTTCCGAAATACCCGAAAATCGATAAAGATCTCACATGTCGATTTATAGTAGAGGCGTAGTAGGGTTCGACCCTGAAAAAAATTGATACAAGCTGATTTTGGTGTCATTCGACGCAGAATTTATTTCGGAACAACATATCCAAAATCCGCAAAAATCCGCCTTGGGGAAAATTTTTCATGTCAGATTTCCCGTCAGGGGGTTGTTCGTGAAGGGGGAAAATTGTGTTTCCGGAGTTTCGGCCGTTTATATGTCACAGATTGAGTTTTATATATTATTTTGTGTCGCAGGCGACCAGATACAAATGTTAATTATATTGAGAGGCAATTGCCTGATGAAATCCTCACACTTTTTATGAGGAAAAAGGGTTAATAACCCCCAAAATCACATTTTTTCTCTCAAATTTTCACTCCCGATTTAAGATACTTCTGCACAGAATACAAAACTAGAAATGGTTCTTTGAGCGATGTTTTCGCATACAATGAGGTGCAGATAATGTTGACCGGTCCAATATAATAACAGGAATTTAACTACATGATGAGGTCTAACAAGACATTTGTTGGTGTTCTTCACGGTTATTCATTGTCGCCGATTTCCTCCCCGATCTCAATCGGCTCGGCATTGAAGCAATTCTCACCCCGACAGTCTCAACAGGCAGACAAGCATTTGAGCGCATTCTTTCTACAAGAACATATGTTTGTTCCGCATGGCTTTTTGGATGTCATTTTGCATTTGCAGCGGATAACTTTGAGAAGAGCCTCAGGCGCTGCGCCCAGGTCAGTCATCACAGGTATCAACTCATTCCCACGACTTTCCCAGCCCCACTCCTCAGGATCTAGGGCATCGTTATCCAATAGTTTCCAAACCATTATTTGTTGGTGAACTCGCAGGCTGTGGAAATGTGCTGCACGCTCAGTCGGGGGAAGTTTTTGTGCTTCAATTCCCGATTTGCTGGAAGTGACCATTGTCATAAATTTTGAATATCTCAAACCATTCAAAGTGTCTGAATGTTTGCCAGAGTACAACATAACGAACAATTCAGTCCCCATTTTCCCATCCTCTGTCTGAGAAATGGTACTGTCGTGCATTGCTTCTGATATATTTTCAATAGGCAATGACTTCTCTAACCTCTTGAGAAGCAACGTTTTCCCGTGCCCAAACGTTGCTGATGTGACATCACACCCACTCCATGCATGAATGAAGAAGAGGTTCTTCTGAGTTGTTTCTCCAATCGTCTCTACTATATCTGCGATTTTCCATGCAACTCCACCCCTGTGTGACTTCCGTGCTTCTGACTGGAAATAGATATCAGACCAAGTACGATCCCAATGGTATACGGGCATAACTAGTACATCTATATCATCTGCAACAATGACAACTGTTTTTCCCTAGGACGAAAGTTGAAGTGCATTGTCAACAATGTTAGTGTCAGCATCTCCAGAACTGCATTCGATAATATGCCCAGCCTCTCTCAGTGATGTGGAAAGCATTTTTATAAACTGCATTTTATTATTTCCATTCGATAAGAACAGTTTTGTGGGCAGTCGTGTTGTTCGTCAAACGGATAGCAGCACAAACGTGGAGAGCTCTTCTTCTCTGCTCCTGAGTCTTGGTTGTTGGTCGTTGACCATAACCATCGAAGACAATTCGACAATTCTGCCCATATTTCTTCGTCACGTATCCAACATACTGGTTTGCCACTTCCAAGTAATTGGTGTTTGTCTTCCATTTAACTCTGTGGAGGAGAGCGCCCCCTTCGAGCACGTACAGACCATCAGATGGTGGTTTAGTAAGGGATAAGCCATCAGTTATTGCAGTTGCTAGGTCCGCCTTGTTTGCTTTTCTGAGGAAAAAATCTTTGAAGAGGGCTGTTGACATTACAGTTAGTTCATACGCAAAGAACTGTGCCATGTCTTGCTCTCTCTGGGCAATAGCAACCAGTCTAGTAAACAAAGTTGAGGGGTTAATTGTCACCCTCTGGTCATCTAGCTTCAACCCGGGGGTGAGGTGAGCTAGGGTACGGATTTGATCACTTCGTTTGATATTGGCATCGGAAACAATAGCGTTGTCTAATCTAGAGTGTGTCTCTGCCCCTACAGACTCAGTGATATCGCAGTTGATACCATCTCCCTCGGAAGCTAACAAACCAGATGACAGAGAACGCAATCGTTCGTTTCCATCGAACGGGTTGTGTGTGTCAAACCACTCTAGTATTCTGGCCATGTCTAAGTTGTCTCGTTTTCGACGACATGTGCCCATATCTACATGCTGTTCGCTGGTATTGAGCTTTAGGTCGGTCAACGTTGTCATGGCTTCATGTATCTCTGCGCATTTATGCATCGTGTAAATCCACTCCTGTCGTACAGATTCCGTCACGCCACGACCTCGCGTTAACCCACTCCGACTTTTAATTGAACGCACAAGATCACTAGAGAGGCCTGCCCAAATCCTAGAACTTCGACGTATAGCATGAAAGCCGTCACAGTAGAATCTCTCATACAACCAAGGATGTTTTTCTGGTAGTTCAAGCATCATTTGCAGATAGACTCTGCAACTCTTGGCATAGTGTACATGCCCTGTTGCGGTGAAGAGGTTCAGCATTCTACCAACAGCAATGAGATGGAGATTCCAATCGCCAAGACGTTCTCCACGGATGAACATTTTCAGTACCTGAATATATTCTAGATATTGTACCCATAGCTTAGCGGTGCGTGATTCTCTTGACAGTTTGGCTTTGTAGTTGTCAAGGCAAGTGTTCACCGTCACGAGAGCTGATGAGCTGCTAACACCAGAAAGGGTGACCGCGCCTTCAAGCACACCTTTGTATAACTCCTTCACACCATCTAAGTCCATCTGGTTTATCTGTACACTCTCAACAGTGGATGGGCTCATCGGAGGAGAAACATTCGCGCTCATTTCGGATGTGGTTATGGCACCCAATAATTTATTCGTCAGTGCAGCTTCTACTAGGAGGTGGCCTCGCATAGCTCTGGAAACAGCTTTGCCGGTCAACATCGACCGAACTGCTAGTGGACCATAAACTTCCTGCAAAGCTTCATCAAGACCTGATCCAGCCATCATCGAGCCGATACTGCCGAGAAAGCTCATGATTGTGTGGAAACCACCCAACCTGCAGACAATGTTCATGGATTGATCAATTATTATCTCATTTGCCTTCAACCATAAAGGCTGGTCAAACGTGACGCACGGGGATGGGATGTTCAATCTGATCGCTTGCTCTGAGATGAATTTCAATGTGGAAAAGATGCATGTGCTGTCTGTTGGGCTGAGATCTATTATTGGGAGAAATAGTATATCTGATTTCGCTCGATGCTCTGAACCGTGCACAGAATGCGCTAGTTGCATGAAGCCGGACCAATTAGGAACAGTGTCATCTACTGCTCTAGATAGCCACCCACAATGCCATAGAATGTCAGTACTCAGGCTAGATGGAAGTGTATGTGGTGACTGCAGCTCTACCACTGGTTTGTACCACAAACCACCAAAGCCTCTCGTCGTTGATTCCAAGTAATCAACCACTGGGATTCTTTTATTCACCAACATTTGTTCAACGCCAACTCGAGCTCTGCGTTTTATCGATGTATGCGACATAGGGGTGGATGGCACCTGAGTTTGGGTTGACACGGCGATTATACCCATACCATGAAGTGAACATTTCCCATCGATAGTCGCAACGTTATGGTCGACGTTGTCTGCGACCCACTGTACGAATTCTCCGGGAAAATAGTTAGAGGTATAGCTGTCAACAGAATCTAGCTCCATCACACCTTGCTTATACCGTTTGACCTCCTCATAGGTGATAGAAAACCCAAGCCTAGCTAGTTCATTAACGAGCCATTTTGACCCGAAAGTATGGTCCATTTCTACTCCTAACCCGAATAGGGTAGGTGTTATGACTGATCTTGGTCTAGCCGATTGGACTATAGAGTGACCTATGCTGTTTCGTTTTATATCATTTGGTATCAAGCACTGGAAAAAAGACTGTAGGTAGGCTGGGATCCAGGTTTTGCCTCGCGAAATGTCCTGTATGTCAGCAGGGGTTGGATACCAATCTATATCATACCCCATCTCTCTAAGCTGCCCCTTGATCAATTTTGCTGCAGTAACAATGATCCTTTCAGCTTCATCACTTATACTTTCTTTCTTGTCCACATACCATTTTTCATTTATCAGATATTCAGCCATGTTGCGAAAGCATAGGACATTGTCGCGACCCTGTACCCTGGCGAAAAAGATATAATCGCCATATCGCTCTTCTAGTTTCTGCTTCAGTCTCGTTTTTGTGTACACAGTTGATTCACCTGCGAGCTCTTCCATCTTCGAATGCAACTCGGTCAATGTGTACAGTTCTGAATCGGAATGAGTTTCTAAGAATTCACATATGCACTCAAACCAATGTTCCATGCCATGGTCAGGTTTTCGTCCAGCTGGTCTCGCAATTTCCAACTGTCTATAGTTTAGGAATTTCGTATGGCAGAGTGGATGCTAGACAGCCTCGGCAGTTACCAGATCAATGCAACTCAATAGCCGAACGCTTACTTCTGAAGCTAAACTATCCCCTCTCCGTTCGCAATGTTTGAGGGGGGTTTCTCGTATAGGTAGTGTCTCGACGGTCCTGATAATTTTGTTCCCATCGGGGTGGCGTGGATCAATTTTTGCGGCGCTACCACAGAACAAACAGTGTGTCTTGAAGTCGAATACAGGCACATTACATCTCAATTTCTTGGCCGACGGAGCTTCGATGTCAGAAGAGCTTGCAGCAGATGCCCGCTTCGCATCAGTGAAATCCCTACGGAAATCTGAATGAACCAGAACAACACCTACGGGGTCCTGTTGAAGCTTGTCCAAAAGGTGTGCTTCAAGGTCTGATCTCTCCCTGACATTACAGAAATTAAGCATGGTATGACAACCTTTCTTGGTGACTTTAACTGATTTGACTTCATCGAAACCAACCTGGCAAATTACACAGGTATCATCTCGAAAGCGACCACCTTGGTGTGAAGCAATATCTAATCGAATGGTGGAAATATGCCGATGGAGGGAACGGATTATTTTCTCTTAGCTATAAGTAGTACGGATCCTGAGGCGGATTATCGAAACTGGATTAATAGACAATAAATATGATATTGACGAAATATGAAAAAGGACAATGTGACTAAGAATTGTTTCCTGTGTATGTTAACACCGAAACAAAGAAAATATGACAGAATGACAAAACAATCGAATAATTCGAGAGCACGTGGCGATAAGCTTATAGCGATGTGCTGTGTGTAACAGAATCGCTGGAATACCCGCGACTGATATGATGTAATTATCTTTCTCCAGTGTGCTATACAACGCTCTTTATTCGCGGTGTACATCAATTACGTGGGCTGGTATAATACTATAGTCATTATATTGTATTCTACTGACAGGAAAAATCTGAGAAGAGACAAATTCCTGCCCTTAATACAGAACCGCCTGGAAAATGACATCGGGAAATTGGTAAAAATGGCCACCACCCCACCCTCAGTTGAGGCGCTATGAAAAATTGTCCCCAAGGCGGATTTTAGCGGATTTTAGATATGTTGTTCCCAGATAAATTCCGCGTCGAATGACACCAAAATCAGCTTGTATCAAATTTTTTACAGGTAACACCACTTTTTTTAGTTCAACGCCTGTACTATCAGAGAAAAATCAAAACAGAGAAAAATCAAAACTGTGTGCCTACACCAGATAACAAGGAGAACCCAGCAAGAAATATAACGTTGTCAAAAGAGGCGTCATTGAAAAAGACATCACTTTTGACGAGTATAAAAGTTGTCTGTTCGAAGATTGACAATTAACAAATCGATGAATACAATTCAAAGTGATAAACAGCATTAAACCCTTTGAACCCTATCGGCCGCTTTTCCGACCAGGAACACGATACGCCATAACGTCATTAAATAGGATGGCTGCTCAGTAAATATGTGGGGTAGACCAATCAATATTTTCAACGTGCAGCCCCAAGGCTGCACGTTGAAAATATTGATTGGTCTACCCCAAATAATGAATATGGACTCTTCCAAGTGCTTCTATTGAACTGGCATGGAAGATACCGCTATAGTTCAAAGGGTTAAACACGACATCTATACGGAGAAAGTGAAGAACATTTCATTATCGGCTGACGATGATTACAGAAACATACTACCGGGTGAAATGACGAATGCTTTATTTTCATCCCATATAGGTTTCACCACTTCTTTTTAACTGTAACATCTGCTCGATTTCGGTCTCTTCTAGTTAGGATCGGTATTCATTTCATGGCGTTCGTCTTGATCAGCTGTTTGCCTAAATTTTTAATCGTCCTCGCTAAAAGACCTAGGTTAAGCCAGGGCGAGCAACTATTCGACAAACCTGATAGCGTTTTCGTACATTTTCTCGTCCATGGCCAGATTGTCGTCATACAGTTGTACCTCCTTGTCACCCAAGTGGAGTTTTCCATCAGTTCTTCGGCGGAAACCACAGGTCGAGTCTGTGCCTAAAGGATTCGTGTCAAATAATTCCAGGTAGTATTTATCTGTTATATCACTGTTATCTACTATCCCCAAACGCTAACGTGCTAGTAGTAGTATTACTAGTTACCATTTCACTACTTCGATCGGTCTCTGTTCCCCAAGGAAAAGGACTGTAACCAGGAAAACATCTTGTCGCGGTCTCGCCTATTCGTAAATTTGGAACATTTCTCGACGTGCCTATCAGTCGAGAACCTTCTCTTATCAGTTTCAATTATCCACAGACCTCCTTCTTAGTTCATGCCGGCGTTTCGATGACGGGTCTCAATAACGTAGCCGTCTCACGTTTCCGTTCCATATCTCCCATCTCGCCATATCACTCTTTTACATTATGTCTCTTCGATCCAATTTGACGAATCGTTTCCCCTCTCTTCATAGAATATTTGATTTCTAGAAATGACATTTTATTTTTTTCTCTTACATTTGTTTGCTTTGTTTTAATTTCTTCGATTGTTTTCCAGTTTCTACAAGAAAATGGAAATGATCCCGATGTTCCCGTACAGAACGAACGGAAGACATCACTGTTTTTAGCCGTTTCTGTCAAAATGAAAAGCCGACGAAGATGTAAAGCCGTATTTCCTTTCGTTCGTAGTGATGTCCCTTCTTATGGGTGGCGCAGATAATTTGAAATAAATTGACTCGGAATTGGCTCCGAAAGAACATAAAAATGTATCTTTCACCAGTAAAATTACAAGTGTTCTCGTTGCATCATTTTCGGTGCCACTTCTCTGCAGTGAAATTACTTCCCAACGTCAATATTCCTTACCACCATGTCGATGGTCCAAAACTATCTTTTCACATTTACTTAGAGTGAACCCACCCCAGATTTCCGCTTCCTCCCTAAAATGGCCCAAATCCAGTTTTACATAATACAGAGCCCTAGAATTGGACCCCAATATAAGCCTACATACTCTACAATCCTTAGATTCTCTCTTAGAGCACCGAGTTGTGCTTTGTCGAGGGTGTCTCCCAAACTCCTGCAATAGTTCAGTATATCATCCTAGAATGGCTAGCCGCCTCTAGTACAGATTCTTGGCTACGCGTCTGTATCATTTATTTACCAGTTAGCATTCTTTCAGCCAAAGGAATCAGCTGCCCCACAACTCCAACCCCCAAAACGATAATACACTTTCTCAATCCCTATCACTGCCATGTACGTTTCTGCCTTCAAAGTTCCCCACACAGTTTCCACCAACAGACTGTTTAGAGTTACTAAAGATGATGGTGCCAACGAGCGGTAGAATATCACAAACATCACATTTCAAAGTTCCATGATCGAATAGTGGCAATATACCCGAACAGTTGATCGCAGAGTCTACGTTAATTTTGAAAGATGAGACCATTTATAGCATCCAACTGATCCAACTTCGGCCAAAGAAATTTTCGAAACGAACCATATTTTAGTCAAGACGCAGACATTTAGAGTGCCAGCTTTAGGCCATAACTTGCCTCAAGACGAAATTAGTATAGATAACGAATTTGATTTGCATCAGAGTTGGTAGCCCCTGTATACTCTGACAGCTGGACTTACCTTGACTGCGAACCCCAAACTAATATCGTTCTAGTCAACACAGGCCTTTATGTTAAACTTAGAGACCAAGCTTTCTCTTTAGAGACCTAGTCTCCTCCTGACGAGAATGTACCAGTTCCAGAGGCCTTATTAAGCAACAAATCAAAGAATGGAAAACCACAGAAATACCCCACCAATCGCATCGTCATCCAACAACAGCAACCGACGTAGCCGTATTCCTGTCAAATTAGTAGAATTATTAAAACAGTAGCTATCGTCTCCTTTGCCCAATACACAAGACATCAACATGGATGACCCAAAAACGCATTTGTAGGATGTCTGGACGACAACAGCGCACCTTTCCAGGACCGCCCGCGTGTATCGAGAGAGAGAGAATCCCTTTACACAAAGCAAGAATCTATACTAAAAATAGTACCCAAACTAGCAATACAAGAACCGTTTCCAACCTACCCCGCAAAACCTCTCTTCCCACCCTCCCACTATATACAAACTCCCTTTGACACTTCTTCCATACCACAAAGAGGTTTAATAAACGCCTGTCCACTCCTTAAATCTACCCCTTTCCGTTTGCGTCCTCCATGAAAAGGCCTTTCCATTCTTAAACAAACCACGTATTTGATACCTTCCAACTCCATCACTTTGGTGTTAATGGAGTAATATATCAATTGTACACAAATGCAAACATCCGACCAAGTGGAGGAAAATTCACCCCAGTTTCCCGCGCTTTCCTTCGAATCCTTCTATTTTTCTATCCAACCCTAAACAAACAGCAAACCTTTCCAAACCCTCCAAACCTTCTACATCATATATTTAGGGCCGTTTCCATCCCCTATAAAACAGTAACAAAGATTTGTGCTCGAAAGACCAAGGGTATCTTCACGTTATAAGTACACCGGAATCTCTTGGGATTCGTCTGGTTCCAAATGTTCAAAACACAGAAATAGACACTGCAAAATAGAGAGTAATCGCTTGACTGGACTGGTTACGTAAATAATTCACGAGCGGTGAGGGACGTTGTACAAACACGAGTGCGCGAATGCGCACGAGTGTTTTACAATATAGTCCCTCGCCTCGAATGAATTATTTCACGTAACCAGTCCAGTCAAGCGATTACTCTGTTTATTACTTTTCATTATTAACGATAATTATATTATTTAACCCTTTACCTAACGTAACGACCAGCACTATTCTCAAAAATCGCCAATTAATTTCCATTATTTTTTCATTTTTTGTCTCTAAAACATAGGTTATGACCCCTCATTGGAACGAGCTCGTCGAGCTCGTTCCAATGGGGGGTGGGGGGGGGGGGGGGAGGTCATAACCTATGTTTTAGAGACAAAAATGAAAATAATAGTTATTCTGGAATTTTTTTGCAAGTGTCGTCTACTTTTCATATTAGGTAAAGGGTTAAAAAACAACGAAGTCCCCATTACATTCACGGCAAAGCGTCTTCGTTTGCGCGCACGGATAGATGACACAATTGTTGATTGCATAATTCACTTGTGAAGTTATCGTTTATAATCAAACCCGGAAATCCCAGTAAATCACACTTTGGAAGTAATAAGCTACCATATTTATCACCTCAAACTACATTTTTTAAAACAGATAACAATGCACAATGATAACCTGGCTTAAATGTCGAGCTCCCATCCCTTTTTGTTCTATTACTATGTTTTCAACCCAAAATACTGTACAAGTTTACCAACCTACTCAAAACTCTAATTATCAAGTACAGTACTATCCAGCAGTTATCAACATACTGTAAATGCAAAGAACAAATTCCATCCACAGTGTACCCCCCCCCCCCCTCCCCCATTAACTTACTGTAATATGTAATAATTATAGACGATTCCCTATCCCAAATCGTCCCCTGAGTTCCAATGTGTTCTATGTGCCAGTAGGCACATAGAACACATTGGAACTCAGTGGACGAAATGGCTGTTGATCTTCCTCCCTAGCATATCCCAGCCTCAAGTCACCCAACCACCATTGCCATACAAGCCGAACAGGCTGGTAAAAGAATACACGTCTTTCCCTCGATCTTCCATCTCTCATAAATTTGTAGAAGTTTCTAAGCGAGGTCTTCCGCTTTTCTTTCCCAATAAATAAAGACAATACTACCACAGCCAACCTGGAGCTGCTTCCAGCACTGACAGCGAAAAAGGCTACTATTAATAAGCCTTCTTTTTTCTCTATCCTCTTTTAGCACGACACATCTAAAGTAACTCAAAAGCCTTTTACCCAACACATAGGATATCGAAATTTGTTATTTAAATTATTGTTTTTTTCATTGTTTTCAAAGATTTTCCACCAAACCATATCATGTGACCCCTCACAGGAACGAGCTCGTTCCACCGAGGGGTCACATAATATGGTTTTGTTGAAATTTATCGAAAAATAATTGTTTTCCAATAGCTCGTTTTGTCATTTGTAAATTTCAATGAGGGGGGTCACATGATATGGTTTTGTAGAAATGTTTTGAAAGTTTTTGTTTTTTAATTGATAAATTTGTAAATTACCCGGACAGATGCGGCCTATTCGTTAGGTAAAAAGCTAAACGTATAGCCCCGTCCACACATTTGATTTTCTGTCATTTCACCCCGCCCTTTTCCTTTTCCACTATCAGTTTCGCCGACTAAATAATGACTCTCACTCACACTTTGAAATAGAAAAAAAACCAAAACAAAAACAACATCATATTTTAAATGTCCCTTTTCCAAAAATAAAACTGCTCTCAAACGAAAATGGAATATCCTCCCCTCCTCCAGTTACCTCTTTCCAAAAAAATGTCAATAGTACTCAACCAAGATTATAAGAATCGTCCATTTAACATAAATGAGGCAGCCTGATGAATCTCTCTAATCTCCACTCACAAATCTACATACAGTACCCCCCCCCCCCCTCCCCGCCACGAGCATGGTATAGAGACTCTGCACTGTCTTCCATTCTTCGCGCGACACTCAATGACATATTTAACTTGATTATTATATCCTATACCTTCAGACACCATTTGGAAGGGGTGGAACATGTTTATCCTCACCTCACTCCCGTTAAGTCCAAAATGTGCTGTCAGGATTTCAATTCTACGCAATTCTTATTATAGTTTAGCAGTCAGTGTAGCCTATTTTATTTTTTACCCTTTCTACTGAGTTTTTTCACAATGAGGAAGTAATTGTGTTAATAAATGTATTGAAGCATTTAAACCTTTACCCAACGCAGACGATATCAAAATTTATTATTTTAAATATTATTTTTTTAAAATTTTTCAAAAAAACCCCGACAAAACCATATCATGTGACCCCTCGTTGGCATGGTTTTGTTGAAATTTTTTTTTAAATATAATATTTATTCAACTGCTGAATTTGCATATTACTCGGGCGTATGAGGGCGATTCGTTAGGTAAAGGGTTAAAATATTTTCTTCAATGTTAAAACGATGAAAATGCCATGCCTAAAGCAGTAACTAAATTTCAAATCTCGATCTTTCTGTTTTAATCTGTTATTCTTCCGGTAGCTGGGAGAGTGGAATATCCAGGGCGATAGAGATATCCCTGACCATCGTTTACTCGGGCAGAGGTGACCAAGGATACAGTGTAGGCGCCGTGGACTGGTCGTAATCCACGCGTGGGCAGTGATGTCCACGCATGCGTTTACCAAGTAATAAAAATCATCATCAGCAAAATTTTAATTAATGAAGCACCTGGTGGTACCTTATTCCTATAATTAGTGTTTGGAATCTAATATTACTGCGTCCATGGAAATATTGCCGACCCGTCGAAAGCGACCAGTCCACGGCTGCCGTACTGTACCTCCCACACATCCCATTGGTGCAGCCGACCGAACGAGGCACCACGAAACTTGACTTGGTATGTTGGCGTCAATCTCGGCAGCGTGTTTCTTTTCAGTTTCGTTTAAAAATAGAACTAGTGTATAGGACATAAAATGGTCAGGAACTGTAACTACTGATGCAACATAACAAATACTAAATACACAAACTGAGCTCATTACACAAAGTGTAAAGGTCGAGGTATATGGTTTTAGACCTATATATAGAGGTTAATACCATTATGTGGATGTACAAAATATGTATCCGAGTCGAGCTCCGGGTTCTAAGGGCAGATCACGACGAGTCGAAGACGAGTCGTGATCTACCCGTAGAACCCGGAGCGAGACTGGGATACATATTTTGTACATCCACATAATGGTAATAATCATTTTATCTTACAACATATTGGGGATAAGTTAAGAATGTAGACGAATATAAAACGAACTATTTATTTGAACGAACGAACAAAAAGAAAAAAACTGGAACTCACGCGAAAGGAACGTGCTTGTATCCGACCCCCTGATACAAACATTTGTATCAGGGGGTCGTATACACGACAGTTGCGGAGTTAATACAGATACAATACATGCTGATTGTAAGATAAATAGAGATTATTACCATTATGTGGATATACAAAATATGTATCCGAGTCGAGCTCCTGGTTCTAAGGGCAGATCACGACGCGTCGCAGCGAGACTCGGATACATATTTTGTACATCCACATAATGGTAATAATCATTTTATCTTACAATATATTGAGGATAAGTCAAGAATGTAGACGAATATATAACGAACTATTTATTCGTACAGATAAACAAAAAGAAAACAAATGGAACTCACGCGAAAGGAACGTGCTTGTATCCGACCCGCTGATACAAACATCTGTATCAGGGGGTCGGATACACGACAGTTGCAGAGTTAATACAGACAAAATACATGTTGATTGTAAGATAAACTGAAGTATGTGTGGCCACCGTAACACCGTGTCACACGATACTATCCCGAGATACCCTCAATATTTTAATACGATATTCTAAACCAATTCTGAAATCGCTTACCGGGGTATTCATATCGAGATAACAGGAACATTCGAGGGGGTGTTCTTCTATGACCTACCACGTACCTCCAGGTGAAAGATATCCAGGGTGAAGAACATAGGTGGTAAATTCTTTTCAACCCATTGATTTACAATCACTTTTAGGGGGGCGAATTCCAAGTCATTACGCGTTGACATCATTCACACAAATTGTTGCCGTTAAGTGTCTACGTAACTTCTCTCTTTGCGTCATGAACGAGGCGTATAAACATTATTTCATAGGTATGGAGTGTGCAGCAAATTTTCGAGGCAAGTTTGACACAGTGTCCAATTTCATAATTTGTTTGCATTTTCCGCTTTGTGAAGACATTTAAATGCAATATTAGCGAGCATCTACATCGCTTCGAATTCGGGGGCAAATGCGCAATACATAAACAACATTCTGCGTTGACCAAGTGATTTTCTACGGGGAACCATTGTGCTGAAAATTATCTTCCCTGTTTCAAAATCATTTAATGTATATTAAGCTTCTTTATTACTTTCCAAAATGTGATTTACTGGGATTTCCCGGTTTGATTATAAACGATAACTTAACAAGTGAATTATGCAATCAACAATTGGGTCATGTATCCGTGCGCGCAAACGAAGACGCTTTGCCGTGGGTGTAAAGGGGACTTCATTGTTTGTTTGTGTTTTTTAACCCTTTAACTAACATGAAAAGCAGACGACACTTGCAAAAAAAAAATTCTTGAATAACTATTATTTTCATTTTTTGTCTCAAAAACATAGGTTATGACCCCTCATTGGAACGAGCTCGACGAGCTCGTTCCAATGAGGGGTCATAACCTATGTTTTAGAGACAAAAAATGAAAAAAATAATGAAAATTAATTGGCGAGTTTTGAGAATATCGCTGGCCGTTTTTGTCGTTACGTTAGGTAAAGGGTTAAATAATATAATTATCGTTGATAATGAAAAGTAATAAACAGATTAATCGCTTGACTGGACTGGTTACGTGAAGTAATTCATTCGAGGCGAGGGACTATATTGTAAAACACTCGTGCGCATTCGCGCACTCGTGTTTGTGCAACGCCCCTCACCTTTCATGAATTATTTCACGTAACCAGTCCAGTCAAACGATTACCCACTATATAATACAATTGCTATCATGCATTCCTATAAAGAGCTATTCGAAGACTTCGTAACGTAATGGGATATGTGGCAATTTGTCTATGCGTTGCGTAGTAGCGAGGTATGAATGAATGAAAGGTTTTAGCGCGCCGAAGGCGCGCAGGGACGATGTGGGATTTACAGTTAGTAGGATTTAGTAGCGAGGTAAGCTGGCTGAAAGACTATATAGCATACAACGATGTAAGGCGTCACACCTCAATCTGCCCCACCCACCTCACACCCTAAAGATGGCGTCAGGCCAATCAATGCGGTAACTACTCCAATCGGTGACGTTTGAATGAACAGTATTTTATTTCAGTTAAGGAATACAATACAGAATCAAAACATTAATGAAGAATAGGATATAACATGAAAATGGATCCAGCAGCAAGCTCAATGCTTATGTAAGCTGTTTCGGTGACGTTTGATGACGTGAAAGTTGCTGCGCTCTAACTGTAATAACAGTATTCACATCATCAAATATCAAACAAAGGCCGAGCACGAAAGTTAGTATCACTGTATCAACTTTACAATAGCGGCAGTTGTTTTGTCGCTAATAACTAAAATATGTTGTAAATATTCGTGAAGCTTTTACAAAAAATCAACCTCTTAGGGAATTCACAAAATAGTATTTCAGAACAGATGTCGTTATAACTCAACACCTCTTTTTTCAGTATATTTTATTTTAATTACTGACACTAGCGTTACACCAAACCTCACCATCACTCTTCAACAACGTATTCACACAGACCATGGTTTGTCTGGTGGTTGAGTGTTTAGTGTGGAAATGCGATGAAACAACTTTATTAAATCATTAAACATTCCGATCCCAACCATCGCATTAATTTGTACCGTCCGTCAATAATATATTATCAAATGATTATTAAAGAAGAATTTGGTCGACGAACATTTATGTTATTTCAACCTGCTGAGCATTTTAGAAACATGTTTCCTCATTTATAGTCATGACTTTTGAGATGACAGCATGATTATATTTGATGGAAACTTCACGAAAAGTTAACTAGATACACACTGTGGAAAAAGTTGACTTTTCTACGATATAAGACATGCATTGGGAAATGTTATAGGTACACCACGCATGGAATCTTGATTGCCCGTAAGAACGCCATGTACAGTTAAAACTAGAAGTCCCGTCACGAACTGTGCGCTTATCTCTGCTTAATTGCGCGTAACTGCGCGCAATTGACATATCGAATGGCATCCAATGCACGGCAGGTTCACCTGGTTACTCATAGCAAACACAGGCAATGTTTCTGCCCATGGACCTCCGGGTTACCCGGAGGTCCATTGGCTGAAACATTGGTTGTGCACGGGCCATATGTACAGAATTTGATAGCCTTACTATGGTAAAAACACGTAGATTAACGCGCAGATCGATGTGGTATTTGTGCGCATTTCATGATAGGATTTCTAGTTTTTACTGTAAGGACGCAACTGATTGGATGTTTTGTGTCAGAGTGACTTTATGACGTGAATGAGATGGTTCGACACAAACCAGAAAGTTATCAGACCACTGAAGGTGAAATTTATCTTTAAAAATATCAGCTTCATTTGCTTATTTCAAGTTTAATCGTGGTATAAATACAGTACACAACTCGGGTTGAGTCCGCGATAGGAATCAACGGCCATTGGTGGAGTTTTTCCTGTATTTCAGTTTCATAGTAAAAAATCCACCTATGGTCGTTGATGCTAGTCACGAGTACTCCACTCTTCTTCTGTTCGGTCTTATTCATTTTCAGAAAGGAACTTTTGGTTAAAAGTACCCAAATTAGCCTTATTCTGGTGGTACGAAATTTGCTGTCCTAAACTTTATCCATCAACATCGTGCAAAGGGTTAAAGACAAGCCTAACTAATCTATTACTTGTAAATATACAGCAGATTTAACACGCTATAAATCCTCAACTCAACTCGGTTTCATTAAAATAATCCCGATCATCTACTAATTCTCGAAACATTTTTCGAATTTTATCTCAGGTCATTATTGCACGAACACAATATGCATAAGAAACTCCCAACTAACTATCTGTACCCGACATCTCCAGAAACAAACGCCACCGGGGGCGTCGAAAGTAAATTTTGGTGGCGGGAAATGTAATATAAAATGCCACCGGGTCGAGACTGGGACATGGAAGTATGCCACCCCCCTCCCCTAGAAATAATAAAACAGAGAATTAAGATGAATCGTATCAGGCGAGCCTCGTGATTTATTTTCGACTGTTCTTTCTTTTAAAACTCAAAGCGTATTTCCGAGTTTCTGCAAAATCGGGTATTCGGAGTTTTAATTTTATTAATGATTTACAAGATTTGTCGCCCGTGTATTTTCAAAATACGAAAGGTGATAAGCGAACTGATATCATTTAAGGATAAATCAGGCACAACTGCAGAGTTATCTTCATAATATTTTAGTGAACTGGGTTCCGAAATTGAGATCCACTCCATTTATCTTTGTGAGAAATGCAAGACAATACCCTTTTGAGATGTTTATTCAAAATAACGAAAAGTGGCCAATTTTGATCGAATGTTTTGCCACAACGTCTGCTGATTTTACCCGCGAAACTCGACCCTATCTATATTAGAACTAAGGTCCTGCGAATCACACATTTTCAATTCGAAACGAATTTCGAATAGAATCGGATCTAGTGTTCGAAATCGAATTGAACCGTGTTTCTTGACAACCGAGTGTGTGTTACTGTAAACCTCACTTGTTCCAACTGTGAGGGTTCACGGTCCGACAGAAGAAATATTCCAGCTACATCATCAAGGCATGCCTTCGTCGAAGGCATGCCCTGATGATGTAGATGGACTCTTGCACAGAAATGATTATAGTTCAAAAACAGGAACGGGTGTGAGAATTATCAGTACGAGGCAAGGCACAGGACAAACCGCCAGCAAAGGCTCATGGTCGATATTATTTTGAAACTTAAAATTGCTTTCAACAGTGGGAGTGACTAGTAGGACTGGATTTAGCATGGGTGGTGGCTTGGGTACAGCGGATAATTATGTCAATATAGCGTGAATTACACTCTGCGGGGGCGCGGTGGCGTTGCGGTTCTCGTCAGATCACCGAAGTTAAGCAACGTTGAGCCCGGTTAGTCCTCGGATGGGTGACCGTCTGAGTGATCGATTTGGACTCCCGCGTTGTGTAACTTGTGTCCTTGGGCAAGGCACTTAACCCCGAGTGTCCACATGGGAGCACGATGACGCCGTGTACTAAGGCGTACTGCACGTCAATGGTGCGCATGTCTTCAACCAATCTAACCCTGCCTGTGCTGCAGTGCGGAGTTACGATGTTGGGGAGCTGGCAGCTGCTCGTCGTTGCGCGGTGGTTCTCTCCGGGTACTCCGGCTTCCTGCACCCGTAAAACTGTCACGGTCATGATTAGCCATTGTGCATAAGTATGAGACCTTAAACACCAATAAATAAAAAAATAAATAAATAAATTACGCTCAGGCTCCATTTTCTGCATTATTTATGTACAATTCCCATCTGAACTATACGCATTGTGAGATGACGCAGATGACTCATTCCAGGCTATATTCATATGAAATCATTCGAAAGGAAACGAATCGGGCAGCCGATTTCGAATCGAACCGAATAGCAACTTACTATTCGCTTCGCAGGGTTCTACTTTGAACACTTCTGAGTGATTGATGGGCGGAAAGTCCAGGTAGGCCTTAGGCGTGGTCAGCGTGGTCAGCGTGGTGTAAAAAATATTAGATATACCCTACTGCTGATAATTTAGAAGTGTGAGAAAAAGAAGTCAACCTCAGTTGCAAATGAAGTGCGTTAAAGGTGCGCGAGCGCGACAGCGCTCACAAGAAATGAAACACTTTTTAAAGTTTAACCCTTTAGCGAACGTAACGGTCAAAAGCGGCCAGCGCTATTCACAAAAATCACCATTCAATTTTAATTATTTTTTCATTTTTTGTCTCAAAACCATAGCGTATGACCCCTCATTGGAACGAGCTCGTTGAGCTCGTTCCAATGAGGAGTCATAAGCTATGGTTTTGACGCAGAAAGCAAAAAAATCGTTATTCAAAAATTTTATTTGCAAGTGTCGTCTGCTTTCCGTGTTAGGTAAAGAGTTAATGACATCCTTCTAAGTTTTAAAGACTAGTTAATGTGGGCGAACGAAAACTTTTAAATCAAACAGTAGGCGAACGAAACGATCATTTCACATTTTGCACAGATCTTCAAATTAATTGGTTTGGTATCATTGACTGTCTGGGAGCGCGGTGGCTCTGTGGTAGACTGTTGGACTTCTGTGCTAGAGGTCCCGAGTTCGATCCCCGCCCGGGACGACCCGCGTTGTGTCCTTGGGCAAGGCACTTTATCCCGGTTGCCTACATGGGGGCACGATGACACCGTGCACTAAGGCGTACTGCACGTCGATGGTGCACGTGTCTTCAACAGCTGTAACCCTGCTTGAGCGGAGCTTGAACATAGTTAGAATGTTGAGGAGCAGACAGTTTCTCGTCGATGCTCGGTGGTTCTATCCGGGTACTCTAGCTTCCTCCACCCGTAAAACTGTCGCGGTCACGATTAGCCATTGTGCATAAGTATGTGACCTTAAAAACACCAATAAATAAATAACCATAAATATATCATTGACTGGCTAAACTGCCGTGTTTTGAACCTCGAGGATATCGAGACGATAGACATGAATGAATACACAGTCATAAGTGCACCTAATGTTAGGGCCTTACGAAGCTTCGAAGATTCGATTCGATATTGACAATGATGCCCTGCTTCGATATCGACATCGAATCGGCTTCCTGATTCGTATATTTTTGAATCAGATAACTCGTGTGTTTCTCACGAAGGGACGGTGGGAAATATATCTATTGTATCGGAATCATGCCGCAGAAATGAAAAAAAATAGTTGCCCGTTGCACTTCTGTTCAATCGGCATACTTGTCTGCCTAACAGTTTATATTGCTACAACAGTACTTAAACACAGATTCGTAACCGCCACGGAAGCCCCTGCAATAGTGCCAGTCAGAAAAAGGGTGCATTATTTGTTATATCATAACAGAAAATAAGCATGCAGGGACACATGAGGTTTGTTACAAATCACTGCATTGATTTATTGTTTGTACATGTAAATATTCTGTGTCTGTAAGACACATTTCATTCCCCCGCGTGTTCTACCACATACATTCTGCTTGAAACCTTAAGAGGTGTTAGCCGGACAAACCACGTTCCGTACAGGTGAAGTTCAACAGCCTGGACTTTTGTGAAATATTGAAGCAAATCAAAATCCTGACAATATGCACACCTCACCTCTAGTATATGTACAAACATCCTGAGAAAAAGAAAGGTTCTAGCTTTAATGTGTGAGAGTAGTTAGCCGGACAAACCACGTATCATACAGGTGATATTCTACAAAAAAATTGACTAAGTACAACAACCTGTAATTTTGTGTAATATTGAAGCAAATCAAAATTCTGACGATATGCACATCTCTGGTATATGTACAAACATCCTGTGAAATAAAAAGGTCCTAGCTTGAAAACTGTGAGAGAAGTTAGCCGGTCAAACCACGTACCATACAGGTAAAACCCCACAAAACCTTGATTAAGTTCAACAACCTGTAATTTTGTGAACTAGTGAAGCAAATCAAAATCCTGACAATAAGCATACTTTTCGTATATGTACAAACATCCTGTGAAATCAAAAGGTTCTAGCTTCAAAACTGTGAGAGGAGTTAGCCGGACAAACCACGTATCATACAGGTAAAATTCTACAAAGAAATGTCCAAGTTCAACAACCTGTAATTTTGTTGAAATATTGAAGCAAATCAAAATTCTGACAATACGCACACCCCTGGTATATGTACAAAGACCCTGTGAAATAGAAAGGTCCTGGCTGTCCTAGCTTGAAAAGAGTGAGAAGAGTTAGTCGGACAAACAATGTACCCTAGATGCGGACGGAGGGACGGACGGAGGGAGGGACGTACGGCGGATGGGCAGAGGGACGAACGGAGGGACGAACGGAGTGACGGAGGGACGGATGGAGGGGTCGGGCGGAGGGACAGAGGGACGGAGGGATGGACGGACGGACAGACGGACGGACAGGGGTAAAACAATATCCCCCGACTATTAATCGACTATTATTGTGGCCCTGCACCCTGGTACTCATACTACGAGTGGCACATGTAAGTCTACAAAGGTATGCATGATAATCAGGTAATTTGGCGAAGTAACAAGTGATTTCACAAAAATTGTTTCGCGCTGTTTCGACTCGATTCGAATTCGATATCGATGTCGAAATCGGACACCCGATTCCATTCAAGATTCGATTCAAGGATAGAAATCCTGATTCGTAGGGGGTTACCTAAAATCTCAAAATACTTTTAAACAAGGAAAATGATTTCAATCAGACAGAGAAATGTGTTTGTCACAAATTCTTTGTTTTACAAGGAGTTATTCTTAGTTTCTTTGCATAAGGCATAACGTCGTGTGAGAACCATAAGGTTCTATCTTCCACTGGAAGATAGAACCTTATGGTTCTCACGCGACGATAAGTATCTTTCTGGCAGCGAAAGGGGAATGGAAATCACGAAACTGATTCCATTTCGGTTTTCTTAAAAAAACTAAAAGAAAACTTATAACCAAGAACGGCGAATCATTCGCAGTTCTTGGTTACAAGTTTCTTCTCGCTTTTGATCCGCGAATGTAGACAATAACTGTAATTCTGTTTCTCTAAAACGACACTCATTGTCCAAATTACAACAACAGTTGACAATATTTAAAAAATAAGCTGATCGAATAATCGTACGCGAAGTTCATTCTCATTTCTTACTCCTTAATAATACTATCACTTGGCTGTGACTGTGTTTGCGTTTATACTACCATATATTTCATCTGGTGCTCTTTCATGCTTTGCAATTATTTACGCATTATTATGAAATAATATTGTCACTAAATAGAAATCGAAAATAAGCCATTAACCAATCTTTTGCCAATCTTCAATCAAGACCGAACCGAACCAACATGTCCAAAGCTCACAGATCCACGCCCAATTCGCTCCATGGACATGTCCCTATAAAGAGTCCAAAATACAATTTTGAAACTTCTAAGTATTAACAAATTGATATCACCGACACCCGCATCTTGCCACCACCATTTCGTCATATTTATGTTTGTAGGTAATGACGTTGCCCTCAATATACAACAGTGAAATTGGTGCCAACACGGTTGGAACACAGCACGTTCTGGAAGCTTTTCGTGGATATGAACTAAACAACAATGTTTGAATAATGGCGTGTTTTGATGGCGTCAGATGCTGGCTCAATGGATAGTAGCATTTTCCTGTACACTCATATGCCTGAAAAATAAAATAAACATAGTATCAACGAACTTTGCTTATTCTGCATGTTGATTAACCCTTTACCCAACGAATCGCCTGCTTCCGCCCGCGTAATATGCAAATTCAGCAGTTGAAAAAATATTATTTTTCAAAAAAATTAAACAAAACCATATCATGTGACCCCTCGTTGGAACGAGCTCGTTCCAATGAGGGGTCACATGATATGTTTTTGTTGAAATTTTTTGAAAAATTTAAAAAAATGATATTCAAAATAATAAATTTTGATATCGTTTGCGTTGGGTAAAGGGTTAAAAAGAGAACAGGTTAATAAATTGTGATTGTTTTTGATACTAAAGATTTTTATTATATGACGGGAAAAAACCTGGTATTTTAATTGGCTAAAACACTCGTAAGAAGTGTTAATACACTCCAGAACTGCTGATCAATTCTATTTTTTTTATATCGAAATCGAGTTGATATTTCACCACTCTGTCATTTGTATCTATAAATAGCGCAGGTAGGTTGATAATAATTCCGTTACTGAGATTCCTAGCCGAGTCCGTAAAATTTGGATTCCGTCGGAATGCCTTATATGTATACAGGGGAAATCTGATTCAACCTTGATAGATGTTATAGTCGAGACTGAGATAGGTATAGCTAGGAAGTAATGGATGAGATATGGGGCAGAATAACAGAAGCCAATAGTACTGTACAAGGCCGCAATGGAACAAGACTGTTGTAGAAGCTAATGATAGGACAGATAGGACATAGACCTGTAATGGCCTTGGAGATTTGGCGAAAAGATGGAATCGGTTGGTAAGACTACATTAGACCCATTGAGGGCTTTTACATAGCCTAATGCGACAAAAAAAAGGATTCTCCAAAAGGTATCCTCGATAGGTATCCTCAACAGGTATCCTCAAATAATACAATACCAGGTCATAGGTATCCTCAAATACCCGTTTGTGCCTATGTGATAGGGCATATTGTGTCACATTGTGCCTTTTCACATAAGCACATAAGAAAAAAAGGGATTCTCCAGTAGGTATCCTCGATAGGTATCCTCAAATAATACAATGTCAGGCCATAGGTATCCTCAAATACCCATATGTGCCTATGTGATCGGGTATATTGTGTCACACTGTGCCTTTTCACATAAGCACATATCGGCACATAAAGCATGTGCCTATGTGATAGGGCATATTGTGTCACATTGTGCCTTTTCACATAAGCACATATGACAAAAAGGGATTCTCCAGTAGGTATCCTCGATAGGTATCCTCAAATAATACAATACCAGGCCAAAGGTATCCTCAAATACCCGTATGTGCCTATGTGATAAGGCACATTGTGTCACATTGTGCCTTTTCACATAAGCACATATCGGCACATAAAGCATGTGCCTATGTGATAGGGCATATTGTGTCACATTGTGCCTTTTCACATAAGCACATATGACAAAAAGGGATTCTCCAGTAGGTATCCTCGATAGATATCCTCAAATAATACAATACCAGGCCAAAGGTATCCTCAAATACCCGTGTGTGCCTATCTGATAGTGCACATTGTGTCACATTGTGCCTTTTCACATAAGCACATATCACATATCAGCACATAAAGCATGTGCCTTTGTGCTAGGGCACATTGTGTCACATTGTGCTTTTTCACATAAGCACATATGACAAAAAAGGGATTCCATAGCCACAGGAGTTTTCAAAAAAGGGGTGCTAAAATTGGGGTGCCTGGGGATATTGCCATTGGATATAGGCTTTTATTATGCAAAAGGGAGATAACTCTGCATACAGATTATGGGAAATCAAGCAATCTGATTGGTTATAAATGATCTAGATAAATGAAACAACAAGAGTACTTGGAATAGGGTCAGAACTAACAAGAATAGACCAGAAAATGCTAAATATAGTAATAATAAGCAAAACTGTTCCAACTAATAGGCTCTTCTACGCTACTGGAGTATATTCCAGAACAAACAAACATGGCTAGGTAGACATAAACTATTACATATATAGATAGAAGCAGAGAATTCTGGGTAAATTTGCCCTATAGCACTACGTGCTATTCTTATTGGGAAAAACGTCACAAGATAAGGATCCAAAAAGGGATTCTGGGAGAATTCTAAGCCAGAACATTAATCCTGTTCAATCGAACGCACCCCCTTGTACCCCCTTAGTACTATAGCACTACGTGCTAAGCCGATAAATTGGGGAAAAAAAGTCAATTTCGGTGATTTTGGGTGGATTTTGGTGATTTGGAGGGATTGTCGGGTTGTTTGTGGTAATTTGCTTTACTCCGATTCAATCGAACATACCCCTAAAACATACTCCTTTCCTGTTGTAGGCCTTAGGTAACATAACAATCACGTGCTACCATAGAAACCAAGATGGCGGCCTCCAGTATACAAAATGGACGACGGAAACACGTATCACACTAACAACACGCGCTGCGCATGCGCACTCATACCACGTATCACTATGGAGATGACGTCACAACATGGCCGCTCACACGGGTTACCATGGCAACACAACATGGCGCCAATGGGTCACGTGACATGACGTCACTTCCGAGGTCATCCACCGAGGTCATCCAACTAACCCCTGAAACATACGAGCTATACTACTGTTATTAACTATGTTAAAATTTTTTAACGTTGTTAAAATAATTTAACACGTTAACGTTTGAAACGTTAACTGCTCCCTGCCCTGGGTATCATCATAATCCTGCGAGGTATACTTTTAATCAAGCATCCAATTTCGGCCTACACCTTTTACAATCATCTTACAACGCTGCACCAAAATTTGTCAAAATTAAAGGACTGCGCTGATCTTGTCAAAGAAGACAACCGATGACGCTTCCTACATGATCAATTGGTATGAGGTTAAGATTCCACTCTGGCTATGGTAGAGTACTGCTATTCTACTGCAACAGGTAGCTAGTGATAAGACGATCCCACTGAGCCGTAGTGTTGTAATTCTTTGACATACAACACCGACCAAAAAGGAATGAAATGGCACCACAATGGAAGCAAGTATGTTGTTGCAGAAGTACTGACCCATAACCGCTTTAGTGACAGAGTATAGGGTGCTTGACCAGTGATGGTACATGCACTCCATACCTTCAACAAACCACCGTACCATCATTTCAGACCTGCTACCGAACGTTAACGTTGTTGCAACGTTCATCGATACACAATCACCTCTAAGTCGGACTCATGCAAATCTGTACAACAATGTACGCCCAATTGTTGATGATTGGAACCACTTACCTCTTTAATCAACACTGCGAGGTGTTAACCCTTCAACACTGACAATCAGAATGGAATCGTCTTAATACACTACTGTATACTGCGAAATCGGTTAGTCCGTGTTGCCCTTCAGGGCTGTGGAATTAAATTATCACTGATTCTCCTACCCTAGTTCAGTGTTTTGTGTTGTCTCAAACGGAATGCAAACTTTTGATTCACGCAAAACGTTATGCATACCGCGTTGAAAGTTTTAAACGTGGCATTACACGTAACGTCACGCATGGACATGCGATTTGTACATTTGCGTCTGAATAGTCTGTCCCGAAACACTCATACCTGGTGATATCTGTAGGTCGTTGTCGATGTAGGACAGTCTGAATGCGTTTATCATCACAATTCGTGTTTGTCGGCATCTCTCTTTCAGTTTGCTATTGACAGACTAACAACAAGCATTTAGTGGTTGGACCACAACAATATTTGGGGAGAAAAATATATCTGACATTCAAGTTACACGCCCTCGTTCGACACGCTATCTCAAACGTTAACGTGTTAAATTATTTTAACAACGTCAAAAAAATTAACATAGTTAATAACGTTTAACTTTGAAGATTATAATTATGTAATATGTAGCATTGCGTCGTTATCTTGTGTTTACCCAAGCCGGATCAAGCCGATGACGTCGAATTTTGCGCCATTTGATGAAATTGAAGAACACGAATAATTTAGATGTCCGTGGCCCTCCTACCAACGTTGGCGAAGTTGGCCCGTCGATATGTGACGATACAGCAATATCAGCTTCATCCGAACGCCTGTTTTCCATGTAAGGGCTCGTATTCGAGCAACGGCGGATGTCTCTTTCTAAGAATACGGCCGCAGTGATTGTATTAAATGAAAACTTCGCTGAATGTTAGAATTTACGATAACCTGAGAGAATTATCTTAACTACCCGTCCCCTGAGTTCCAATGTGTTCTATGTGCCAGTAGGCACAGAGAACACATTGGAACACAAGAGACGAACTGTGCATAAGTTCAATTATATTCAAATTCAAATCAATAAAAATGGCCAAAGTTATTAAAAAAAAATTCATTTTAACTTTTAACGTCATTTAATTCCAGAATTATTTAACACGTTAACGTGTTAAGGAAAACTTGAACTCCTCCCAGCCCTGGACGTAGCATACACCTGTTTGCTGTTCTACTTGTGCACAACTTGTTTGTTGTTTGATGTCAAGATTATGCCACATTATTTTTAAAAAAAATCATGTAAATAGTAAAAAACATCCATTGCACGTGCATTGTTATTTCTGCTGGAAGCAAGTGCTCTAAAATACAGTGGAATGTTGTGTTAACCCTTTAAAACAGAAAGCTCATGCTACACCTGAAATTCATAAACTAAATTGCTCGTCATTAAATTTGTGTGGAACAGCCATTAATATTTCCAGAGTGTAGCTCCAAAGCGGCACGTTGAAAATATTAAATGGTCTATCCTCAAATGAGAAATATGGACTCTTTGAAGTGATGGAATTGAGCCAACACAGAATGTACAATCAAGATTCAAAGGATTAACTTTGATTAACACTTTACACACAATTAATTTAGATTCCTTACGATAACAAGCCCACCATGTTTTAATGAAAAAACTCACCTTATCTCACAATACCCTTAATTGTTTTGAATAGTATAACTGAAGTATGTTTATTTGAATACATACAGCGGCATAGATTGCTTTTATACCCCTCCATTCCATATCTACCCCCCCCCCCCCCCCCCCCCCCCAGTTAATATGTATCGGACGACACAAGTAAAGACAATAGCCTGAAGAGGAAATATGAACACTGTATATGATTGCAAATGTAATACTCTTGATGGCGGGAGGAGGGAAAATCGATACAGTAACTGAGAAATCGAAATCAGCCGGGAATAATATGCTGATATTCTTCTGCATTGCGCTCACCAGCGTAATTCACAAGAATATCGGCGAGTTGTCCAGAGCCTGTCTAAAATCCCCTACTCTTAATCATGTTGGATGCATTATCATTCTCTGACATTATTTCCTGACACATTGTTGGCTATCTTTCGGAAAGATTGTTTACCGCATTTCACATCATTTCTTACAAACCCCAGATAATTTCTTAGAAACCCCAGAGAGAGAGAGAGAGAGAGAGAGAGAGAGAGAGAGAGAGAGAGAGAGAGAGAGAGAGAGAGAGAGAGAGAGATTTTTCAAGAAATAACGATGCAGAAATACTATCACGTGACTATCTTGCAACACGACTCCCTGCTGGCAAATTTTACTTTCGGTGGACAACGTAAGAAAACAAATGGTTTCCAAAGTTGGAACAACATGCAAACGTTAGACATTTTATAGGACTTCACGCAGCTGGATGGCGCCTGATTTTAACGATAAGAGAAGTGTAGAGTGCTCTTCCCGTCTCCAATGAAATAATTTGTAGATTCATCCCATGCAAAACATCTCATGAGCCATTTCTAACTACGTGCTTCATAACGGTTCTTTATTAGTCTATTATAGCACTGATCTCTGTTTACGACTGCATTGTTGGAACGTCAACGAAAAAGTCACAACTGACTATGCCCCCGCCCTTCCCCAAGATGGCGGTAACCCTTTACCCAAAGTAACGGCCAAAGCCGGCCAGCGCTATTCACAAAACATTTACCATTCAATTTTCATTTTTTGTCGCACAAACATAGCTTATGCCCCTCATTGGAACGAGCCCATTGAGCTCGTTCCAAAGAGGGGTTATAAACTATGTTTTTGTCGCAAAAAATGAAAAAAATAGTAATTCAAGAATTTTGTTTGCAAGTATCGTCTGCTTTTCGTGTTAGGTAAAAGGTTAAGTCATTCAATGCGTGTAACTCCTCTCTTCGAGGTCGTTAGATGATGCGATTCTGTTACGCTGTGACGAAAGTCAGTCAGCTTTCATGTCATCAAGAAATGGTTCACCGAAAGCCAACCATGAAAACTATTAAAACAGTTTCAATCTGCCAATATGAATATTTGTTTTTATATGTGTGGCCATCCCAAACATGTTCGTTTTTTGCAGACAACAAAATATACTCTTAACCCTTTACCTAACATGAAAAGCAGGCGACACTAACAAACAAAATTATTGAATAACTAATTTTTTTCATTTTTGGCGTCAAAAACATAGCTTTTGACACCTCGTTGGAACGATCTCAACGAGCTCGTTCCAGTGAGGGATCATAAGCTATGTTTTTGATGCAATAAAATGAAGACATAATGAAAACTGAATGGCATTTTTGTGAATAGCTTTGGTCGGTTTCGGCCGTTACGTAGGGGAAAGAGTCAAAAAGCAAACAGCGATTGCGAGGCGTCGGAAAATTAAACACTATCGAGAAAAATGTTTTTGTCGAGTATTGTCTATTTATGGAACAAATGCCACCTCAAGATGGCGAGGCGTTCACAGAGAAAGGATTCTTCACGACCAGGACTTACAAAATCTAGGATAGGATTAATTCCGACCAAACCATACTGCAGTGCCTTATGCGGACGTTTAATGTAGCTGGTGGTCTCTCACGTGGCGAGGAAATAACGGAGAACACTATTGCGAAATAGCTTTACGGTCTTCCCCTCTGTCTGCCGATATGCAATGCCCCTGGAAACTTTGTTCAAGTCCACACTGTTCACAGTGACCAATACCGGGACCTTCGTAAGAGCGCACGAGCAAATGAAATCAGTGACATAAATCCTCAACCGGTTGAGTGTACATTCTCCTTTCCACAGTGGAGACCCACTGCAGTTAGTCTCACAGTTATTTGGCACCGTGACAAACAAATCAGTCAATTGCGACCAGTCCGTTACTGTTGGTAATGGATGTGTATCAAGGATGTAGAGAAAGCATTCAGCAACATCGTCGCGACGACACTGTCAAATAAATCACATCAATGGCCAGTTCTATCGCAATACGTGGGGATGAAGTGGTAGTCAATCCCACGATACTTTTCAGCCGCACCACGTGTGTGAATCAGTCTCTGTCCGAAAATGAGGGACATCTCAAGTATGAATTTGCCTTGCACCAAAATCATATGCCACCGAACAAGAAGACCTTGCCCCGTTTTCGTCAAAGATGATGGCTTTCTGTTGAGAGCAGTCGTTTGACCCAAACAGTCATCATATGGAGAAATCTACAGCACATAAGCAAATTATTTAACGGAAAATTTTGAATCCAGTGTCATTGCTGCATTTGATGGCTATGAATGTGATATGTCAACAAAGGGTATGGGGTATGCGCGAATAGCTAAGAATAGATACTCTACAGATATCAATATCTGTCGAAAAAAAAACACAAAAACTAACCAGTTTGTTAATGCAGGCATTTTCCCACATCGGTGTCCAATCGAAGCAAGCAAACGCAAATGCTGATGTTCATTGAGAGACATGAGACATCATTGGACTTGGCTCAGGAAGATGACACCAGTGTCGTAGACACCTACTTACTTGCTATTCTAACGTATCAATATCATTCAAAATGGACCATATACATGATGTTGTCTGTCGCACCCAAAGTCGTCTTCTCAATCGGAGATATTGCGACCAAGTTGGGTGAGTGAAAGGGAAATGGATTGTTGGGGCACATGCTATCAGTGGTTGTAACATAACTTCGGCACTATTTCGCCCCAGGAAAGAAAGTCTTCAGCTTGCTGGTCTCTGAACTTGCTAGAGATTTACAAAAGTACATCAATTCTGTCTCGGCACATGACAGCACAACTCAAGAGATTCCCTTGTCGGGATAGCTATTTCGATTGGTGTTATACGGGGCGAAAAACCTAGCTTCCCTCGGCCATTACCGATACGTTGCTTATAAGCGTTCTTTTGCGAAACATAATACGTGTATTGAATTTGCTTCCCTTCCACCAACCAGTTGTGCAGCACACCAGCATGTCTTCCGAACACATCTACAGGCTCTGTAATGGTTAGGGTGTCTCCAAAAGAGTGGGGCTGGTCGATGACCAGTAGAGTTCGTAGACCAGCTGCAACAACACAACCCTTCGCACCTGAAAATCTCTTGAACTTGTTCAATTCAGAGTGTAAGAGTGGGTATAGTAAGAGATGTGGGTGTAAGAAAGCAGGGCAAGCTTGTTATGCTCCGGATTGTGCAGGTGTAATTTGGATTTTCGTGGCAATCACAGACTCACAGACCCACCGCACGTCTGAAAGGATCGAAGTGGATGAATAACCATAGGTTAATTGAACACTCTTGAATATTCGCTTTTCGGTGTTTCGGCTCTAGCCTGTTTCCTGCTATGGGTTATGTTTTTCGAATCAAGTCATTGCATATCTTCTCGTAAAATGAGTCTGGCTCAGTGCTTAAATATTCCAATACAGTTTGTCAGTGTCGTCGTTGTCTTCATCACTGTTGTTGTTCTAGGGTGGTAACCCGGATGAACCCTTGATGGACACATACGAACGTGTTATCAGCCCTGTTCTATGTTTTTCGTATGAGCTTTCAAACATGATTATTTCTTTGTGGTCTTTTTGGCCATTCCGACACTCAAAGCCGTGGTGTACGTTTAAGGGGGCAGTGTTAAGTTTTCGGCCATAAAATCATAAGAGTGGTGATGTTTCGATATATCTTATCAATTTCATTATCTGAATTAACGCCGGTTCTAGAAGAATGCTTCATGTTTCAACTCATTGTCATTTGAATATCTTTGCTCGTTCCCCTTTAAAGGAAAATTCAGAATTGTCATGTAATTTCTATGCTCTTTTTGGTAATAATGTGATCACAATTACGGAGTCATACGGAATATCGACTGGCAGTAAGCTCTAGCATTAATTACACATATTTAGTGTCATCTGCTCCATGATAGACGGGTATTTGTGAAGAATGAGTCCCTAAATTAGTCTACATGCGACTGCATTCGGTGGAATGGCTTCAAAATTTGAACCATTCCGAAAAATCACGATATCTCCAAAAGCACAACTCAAATTTTCAGTGACTTTTGCCATGTTGTTCATAAACAGGTCCTTATTAACCCCCTGCACTCTGATGTCGAGAATACTCGACACCTCCCCCACTCTAAGCCCCACCACACCTCCCTGTCATCCATGGTTATCCCCCCTGTGTTGTCAGAAATTCAGCAATTTAGATTTTGGTTGACAGAGCTCAATTGGAGCTCTGTCAACCAAAATCTAAATTGCTGAATTTTTGACAACACAGGGGGGATAACCATGGATGACAAATCAGGCGTTTCGTCATCAGAGTGCAGGGGGTTAATACCTGAAAACATCAGCTCTCTCCGATTTCTGTCCCCACATAACCCTAATTTGCCTGGTCTAGAACCCTTAGTATCGGTAATATAGCCTGGAAAAGAATGCTGCAATAAACGAATCAAAAAATTGAATGGGTCACAGTGACCTTGTTTGGTTTGGGTACTAGTGCACACACTCATGAACTTTCATGCTCTTGCTCGAAAAATTATCTGTAATATATCCGAAAAGCATTTTGTTGGTGGGGGTGAGGATGTAGGTGACACTAAGTGCAATCAAGTGAGAAAAGCAGGTCACAGTTTCAGTTACTGGTACAACTTTGGAAACAGTCTTTCGATTTTGAAAGTGGCTGAAGCGCTGTATATTGGTGGTCGCTTGCATCTGAAGTGAGGCGCGATATTGAGTCCCTTCATCGGGAAAATGTTTTCCAAGAGAAAACATCACATATATCTGAACACCGCTTACTTCACTGGTGCACAAATTGTTACCCGATTTTTTAAATAAGTTTTTCGCAGCAATAATCAAATGTATTTGATTTCGGTATAATACATAAAAGGTTGTCGAATTATGTTGTTTATTTAATGCTCAGGCATCAATTCACGCTGAAAAATTAAGTCATATTCCCCTGTCGGTCGGCAAAACGAAATATCAAAATGATATTTAGAAATCGATATTTCATCGTAGGTTCGGATGACGAATCACATGTACTTTAAACGAGTCAGCACATCAGTAATGAATTCCAGAGTCCCAAATACAAACGAATTCGAATAATTGATAGTGACAGTGACTAAATCAATTCATTAAATCAGCGGTTTCAAAGTTTGACTTTCTCATTCACCTTCCAGCGAAAAGCCAAAATCACTTTCAAATTTCTTCAGTTCAACTTCACACGTCTTCAGTGCATTGAGTTCAAAAAAAAATAAAATGACGTGTCTTGTTATTGAAAATAAGAAAGTGGTGTTTTTTGTTATTGTTCTATTTCTTCGAAACACATTGCGATTATTTCAATTCGCCAGCCTTGGTAAATCGTAAAGTTAGGGGAGAAATAAGACGGGACTACTTTTTGTGCGGATATTCACACATTCCAATGGTTGGAGTTTGGTTGTTGTAATTTTTGTATGGACGCCGATTCGGCACATAAATTTTGCGCCTTAATGGCAAATAAAGGCCACAAATTGGAGAGTTTGTAGTCGTAGAGCATTAAATAAAAAGAAAATTCACGAAAATTCGTGGCTACAAGAAATATGAGGATCTTCACTCGCGACTGCGTCGCTCGTGAAGATCCTCATATTTCTTTGTAGCCACTCACGAGATATTTTCGGTATTCATCAAATTTTCGTGAATATCCTCTATATATTTACCAATACTCAGAAAGTGAATTTTGATTAGTTTGAAGTTTTGGAATCCTCCAGTTATATTTCATGGTGTGTTTTTCACATTTTCATACACGCGTTGTATTATTTGACCTATTTCCCGCGAACAAACATTAACACTTCACAGGTAACACATTATATCAAAATTTGTTATTTTAAGTTTTCCCACAATTCTTAAAACAATTTCAACAAACCCATGTCATGTGACGCCTCATTGGAAGGAGCTCGAAGAGGTCGTTCCAATGTGGGTGTCACATGATATGGTTTGGTTGAAATGTTTGAAATTTTTTCTGTTGCACAATTTGTATATTACGCGGCGGATGCAGCCGATTCGTTAGTTAAGGGTTAATCGCTCGCGAGGTGGAACCCAAAACTTTTTTCTACTCCCAAAAAGTGAAAATTACAGGTGCGATGGCGCGAAAGAGCGACAGCCTGCCTTAAAATCGAAAGACTGTTTGCAAAATATTGCAACTACAATGCAGTTTCAGGTTCTTGGTCAAACAGTGGATTATACCTTCACCTACCATGTTTCATAACGGTAGCTGAAAATCTTATCTGGGTTATTGCCCAGAAATAAATTCCGTACAAACTGCAATCAGTCAAATGAACAAATCGCAATGACCCAGTTTTGGTTCCTTACGCATCTCAGGGCCATTTCGCAGACAGCCATCCAACTTCAAAGGTACAGAGTTTTTGTAATTTGGCCAGGAAGAGTATTTTACTCTGATCTTAGACAGGCGTGCGCTAAAATCATGATCACGAATTGATCCCAGGACCTTTATCCTGAGAGACCAGATCACATGTCTACTCAACTAGCACTCTCTTTGGGTGGATGGGTGGTGAATCAATAAAATCGCTTCTCAAAACACTTAAACTTAATGAAAATTGGACAAATATTGCCAAGGCGAAGCAGGGAATTACTTCTGAAAGCGCAAAACTTGATGATTCCTTTAGGACGCCCATACATGTATATGATATTGAAGTTATTGGTACAGACGAGTCTTCCTCGCTTGCAGAGTCGGACAGCCATGAAATGTTATCTCCCTGAAATCTGGCAAATAAAAGTAAATTTATTGAACATAATACAGTGTCGACTGCATTTTCAGGGAGACGACACTTGAATAGGAATAGCTGTTCTTGTTTGGCTTGAGTACATTCTGAATTCAGAGAATACATCAATCCGCGACCCTTATGTTGCAAACTGCTCTTGGTGGTCAATTTTATAAGGTCATTTGGATACAATCACCTTCCACTTTTCGAATGTACAACTCCTAGAACCCCACAAGGTGGTTGGTCCTTGGATACCCGGCAGGTTGATATTCGCCCATATCCTTACTCGCCAGGCCTGTAGAACCATGTGGATCAAATAGGAATATCTGCAGCTTGGGGAACACGCAGTGATCCATGAAGTGAATATCTACCTGTTTGGTCAAATGTCTACTCGTTGGTAAATAAAAGTAGATGTTCATACGCCGGATGGCCAGTAATCAAATCACACTCTACGCATTATAAACAGTGAAGAAGTAGACATTGTATAAATTCCACAATTTTCCACACAAAGCGTTTACCTAACATAACACCATAACTGACCAGGGCTATTCACAAAAAGCCAGTCAAATTTTATTATGTAAATTTTTGCCCAACACATAGGTTATCACCTCCACTGAAACGAGCTCGTTGAGCTCGTTACAATGAGGGGTCATTAAAGTACATCCACCGTGGACTGGTCGTAATCCACGAGTGGGTAGTGATGTCCACGCATGTATTTACAAGGTAATAAAAATCCTCATGAGCAAAATTTTAACTAATGAAGCACGGGTTGTATCCGGTGCTTCATTAATTAATTTTTTGATGATTATTTCTATAATTAGTGTTTGGAATCTATTATTATTGCGCCCGTCGAAATGTTGCCCAACTGTGGAAAGTAACCAATCCACGGCGGCCGTATTGTAGCTTGTTTTTTAAGCAAACTATGGAAATATTTAGTTATTTTCAATTTTTTACCGCTTTTGTCGCCCTCTATTCGAGCTATATAAATTGCTAATTGTCACCAGCTGTCTCATTGGAAGCTGGATATTCGTTGAATTTCATACATATTCAACGAAAATAAGGATTCGCTAATGGGGGGAAAGCTGTGTTTGAATCACAAAACATGATGCGATACCAATTAATCGTACCAAACCCGAGCACGCGCCTGACAAACGTGAACATATTCTATTACAAATTGGCAGACACTGTTGCGAAACAGGCCTCTCACTGATTTTAAAATTCCTTTTGGTGATTTTAAACCACATATCAACAAATACATCAAATCTGTGTGACAGACGAAATGAGACAGAGCGACAAATAACAAGCTCCATCGCTTCCGAACTACTATTACTGATAAGTATCCGTCTTGTTGCCTTTGCATAAATGATCGGTTCATTCTGACTCGATATTGTATTGGCCATACAAGACTTTGTCAGGGGCGGTGGAACGATTTTCAAAGGGGGGGGGGGGGATGGATCGGGCGATGGATGGTCGCCGGTATGAAAATTTTAAATTCCTGGGTCCCAACCCCCATTTCCATGCATCTGAGTGGATATTTTGAGATTTTTCAGGAGATATATTTGAAAAATTTCACACTTTGAGAGCCGTTAAAAAACGTCGGTAAAGCATACAGGTGAGGTCCATTTATCAGTTTTGGTCGTAACGACCAAAGCTGATAAATAGACCTCACTTGTATACTTTACCAGACGCAATTATACTGTCTGTGGATTATCCTGTCTGGGGTGGATTTGGTACTTGTATGTCTGTGAGATTACGACCTACATCAGTTAACTGATTCATTAACAGACTGTATACATTTTAGCGTTTGCTGCCACTTGCTGCAAAAAATGATCCGAAATCCATCGAAACTGAACCAGTACGAGAGAAACATAGCTGGCGAAAATATGGGGGAGGCTCTGGATCCGCCCCTTGTTTCACCAGTCATTGGTTGTGTTAAAATATATGCATACAAACAAAATATGGCCCGGCAAAAAAGGTGGAGGGGCTGAAGCCTCCCCCTTCCCCCAGCCCCCGCCGTTCCGCCGCCCCATGTTTGTTAAAGAATATATACGACCAGAATGTGTTCCCTGTCAATGTCCGTTGACAATCGAACACATTCTATTAGATTGAACTGATTGGAATGACATCAGATGGTGATTTTATAGTGTATCGTCTCTGGGAGAACTATTTTCCACAATCACTTCTCGAGAGATTCTCTCGTTTCTCAAAGAAATTAACATTTTAAAAGTTTTAGTTGTTTTTAATCTTTTATTTACATCTAATTTTTCGGAAAATTTCCCTATCATCGGGTTTATTCACACGGTATTCGTTCAGTTTTGGTATCATTATTCACAACTGTCCTCGCTATTTATTTCAATGTCACGATTATATATTTTACTTTATAAAATAATCGTTTACTCTACATCACCTTTTACCGCCACAATATAGCCTTGTTTGCTGATGTGGAACAAAGCACCAATAAATAAATTACAAATGGGTTAATGTTGCAATAATTCCCGACACGGAGATAATTACAAAGAATAATAATGTTCTCAAGAAAAAATATAGCAAAGGATGGACTCAATTATAGCATCCATATTCCTTCTCATCATTTTCGAATAAACTTGAACAGTTTTTAGCATCGATAATTTCCGAAAACGTTTCACACTGTTGATACTAAAATAACGCTATTACTTCGATCAAAGTGTGGATGTCTCTCCTCCTGAATGGAGCTCAAAGTTAAGTAACATGAGTTATTATCCTATAAAAACTGACCTGCTTAATACATCCGATTTTATCAGCTGCTTTTAGACTTTGTCTGAATGTCGAGCGATAAAATTTTTGTCTTCACGAGAAATGCGATAGAGACTACTTTAAGGACACCATCGAATTAAGTTGTACCGAATCATTGTGCATGATAAAATTGTTATCATATGATTGCTGGATGGGTTGAAGATTCTCGAAGGTCCTCTCCATCTCCTTTGGGATTTACCGACGCTTTCGTCAGCCAGAGTTACCTCATGTCAGACGTTTTGCGGGTGAAGGAGAGAGTCACGGTGCAACAGTCAGACATTCCAAGGTACTAATTCCGGGTACGCGCTACTGTGACAAGTACGTGATGGACCATTCATTGGGTTGCAGCGTTACTTCGTTTTGATCCGTCAAGTTCATCCAGATTTGGCACGATTCACACCTGATATTCTATTTAGCATACATTTGGATATTGCAATATTTTTGATCAGTTCCCTGACTAGATTATTAAGAAAGCCAGTTTCCGGTTTGATAACACGATCTAACCCAACGCAGACAATATCAAAATTTATTATTTTAAATATCATCTTTTAATTTTTTTTACCAAATTTCAACAAAACCATATCATGTGACCCCCCCTCATTGGAACGAGCTCGTTCCAATGAGGGGGGTCACATGATATGGTTTTGTTGAAAATGTTTGAAAAATAGTATTTTTTCAGCTGCTGAATTTGCATATTACGCGGGCGGATGTGGCCGATTCGATGGGTAAAGGGCTAAAGCAGTATGATATGTAGTGCACCATACGGTGCGAGTGGATACCAATAAACACCCATATAGTAGTGGAGTTGCCCCCAAACAATTTGTTTCAAATGCTATTCACCACATAGGAAGTACAATATATTCTGGGAAGAGCATGAGACGAAGAGGCAAAGATTCAGCCAATGGAACTCTGGTTTGAACCAGGGTTATTGGGTGTACACTGGTCCTCGCCACTTTCCAAATGTCATGTTTATATACCACTCCTGCTCAGAATCCCAAACACTGGATAATGTGCTGCCGTCCTAATATTCTGGGCCATTTTATTATTACTATATTTGCCATCATACTTAAGCCTTAAGCACTTACAGTATATGGACAAATATAAAATTATAAAAGAGTACATTGGAGGAGAACCCGGACTTAAACTGTGGGTTGATGAATCCTGTCGACTTTTCGTCTCTCACTTCATTTAGTCTGACTTCGCTCCTGAATCAGGAGATGGACTGGCTGAACCTTTACCTGTACTTATGCTATTTGCGCTGAAGATGAGTTATTGCTTGGGTGTAAACTCATATCATCGGGTGTTGCGGTGTGATCTACGATCTTTGTTCTGAGGTTCAGCATATATAGTTGATCTCCAAGCAGTCCCCGATTTAAATATACAAAATGAGTTCAGTAATTAGGTCTGGAGCGACCCTTCGGCTCGATCCAGACCTAATTGCCAGACGAGTTTCGTACAGTGTCACTACAATCTGGTGACAAGTTGAACATTTTGTTCATCAATTGATTCAAAACCCGATTAAAATGCATTTATGGTCCAAGAACGAATAATTCTTTCTATAAAGCCCCAAATTACGTTTATGAAAAAAGCATTATTTGATAAAGAGTCCCCACAAAAATAGATACCATCTGCAGTATTATTATTACTGGCCATTGATCTCTTCTGTGGCAATTTTATTACCGAATACGCTGGAAAAATACTAACAAAAGTTATATTTTTCACAACGTCGCCTATAAAATGCAGACGCGCGACCAGCTGTTATGTTTCAAAGTTCACGCTAGAATACAACTGTGTACACCTGGTGCTACTTTCGGAGTGTTATTGAAAGATCGTGTTTTAACACTTTTAAAATGATCTCGCAACGTGGGTCAGGTTATGTAATAAAAAAGCGTTTTGGCACGAAGATTAAAAACACGTTTTTATCACTGTTGCCACGTTAGAAGAAGTATATCGTTTATTGGTTTGCAAGTGTCGTCCACTGGGTAAAGGGTCGAACCACTTCAAACATTTATGCGACCATAATTATACAACGCATTCTCTGCATTTGTAAGTTCTGTACAGTGCCGAGCTTTATTAAAGTTTCAAGGTGTGTTTAAAGAGACACGTCTTACGGCATTCGGTTAATGAGAAACATCATACAAAATATGGTGATATATCAACACAACTTGCCTACAGATTAAAAAAAGAAACAAAATAATAAAAAAGCATATGGAACATATGGACTACACTCACACCAGAAATGACGTCAGTCGATAATACTGATTGTTATACTCCGAGCGTACAAATGTTTGAAACACCCGAAGGAGTGCAATATTTTTCTTTTTTTGCTCTATTCTAACGAAAGATGTATCGAATACGTTCTAAAAAAAAAACAAAAACACCAGCTACAATAAAATGAAAATACGCAGAGGACAGGTTGCACTCTATACAAAACATGGGACAAATGTCTTCCGTAACCATGGATACTATGGTCAAGACGTCTTCGTAATTACAATGAATATCGTGACAATTTTATTGGAATGAATTGGTTCAACATTTCTTCCTTGATGCAATAAGAACTTTAAGAGGCTATTTTTAAGTAACATCTACAGTAAGCGGAACAGGGTGTTACCGGTGGGTAAATACTTTACATGGTCTCTCAGTGTGCAGGCATGGAATGGTACGGGATAGGTAGAATGTATATATGGGCTCGGTTGTACACCTGCGCCTTGGGCTGGCGATCCATGACGAGAAGCAACTGCAAAGCCAAACGTCTTTAGATGTTCAAAAATATCCACTTTTATTTCTGAAGCTTATTTGTAAACTTACATTTTTCGGCTGAATATTCTCTCAGCATCTATGCAGATGACTTGTTACTGAGAATAGTCTCGACAGAATTCATTTTCGATTGTTTTGTTTTTCTATTTAGGTGACGGTATTTTTTGCCCAAGTGCTTACCGGTTCCAGGCGACATATTGTTTATCCATACAATCCCTTCATTGTATTTTCTTACCAACTGATCAGAGGAGGGGTGAAAGTCTATTCTATTCATCGAGTCAGGGCCGAAAGTTCTAAACCCTACACACCTGCTATTGCAAGATTAACTGTAATGTAAAAACTAGGGTTGAAACGGTTGGCTCATTTTAGTAACCGATTAACCGAGAGATATAACCGGATAATATCCGATTATCCGTGGCCATTATTTCACCGAATATGGGATCAAAACTATAGGAATTGGAAAGCAGTATTCTCAAACTATTCCGTAGTGTGTACACAAACGAACGTTAGCGAGTACTCGACACCGCTCGTTTGTATATACATTACGAAATAGTTTCTGCGATTACTCTTTACTCACGGAAAGTGCCGATCATTAACGAAGTCTTGAACGTCAAAGTCGATTATTTCATAATATATACAACGCGACTTCGATGTGTAATCTATTACAAAAGAGAAGCGGCAGATTTACTACGTTTTAAACGTGGAATGACGATCACTATCGATATTTCGAATAACCGGTTGACGGTTTTTTTAATCGGTTAGGTAGCTAAATGGTTTCAAACCGATTATCCGGTTAACCATTTCAGCACTAGTAAAACCCCCTTTGAACACGGTATGCAAACATTTTTCTCCTTCAAAATGACGTAGCGTTCAACAAACAGACAGCATTGTGAACAACAATTTAGAAGAGTGGATAAGTAATAAATGATTCCCACAACCTGGAGATATTGCTGTAAAACTAAATTAAAAATAGACTCTCCCATGTGACGGAGACAGTATTGTGTTCAACGATTCCACTTGTGGCTGAGGAGGGGTGTTCAGTGTTCGGAGGGGATGTTCGCAGCATCTGGGTCACAAAATCTAGCTCCGGTCAGTGTTGTGGTATTAAAACTATTATTTACCCCGTAGAGTATCAGATTATTTTTTGGGTGGCACATTTTTTTCAGCACAATGTTGGTTTTGTTACAGTATATTGGAGAATGCATATTGGTGTGGCGTTTATGTTGACTCTTCCTCAAAGCGGAACAATTTCAAGTTTTTACGAAACACACTTACATTCACCGGGATGGAGAGCTTGCTTATTCATTGTTGTCAAATCTTGTTCATTAGAGATTATGTTGTTATAGTTTATTGGAGAGGCACGGTAACAAATCCAGTTTATATAAACAAAAGCCAGATGCTATGAAGCTTTTATTGTGGGTATACTTTATTTATACCATGATGACCTATTCTACTATATATGAAAAGCCTATGACATAAATTTTAGCTTCATACACCAACCGTAGTGAACACGCCAGCAATGGGATTTCAGTAGTTAAAATTTACACCTACAGTGGAACTACATCCAAGTTGACCTTTGGAGACGTCGACCTGAATACGAACTTGTCTAAATTTATCGCCCGTCGCCTTGCGAAGAGTGAAATGAAAGTAACAATTATTTATTACGTTTTTAAATGAGTTTACCGCATAAGACACCAAAACTTAACAAACATGCATTGTCTCGTGTTAATAAAGCATCCATAACTCGAAATGGTATGTTATTATGCTATTAAAATAAAAAAGGCACCGTTTCATTTCGTTTCGGCGATAAAATTGACAGCGGAAGTACCGCCCACCGATGCTCGTGTAAACAAAAACAGATTCGCGCGTATGTACGTCTGGTGCTCAGTAAAATCGAGAAAAAATAATAGCGACTCTTAATAATCTGACGATCATGGTATAAATAAAATAAACCCAAAGTAGCTTGGTGTACCAAATGTTCACCACTCGTGGTGAAGTGGTGTTAACCGCGCGTGGTGAACTCGTGGTGAACATTTGGTACACCAAACTACTATGGGTATATTCTATATATACCATACCGATACTAGCTTCAAGCTACAGTCAACCCGGGTGATAAGGATCATCAGCTGATACCGAAAAAACGTGTTTAAATAACGTTCAACTCTGAACAGAGACGAATAATTTCAAACTTCTCGCCCCAGTCATTACCGCAAATCATAATTGAGGGTACTCATAAATTTTGGTTGCGAAGTTCTAAAATATCATTTTGATGACAGTGTCCAAAATGTGACATAACAAAATATGTTGGCATGAACATTTTTGTACAATAATATTCGCAAGAAAATTATTAATTTCCGTCGGTACGTATTCTGTTTTTAGACGTATTATTCACTTCTGCACTCTCAAAAGTTTGATTCAAAGATTTCACCTGGCCGTGTGTAATCAGGACATAAGCGGCATGTCCAGAACTCGTCAAATACGATTCTTGAGTATACCTCGAAATAACAGAAAAACAAAATTGAGGATAGATGTATTAAAATGGTAAAGTCTAATAGCACAATGATTGTACATAACTTTTTATTTCGCTGCCCCCCTAATTCCCAACATTGACTAAACGCAAGTTTTGCACAACATAGAGTAATACAGAGTCCCAAGAGGTCCTCCATTATAGGCACACTATAAGTTACAGGACGTTCAGGTGGCGGATACAGTATCATATGAGGCGAGGTGAAAACAATATTGGACGAGGCGGTACGCCGAGTCCAATATTGTTTTTGTCGAGCCTCATATGATACCGTATCCGCCACCTGAACGTCCTGTAACGTATTTATTATGCCAGCGAAAACAAAATAACAAACAAATTTGAACGCCGGCACATTTTCAAAACTGGTGCAAAACGCTATGTAAGTTGAAACAAACGTGCACAGTTGTCTCCCTGTTTGTGTATAATTTCCTTGACAACACAGACAACAGCGACAGACGCTTTTCTTCGTATTGTCATTTTGTCTTGAGTGTGCAGAAAATGTCCGAAACGTCCGATTTTATAGAATTCGAACAAAATAAATGTATCTCGCATCTTTTCCTTCATAGCTGTGATTCATTTCTTACAATTTCATTATAGTGCAGTCGCTATTTATATTTTATCCATTTTCGAAGCGACGTTATCCATTTACCACAACAGAGACTACAGAATGAGCTCAACGAGAAAAAAATTAATCTATTCCCGGGATAAGACAATTTTTTTCTCAGTTTATTTATTCTCACTATATATATTTTTCAACTTTCTAACAACGCATTTATGGGTTATATATTTTTTCTAAAGCTTTTAAAATTTCGAGGCGAACACCGTACCCAAACTGTTGTGTGTTACTGTTAGCCTCAATAAGCTTAGAGTTAGACCCTATGTCAAGTTAGGGCCAGACCGACTTATCCGTTATCGGTAGATCGAATACAGTAGTATTTCTCACTTCAAATAATTAAATTTACATTTAGAAAATACATTTCACAATAAATTTATTATAAAACAAGAGAAAATGAGACATATAGACACGGGGGACGTTTGATTGTACTGCAATTTCTTCAATATGGATATAAAAGCACCGCGAGGTGAGGAATTTCCACGTCGAAACAAAATGGCGGTACTGACCTAATACGAGTTTCGTATTAGGTCACCTCGGGATGCAGGTGACCCAATACGGCTCAGTACCGTCCCACTATTCAGGAGCTGTGATTGGCGAGTTTCATTAGCTGGCATAATAAACACTTATATATCATGCCCTGACAATACAGTATGGTACCAACTGTGTAATATGGTTTTTGTTGAGGAGATTAAATTTTCAAAAAAGTGCTTCGATTTAGCCGAGTGTGATCCCGTTTTTCTTCTTTTCGTACCTCGATTCAGACGGTCGGTAACAACCAAAGAAGGGTTAATTTTGTTAGTGTTTCAGTGGTAGGAAGGGGGCTTATAATAGTGTACATACACAACAGCAAACCTCCCACAAAGAAGTGCGGCGCATTTCGTTTTAAAAGTGGATTTTTGTGATCCCTATTTGCCGATTTGACTGTATGAAACACCTACGACAGATTACCAATGTAATGGACAAAGTTGGGTGTGTCAACCGTTATCCACGGAAAAAGAAAAATATGTACAGTCCTGGGTAATTAACCCTTTACCTAACATGAAAAGTAGACGACACTTGCAAACAAAATTCTTGAATAACTAATTTTTTTCATTTTTTGTCTCAAAAACATAGGTTATGACCCCTCATTGGAACGAGCTCGTCGAGCTCGTTCCAACGAGGTGTCATAACCTATGTTTTTGAGACAAGAAATGGAAATTAATTGGCGATTTTTGTGAATAGCGCTGGTCGGTTTTTGACGTTACGTTGGGTAAAGGGTTAACTATAAAAATGTCGCACACATGCAGTAATTTTGAAATAGTTTTCATTCTGAAAAATAAGAACACTGTGCAACAAGCCAGATATTATTTGCACTGAGACTCAAGTGGATGCCCCGGTTTCTTCATTCTGTTTGAATAATTTTCGATCGGAACACTTGTTTTTAAAGTAAGTCTGAGAAAACATAAAACACGTCTCTGGTTATTTATTTGATATTTCATATATTTTTTATTTCCACTTATTGTTATTCTATTTATTGGATATTTTTCACTGTATTGCCTTGAATAATACTCAAGTACATTAGTACGCACGTCTTCCTTTTTAACCCTTCCAGAAGTGACGCCCTGAACTGTATCGACTATACAGTGAAAGGGGCGAGACTTTCTTGCGGAGATTCATTAAAAAATTAATTCTTCACCCATTTGGGGCTGTTCGGTCACATTATCACGGATCGTCTGTCCAGTTAGGTATTGTTAGGCGATTACTGAGTTGTCTACTTCAAACTTTTGTTTCTGCTTTACGCAAAAAATTGAAACATAACACAGGATTAAAGGCCACAAGAGTGTATGTGATATCGTCGACATGCACTAACAAATGTCTCATATTTTTTTGCATGCGTGTCGCGATTGTGTTTAATCCACTTCACTACACCCCGGGAGCGCGATGGCTCAGTGGTTACGGCATTGAACTTCTAACCGAGAGATCCACGGTTCGATCCTCGATCCAGTGGTAACTGTGTTGTGTTCTTGAGTTAGCCACTTAAACCCGATTGCCCACTTTGGCTGCACGGTGGCACTGTGTACTAAGGCGTATTGCACGTCGATGGTGCACCCGTTTTCAACCATGCTAACCCCGATTGTGTGGTGTTAGTGCCTTGGGGAGTCTGACAGTTGCTCGCCGTTGCCCGGTGGTTCTCCGGGTACTCCGGATTCCTCGCCCGTAAACAGCCCGACATGAGGTGACCCTGGCTGTCGAAAGTATCCAATAAATCAATAAATAAACTAGAATGCAAATGAAATTGCACCGCAATTTCGCTACTTCCATGTTTCCAATGTTAGCATGTACATTAGGAGAATCTCCCCGTGGTAGCACCTACAGTTGTATTTTGCTAGAGTGGTCTGGTGGTGTCAGGTGTGCGCTCCATGCCCTCTCTGTGAGTTGCTATAGTAGAGGATGTGTAGAGGATCACAGTTCGTCCAGCCGGTCGAGTATTAGGCTTTGATTGTCAGGAATGTGCTTCGTGCAGCTCTTCGTAAGTTGCTATAGTGGAGGTGTAGGTGTTCACAGTTTCAGTCTCGCATTTCTGGTGTTAGTCTTTGATGGAACTACATGGGTCGTTAAGAGTGTTTGTGTTACTATAGATCCCCTATATGTAGTGGCACGAGTTCCAACGTGCTCCATTGTGCTAGGTCCACAACAGGTTACATTGACACTAACATGTTAAATACTACTTTTAACGAGTTCGGCCTTTTTGTATTATATTCGCTTGTACGTGGGGTTGATAATATCAAAAAGGGGCAGGGGTCAGACGCCTGATTCGGGAGGAATGTCTGAAAACATCCCATTTCGCAGGGCCCACCAAAACACATGGAGGCAGGGATAGGACCCACAACCCTCTAAACCCAAGGGGTAAGGGAGGATATGAAACTCTGATATCTACATCTCTAATTATAATCTCAATTGCTTTAACTGGTTGAGTGTGAGTGCTAGATTATTTTTGGAAGTTGGAATTTGTTCATATAGATTTGCATTATTAAAAATTATTGGAGAGTGCCTTAAGGCACTCTCCAATAATTTTTAATAATGCAAATCTATATGAACACAATTGTATTTGCTTATGACTGAATAGGAAATTTGTGTAAAGAATATGAAGACTTTAGTATGGTACCCTCATGTTTCTTGAAAGCCATGATAGTGGCTTCCAGCACTCAACCAGTTAACTGATCACCATCCATTTACCAGCAAATTGACCAGTTCTGTGTTCTCTCAACTAGTGACCTGTTTGGTATTCTCTCAACCAATCACCATTTCTTTGTTCTCTCAACCAGTCACCTGTTCTGTGTTGAGAGAGTGGGATGGGGACTTTACTAATGGAAGGGCAATCAGCAGCTGTCATTTAAAAGGTTTAAATATATGTGCAGAAATATAATTTAGCCCTTTGCAGCAATATATGTGATATAACCGTTGATTTATTCGAGTAAATGCAAGATATATAGACCAAGGCATCGACGAAAACTGCCCCCAGGTATTTATTAGGTTGCTTGGTGATTGATAGTCTACATCGGTGTGTGAATGAAACATGTAACTGCTACTTGAGAATCGCAACACAGATCGTTGTAATATTTCTGTTAATAATGAGATAATTCTCAAATATAGCATTAAAACCATGCACATACTGCCTAAATCTATTTATATACTCATAATACACCACCCCATACCCTTTTCACTCCATTCTCACCCATATTTTTCTTCACCTCGGTATCCCTCGGTGTTCAGTATGACCGTTATATACCCAGACATAAGCAAACATAATATTAAAAAGTCCGAACTCGACACCTCAAGCCTACCCCCACCGATCTCCCCAACCGGAAGTCGGACCCCTTTCATTTTTGGAATGAATATACTAGACAAAAAGACACACATAACAAAAAAAACCTTCCAAACTCGATAGGCCAAGTCGCTCCAGGGGAGTAGCAATAAAAGACACTTCATGTAAAGAGTGTTATATGCTAAGGTCAAACTTTTCAATCATTATCTTCTGAACCGGACGTCTGACCCAGACCATTTTTGGACAACTTCTTTTCTACGTGTAGGCAAATATGCCGCAAAAAATCCAAACTCGATACCTCAAACTGTTCTAGAGCAGTAGTGAAAACAAAAGTTTTCCATAAACGGCGTCAACAAATTTTCGACCCATACCGATCTCCCGAACAGGAAGTCGGACCCCAGCCATTTTTGGACTAAATATACTACACATGTAGACGAACATAACAAAAAAAGTGCGAACTCGATAGGTCGAGCCGTTCCGAAGGAGTAGCGATAACAATCACTTCAAGTAATGAGCCTTAATTGATGTGGTCAAAATGTTCAAGCCATAGTATCTCCCGAACCGGAAATCTGACGCTCACCACTTTTGTACAGTGTCATCCCCAGCAACAGGCGTATATAACGCAACAACTCCATATCTTGAGCCGTTTGGGAGGAGTAATGATCACAAGAACGTTTCATAAAGAGCGTTGTCAACATTTCGACCCCACTGCTCTCCCGGACCGGAAGTCTGATCTCTGCCATTTTTGGTCTGAATATACTAGGCATGTAGGCGCACATAACAAAAAAGGTCAATCCGTTCGGGAGGAGTAGCGATAACAATCACTTCACGTAATGAGCATTAATTGCTGTGGTCAAACTATTCAACCCATAGTATCTCCCAAACAGGAACTCTGACGCTCACTATTTTTGCACAGTGCCATCCCCCACTACAGGCGTACATAATGCAAGAAATCCGAACTCGATATCTAAGTCGTTCTGGAGGAGTAGCGATAACAATCCCTACTGGAAAAATTATTGAGGAATGAGGTGTCTCCCCCAAACTCTCTTAGCGACGTCCCTGGTGACACGATCTTCTCAACCCTTTCAAACGGTTATATATATGTTTTTGCGTAAATAAAATGGTAGCATTCGATGACAAGATGACAACGTACAAAAAATCGTCAAGGAGAATCGGCAATAATTTAAAAAGGGTTTAGGGATACATTTTTACTGAATCTCCCCGTGAATAAAAAAGGGATTCGCCCATTTTGCTATAAACTAAAACCTCAAGAGCTCGTACAGAAACGATGTAGTACAGTTCACAAATTCCTCAAAACTGAATGCACAATCGCGCCCCTTCCCAACTTAACAAGTTTATTTATTCATCAGGACTTTCTGATCTTCAGTGGCAAAGAGAGCCGAAGTATCCAGAGCGAACCACCGAGTACTGGCACGTAATTGTCAGACGTTTCAACTTCCTAACCGGTTCAAGCCCAATTAAATTAATTAAAGCCATGCGTATCATTTGTCAGCAGTTCGTCTTAGCATAGGGCACATGGCGTGCGGCATCCGAGAAGGTGAATAGATAACAAACTGGTGTTGACAATAAAGAACACCACAACGCGCGTGCCTCCTTAGCTGTCGACCCAAGTTCGCACAACACTGTGCAGATCATTATTCAAGTGTTTCTTTTCAGTTTTTTTTTGATACGCTGTTTATGGCCATAGAGCTCGTTCCAGTAGTGGAAAGTAAACGGGCAAAAATGAAATTTTTAATTACCTGGAAAATATAATATGTAAAGTAAATGGGTAATATATGGGTAAAGTCTGAGAACGCAATGAATATCAACACAGCCGTTACAGGGAAGGGAAGTTTGAAATTAAATCCAGCTTTGCTCCAGTTTAAACAACACATTTGGTGCAAAAGAATACCAAGTAACACTTCAAGTCGAAACGAAGGATGGCACTTTTCACTTTCTATATATTTAGATGTAGCAGCCCGTCTCTGTTGTTTCACCTTATAGACTGGCTTGACTTCTGAAACAAGTAAATATATTGTCATATTGCCACGCAAGCGCTCAAGCCACCTGTCAAAATCTTAAATGAATCTGACGATGTTCTGTCCTGGAACAAGACTAGCCCTTAAATAGTCCATCATTTGTTTTATTACACGCATGTTCTATGAAATCCCCATGTATAGGAACACTGAACCATGAAAATGAAAATCTGTTCCGCACACATGTATTTTTAAATAGAAGCGAAATTGCAGTGAAATGTTCTACAAAATGTGCACCGCAATGCAATATGAATCGCCAACGATAGCTAAAAATCGTTCCCTGGGTTTCATTGTGTTCTATGTGCCAGTAGGCACATAGAACACATTGGAACTCAGGGGACGAATCACTAACACAATTTCGTTGGCGATAAAATGTGTTCTTTTTGATAATAGTTGTCAAATGGAATGCTGAGTGTCTTTCTAAAAAAATGCTTTATAGACGTGAAGACGTGTAATAAACACAGAACAACACGCGGAGTGTGAATGGGTTAATCGATATGGCTCTTGTGTCATCGCGAAAGGATAAAACTCGAGGCCTAAGGCCTCTCGTTCTATCCTTTCGCGCTGGCACTCGTACCATATCGATTAACCCATTCACACGCACGTGTCGTTCTGTGTATTTTCTATTCAATTGAATGGAATATTTAAATTTGGTCGGACAAACGAAACTGACCGGTTTGATTTTCCGTCCAACCTAAATATTCCATCCGATTGAATCTAAACATACCATAAACATTCATTTTCAATGAATCAACGCAAGAAATGTTTCTCATTCGAGTTTCGATTTGACCGAATCTTTGTTTTTTATAGAATCTGTGATGACATTACTATAAGCCCCATCTGTTTGCCAAATGTTATGAAATTATTAATGAAGACTGTAGTTTTATGATTGCGCCGCGTAGCCCTCTAATTGTGTTAATATCTTGATGTTTTCAAGATGAATTAACTGCTTATTGATTGGAATATCTAGAACTGAACCTTCCAAAGAATACATGTATCTGTTTATCTACGTGAGTCGAGGGGCATTGCATTGCCACGACATTCTTCGCGCAAACTCCACGAAAAGTGGGTAAACATACAGCCAATAACAACATTGGAATCCTTACATAAGTTGGCTGGTAGCCTAAGAGCTTGGCTGCCATACAGAAACAGGATCGTTGACCGTAGATTGAGGAAAGGGCGGATCGCCTTTCATACTACCTGTGAATAACAATGAACAACACTTTACCATCGCAAATTAGTGAATAACAATTATAATCCACACTCAATCTAAAAACTCGAACGCGAAATTAGTAGGTGGGGGGGGGGGGGGGGGTAAAGGCGTATCTACAATTTTGGCACTCCTGGATATTTAACTAGGCTAAGACCAAAAAATTAGAGCCGTCTGGTGTTGGCCAGATCAAGAGTGCTTGTTGGTCTTGGTGATATGACATCACCTTTACCGTGCATTTGGATTTATATCTACAAGGCAGTAGAACCGCATCTTCAGTCTGAACAGATAACTTCTGTGAAAAGCCTCCAATGGACAAAAGGAGTAAGATCTTATCAAATCGTCGACATGTTCAGAAATACTGAAAAATTTATTGATACATTTTCCTTCAAAACCCAAGTTATAGTATAGTATTGACATGAAAAAACAGCCACCTCGTGATGGTTGTTTAGAATTAATTAAAAAAGACTTGAAATAAACACCGGCTCTCTTATTACTTTAGTTCGAAATTATCAAAATGAACGAAGGAAATTTGTCACATTGACAACACATGCTGTGCAAACGAAATGACACCGCATATCATCAAGACGATGGCATTACAACATGACCGATCCCGTGGGCGACCATAACAACACACGTGATTCCCACTATGTACCGTGACCATGATAAAAATAGAATATACCCATAGTGGCTTGGTGTGCCAAATGTTCACCACGAGTGGTGAAGTAGTGTTAACCGCGAGCCTTTGGCGCGCGGTTCACACCACTTCACCACGAGTGGTGAACATTTGCTACACCAAGCTACTTTGGGTATATTTTATTTATACCATGATCGTCAGATTATTAAGAGTCGCTATTATTTTTTCTCGATTTTACTGAACAGCAGACGTGCATACATACGTTCGAATCTGTTTTTGTTTACATGGGCATCGGCGGGCGGTACTTCCGCTGACAATTTTATCGCCGAAACGAAATGGAAAAAGAAACGAAGCCTTTTTCGTTTTAATAACATAATAACATACTATTTCGAGTTATGGATGCTTTATTAACATGAGACAATGCATGTTTGTATGTTTGTTGATTGTTTGCATCTTATCAGGTAAACCCATTTAAAAACGTAATAAATAATTGCCACTTTCATTTCGCTCTTTGCGAGGCGACGTGCTATACATTTAGACAAGTTTGCATTCAGGTCGACGTCACCAAAGGTCAACTTGGCTTTAGTTCCACTGTAGGTGTAAATTATAACTACTGAGATACCATTGCCTGCGTGTTCATCACGGTTGGTGTGTAAAGCTAAAATTTATGTCATAGTCTTTTTATATATAGTAGAATAGGTAATCATGGTATAAAATAACACAACTACTCACACGGGCTACTATGATAACCATCATCCAACAAACAGTGAATTGAACTATCCGATTGAGAATGTCTCTATAAATATATTGTTACTTAGAACCCAGGACGACTTCGTTTACCAACAGTGACCCTGCAACAGTGATTCTGCCAACACGACTTTAATCCTCCATATTCTGATGGGTCGGAATGTCACCAGAGCAGTTGCCCGATCAGCTCTTGTTTCTGTGAATCTTTCGCTCATTCTTGCTTACAGCAGCATGTCGACCATAACCGCTGATGACCATGATCCGCCGACAGTGTTCTCAACAATTCTCCTGCAATACGCAGATAAATCAGCCCATCTCCCGAGCAGTTGCTCTTACAAGCCATCGGTCCTACGGGAAGTTTTTCATTTGACTCTTTGGATCATCATAGCTTTCGACTCCAGTGGTCAGACTAGCCACATTCTCAAATGGTGATGCCCCTCACATAGTGATGCTGAGGAATTTATAAGATCCTTAAATACCCAGATGAGTTGAAGAATCGCTCCAACTACACTTTCGCTTTCTGCGATAATGCTTAAGGATGCCCATGTCTCCTATTGTGGAAATTAGATTTACTCCTATGCAATCGAACACGCCCTCCGAACATAGGCCTACCTCAGTCCCGTCGTATGCCCTTTAAGTCACATAGCAAGCACGTGTGACCATAGAAACCAAGATGACGGCCTCCAATACACAAAAAGGGACAACGGAAACACTATCGCCATAACAACACGCGCTGCGCATTAAGACCACGTATAACTATCGATATGATATCACCCCTTAAGTGATGTCATGTCGCGTGACCCAGCTAAGTCATGTTTGGTTGCCATGGTAGCTCACGCGAGCTACCATGGCAACCAAACATGACTTAGCTGGGTCACGCGACATGACATCACTTAAGGGGTCCCCGGCGGTGTCCCCAATATTGCCCGGTCGGGTACATGACTCTGGACCCCCCAATTACTGTTACTGTTACTGCTATTTCGCTCCGCCATCGCTACTGACTTCTACTTATACTACTGCTAATCTCAACTGCTACTCTTACTACATTTGTGTTCTGTTAACTGTACTGGCCTATACGTCGACTATCACAAACATTTTGCTCAACTGACTGCAGCAAATAACGAAATTAATAGGAGAGTATTAATCAATTAAATGATGCATTTCTTTCACTACCCAACTCTACCTGCCCATAAAGAATCGCTCTTTGTCTAAATCGACACATGTATCCCATAGTCTGAGTAAGAGTCGTATGAGTATACAGTTAAAACTAGAAGTCATGTCATGAAATGCGCACAAATACCACGTCGATCTGTATGTTAATCTACGCGTTATGACCAGAGTAAGGCTATCAAATTCTGTACATATGGCCTGTGCACAAGCAAGGTTTCAGCCAATGGACCTCGGGGTAACCCGGAGGTCCATCGGCAGAAACATATCCTGTGTTTGCTATGAGTAACCAGGAGAACATGCCGTGCTTTGGATGCCATTCGATATGGCAGTTGCGAGCAATTCCTACGCGCAATTAAGCCTAGATAAGCGCACAGATCGTGACAGGACTTCTAGTTTTAACTGTATGCTTGTCGGAGCAAATGTTCGGTTGAAATTTACGTGTGGCATCTCGTTATACGATGACCATAGTCACGTTGGCAAGATGACTGTCGGGGCAAAAGCCACAGGTCAAGCCTTTAACATGTTCAATCAGATTGTTTCGTTTTCCCCAACATGGAATCGGCTAGGAATACCACTTACGGAATTCCTTTCACAGCCTGTCTATATCTATAGATGTAATACAAGGGATTTGAACTCTATTTACATATGTATAAAATGGTACATGTTGGGGGAAATGAAGCAATCTGATTGAAATTGTTTCGGTAGTTTTGGAGAGCATGTCGCTTTGTTTGTGGAAATTAGATTTACTCGTATTCAATCGAACCTGCCCTCGGAACACAGGCCTACCTATGACAATAGAAACCAAGATGGCGACATCCAGTACACAGAATGGACGACGGAAACACGCATCACCCTAACAACACGCGCTGCGCATGCGCACTAAGACACGTATAACTATGGAGAAGACGTCACTTCCGATGGCCCCTCGCGCGTGTTACCATGATAACCAAACATGACGTAGCTGGATCTCGTGACATGACGTCACTTCCGATGTCCGCTACGGTCCCCCAATATGGCCCGGTCGCGCACATGATCTACTACTCTGGTAGTACTGTTACTCTTTCATTCCTAAACCTATGATCGAATGACGAAACAGTTATTTGAGTTTGTAGAACCTAAGAGACGTAAGGCATGGATTGAAAAATAACGGGTTAATTTTTTTGTTTGCACGTAGTATTGGTTCAGACCGATTTACACTTTATGATAGATTCCACTCGATGATATGATAGATTCCAGTGCGTGATAGAAATGCGAATTATACTTTTAAAAATTGCTTTCTTTTATCATTTTGCACTCAATGTTCGGTACTGAAGTATTTCGATGAAACAAAGCTTAACCCTTTAAAAAACATAACATCCAAAAGGGAAGTGCTATTCACTAAAATCACCATTCAATTTACATTATTTAAAAAAAATTGTCTCAAAAACATAGATTATGACCCCTCATTGGAATGAGCTCCATAAGCTCGTTCCAATGAGGGGTCATTAGCTATGTTTTTGACGCAAAAAATGGAACAAATTAGTTATCCATCAATTTTATTTGCAAGTGTCGTCTTCCATTCGTGTTAGGTAAAGGATTAGAATGCTGATGCTCCAAATTCCAGTTACTGCTGTGTTGTATAACACGGTTGTCATGCAATCCTTTTAAGTCTGTGTATTTGACAAAGACAAGTTGTTACACAACAACGTGAATGATATTCCTGATTTGTCTTGAAAGTAACACCATGACATTTAAACAAAGCATTTTAAACAAAGCACATTCTGGAGATTAAAAAAGAGGAACTTTTTACGTTGTTTTCCAATTTTATTTTTCACGCTGAACAGTGTCTTCTTGTTCATTGTGAGGGTACGTTTTCGATATGTCTAAAATAGGGTCATGTGGTTTGAATTTTGTCCAGATTTCTGTTTCTCATTAAGCTTGTAAGTGTTTTAACATTTACAAAAATATGCACAACATCAAACAATGCACTGAGTACGGCAGTGACACTTTTAAACCAACTTAAGTGTTTTTGCATAAAGCACCAATGCGAGAGTGCACAGAGAAATGTCACCATGCAAATTAAACTGAATCTGCATAAGTAAAATCTTAAAAGCATATAAGATTAACGTACTAATATCCTTACTCCAAATTCCAAAACAGAGCGGCACTTTTGTATTCGATGGTTTTGCTTTGTGTGGCATCATTCAGCTAAACATGGTGCAGTGGAATGAAATCTGTCATAATAATAAATCTCGAGCCTTCTGCTGATATACCACAGTAAGCCCAAGAATTATTATTAATAAATAGTTCTCTCTGAGCAAGGACAGTTTTAGCAATTTTTTACATCGCCATTACCATGACGATGTAAAGGAGAGACAAAATATTCGATGCCCCGAGAGGTTAGTAGTGACGATATTGGCGCTACTTAGAGAGAATAGTGGTGACAATATTGGTGACCCTAAGAGAGAATAGTAGTGACAATATTGGCGATGCTCAGAGAGAGATCAGAAGTAAGAAATTTGACGATGCTCAGAAAGAATAGTTGTAACAATTGGCGATGCTTAAATATAATCACAGTGACAATATTGGCGATCCTCAGGGAGAATACTAGTAAAGAGAGAATAGTAGGGGCAGTATTGGCGATGCTCAGAGAGAATAGTAGTGGCTATATTGGCGATGTCCCGAGAGAATAGTAGTAACACTCTTGGCCAATCTTAGAGAAAATATTGGTAACAACACTGGCAATGCTCAGAGAGAATAGTAGTAACAATATTAGCGATGCTCAGAGAGAATAGTAGTAAAAATATTGGCGATGCTAAGAGAGAATGGTAGTGACAATATTGGCAATGCTCAAGGAGAGCAGTAGAACAATATTGGCGATTCTAGAGAGAAGAGTAGTAACAATATTGCCGATGCTCTAGTAGTAATAATATTGGCGATGCTCAAAGAGAATAGCAGAAACAATATTGGCGATGCTCGGAGAAAACAGTAGAAAGAAACAATGGCAGTAACATTATTGGCGACGCTCAGAAAGAATTGTTGTAACAATATTAGCAGTCCTTTGGGAAAATAGTAGTGACAATATTGGCGATGCTCATGGAGAAAAGTAGTAACAATATTGGTGATGCTCAGATAATATAGTAGTAACAATATTGAAGATGTTCAGAGAGTATGGTGGTAACAATATTGACGATGCTCAGAGAGTATAGTAGGAACAATATTGGCAATGCTCAGAGAGAATAGTAGTGACATTATTAGGGTTGCTTCAAGAATAGTAGTGACACCGTTGGTGATGCTCAGAGAGAATAGTAGTAACAATATTGACAGTGTTTAGAGGGAATAGTAGTAACAATATTGGCGATGCTAAGAGAAAATAGTAGTAGCAATATCGGCGATGCTTAGAGAGAAAAGTAGTGACACATTGGCGATGCTCAGAGAGAATAGTAGTGACAAAATTCACGATTCTTAGAGAGAAAAGTAGTAACAATAATGGCGATGCTCAGAGTGAATAGTAGTAACAATACTGGTGATGCTCAGACAGAATCACAGTGACGATATTGGCGATGCTCAGAGACAATAGTAGTAACAATACGGGCAATGCTCAGAGAGAATAGTAGTAACCACATTGGCCATGTTTAGAGAGAATAGTAGTAACAATATTGGCGATACCCAGAAAAAGAAGTAGTAACAATACTGGCGATCCTCAGAGAGAATAGTAGTAGCAATATTGACAGTGCTTGGTGAGAGTAGTAGTGGCAACATTGGCGATGCTCAGAGAGAACAGAAGTAACAATAATGGCGATGCCTAGAGAGAATAGTAGTCACAATATTGGCGATGCTCAGAGAGAAAAGTAGTACCAATATTGGCGATGCTCAGAGTGAATAGTAGTAACATTACTGGCGATGCTTAGATAGAATCACAGTGACAATATTGGAGATGCTCAGAGAAAATAGTAATAACAATACTGGCGATGCTTAGATAGAATCACAGTGACAATATTGGAGATGCTCAGAGAGAATAGAAGTAATATTATTGGGGGGGGGGGGGGGAGTGCTTAAAGAGAATAGTAGTGAGAATATTGGCGATGCTCAGAGAGAATAGTAGCTACTATTGGTGATGCTCAGAGAGAATAGTAGTAACAATATTGGCAATTCTTCGAAAAAACTATTAGTGACAATATTAGCAATGCTTATAGAGAACAGTAGTGACGATATTTCCAATGCTCGGAGAGAATAGTAGTAACAATACTGGCGATGCTCAGAGAGAGTAGTTGTAACAATATTGGAGATGTTTAGGGAGAATACTAGTAACAATATTCGCGATGCTTAGAGAGAATAGTGTTGACACTATAATTGGCAATGCTCAGAGAGAGTAGTAGTAACAATATTCGCGATACTCGGAGAGAATATTAGTATCATTATTGGCGATACTTGGAGAGAATAATAATGACAATATGTGCGATGCTCAGATAGAATAGTAATGGCAATTCGATGCTTAGAGAGAATAGTAGTAACAATAATGGCGATGCTAAGAGAGAATAGTAGTAATAATATTGGCGATGCTTAGAGAGAATAGTAGTAACAATATCGGCGATGTTTAGAGCGAATAGTAGTGACACTATTGACGATGCTGAAAACAATTAGTTAAATGTTTATAAACCTAGCCAGCATAATGTTTTGCGTGAACGAAAATCCCTTGATTTATTAGCAAACAACATACTATGACCTGTCTAATAATAGTGATGGCTGAATAGTAGTGATAATTTGCATATTCATTTACCATTAATAATAGTGATGGTATTTTCATTTCACTCTTTGTCTCGTTTGATGACCAATATTTTTCTTCAAAATTAATAATAGCCACATCATTATTATTCGGCACATGAGAGTAATGAACAACCAACAGTTAAGTCGGGTTAGTACTAAGTTAATCCAAGAGCGCCACAGAGCTGTTGGACTAAATTATTATTGAATCACACTTGCAAATAGAAAATAGATTCGTCCAATCGCTATAAGGAATATTGGAATTGGCAATTCCATTCAGAAACTAAATATTGATCTGTTAAAGAATATTTCTGAAATCAGTTGTGCGTAAGTTTACTCTGTTTGAAAACAGGTGGGTTGTGAACTGTATGTGTATTTTTTGATGGGGTGTGGACCCGATTCTGGCCTCGTGAATATCCTTACCGCTGGCAAATTGGCTTATTGAAAGATGACAACGTTGCAAAACGCGTTTAAAGTAATGTATTGGACAATAATAAATAAAATATAACGGACTCGGAAATATATCGCAGATTAACCATTTAAACGCTGAGTTTCTGAATGGGATTGCCGTATGCAATACTTTATTTCTCGCTTAGGAGAATCCATGTTTTATTTGTAGGGAGGCTGAGTAATAATTTAATTCAACCACTAAATTAGTACTGGCCCGCACTAACATTTCGATGACAAATGGCGGTGTTATTCTTCGTATATAAATACTTTTGGGGGACTATAAACCCAAATGTTAGCTAATGTTGTAGCGGGGAAAGGTGGGTGGGTGTTTTTATGGGACAGGGAAGTGGGTGAAACAAGACTATGACATTAGTAAAGAAAAATTGTCATCATGTCTGTGGCCCTGCTGACTGGGCGTTCTTACGGATGACAATTTTGTCACAGTCGGCTGAATAATATAAAAGGCTGGCTACAACTACGCCCATAGCTCAGAAGCTACGTCGCTGAAGGCATCAGTACGAAGCGGCGGACGTATTCGGCGCCTAACTCTGAGCTCCAACAGAATGCTAATGGCATCGATTCACCTCCCATGAGCAACAAACCACTGCAGCATAGATTTACGCTCGTGGTATGCACGTGCTTCTAACCCGTTTTGTTCAGTTTCGCACAGATCACATAACGTACTTATATTTTACCCAAAGCATTGACAATCTTTACGTTTTCATCAGATCGCATTTTTCCCGCATTCTGATGCCACATCAATTTTCCATTGTGCGCATTTCGATATCTCCTGGACACATGTCTTTTACCAAACATTTGACATTAATTGCTTTGTGTAATCTTATCACTTTTTGTATCACTGGGAGGACATCGCCTGTGATCCAAGTGGTAGCGTGATACCGTTTAACACTCCACATTTGAAATCTATAACATTTTCGTTTGAAAGGAAAAGTAGTAGTATTTTCGTCCCATTGCCCGTCAGGCTGCAGGATTAGATTATTACGGATCCTTCTTACAAATCAAAGTGGAGTTTCTTATTCGTGTTAGAGGAGTTGTCGAATTTAATTGCTGCTGTTGAATTAATGTTTCCGTTGCAAAATGATTATCGATTATTCCCCCTCCCATTACACACACTCACACTCTAAAATCGGCTGTGTTAAAAATCAACTCGAATCATTTGTTTGTGACCCAAATGATTTTAACCCTTTACCCAACGAATCGGCAGCATCCGCCCGCGTAAATGCAAATTCAGCAGTTGTAAATATATTATTTTTAAAAAAATATCAACAAAACCATATCATGTGACCCATCGAGCTCGTTCCAGCGAGGGGTCACATGATATGGTTTTGTTGAAATGTTTAGAAAAATTTGAAAAAGTGATATTTAAAATAATAAATTTTGATATCGTCTGCGTTGGGTAAAGGGTTAGAGTGCATACACAGGCATATAGCCTTTTCGGTGAAGGGATGCTGCAAATGTTCGTTGTACATTTATTTTGTAGTTATATTAGATACGTCATATAATATAAATGTAGCGATATTTTTAGCTGCTGTGAACTCGAGATAGGCCGAGTTGACGCGCCTTTCTGACTTCGTTTCCTGTACAACACGCCATTGGCTATAAAATGCCATGACCAGTACCCCACTTGTTAGATGATAACGCTTTTAAAATATTTTAATGAAAAGTGAATTTTCTTTGAGATCTATGCCAATTCGTTTTAATTCATACCTTTTTTGTAACTGACATTTTGCCGAGCTTCTAAGCTCCAAAGAATTCTTTGCACTGGGCCCAAAGCGGTACCCTCATTACGGGCTCATGACAACTCTCATATATCGCGCATGCTAGTACTTTGCAGGAGAATATTAGAGTTTGTTCCTAGCAGGTAAAGTGACTTGATCCCTCCATTGTTTGACGATCCTGTTTTCCATATGTCGTAATATTAGTAAGTACTTCCGGCTGGAGGATTCGGAGAAAGTGCACTTTAGAAAAAGAAACACTACACAGCAGCAAGTGTATTCCACCACCAATCGCTTGATTGTCTTGAAGCTGATGGCGAATTGTGTTTATCTTTTCTGCTATGAATATTTATTTGCAGTAAGTGCAAGTCAACTTCACACCATGCATAAAATTACATCGTGTCTATTTCTTCTTTAAGACGGAGTGATGCACTTGTAAACAAACGAATTTCACTCAGGTACCTGTGAGAAAGTGAAACAACAACTTCAATCTCAAAAGCAATCAGGGGCAAACAACTGACTATACAACCCGCCCCACACCAAGTAATGAAGAATCCACATTGACCTGACAAATGCAACCGCGTCCATAGATTAATGCGTTTATCACCTTTTATCGTTATTTACAATGACTTGTGGGTAAGTTACCTCCCCTAATTCGCTGAACTTATTGAATGTCACGTTAAGTGGATGAGAAGTTTTAAAAATCACTGACAATTATGAAAGATTTGAGAAATAGTATCAATAATCTGAACAACGTTTGATAAACTACAGATACTATCCTTTCTAGCATTACATAAAATATTTATCACATTGTTCGTACAGTTTTAAAATAGAATAGTTGTCACCTTGACAAATCAATTACAACACGTTTTGGGAGTTCTTTTACAGTGAATACAATATTGAGTAACCTATAGATAGAATCCTCTCAATAAATGTAAAAATATATTAGCGGTCTCCCAACACTTTTCCTTTCGAAGATGAATCGGGCGAATTGTCGCACAAGCGTAAATATTTCGGTACTTCATTGAGGATCCCGCAAAGCTTCGAAATCGTCCAGATGATTCGAATAAATTCGACTAGCGCCGATTTGTAAATTTTCAAATTGTCGTGATGTTCTTTTAAACTCATATCAAGTGTCCCCTCTTCTATCATTAAATCGCAGGGGGCGCGGTGGCGTCGCGGTAACCGGTTCTCGTCAGATCGCCGAAGTTAAGCAACGTCAAGCGCGGTTAGTAGTTAGATGGGTGACCATTTCATCGACTGATTCGTGCTCCTTGGGCAAGGCACTTAACTCCGATTGCCTTCATGGGGACACGATGACGCTGTGTACTAAGGCGTACTGCACATCGATGGTGCGCGTGTCTTCAACCAATCTAACCCTGCCTGTGCCGCGGTGCAGAGTTCAGAGTTACGATGTTGGAGAGCTGACAGCTGCTCGTCGTTGCTCGGTGGTTCACTCCGGGTACTCCGGCTTCCTCCACCCATAAAACCGTCACCGAAATGATATGACCCTGGCTATTAACGTGTCGTTAAACCCTACTAAAAAAAAAATGCTAGAAAAAGAGTTCAAGGAGGTTCCGCTTACGAAACTTCCTTCATACCGTTCTGGAACATTTCGCCTTTTTTTGAATGATTTGCGTAGACGTTCGAGTCGCCGTTAGTAGTTGGAGATGAGGTAACCGCCCCTTTTGGCAGGACCTAGTGCAGGGCCTAGGAAGTGACGTCATGTCACGGGACCCAGTGGCGCCATGTTTGGTTGTCATGGAAACCCGCGTGAGCGGTCATTTTGTGACGTCATCTCCATAGTGATACGTGGTCATAGTGCGCATGCGCAGCGCCTGTTGTTTGTGTGATACGTATTTCGTCGGCCATTTTGTATACTGGAGGCCGCCATCTTGGTTTCTATGGTAGCACGGGGTTGCTATGTTACCCAATAGCCTACAACAAGATAGGGGTATGCTCGGAGGGTGTGTTCCTTTGTACAAAGTAATTTCTCGATTCGCAGAATTACCACAAACAACCCGACAATCCTTCCAAGTCACCAAAAACGACTTTATTTGCTACGGATTCCCCATTTTATCGGCTTAACACGTAGTGCCATAGGACTGAGGATCCCCGTGTATGTTCGATTAAACTAGAGTACATACAATTACCCAAATAGACGCGACAATCCCTCCAAATCACCAAAGTCCATCCAAAACTACCAAAACGGACTTGTATTCCCCATTTTATCGGCTTAGCACGTAGTGCTATAGTACAGTTCGATTGAATAGGTGTATACTCCAGTAGAGTAGAAGAGCCTATCATTTGGAACAGCTTTGCTTATTGTTACTATATTTAGCTTTTCTGGTCTGTTCTTGTTAGTTCTGACCCTATTCCGAGTACGCTTGTTGTTTCATTATCTAGATCACCCAAGCAGTTCACTTTATTGCAGCTAACTAACCAATCAGATTGCTTGATCCCCATATTTGTATGCAGAGTTATCTCCATTGTGTATAAGAAAAGCCTATATCATGCCCAAAACCAATAAGCTATCGAGTTGTTACTGAAGTCATTGCTCGAACGACTCGAAGCCCATCGAGCAAATGAGCTTTAGAGCAATTGCCCGGTCGAGTGACTCGCGCATACGACTCTTAGCCACATTTCGGAAAAAAGCGATTCTGCTAACCCCGACGTTTCCCCAAAAAAGATAATGTAAGTAGGATACCTACAAACAGGGTTGATGATTTTCCCCAATAAGCTAAAGAGCCAAAAGAGTAATTGATCCATGAGCAATTGCTCGAACGACTCGAAACCCATCTCGCAAATGAGCTTTAGACAATTGCTCGATCGAGTGACTCCACATAATGCTCGAACGACTCAAAGTCCATATCCATGAGCAATTTCTCGAACGACTCGAAGCCCATCGAGCAAATGAGCCATAGAGCAATTGCTCGGTCGAGTGACTCCATCTACTGCTCTACGACTTATCTGGGTATTTTAGGATACCTATGGTATTTGACTATTGGAGGACACTTGTTGCAGAAACCTTACATCCGGGTACTATTACTTGTTTGGTCCAGCCTTCTAGGCCATCCCAGGACATACCTCTCCTAAATTCCCCCATAAGCCATCGAGCAGTTACTGAAAAGTCATTGCTCGAACGACTCGAAGCCCATCGAGCAAATGAGCCACAGAGCAATTGCTCGGTCGACTCATTTGCTCGAAAAAAAACACGGAATCCAAATTTTACGGAGTCGGATAGGAATCTCAGTTACCGAATTCCTTTTTCAGAATCCCTTTTCTGGAAAACGTGTGTGGCTATGGAATCCCCCTTTTCTGAAATGAGCCGAAGAGTCGAATGTGCGAGTCACTCGAACGAGCAATTGCTCTATGGCTCATTTGCTCGATGGGATTCGAGTCGTTCGAGCAGTATGAGCAAGTCACTCGACCGAACAATTGCTCTTAAGCTCATTTGCTCGATGGGCTTTGAGTTGTTCGAGCAATGACTTTTCAGTAACGGCTCGATGGCTTATGTGGGAATTTGGGATAGGTATGTCCTGGGTGGCCTAGAAGGCTGGGCCAAACAAGTAATAGTACCCGGATGTAAGGTTTCTACAGCAAGTGTCCTCCAATAGTCAAATACCACAGGTATCCTAAAATACCCAGATGAGTCGTAGAGCAGTAGTCACTCGACCGAACAATTGCTCTATGGCTCATGTGCTCGATGGGCTTCGAGTCGTTCGAGAAATTGCTCATGGAGCAATTACTCTCTTGGCTCTTTAGCTTATTTGGGAAAATCCTACTTACGAAATCCCCTTTTTTGAAAATGACTGGTCTTAGGCACCCCTTTTTCTGAAATTAGTCGTATGTGCGAGTCACTCGAACGAGCAATTACCGTAAAGCTCATTTGCTCGATAGACTTCGAGTCGTTCGAGCAGCATGTGGATTCACTCGATCGAGCAATTGCTTTAAGGCTCATTTGCTCGATGGGTTTCGAGTCGTTCGAGCAATTGCGCATGGAGCAATTACTCCCTTGGCTCTTTAGCTTATTGGGGAAAATCATCAACCCTGTTTCTAGGTATCCTACTTACATAATCCCTTTTGGGGAAACGTCGGGGGTTAGCAGAATCCCCGTTTCCGAAATGAGGCTAAGAGTCGTATGTGCGAGTCACTCGAACGAGCAATTGCTCTAAAGCTCATTTGCTCGATGGGCTTCGAGTCGTTCGAGCAATGACTTCAGTAACAACTCGATAGCTTATTGGTTTTGGGCATGATATAGACTTTTCTTATACACAAGGGAGATAGATAACGCTGCAGACAAATTATGGGAAATCAAGCAATCTGATTGGTTAGTTAGCGGCAATAAAGTGAACTGCTTCGGTGATCCAGATAAATGAAACATCAAGAGTACTCGGAATAGGGCCGGAACTAACAAGAACATACCAGAAAAGCTAATATAGTAACAATAAGCAAAGCCGTTACAAATGATAGGCTCTTCTACTCTACCGGAGTATACTCCTATTCAATCGAACGGTACTATAGCACTACGTGCTAAGCCGATAAAATGGGGAATGCAAGTCCGTTTTGGTAGTTTTGGGTGGATTTTGGTGATTTGGAGGGATTGTCGGGTCTATTTGGGCAATTGTATGTACTCTAGTTTAATCGAACGTACCCGGGCCCCCCCTCGGTCCTATGGCAATACGTACTAAGCCGATAAAATGGGGAATCCATGGTAAATAAAGTCGTTTTTGGTGATTTGGAGGGATTGTCGGGTTGTTTGTGGTAATTATACGAATCGAGAAATTACTCCTGCACGAAGAAACACACCCTCCGATCACACTCCTGTCTTGCTGTAGGTCATTGGGTAACATAGTAACCACGTGCTACCATAGAAACCAAGACACGTGCTACCATAGAAACCAAGATGGCGGCCTCCAGTATACAAAATGACCGACGGAAACACGTATCACCCTAACAACACGCGCTGCGCATGCGCACTAGGACCACGTATCACTGTGGGGGTGACGTCACAAGGTGGCCGCTCACGCGGGTCACCATAACACCCAAACATTACCTCATCTCCTACTACTGTCGTTGCATGGAATTCTGTGAGTGGAGAATGGCAATATTTACGGATGAAAGGAAGCGCAATATCTACAACCTAACGAGCGTTCATATTCTATTCGAGTTCATTCGAAATGCTCCACGTGATTCGATTCGACCCGAAATTTGAGATTCTCAGGGCCCTATTTCTGCAGTATGAATTCTTATATACGGGTGTGACAAGATATGACGTTAATATCATCGGCTCTAATTTAAGACATTTTTTTTCATTTGGGGGGGGGGGGGGGGGGTGGAGGCAGGGACGCTGCGGTAACCTGTTCTCGTCAGATCACCGAAGTTAAACAACGTCGAGACCGGTTAATCATTGGATGGGTGACCGTCTGGGCGATCAATTCGGACTCCCGCGTTGTGACCTTGGGCAAGGCACTTAACCCCGATTGTCCACACGGGGGCGTGTCGATGGTGCGCATGTCTTCAACCAATCTAACCCTGCCTGTGCTGCAGTGCGGAGTTGCAATGTTGGGGAGCTGACAGCCGCTCGTCGTCGCTCGGTGGTTGTCTCCGGGAACTCCGGCTCCCTGCACCTGTAAAACTGTCACGGTCATGATTAGCCATTGTACATAAGTATATGACATTAAAACACCAATAAATCAATAAATAAATAAGACATTTTGGAGCATTTTCATTAAAACGCTATAGTAGTAGTATAGGATGTGGAGATCGTGCCAATTCGTGCATCCGCAGTAAATAATGTCAATTTCGGTGATTTGTCGGGTTGTTTGTGGTAATTCTTGATACTCCGATTCAAACGAACACATCCTGTGAACATACCCCTGTCCTATTATAAGCATTTGGGTCACATAACAACTACGTGCTACCATAGAAACCAAGATGGCGGCCTCCAGTATACAAGATGGACGACGGAAACACGTATCACCTAACAACACGCGCATGCACATGCGCACTAACACGACGCATCACTATGGGGATGACGTCAAAAGATGGCCGCACACGTGGGTTACCATGACAACACAACATGGCGCCACTGGGTCACGTGACATGACGTCACTTGCGGGATCCTGCCCGGGGTCCTGCTGAATTGGCACGATCTCCACATCTATACTACTCGCTATCTTGGAATTCACGTAGCTCAGTATTTATAAATAACACAGCTATCAAACTTCACACACTCTTTTCTGGTTATTTAAATTCGTTTACTGTTATTTTTCCATTTCAAATTTGCGGTGGGGTGTCATATTGTCAAAAATTAAATGGCGTCGGGTTTTTCTGAAATTTTAGTATGTTGTAGAGCTCACAAAATTAAGAGTTAGCTGGGGTTTTTTTGTTTTTAGATTTGACGCCATTTTGAGGTTTTTACATCACTTCAAAGTTTATCATATTTTTGACATATTTCATCAAAAATGAGCGACGTGGTATTTATTGTGCGACTTAGTACGTTAAAAAGCGATAAACACCTTTTCTACGTTGTAGGTGTGTTCGGTGTTGGCCGTGCTTCATTGGATGACTTCTGTATATTCTCTTTGCGATTTCAAAACCATGTATTTGTTATAACTACGTTTAATTATTGTTTTATTCAATCGTGTTGCTTTTGGGGCATTGTACATTTATAATCCGGCTAAGTGTTGGTGAAAAATTAGTCTGAATAGCCGATTGATAAGAAGCACTTGACATAGTTTGTAACCGACTCTCGACAACGTTTTGGTTCACATGTATGCTAATGTCCAATAAACTGTCATTGCATTTGTATAAAAATACTACGCTTTAGTATCTCAATGAAATCCCTGGTTCAAAGTGTTTTCGTGACCAGTTTTCCGGTTATTTAAACCTAAATGACACAGTTGAAATATTTTATCATTCGCACCTTAAGCCATCACGGTCGGGACAAATCATCATCGCGACGCCCCTTTCTGCAGTAGATAAAATGGAAAGGGCAGTAAGCCGAGTTTTGAACTCATGGCTTGTAGCACAGAAATCGAGCAATTCATTCCAAGAGCACTGGGTCAACGCGCCCAGTCGGTGAAAAACCTATTCATGGACCTCAACTATTGTCTTTTCCATAACCCCCATTGGGTAAATAAATTCTGAAATAATACAAAATCACGAAAATTTCTTTTAGTTTTCAGCTCCCGATTGCGTGTAATATATTTAACTTCACCGTCGTTACATTTCTGTGATTTTTGCTCACTCGAAAATTACATGAACAAATTTTTTAAATCTCTATGGGAATTTGTGTGTATTTTCGGAAGAGCGTCCATTTTGCAACAATGTACAAGTGACGTAACTGGGACGGTCCATTTGAGAACAGGTAAAATTTGAATTTTCACGGCTTGCCTTTGCAGAAGGCGTGTTTTGACGAAGTTGGAATATCAGTTAGTCGTGATGATGGTTCAAAATAAAACTCAAGTCTTGTTCAAAACGCGTTAGTGAATTAGTGAATAAATAAAATATACATGTATTGTAGTTGTGACGCAAATTATTTAATTAATAGTAATAATAATACGTACCGTACCAGTATTCCAAATGTGTCATGTCTTGCTAACAACAGCCCTCAGTAATCGGGTGCTACAGACATCCACATAGGCTTTGATTGTTTGTGTGACACTGGTACAGGCGAAAATGGCACCGTGTGAAACCCGAGGTCTGCTACTTTCGATTCGGCACAGTAGTCCGGATTTCTTGGGTTTGGGCAGCCCCCGTCCAAATATGGCCTAAAAGACCGTGTTTTAATTTTTGGCCTAGGCACGTTCTTTGAATTCGGACTACCCCCCCCCCCCCCAAGACTGTTTATTCAGATTATTACAAGACTGTTTAGTAATCCGAATATTTAGATCAGTAATTTGAATTAACAGTCTTGTACTAAATTGAATAAACAGTCTTGTAATAATCTGAATAAAAAGTCATGTAACAATCTAAATATTCAGATTAGTAATCTGAATTAACAGTCTTGTACTAAGTTGAATAAACAGTCTTGTAACAATCTGAATAAACAGTCTTGTAATAATCTGAATATTCAGATTAGTAATCTGAATATTCAGATTAGTAATCTGAATTAACTGTCTTGTACTAAATTGAATAAACAGTCTTGTGATAATCTGAATAAACAGTCTTGTAATAAACTGAATATACAGATTAGTAAATTGAATATTCAGATTAGTAATCTGTTAATTCAGATTAGTAATCTGTTAATTCAGATTATTATCTAAACATCGACTGACGCTTCCACGCTGCCGTAGATCTGAGATTGTTTTTTATAAGAATGAGGAACCTCTATTATTAAATTGTAGATACTCTCTGGAACTTTGTTTCACTCTCGAATTCAAATTCAAAACTTGGGCATATAGGTCTGCGTCACGCAACACGTTCCGTGTGGCTTGTAAGTGAAGCTAAGAGCACATGTTTGCGGTTGCGGAAACAGATCTAGAATCCGATGTGTTATTTTAGGAAGTCATTGACATCGGCATATGTGTGCGGTTTCGTACGAAACTAAATTTGCCGCCGTGAATCCAATCGGCATCGGACAGAAAATGTCGGTGTTCGGCGTCCGAACGATGAGGCTCGTAGGCCCATATAAAAATAGTCCGCCTTCTTTCTTTGCATACTTCCTTTTCTTCTCTCAATTGTTTTACCGTTTCACCTCTTTTTTTTGGGGGGCGGGGGGCGCCTCTGGTCACCCCCTGTACCCACTCAAACAGACCACTCCCAATGGGTGGAGCAAAATATTCTCCGCCTCGCGAGTTCCAATTTCCGGTTTCTGTATTTTCCGCTTATTATGGATTATCGACTGTGAGTTGACGCCATACTGGTAAAATAGAATATTTGCCTTCTCATCTACTTGTTACAGGCATAGTGGAAGAAATGTGGCGCTGATTGAACAAATTTGAGAAAGACTGGTGCTCACTTTGAAATAACTTTTAAAACTCAACTTAGAGTGGGGAAGGAGGTGGGGGTTGTAAATAAAAAAAAATACAGATACTAGGCTGGAAAAAAATCAGTTTTTTAGACAGCACCTACCTCCGATCCAAACTTAGCTCCTCTTGAATTTACTTTCCACCACCTGCACATAATGTAATTTTGACCATTTGCGTTGCATTCCAAGAAGTATTTCACGAATTCTACCATAGTGTGTGAAGTTTCCTGCTGTTAGTCAAATAGCGATTCGAATTTTGAAAATTTTAGACGTTGATTTTTTTTTTTTTTGGGGGGGGGGTCTCCCTTCCGTGGAGCCCCACCCTCGCTACAACGAACGCGCACGCCATCGAGAAACGTGACTTTTCTACGACATACATGTAACAGGACGTGAGCATACTTAATCTAATTCAGCTATACTAGGATTATAGCTGAATTCCCTGGACCTAGAGGGCTGGCAATCGCACCCCCCCCCCCCCTCGTCTCATACGCCCATGGTTCTGAGAACAAATTCAAACGACCTCCCGTCAATTAATGATATGTGTTGGTTTCGGTGTAACCGTTTAACTTTCTCTCTACATTCCACCTCCCCTCCCTCCCCCACCGATAGGATAAAATCTCGTGTGTTTACCTCCCTAAATATAAAAAAAACATTTGCTTTCAAAAAGCTTATTTTCTGGCTCCCAAGATTGGTGGAAGATGAAAAGGATACACGCAGGCCATGACGGAATATCTCACCCCCTGCCTCCGCCATGAGACTTTGCATTCGGTTTATTTATTCTTTCTTCATATTCGAAGATTTTGTTTGTAAAGTTAACAATTTGAGACTTTCTTTACTTCTATAATTGAGACGTTGTAACTTTTCCTCTTAGTAATGTGGAAGAGCGATAATCCACACACACTGAAAACAGTACTTACAGTAAGATTTACGAGTCTAAAATTAACCTACATTCGCGAAGTATGTTACAATTTTTGTTCTAACGATGATTTGAATGGTATTGAAGGCTGACGACCCCAAACATATGTAAAAGCGGACACAAATTACTTTGGCGAAGTCCGAGTTCCATGTTATTGAACTGGGTCGGACGGGGGGGGGGAGGGGGGGGGGGGGAGTCGAAACATGACACGTCCTGAATAGCCAGATTAATCTTTTAAAATTTAGTTCAAGTTATATGCTCCGCCCAGACGTCAAAGAGTATGGGCTATAAATTCACTGACAGTGAAAAATTGGCATTTTATCGTGAGCATCGTGTACACAGTCAGTGATGCCAGATCGAGGACTTGCCGGCAGCTATCTAAACCCCATACTGTCTTGAATCTGTTTCCTTGCAAAACATATATGCGATAAACCAAAGATGGTAAGCCCTTTTCCCCAAACTTGATTTCAATGCGATTCGTTTGAATTAATTATTTTATTCTACGCAGTTCAATGGCAGGACAGTGCCGGAGTTGAAGTCAGATGGAGGTGATGAGGGGGAGAAGGGGGGGGGGGGGGGGGCATCACCCAAAGTCCACTCATAGGTTTTTGAGAGAAGTTTTTGTTCTTGGCTGGAGGGGAATTTTGTTTTAGGTCTCTTGTTGGTAAATTCGGCAAAATGGAAGTAAAAGCCGGTATTCTGGCAGAAACATACTTTAGAGCTTGATTTTTCGATAAGTAATCCGCGTTAGATGCAAAAACGTTACATGGGAGCACGGTGGCTCAGTTGGTAGGGGTGAAGGCTGCAAGCCGAGAGATAGTCGGTTCGAATCCCACCTGCGGCAACCGCGTTGTGTCCTTGGGCAAGACACTTCACTCCATTGCCCACGTGGGGGCACGGTGGCGTTGTGAACTAAGGCGCACTGCTCGTGGGTGGAGCACCTGTCTTCAACCAAAGCTAACCCTGCTTGTGTGGAGTTACCTTGTTAGGGAGCTGAGAGTTGCTTGTTGTTGCTCGGTGGTTCTCTCCGGGCACTCCGGCATCCTCCATTCGTAAAACTGTCGTGGTCATGATTAGCCATTGTGCTGAAATATGTGACTTTAAACACCAATAAGTAACTAACTAAAAACGGTACATAATTTGGTTCTTCAATCTTATTATTTATTTATTTATTGGGGTTTAACGACACATTAACATCCAGGGTCATATCATGTCGGTGACAGTTTTACGGGTGGAGGAAGCCGGAGTACCCGGAGAGAACCACCGAGCAACAACGAGCAGCTGTCAGCTCTCCAACATCGTAACTCTGAACTCTGCACCGCGGCACAGGCAGGGTCAGATTTGTTGAAGACATGCGCACCATCGACTTGCAGTACGCCTTAGTACACAGCGCCATCGTGCTCCCGTGTAGGCAATCGTGGTTAAGTCAGTGCCTTGCCCAAGGACACAACGCGGGAGCACGAATCAGCCGCTGAAATGGTCACCCATCCAGCTACTAACCGCGCTCGACGTTGCTTAACTTGGGTGACCTGGTTCTTCAATCAGAAATCTTTTGAAATCAGTGTTTTGGTCTGGTGAAAAATATAGGTTTATCCCCACCTGAATCGGCGATAAACTTCGATCTTACTAAAGAATTTTCATCGGGAAAAGGAATTTTCGGCAGAAAAACATTATTAAATCATTCACAAGTCTGCTTTCGTGCATAATGTTTCTAAAGCTGTTACACAATTTATCAGTGTGAACTTCAAAATTTTGTTTAGAAAGCCTCAACAGTTATTTTCCGTCGTATTTTATTTATTTTACAGAAACGGTCATCACTTTGTGATCGTAAGTTTCACTTGGGCCCGAATTTCGAAACAAACATACCGATGTTGTGGAACTGTTCAGATTAATGTTTTGAACTGTATCCAAATCCATCAAAACACAACTCCTTGCAACAACCTCGAAACCCTCAGATAAAAATAAATTATGCTATCCGTTACGTCATTGGTAAACAAACATGTCGGCTACTGGAGTTAAATAACAACAACGGTGAGCTTTTGTGTGAAATCAAGGGAAAATGAAGACCCACCGATAAGGTAGTGATGCGAAAATTTGCTCCTTCACCTATTCTTTCATTTGAGTGGTTGTTTATAATTGAATAACAAACAGAGCAGGAGATACGTGATATAGTCTAAAATACGGTAGATATGGAAAGGACAGTAGGTGAGGTCTTTCAACAAAATGTCACAAACGTGCGTCACATATATATGGCCGAAAATGCAACACACCATGTCGATAAAGGCAGTTAAAGATTCCATCACGTTGTTTAGTTTGAATGTACTTTATGTTGGTGCACTCAACATTTTCCCGTTTTCGAAGTTCTTTCTACGAGACGCGGAAATATGTGCACTGGAAGCCAGTATTCGAGTCTTGATACATTAGCACTGCTTATGAGATACGAGCACTCTGTTTCAAACTTCCGCTGGGGAATCTGAGTAGGTTAATACGAACTTAACATATTTGTTTATCTTTGGTATCGAATTTGATTACCTTCTTAAACATCAGAGGATTAATAAAGAAAGCTATATCCTGCAGACAGACGAAGTGCCACTATCGGGAAATACACGTATATCACAACAGGTTTGTTAATTAGAATATTTGTAGAGGTGTAGATAAGAAAGCGTTTACCTAATTTCAAACTGAGCCAATTACATTACCTGTCTAGTTTGCTGTTCGTCGCACGTAGATTTTGCCTCTACGTTCTTAAGGAATGACAATGTCCAAAAATTCCATTCACAGCAGAAAAGAAAATCATGTGAAATTTGGACAGGCGGAGTGATGATGATGAGATTGACGAGTGGTACTATTTATCTAATGAACGTTTGTATAATGCGCGCGTATGTATTGTCATAGCTATCCGGTCATTTATTGATACCTGTGTCATCTAACCAGCATCTAAAAACCGACATCCAGGTATTAAATCTCCATATACCATACATGTTGGCGGAGATAACTTATATTATCGATTTAATGTTTGTTGCATCATCCTCTCGTCGACCACCAATACCCTTCACCCAAACATTTTACATAATATTTGAAAGGGTCAATCATACTGACTGCCATAAGGAACCAGAAGAGGTCTGCTTGGTCTAAATTAATCCGAGCCAGCCTGGTTGTGGATAGAGCATATTTCTTGAAGACGCTTGTAGACATGCAGACATACACTCGCGATGTTGCTAATGTGAAAATCGATCAAAATCTCTAACAATTTCTGTAACTTGGCATAGCTCTCGAACAAACTGTGAATTCGTCACACCCATGCTAACAATAATCATTGCTTTAAAGGACCTTTTCACTTCAAACAAAAGCCGCTATCCATCTTCAATAGTGTGCTGCCCTCAGAAGCAGACATTTGAATGGGCTCAGCTGAGAAACAATGAAAAGTTGACATTTTTTTTCTGAAAGCTGGCGAAATCTTTCCAACAAAATACTTCCAAGACTGTCCCTAATAATGTTCACACTTTACAGGTAGAGCACAGATATTTTAGAAATGAATTGTCAAGTTAATTCCGTTCTGATAGAATGATATGTTTTAACCCTTTGAACTCTTGTGGTATATTCCACGCCAGTTCAATTGGATCAATTAGAAGAGTCCATATTCATTATTTGGGGTAGACCAATCAATATTTTCAACGTGCAGCCTCGAGGCTGCACGTTGAAAATATTGATTGGTCTACCCCACACATTTATTGAACATCCGTTTGGCGTATCATGTTCCTGGCCGGAAAAGCGGCCGCTATTGTTCAAAGGGTTAAATTTAGGCAGACTATTAAATGGTAGAGTTCTGGAAGCCCATAATTGAGCTTTATTCTGAAGTGCAGGTGCTATAACTTATAGGGGATATTGCAGATGATGTAGAATATCTGCGAAGTAAAATTAACTAGTTTGTAAGGATTTGCCTTGTTACAATTAATGGGAGAGTGTCCATAAACACTCTCCTATTAACTGTGACAAATCAAATGCATACAGGTAATTTTGATTACCAAAACTAATTTTGCACTCTTCCAGTTAACGGAATGCCTAACACATCCTCTGAAATCTTTTCGAATCACTTAAACTGATGTATGTTCCGAATACTGTAGACTCTTGGGACCGAGGTAAGCTTATTAGTAATAACATTGGACCTCAGCGTGAAAAAGTCGACGGTTCGATCCTGAGTAGCATCATCTACGTTGAGTCCTTTGGCAAGACACGTACTCTCGATTGATCATGCGAGAACGTGGTGAAGGTGTGTACTTAGACGTACAAACAAACAAACAAACAAACAAACAAACAAACAAACAAACAAATAAACAAACAAACTCTCCGTCTTTCTCTGTACTTGTATGTGTGTAAATTCCTATCTCAAGAGGTATATTATAAGTTATTTCGGGCAACATCCAGGGCACATGCAGTTTTAATAACTGGATGCCTGTTAAAAAATAAAAATCGGTCCAAAAAGAGACATCCAGGTATTAAATCTGGATGTTGTTTGAGACAACGATTCTGTCAAGCCTCCTACCATAAAAATAAAGAAATGATACCGAAATGTGTGCGTGTTAACCCTTTAAATCCGAAAGATCACTTTTTCGGTCCAGGGTCGTAATATAACACGACTTCAACAAGTAGATAGTTGCTCGGTGAATTTGTGTGGTAGACCAATCAATATTTTCAACGTGCTGCCCTAAGGCTGCACGTTGAAAATATTGATTGGTCCTCCCTCAAGTAACGAATATAGACTCTTCCAACTGATGACACTGAACTGACGTGGAAGACACCATCAGAGTTCAATGGGTTAAATGTAGTCTCAAACGATAAAGCGCAAAGCCTACAGTGGAACCAAATTTGGAACCGAAAGCGTCGTGGCAATCTATTTATCGTTGCAAACGCGATCAACGCGTAAACGTAGTATTAGCTGAAATAAAAAACAACTACAGTCGATTTTGTCGTCCTTCAGTGAAGAAAATTGGGTAATGAATTCTCAATAATTCATATTACCCATCCCCTCCCCCATCCCTCGTAAATCCATTTAATTCAGCACTCCATGAAAGACACAAACAAACAGACATCATCATAGGACTAAAATACATTGAGTCTATTCATTAAACTAGTTTCTAAAGCAGGTCACAAGCCTCGGGAAGTTTTTCACATATCGGAATTTGAATCAATGTAAATTCAACGTTCTAATGTCTGTCTTATTCCATTGGAATAAACTCTGTAGCGTGTTAGACGTGTTGGATTGATTGTTGAGCGTCAAATTTATGCACGTGTGAGGATAAATATTTTAAAACTCATGCGGTTAGAGCCTATGCTGGAGGCCGAACAGGGGCGGACAGGGCCAAAAACAAAAGTTGCAGGGAAACGTACCAACGGGCCCCGGACCTGGACAAAATTTTGATTTTTCGAACCAAAAGAACACTGCTTAGTGGCATCTGAGGATCAATGACAGTCCATATAGATGGCATTTTCGACGGCAATTTTGTATCACCTTTGTGATTTGACAAAAATGGTTGCACCACGGGGGTCAGGACTCATCAGACCGACCGTAGTTCGGGCCAGTGGGAAAAAAATTGACTATTCGAACCGAAAGAACGCTGTTTCCTGGCATCTGACCGATCAATAGCAGGTTAGACTGCTGGTATATCGAAATGTCCTCTATATGGACTGTCTTGTGATTGTGCAGTCGCAACTCGGATTTCTGGCCGTTGGATTGAGTCGTGCTTATGGAGTTTGAAAGGTTGTAGGTGCACTTAATAGCAGTGAACATTTTAACCTTGGCCGTCAGAGAGCGCAGAATACTTTTCACTGGAGACAGGTTTTTGTGCCCTGTTATGTTGGCAATCTCTGCGGCAGTAATTTATGGAATAGTTAGCATCTCTCCAGTACGAACGGTGCCTTTAAAGTTTTATTAATATTAATTACAATATACGGATATTAGTTGGAGATAGCATAACAATCCTAATCAGAGTTTACCCAGTCCAAGTGATCTAGTCTGTATCAAAGGTTATTTTCAGCGCATGGCTGTGTCTCGTGCATCAAAAGGGAAACCACAACACCAGCGCGTATTACCTGCATGTCTTAAAAATAGCCGACATCATTGCCATTTGTTTCGGCCACTTTATCAATCCAGAAGACGAAGTACAAACTGATAAAGGGACAATATAAGTTATCTCGAACAAAGAGTACAGAGAAATTTTAATACGTGGATGTCGGCTTTCGCGTTAGGGTTTAAAGCCTACATGCAGGTATTAACTATTCGTGTACCCTGGATGCTGCCTAACCCAACGCTTTTGTCCCCTCACCCTGCAATAGACATAGTGCGGAGATGTATGCGTTTTAACTAAAAAGCGTACGACAGGTTTAAAAAAATTGTCATCCATGTATTAAATTTCTATATATCCTGGATGTTGATCGGGATAACAATTTTTTCCCTTTTGCCACAGACATGCCGAGATGAATGTGGCATGTCCGTTTTAGTAGTAAGGAACAAAGCGTACACGTTTAAAAAAGCGTGACTGAAAAGCGTACACATTTTATAGGGCCATGTTTTAAAATGTTCATTTCTAAGCGAACACGCATGTCTTTAAAATGACGGACGTCATTTTAACGTATCTCGGTCAACATCCAGGGTACACGGAGATTCATTGTATCTTGATGTCTGTTTAAAACCCTGAGGCAAAGCCAAAGGGTTTAAAACCGACATCCAGGTATGAAATCTCCATGTACCCTAGATATTGCCCGAGATAACGATTTTGTCCAGCCTCCTAGAGAAGAGAAGTAACGCCTAGTTGTATTTGTTTTTTAATAAACTCATTTAATACTGTAAACAGTCCAAAATCAATTGAATGGGCCTATAGGGCAATGTTATTCGTAGCATCTGGACGTGGGGGGACTTTAGACAAACCGGAAACAACGACGCGACCTCATCGCTTTAATTTTTTAAATTACCCGGCGTCATTGCTAATTTGATTTGGCCGAAGACGCGTTGAATACTAATAAAAGGACAACATTGCATATCAAGAGATAAATCAGGATGTCACCCTAGGATGTATATTTTGTAAATTAGACCGTGTAAAACAATTCATCAATGCCATCTTCATTGAAGTACTCTACAAGTATGGACGAAATAATGAAGCATCATTCATTGTTCACAACATATCGAACCTTGAGCGGAACAAGTGTCATCTGCAATGCTTTGGCATTACAGAGTACGCCTTGTTGCATTGAAGATACGATATGTTTTGGCGGGGATATTAAAAATACCTTCTGTAAATTGTACCTTTCACACGGGTGGTTTGGTTAAGTTGTTCAACGATTTGCCTAACACAATGTTCTGACGATAGTTGCGATATCTTCCCTAAATAATTAGAATTCGTGCAAAACTTATGCCCCATCCTTAGGGCGAGCTCGACAAGGTTATGAGCATGGACTGCGGAAGTCAAGTGACACAGCAAAAATAACAATATTTTAAGGCGACATATCTGAGACTGCATTGTGCAAATTTGCGCGACTTATTTGAGGAAGTATTAACCCTTTACCCAACGAATCGCCCGCATCCGCCAGCGTAATATGCAAATTCATCAGTTGAAAAAATATTATTTTTCAAAAATATTCAACAAAACCATATCATGTGACCCCCTCGTTGGAACGAGCACATGATATGGTTTTGTTGAAATTTTTTGAAAAATTTAAAAATTTAAAAAATATATATTTAAATATATATTTAAAGTAATAAATGTGGATAGCGTCTGCGTTGGGTAAAGGGTTACAGGGATAAATTCTAAACATTTTACCTAACACGGTTAAAAGACAAACGAGCAAGCCCCTTAAAGATGGGTAATAAGCTACCGGTATGGTTTGTTATGCACAAAAATTAAGCATTTTTAGTTCTCCAAGAAATTTGAATGTGTTTTGGTGGCAAAAATATTGAAAATATAACAGAATTTGAATTGCGACTTTTGTGAATAGAGCTGGCACGATATGATCGCTGGGCTAATATTCTTGAAAAAAAAAACTATAAAGGAGACGGGAGAACGAAACCACTTAGACCTTCAAGTTCCATACTCATAGTAATCTTCTTGTTGGACTTCCGGGAAGTTGAGCAGTGCCTTATTACTGCTGCAAATAAATTTTGTTTTACTAGTATGATAGGTCTCCGTCTCCGTACCAAACGCCTGGGTGTGAGTATGGCTAAAAATTACAAATTTCCTGTCGATTACCAACTCAGCTTGTTCTCTATTGGTCTGGGGAAATGTGACAAAATATGGGATCGCCAGAAAATGATCAGTCCATTGCTCATCATTAATTAATGTTGTATCATTGATGGAAAATTAAAATTGTCTCTCTCAGATTTAAAAAGAGGGAGATCTGGGAAGAGGAAGTTGCAGTCATTGGCATTTCCATATCACAAACAGACCTGTATGATCAAGAAATTAGGGCGACCTAGGGAGAAATAAAAAATGTTCTCTGGTGGTGGTGATGTTATTGTGTAAAAATGTATTAGTAATACATAATGTTGGCCTAACCTCTCTCTCTCTCTCACACTCTCTCCCTCACTCTCACCATCTCTCACTCTTTCTCTCCCAGTCTCTCTCTCTCTCTCACACAATCTCTCTCTCTCTCTCTCTCTCACTTATTATTAGCAACTCTATCTGGAAAAGTTGGAAGGGGCTCGCACATACATTCCCCCTGTGCCCCGTGTTTCCTGCGTCTTTGCGTACAAATACATTTTTAAATTCAGAAGATAAAATGTATTGACAATCTTTCAGATGTGCAAAAACGCTACGGTTCCCAACTAGCCCCCCCCCCCCCCCCTCCCTCACACACACATGCTTCTATTATCAAACGTGTTTGGCACAAGTCGGGAAGTTGGAACAAATTATTTGATAACATTTCGAAAATATAGGGCCCAAATATTCAGACACAAAATATAACATTCAAACGTTTTTTTTAAACAAATCTGATTGCAGAGTAGTGTCATTACAAAAGTGGACAGAGCAGCATTTGAACCGGATCAGGACTGAGTCTCACCACAGAACTGTGTAATCTGACCCGAGAAGAAACGAAACAAGAAACTTTGCATCTCGGAAGTTCGTCTCCTGAGTTCCAGTGTGTTCTATGTGCCTACTGGCACATAGAACACATTGGAACTCAAGGGACGAGTTATTTTGGTTTGTTTTTTCTTGATTCAAGCTTGATATTGCAAAATTTTATTTATGAAATTTTGACCAACTGGGTAAAAATGTAGTCACCGGATTACAATCCTATTACGACCGATCTAGTCGAGGAAGAGATCGCGTTTTTGATAACAGTACCTTATTGACACTTCACAATTGATTAAATTCCATCGAATTTGATGGTTTGAGTTCTCAACATCGATAGTGTACTTGTTGACTGAGTTTACACCAGCTGGTCAGACATCGTGTCGAAGTTTGAGAGAACCACTGAACAGGTGCGAGAAAATGACTGACTCTCCAATTTACTAACCCTGCACAATCACAGTTAGCAGAGATTTAAGGCAAATATACAATCGACGTGTAGTTCGCCTTTGTACACCGTGTCAGCTTGTCCTTACAGGGGCGATTGGAATTAAGTGTCTTGCTCAAGGGCACATCCTACGTGGATATGGCGCAGGCCAGGAACGAACCGTAGACCTTTTGGTTTAACGTAGCATGCTCTAATCATTGAGACATCGCATCGAAGTGATGAACGGGTAAATATCTCTTAACAGATAGAAATTGATTATGAAGCAGGGAAAATATGCTGTAGCAAAAAAAAAAAAAAGAGAAAAAAGAAAACAGAAAAAGAAAAAGAAAGTATAAGCAAAGAAAATCAATAACCTTTGTCCAAAACTCCTGTTGGAGCGATGGACATACTGATAATAATACCTCATATCCTCTGGGAGAAATTATCCATCGAGCCCAATTAATATCCCTGAAATTAACATACATTGGTGTGCGTCTGCAGCTGCTGTTCCGCCTGCGCCTTACGCGCCTACTGCGCCTCTCTCTGTGCAACGTCCTATTGTTCACGTTGGAAGACATTCGATCATACACCGTAGCCATCTCGTGTGAAATGAGTTCGTTCAACTCGTGGCGACGAAGATGCTTTTTAGAATCATTTGAATAGACAATTAATAGAGGTTCGTTGCGATCACGTGGTTTTGTCTTAATATCAATATCACCGCGCGTCACACTCTGGAATACACTTTCAATCCTGATTTCTAGAATTTGCACTAAATTGAAGTTTTGAATCCACCTTTTCACAGCAGACGTTACCTCAAACGTCTCCCAGCCATTGTCACGTTCATAAATATGGCGGCTAGAGATCAATCTATACACGTCCGGATCAACTCCACTACTATAGATTATCTCAAATACTGAAACTCGCCTGTCTATACCAATGTACATGTATCTGTCTTTCTCCACTAATGTATACAATCTAAGCTCAGCTAGTTTTATAACTTCGTTCACAGTTATGGTAGTTATGTTGAACACTAGTCTGTGAATACGTGCCTCGGGGTACCCTTTCTGTGTTCTATTGACGGAAGTTTCTGAAATTCAGAAAATAATCATATTTATTATATGCTAGTCTGTGAATTATTGCAAATTATCTAAAAGATATTTCTCGATATGCATCGACTCGATAGGATATCGAGAAATTTTCCTCGATAGCCTCCTAAATGACGTCACGCTTCGGTGCATGATGTCGCCTTGAACGTCGCCTTGAAGGAATAATCAGTAGATCTTTGTTGTTATCTTAAAACTGTTTGCAGTCAAAGTTGGCTGAATATTGCGCAGTAAAATGTCACGTAGCATATAATAAAAAGAAAATCTACGCTATTTTAATGAATATCTGGGATTATCTCATGAGTGTGGACCTGAAAGTTTTATTTTTCACAAGCGCTTGCGCGAGCGAAAAATAATCCTTTCAGGTCCACACGCTTCGGCGCATGACGTCGCCTTGAACGTCGCCTTGAACGTCGCCTTGAAGGAACGATCAGCAGATCTTTGTTATTGTCTTGAAACTGTTTGCAGTCGAATTGGGCTGAATACTGAGCAGTAAAATGTCATGTAGCATATAATAACAAGTAAATCTACGCTATTTTAGTGAATATCGCGAATTTTCTCTTGCGCAAGCGCTCGTGAAAAATAAAACTTTCATGTCCACACTCATGAGATAATTCCCTATATTCACTAAAAACAGCTAGATTACTGTTAGATAGCTGTATTACCAGGAATGGGTAAAAAAGAAATGGAATATGTTACATGCTTTCTCACTTGTCTTGTTTGAATTAACTTTATAGACAAGAGTACGAAAATCTTTCTTTTCTGACAGTTTATCTTAACCCTTTGAACCCTAGCGGCCATTTTTCCGGCCAGTCACATGATACGTCATAGCGTCATTAAATAGGATGGCTGTTCAGTAAATGTGTGGGATAGACCAATCAATAATTTCAACGTGCAGCCTCGGGGCTGCACGTTGAAAATATTGATTGGTCTACCCCAAATAATGAATATGGACTCTTCCTATTGCTACCATGGAACTGACATGGAAGATACCTCCAGGGTTCGAAGGGTTTAAACAAGCATATACTTTTCTCTTTTCTCCGATCGGCGAACGGTACATGGTCCCTTGAAAACGAAAAGGCACCAAGTGCAGTGCTAAAAACGTTAAAGTTGGACACCTTTTTGTTTGCAAAAGACTGTATAAAAATGAACAGCACGATGAATAACAGAACAGTTGTGGTATAACAGTAAATAATATCTTCCTATAGGTGACCATTGTGCCATTCTTGTGAAAAAGTATGATCGCATCATTTTAATTTGGGCATTCAGATATCTTTGTCAAGTATAGCCCTTAACAAAGAAAAATTGACATGAATGAAACCGCACGTTTTCTTCGAGGAATTCCTAAAAAATACTCACCAATAGACAACTGTATTTTTTAAACCTCAAAATTCATTAAATCGCCCCTCTTTTTTCTCTGGGATATTCAGCAATTGTGCGAGATTTCAGTACAATGCTTCAAAGGTTTTCTTTTCCAGTATCTTTTTCTCAAGGCTGCTGATTCTCGGAGATTGCATCATTCCCGTGTGCAATTTTTCAAGGCGGGTAACTCTAATTCAAATATTTAGCACTATCATACCTAATGACCCAGTAATAATTCAATTCTTCTACAACCTTAACCCTTAGAACATATGAGCCTGCTTTCCGACCCAGGAACACGATACGTCATAATTTCATTAAGAATGGCTGCTAAGTGGTTATGTGGGGTAGATCAATCATTATTTGGTTGCAGGTTGAAAATATGAATTGGCCTATGCCGACCAAATGAATATGGACTATACCAATTGCTGCCATCAACTGACACGGAAGATACATACCACTATGGTTGAAAGGATTAAGTGGCTGTGGATTGCAATATTACTGACACTCTGCAGATGCAAAAAAAGATTCGCCAGTTTGCAGTCGATAGTTTTGTATCGAACAATGCATTGCTGTCACACGGAATTGAACAAGTAAATTGCATACCAAAAATGCTCAATTTTGAATCTATTTTAGGTAATCTTTAAACCCTTTCCATGTAGTCGGAGTCAGCAGCGGGCACTAACCAAACTAAAGATGGCATTACCCCTTCTTTTTTGAATAGCTCTTGAGGCAACACAAATTTGTGTTTTACGGGTTAACTTTCAAAACCGCACTTTCATTCCTAATCCCATCTTGGTAATACCCCATCTCCTTGTTCCACAATTCGTAAACCTTCGCAGTTTGAATAGGTGCAACAGTCTGAATATATGGAAACATATTGATTTTTACATTAAATGTCTTATCACTAAAAAGTGAATGCAAAATTATAACGGAATGTGTGGGAATAAATTCGTTCAGAATATTATAAACATTGTAGATACCATCTTTATCGTTATCTAACTACATCAAAAGAGCGAAATCACCTGTTTAAAACATTTTACAGCTTTTAGAGTGTAATATTATGTTATGTGAAAATAATGCTCCTCGTAACAATAAAACGTAAAAAGATGTTACGTCAAATGTCAAGATATCTAATGGGTGTGATTTGGAATTATTTAACCATTCTGTAGATTCCGGGTTTGATTAGCTGCAGTACTGTATGTTAAGTGAAGAAAACGTCATTTCCGTTTCTTCGCATACCATGTTCTGGTATTTCTTCCGAATACTTTTTAACCCTTTCCAAACAGTTTTTCAGGGGAGGAGGGACACTTATTCTAAAATATTGACAATGCCCATTAACTAAGACAAGCTCTGACAGTCCGTTTCAGTGAGTGTGCAGACATTAAATTTGAGAACAGTGAAATAAGAAAAATGACAGGGGGTGTAAATATGTGTGATGCTGGGCAAAAGGAAAGTTTTACTGAAAAAATGTGCAACACCGCGACGACAAAAACGATAAGATAATTTCAGCCGAATCGCATCTATGTCGCGATTATGTCTAAATTCTCCGGCTCTTTTCTTCAGAGAACGCTGTCAAATATAAATTCTCGTAAAATGCGATAAACGTTGCATCTCAGATACTATTTCTGTTGTGTTTATGATTAACCCTTTACCCAACGTAACGGAAAAAACCGGCCAGCGCTATTCTCAAAAATCGCCAATTAATTTTCATTATTTTCTCATTTTTTGTCTCAAAAACATAGGTTATGACCCCTCGTTGGAACGAGCTCGTCGAGCTCGTTCCAATGAGGGGTCATAACCTATGTTTTTCAGACCAAAAATTAAAAAAAATAGTTATTCAAGAATTATTTTTGCAAGTGTCGTCTGCTTTTCACGTCAGGTAAAGGGTTAAGTTTTCATTTTGTAACATTTCATTTATGAAACCTCTTCCCCGAAGTAAATATGTCGCGACCAGAAAACTTTTACAATAGGATTGCAACCTGAGGTCAAAACTATAAAACTTTTACAATTGTATTTTCTAGAACTGTATTTTCTATCACTAATATAAGTTGACTAAAATGAATCATTAGCATTTTAAGATATGCCAACTGGCAAATTTCCACTTCTTTGATAATGCTAATGGTTCATTTCAACCCATTTATAGTCGTAACTAGAAAATACAATTCTAGAAAATACAGCTGCAAAAGTGTTATAGTATTGGCCTCAGGTCACAATCCTATTGTGTTTCGTTTGAGAAAGAGAACGCATAATGAACATAGTGCTGTAAATATATTCCCCCAAATCTATAGTGTCATCAATAAAGGAACATTATTTACTAGATATGATTTTCTTTCCCCAGAACTGACTACTGTCGAGCTCAGCTGATATGACGACAATTTATGCGGATATGACGCCGATCTCGGCCGATATGAACCAATCTAGAGAGTTGTCCCCATTGATGTGTTACCAGGAAAAGCCATTTTGTTTGCAGCTAAACCATTCAACGTTATTCGTCGAAAGCAAGCAAAATTGGCATTACCTGGCAAAAGGGAGTAGTTTTTGTTTGGTGGGGAATTAATCCTCATGCGACAGCTGTGGGATTATTTGGATGTCTGTCTTTATACCACGTTCGCCTATGTTATTTCGCGTGAAAAGTCTGTATGTTAAAGTTTAGCTTTGAATCCCACTACCTGTGTAAAGCTTCTATTGCGGTTAAGAACAATCTACACCTACAGTACGTGGAGAGTGTATTATCACTAAATCACCCGCAGAGTGGAGATTCCACCCAAGCAATAATTGCTAATTTGTTGCAAAGCATAACAATCACAAGCAAAGTTCCAAACCAATGGACCTCCGGGTTATACCCGGAGGTCCATTGTCTGAAACATTGCTTGCGTTTTTGTCCACATGGACAGAATTTGAAAGTGATACTTTGGGTGATAACTCCACTCCCCGGGTGATTTAGTTACAATCCACTCTCCACGTACTGTATAGTCGGAAGTTCATCCAACTTGACCTTTGACATGACGCAATTTGCCAACTTCGATACACTCACACTTCGCGATGTTTCATTCAAACATACGACGTTTTGCGGTACTATCTACTACGTGCAATGTCTTATTAAGTTTAAAATGCCTACAATTAAATATGTAAAATAAAATTGAAGAATTGTAAATAATAATTTGACTGAAAGAGCAGGGTAATTCAATCAACTTTGACGATGCATCTAACTGTCAATCAAGCAATCACGTGCTGCCGATAGTACTGCCCACTGGCGCAGATGTTAACAAAACAAACCCGTGTGTTTGCGAAAGGTGTCGTTTTTTCTCCATTTTAAGTGGCGAAGTCGATTATTTATTAAGAGCATGGTATAAATAAGCCGAGTGGTTAAAACCATTATCCTACTTGCGGTTTAAATCTGATTACCGGCCCTAGTACCTATTTATTCTATATTTTAAAAGATCAGCTTTTGTATCTGGGGAAAATAAAGTACTTACACTCAAGAAACATATTAAAAGCAACATCTCTCGTCTATAGTATAGACAAATCAACGAACTGAGTTATCACTTGCATTTCCCTTGCACCGGTAGACCGTAAAAAGATGCATCATTGCCTATGTTCAGGGCCATTCGCGTCTCCACACTTAGGGGTGAAGCAACCTCACCATTTAATAAAGAGCAAACCGTCACAGTATTTGGTAGCTCTGCTGTCAGGACACCTATCAGCGCTCTTCCAGGGGGATGGCAGGAAGATAGCCTGTCGGGCTATGCCATTCCCATGCAGTATATATATATTTGCTATGTTCGTATTTATTGTTTGTTGTTGTATACTCTATATACTGCAAATAAATTATAAATTATAAATTATAAGTAGTACGTCTCGTATGTTTGGGGCATGGTTTGGGGGATCTCATCGGGGGATCTCATGTGACGTCATAGTCACGTAACCCAGTGGCCCCATGTTGTATTGTCATAGTAACCCACGTGAGCAGCTATGTTGTGAAGTCATCTCCATAGTGATACGTGGTGTTAGTGCGCATGCGCAGCGCATGTTGTTAGGGTGATACGTGTTTCCGTTGTCCATTTTGTATACTGGATGCCGCCATCTTGGTTTTTATGGTAGCGCGTGGTTGCTATGTTACCCAGTTTTCTGCAATGGGACGGGGTATGTTCGGAGGGTATGTTCGATTAAACAGGAGAAATTTCCCGATTCGTAGAATTACCACAAACAACCCGACAAGTTTTACTATTTCGAATTCTTACAGAATTCTCTGCTTCTGTCTATATATGCAATGGTTTACGTCTACCTAGGCATGTTCCTTTGTCCTGGAGTATACTCCAGTAGCGTGAAAGAGTCTATCAACTGGAACAGCTTTGCTTGTTATTATATTTAGCAATTTCTGGTCTATTCTTGTTAGTTCTGACCCTAGTCCGTGTACTCTTGTTGTTTCATTTATCTAGATCATTTATAAAGATTATTGCTAACCAATCAGACTGCTTTATTTCCCATAATCTGTATGCAGAGTTATCTCCCTTCTGTATAACAAAAGCCTATATCATTCCCAAAACCAATAAGCTATCGAGCAGTTACTGATAAACCATTGCTCGAACGACTCGAAGCCCATCGAGCAAGTGTGCTATCGAGCAATTGCCCGGTCGAGTGACTCGCACATACTGCTCGAACGACTCAAAGCCCATCGAGCAAATGAGCTATAGAGCAATTGCTCTTTCGAGTGACTCGCACATACTGCTCGGCGACTCATTTCAGTATTTGAGGATACCTATGGCCTGGCATTCTATTATTATTTGAGGATACTTTTTATTGGACACTTACCTAAGTATACTATTACCTATTTGGCCCAGACTTCTGGGCCATCCCAAGACATACCTATCCCAAATTCTCCCAATAAGCTATCGAACAGTTACTGAAAAGTAATTGCTCGAACGACTAGAAGCCCATCGAGCAAATGAGCTTTAAAGCAATTGCTCGGTCGAGTGACTCGCACATACTGCTCGAACGACTCGAATCCCATGGAGCAAATGTGCTATCGAGCAATTGCTCGGTCGAGTGACTCGCACATACTGCTCGAACGACTCGAAGCCCATCGAGCAAATTAACCATAGAGCAATTGCTCATTCGAGTGACTCGCACATACTGCTCGGCGACTCATTTCAGTATTTGAGGATACCTATGGCCTGGCATTGTATTATTATTTGAGGATACTTTTTATTGGATACTTACCTAAGGATACTATTACCTATTTGGCCCAGACTGGCCACCCCAAGACATACCTATCCCAAATTCTTCCAATAAGCTATCGAGCAGTTACTGAAAAGTAATTGCTCGAACGACTCGAAGCCCATCGAGCAAAGGAGCTTTAAAGCAATTGCTCGGTCGAGTGACTCGCACATACTGCTCGAACGACTCGAATCCCATCGAGCAAATGAGCTTTAGAGCAATTGCTCGTTCGAGTGACTCGAACATGCTGCTCGAACGGCTCGAATCCCATCAAGCAAATGAGTCATAGAGCATAATACAATGCCAGGCCATAGGTATCCTCAAATACTGACATGAGTCGCCCAGCAGTATGTGCGAGTCACTCGAATGAGCAATTGCTCTATGGCTCATTATCTCGATGGGATTCGAGTCGTTCGAGCAGTATGTGTGAGTCACTTGATCGAGCAATTGCTCGATAGCACATTTGCTCGATGGCTTCGAGTCGTTCCAGCAATGGTTTATCAGTAACTGCTCGATAGCTTATTGGTTTTGGGAATGATATAGGCTTTTGTTATACAGACGGGAGATAAATCTGCATACAGATTATGGGAAATAAAACAGTCTGATTGGTTAGCAATAATCTATAAATGATCTAGATAAATGAAACAACAAGAGTACACGGACTAGGGTCAGAACTAACAAGAATAGACCAGAAATGGCTAAATATAGTAAGAATAAGCAAAGCTGTTTCAGTTGATAGGGTCTTCTACGCTACTGGAGTATACTCCAGGACAACGAAACATGCCTAGGTAGACGTAAACTATTGCATATATAGATAGAAGCAGAGAATTCTGTAAGAATTCGAAATAGTAAAACTGGTCGGGTTGTTTGTGCTAATTCTACGAATCGGGAAATTACTCCTGTTTAATCGAACATACCCTCCGAACATACCCCGTCCCACTGCAGAAGATTGGGTAACATAGCAACCACGTGCTACCATAGAAACCAAGATGGCGGCCTCCAGTATACAAAATGGACGACGGATACACGTATCACCTTAACAACACGCGCTGCGCATGAGCACTAACACCACGTATCACTATGGAGATGACGTCACAACATGGCCGCTCATGCGGGTTACCACGACAACACAACATGGCGCCACTGGGTCACGTGACTATGACGTCACATGAGATACTCCGATGAGATCACCCAAACCATGCCCCAAACATACGAGACAGAGTACTGTTATAAAAAATAAAAAGCATTCATCGAAATCGCGGAATGGTGTTAAATTCATTGCAAATTCATGCATAGCTAGAAATCAGTTCTTCTTATTTACATTTTTATTGAAGTCATAAGATATCGTGATTTTGGAAACGCAGCTCTACATCTGGAATGATTTTCTGAAGGAAATGTACATATGTGGACTGCTATATCGCAACCAGGGGCCAATACTATAAAGCTTTTACAATGGTATTTTCTAGAATTGTGCTTTCTAGTCATGACTTTAGATGGGTTAAAATGACCATCAGCATTTTCAAAGATCTGGCAATTTGCCAACTGGCAAATTGCCAGATCTTTGAAAATGCTGATGGTTCATTTTAGTTAGTTATATTAATAGGCAGAAAATACAATTCTAGAAAATACAATTGTAAAAGTTTTATAGTATTGGGTCCAGTTCTCTATTTCACCGTTGTTTGTTTACACAAAATTGCTCAAAATAACAACCCAAAATCTGATTCGTCGATTCCTGATATATTTCGATGTAAAGTTCGTTAGCTTTGATTTTCTGCAACTCTGCACTAACACTGTTAAAATATTTACCTTTATAAATTATATAAGTCAGCTGCAAACTATTAGTATTGGGACAGTAATACTTAATTACATATTACATTTTCTTCGGACGTAAAAGCTATGAAGACGCGGTTGGTAATGTGTAACACGCAAAGTAACCCAAGTGTGCAGTTGATAATCGGCGACGGAAATATTTTTTAAAACAATACATTTTCTAATCACTATTAGTACAATCTCCATGCCCTCTATTTGAAACCATCACCACGACCAGCTGTTATTCAATTTGTGTTTTTTATAATCAAAATAAGTATGACCTAACACTCCATAATCCAACGAATTAAACGCAATCTTGACGCGTGTTTCCAAATTCAACATCAGCAATGCAAACGCTTAGAGCTGTACACACACACTTTTTGCAAAACCTGTACCTGGATAAATTGGCAAAATGATGATTCTTCTAACAGAAGTCGTCTTTTGATAAGAAAGTTCCAACTAAACCTCATGATAAAATGTTTTGAAAAAGGGAAGTAAAAACCATTTTTTTGGTAATTTTCTTTAAAACCTGGTTTGAGTGATTTATCTGTCTTGTTCCGTGTCTTCAAAGTTACAGTTTTATTGCAATGAATTATATATATCATATCGGAAGAATACAAACCGTAATAACATTTTTTGTCTACTTAAGACATTTGAATACTTGAATGCAGTCTTGGTGATTAAAAGAAGATATATACATAATGGGGGTCAACACTGAACCCTTTTTTCACGACTAAGAAATAAAAAGTAAATAAATACGACATTATTTCGTCCTCCGGCGGACAATAATGCCAGTATCCACCAACAAAGTAGAGCGTTTCCATCTACAAATGTATTGCGTTTGGCATTGTCTCTTCCGCGATTTTTTTGGAAAAACCCATGCGAAAAAATGCTCACAGTCGTGGTTTATTATGTAAAAACAATTTGATTTTGAGTGCACGTACAATAATACACGGTTACACGGGTTCGCCTTTAAACGTTCTGGTGAGTAAACATACCAACGTGAAATGTGTTTAAATGCTATATTACCTAACATCAATCAGAAACAAAAACAGAACAGATAACAGTGACGAATTCAGGACAGACCGAGCTTTTGCTATGGACTGCGTGATGATATTATAAACTTGACATTGTTTTGCATACACAAAATTTTAGTCCCAAAATCTCCATGTCTTCCCTGTAAATGAACCCGTGCGTAAAGAAATGGCATTCAATGCAACAGAGCGCATCTTCTAAACGAACACCATGTTATGCCATGTACACGTATTGTCCCAAAATACCATGGTAGCATGCCATGCTACTTTTCCGTAAAGGTCATGTAGAACCCTCCTGCGACGTTAGCGACTCGGGGCCTCGAAAACTTGTATTGTACTCCCACCCCCTCTTAATTACAATTCCTGGATCCACCCCCGTATAACACTTAAGAAACGTTCTAATTATTTTCAGTAATTTGTCTGTCAAATCCATGCTAAAATCTTCCTGATCTATTCGTTTCAGTTTACTTTTATTTAAAGTATTATATTCGAATATGCATCCTAGTGGGGTTTCTGCATGCCTCACTTTGGGGGACTGACGTTGCATTTCCCCTTAACTGGTAGAGGGCTAAATTATTTTTGATTGTCAGAATTAGTTCCGGAGTCTTTGCTTATTACAATTTATGGGAAAATGTCTACAAACACTCTCCCATAAATTGTAGCAAGGCAGATCCTTGCAGAATCCCTTTTACAGACATCAAAGTATGTTCTTAAAAAGCGACCCACGGTTGCCAGAGAGTCGGAATAACAGAAAACCTTCGAAAATGTTTTTTTTTGTTGGGCAACGTTCATGCAAAAAATTGCCCTTCCCATCGACAGAGACAAGTGTGACATTTTTCTTTATATCGCGACTCAGCTACATGTACGTCCTGTCAAAGACAAGGAAAGAACATATTCATCTTCAGTAATAATACGCCTCTATATTTGCGTTGGTAAAGATGCGATATCCATCTCAATAATATGCGAGGTAAATTTATGGGAAAGCATAAAACAGCTCCAGGTATTTCAATCAGATACACCGGATGACAACTTGGCTATCGTGAGCTGTATAATAATCTAAGTTAATAATTAAAACCAATACGCTTTCAAACTGAAGTGAACATACAAGATAAACAGAGTTCCATTAAACTACTAGAAATAATGTTCTAAGTTTATATAAAACTCAACCTGTATATAAAAAATAGAGACGTCTCCTGGCAAATTGTGGCGGTTGAACTCATTATTCATAGTTTGTCTTCACTACCAATCATAAATATTTGGAATCTATAATGTTGGTTCAAGGACTTAGTTGAAAGACTGAAGTTTGTTGAAGGATGAAAATTAAGTGGCGATCCTCACACATGCTATTCACTAGGTGGATATTCAGTGGAATGCTCAGCGTTTTCAACGACTGCTAGGATTTGTGGTTTTGTTTTCGCTTTTTAAACAAAAATAAAAATAAAATATTTTTTTTATTTCAAACAGTTTTTATGGATTTTGTCAAGCACCAGAATATTGTCTAAAAGATACATATGTTTTTAACCCATATATATATATATATATACTGATTGATTGAGAGAGAGAGAGAGAGAGGGAGAGAGAGAGAGAGAGAGGGAGAGAGAGAGAGAGAGAGAGAGAGAGAGAGAGAGAGAGAGAGAGAGAGAGAGAGAGAGACGCTTAACCCTTTACCCAACGTAACGACCAAAACCGGCCAGCTATTCTAAAAAATCGCCGTTGAGCTCGTTCCAATGAGGGGTCCTAACCTAGGTTTTTGAGACAAAAAATGAAAACAAATTAGTTAATATCTCAGCAAACAGAAGACTGGACAGATGAGACCTCGTTTGGAACTTCTTGATGATACAAATTGGCTGTGGGAGTCAATACCACATTTCGCTGAAAAAGTTGTCCTTTGCATTTGGAGCGTCCAGTATGCAATATAACTTTCCATATCGCCGTTTCTGTTGTGTATGGCGATGAATGCTATGTGTCAGCGCCAAAGGAGTCCCATTCTGCGAATAGATGTTTCTTGGGAGATCCATTTCCAGCAAAAAGTGTACCAAAACGTGAGTTCCAAATGTTAATTTGGGAGTTTTATTGATCAAGCCGGTAAAATGGATAGCTTAATGATGGAGGTCATAAAACGACAATTTATCACTGAACTGCAAGATTTGACACGATATATCACAAAAAGTTTGAGTGTTTCAGACAGAAAAACAGCTTAGTTCTGTAACACACTGTAATATCATTCTTGTCATAATGTAATAATGTAGAATGGATGCGAAATAATGATCCCTCTTTCTGACGGAACTTCCTGTCTTTGAGAAAGTCAGACTTCCACAGAAAGCAAAGCAAATTTGCTAGACTGCTGGATACAATAAACTCTCAAAATTAGCCTTCACGTGAAGACACTCTCGTGCGTATGTTTCACGAATGTCTTTAATGTGACACGAATTTAATAGTCATCTTGTGGAAATCACAAAATTACAAGTACAGTTCTATGAAGATGCTTTTGTGTACTCTACTTTCCACATTTCCCTGTACTCAGGAAAGAACTCATTAACAGACAACGGCATAAAGTTCCAGTATTTCTCTCCCACAACAGTCTTGAAAGAGTTACGATACCATATGGAATGAGTGTTTGTCACGAGAGATATACACATGTCACAGGAGACACCTAATCTTGGTAGATGATCAACTTACCAACCCTGCACAAGCACAATTAGAAGCGGTAGAAGCCAAGTGGTCCATCGACGTGCAGCATGACTTAGTAGAAAACGTCAACGTGCACTCACATTTGCAATCGGGATTGAGTGTCTTGCCCAAGAATACAACACAGTTACCACGTGTCAGGATCAAACTGTCGACATTTCGTTCTAAGGTTTAATGTTCTAACCTCCGAGTCACTGTGCGCCATGTACAATGTATACTTCGAAAAGGAGGCGGTCTGCATAAGTATCTCAATATTCGTTTGCCGAGATGTTGAAATCTCCAACCCGTAACCAAATAGTCGACTCCATGTAACAGCCATCTCCTTACTCTAACGCATGGCGTTTTTTTGACTAGCTAGTGAATGAATATACCATATACCTAACTTTTTGCGTTTTATTTAGTCTCACTGTTCAACGCACTGTAATCAGACGATCAAATCGAACATACCATTATCTAACTGATTAAACCATTCCTTATGGGACAAATTGACGTGTAACTGTGATGTCTGGATGAGACAGATTAATTTGCCCATATATTTGCGTTCGAACTTTTGGTAAGGACCAAATGCTTAAAACTTATATAAAATTGATACATTTGGGATATATTTAGTAGATACGAAGGGAAAAACAGCTCTATTAACACTTACGTTTCGGTAAGGACATTATGTGCGAACCCTAAACTTCGATGGGGACGATGAAAGAATCACTAAGATCCGTTCTTTGTGTTCTCATTTCAATCAATGTTCGTTTTACGGAAAATCCCATTAAAATATGCTCATTGTGCACTTCATTTTTTTTTTAGTTTTTTTCAACTCAAATGTCAGCCATATCTGATATTGAAATCTTGGGCTTTTATCCCAAACCATCCTTTATAGTGTAAAGCGGGGTCGTAAATGCGGGCGGGACGAACATTGGGATCAACTGGAGGAGACTGAAAAGGAAAAGAAACACAACCAGTGGCAGTTGTTTTTTGAATGTTTTTTAGAGATCTGCACGGAGAGTTGGTGGTGGGCGTTTGAACTGAGAAGTTGGTGGACTTTGTTCTCTTAATTCACGATTATAAATGTATGTATATAGTTTCCTATTCCCAAATGAATCGGTTGCAAAAGAGAACGTCTTACACTAGTATAGAACCTTGTATAATAAGTCTTGGGCAATCCCCCGAAAATAAAGCGTGGAGATACAGGAGACATCTAAAACAACATACAAAACCCGAATATTTTTGGAAGAGCATGAAAAATACCTTAAAAATTCATATCCATTTTCTGACAGTCTCTTTCTGTTTTCGCCGCATCTTTTTCTTGTTCTTGATTTAAATCAATGATTTTTCTTAAAAATCTTTTATTGTGTGCTACCTTAAAAGATAGCGGGAAATGTCTAACAAATATATTTTTCGATATATATTGTCACGATCGATACTTGGAGGCTATTACTTGGATAGAGTCATATCGGCCGAGTTATTAGTCCGAGGTAACTTCATATTAAAGATAGGCAATATACCGAAAAACCGAACCGATACCGATATCATGGGAATACCGAAAAACCGAATCGAACCAATCGTTGAATACCGAAACCGCCTGAATATTCAAATTTTCCCACATTCGCTATTTATAAGTCCCTGTTGAGTCTTTATTGCAGCTTAATGGTTCATTTCCATGAAGGAAGTGACTGATTTTCTTTTCAAGTTTGTTAGCCCGCAATGGACAGGGCAACTGTCCCGAATTCACACTAGACTACAACCCGCACATGTCCAAATGCTTAGCAGTGATGTCTAGTCAAGTCTTGGCTGCATGTTAAGGCTGCCAAGACTTGACTAGAAATCACTGCCCAGGTGTTTCGTCTATTGCCAGCAGGACCTCCTGAAGATGGCATCGGCAATACTCTGAGATCGGAAAAGCCTGAAATAGGTCTTTAAACATTAAGGCGTGTTTAGAACAAGTCACAAAATTTCTGTAGATATGACTTGTGGTCGTGAAAGAATGCCACTGTTTGGCTCATTGACAGTGTCATTTGGAGCGTTGTGACAGAATAACACTACTACTACAACTTATTCTGTTTTTCCTGGTGTGAATTACCCTTTTGTACTATCAGCAAATCTCAGTCAAGACAGATACCGAATACCGAACCGATACCGAGGTATCCCCCTCCCCCTAAAAATACCGAAACCGATACCGAACTCAAAATTAAAATACCACCCATCTCTGATCTGTTGCAGTTTTCATACCGAACTGAGACCGAAGGTCTGAAACTAGCCAAGTAATAGCCCCTTTATTTATTAAACCTAATCAAACAGTCGTATGGACCTACACTTGTTCTATAATGAGCTTCATTTCCGGAGATATTCTCTTTTATTTATTAAATATGATTTCCTTTCCCAGAATTACCCATTATCAACTGATAGAACTTCAAACTCGGTTGATATGACGCCAATCTCGGCTGATATAAACCAAGCTCGAGCTTGCCCTTTGATGCGTTACTAGGCGCAGCTATTTTGTTTACAGCGAATTCGTTCAATGTGTTATTCGTCGGAAACAATCAATCAGTGAAATTGGCGTTACCGGGTAAAAGGGAGTAGCTTTTGTATGGCGAGGAATTAATGAAGGCAATAAGTAAGGATGTTGTACACAAGTTGTGTACACAAATCCAACGCAAACTGAGATTCAGAATCGTAGGCAGAGATTCGTCGAAGTACGAGAAGAGAAGGTTCAGGTATCCGAATTTCGCGGCTTCCCCACCAGGAAAGCCGCAACGTTCGGATAACTAAACTACAGTTAAAACTAGAAGTCCTGTCACGAACTGTGCGCTTATCTGGGCTTATTTGCGCGTAGGAATTGCGCGCAATTGCCATATCGAATGGCATCCAAAGCACGGCACCGGGGAAGCCGCAACGTTCGGATAACTGAACTACAGTTAAAACTAGAAGTCCTGTCACGAACCGTGCTCTTATCTAGGCTTATTTGCGCGTATTGTCATATCGAATGGCATCCAAAGCACGACAGGTTCTCCTGGTTACTCATAGGAAACACAGGCAATGTTTCTGCCAATTGACCTCCGGGTTACCCGGAGGTCCATTGCCTGAAACACTGCTTGTGCAAAGGCCATACGTACAGAATTTCATAGCCTTACTATGGTCATAACTCATAGATTAACGCGCAGATCGACGTGATATTTGTGCGCATTTCATGAGAGGACTTCTAGTTTTAACTGTTTGACAAGTGGAAACTTTGGGCTTTATGAAAAGAATGAGAAACAATAACACTGTCAGAAAACTATAACAGTTCGGAGAACATTTTGTAATTATTTGTTTTCGTTTAACAAATTAAGTATTACTTGGTTAGTTTTATATAAACCGAGATATCAGACCTCTATAACTTCACATCAGCCTTCGACCTTCGGTATCAGGCTGATATGAAGTTAACTAGGGCTGATATCTCGCCCGATAGGAAATTAACCAAGCAATAACTTCTAATCACCAAAATTACACATTACAAGGAAAAATCGTTGGTTATTTCTTTTCTCGCACCCTCGTGCCACGTAGAATGCGACCGAATAAACCGTAGATAATATAACTACAAAAATATTTAGATTTCTGGACAAAGGCAGTCCGGTTTACTTTTCATTCATTCATCTTGAATGATCTTAACCCTTTCAACACTCGTGGTATCTTCCATGCCAGTTCAATGGCAGCAATTAGAAGAGTCCATATTCATTATTTGGGGTAGACGAATCAATATTTTCAACGTGCAGCCTCGGGGCTGCACCTTGAAAATATTGATTGGTCTACCCCACACATTTATTGAACAGCCATCCTGTATAATGATATTGTGACGTATCATGTTCCTGGCCGGAAAAGCGGCCGCTAGGGTTCAAAAGGTTAAAGTGAATACAGAAAGTCGTCCAGGGCCTTTAGTATTCCCAAATTATACATTTATCATTCCTTAGCACAGTCTCTCCCGATTTTGTACCTCAGCTCCAGTGACTTCGGCATAAATTTGAACAGCAGTCATGCCCCCGCCCCCGCCGAAGAAATGTGACCTCCAAGTAATCTTCAAGAATAAAGAATAATTATTCATGTATATCTCAGAGTATATTTCACCCCGAATCGTGTGAAATATACCCATGGAAATAGGAAAATAGTTTTTAGTAAAAAATGCTGCAATTAGGAGGCCCCCTAAAAAACATCTATGGGAAAGGCCGATCGTCAGACACTAACTTTGCACCTAAAACTGTTAACTGGCTCTTTTTCTGGTTAATAGTTCTGAAGAGATGCAGTTTCCGAGGAAAACCACCAGAGCTATTTAGTTCTTTCCTCTTATCATTTAATTAGCTTTTGTACTCATAAACATGCAGTTTCAAAATAACCAGACTTCCTTGCAATAAAAAAGTAAAAGTAAGTGAAACACTTATTCAATATCGTTACAAAATTTAACTTCGATAACTCTCTATGCCACATCCCAAACACGTGGCAAAAGTAGGGTGGTTGATGTATCCGGAGTCGTCGATAAAAGTATAGATGTTGAAACCCAGGGTTCAGTTCTTCTTGAAAACAAAATCTGCCAAAATACTTTATGTTCCAATGAGACTAAAATCCTCGCCCTCTGAATGGATGAGAGCTCGTGTAGTTTTTTCTATGTTTATGGCTCTAGTAGCACATGTTACCGTCTAACGTCGCCACGCGAAATATTTGAAATGACGTTGCCCGTGTCGTAATTATTTCATCAACGGAGTGACTTGCAAACTGTTTCATTTTTTATAGATTTTTCACAAGTGCAGCAGACGATGTTCCGAATGAATTGTTGTTTAAGCTACATATCAGTTCACAATTTAAAGTAAGATGGAGTGACCTCAACCTCTATTATTCATTGATTATTTGTCCAATGACGTCGTGGGGCACACGAGAGATTTATTTATTAAACCTGTTATCGTTATAATTTGCCATGTTCATTTCTTGATGCGGGTATTGGGCCATAGGTTCTTATTGGAACATATACGTCATTGTGATGAACTGATGGTAACATGGTCTGAGGGTTGCGGCTCGAAGCTTTTGTTCAGCCTCGACACTCCACGTATTAGTTGAACATAAACTCCGATCCACAAACCTCAGACCATGTTACCGTCAATTCATCACAATAACTTATAATGTGAGAAAGTACTCCTAACAGGACCACTGTTTCAAAATTCAGACATTTATTCATAAACATAATTGGCGAGCCATTAATTTCGTGTCTTATCAGCCTCTTGATTTTAACAACGGCATGATCGATTCAGTCGGCCTATCCATTAGAAATACACAAATCGCCGATTTTTCACATTTTGCATCAAAATCATGCACTTTAATGCAGGCGGGTTGTATTAGGAGGGTAAGAAATAGTTAAGTTATAATTAGATAACTTGAGTTAGACTTGAATTACTAGTATACTACCGTTCTCCTTGTTCTTGGGAAGATAGATTCCAAGCGAATTTAGTTACAGCCCACTGGGGGTTAAAATAGATATATATCATTTACTATTTTATAAGCCAAACAAATCCTTTGCTTCGCAAATGACATCGCGTATTTTATTTTCAAAGAATGGCAGACAGTTTTGTTCGAGAGATAACGAGGATTCGCGTTTGGTGGCGTTAATTAACGACATTTTTTTCTCTTTTTGGGGGTGGGGGGGGGGGGGGTGTTAGGGATAATTTAATCATATACACAGTACAATAATACATAATCAAGGTACATTTTCAGACCAATGACATGGCAGTTCCTCGAGTTCTTTGTTTTGAAATGGTCATTTTAAAGTATGCCATATTCAATTAAAGACCACTTGACTTCTAAATGGTCCAATAATATCAGTAGGTTTATTATATACACCTGGAACTTAATTAAGCACACTCTGTTTTTGTCGTAGTAGTGTTAATATAAACTGTCATTACTTTCATGCTATCTTTCAGATTGCCGAAAGTGATTGTTTGCGGAAAGAATGGTCTATCGACAAATGAACAGTCGATAACACAGTGATGAAAATATGCAGTATTTCAATGGCGTTAATTTAATTACAGATATTTGCCACTAATGTTTGTGATGGAAAAAATGTTCTCTAGACAAGAATGGTGCTGGAACGGTCCATGATGAAACATGCCGGCAATTACTGACAAAAAATGTAACTTGTGATCTCCTGAACACAACAGCAGTGTTCGACGTCAGTAGCGAGTGTATGAACAACGTGCCCGGATGACAGCCTGAACCCTCCTCGTAATGCTACCAGTGAGCCTTCTGATAAGGTCCAGAGGCAACTGCTGCCACTTCGCATGCAATGCAGCTTCCAAATTGGCCAAATGCTGTGCAGGCGGATCCCTTGCTTGCACACGACGTCCACGAACGTCCCAGATGTGTCCTGGGGCCAAGGTAGTGTTATAATAGTGCTGTTCTGAAGGAATGCTCTCACAGCATGGGAACGATGTAGCTTTGCATTGTCATCCATGAATACAGGGCGAGTAGCCATCAGGTGGTTGTCAAAATGAGACACGACAACCGGATTGAGAATGTCCCGGATGTACTGATGACCACTGAGATTCCCACGTACAGTCAACATATCAAGTTTACAACCATGAGAGAGGCATCCTCAGATCATTACTGATCCACCACCATAAGGAATAGTAGGTCTGATATTCCTGGGCACGTAAGCAGTATTTCTATGCCTCCACACATTCATGCGACCATCTGTGACGTGAAGCAGGAACCTACTCTCGTCTCACCAATGGACTCTTCTCCACGTCCTGAGATTCCAATGTTGTCGCGCCATACACCACATCCAAACGTCGTCTTTCGTGCTGATCGTCCAGAGCTGGAAGATTGATGATCCTTCTGGACCTCATACCCAGTGCTTTGAGACGGTTTCGGACAGTTCTGTTGCATAAATGCCTGTTGGGGAGCCAAAGGCGTTACAAAACCCCACTTGAAGCAAAAAGTTGCCAGACTCCGATCTTCCCAAGAAGAGGTGTTTTGAGGTCGTCCAGGCCTTGGTCGGTCCATAACATCGTTGGTTTGTTGATGTTTTCGGACAAGTCTGCTGATAACAGAACGACTACAGCCAATTTGCCTTCCATTATCTTTGAATGACATGCCTGTTGCATGTATGCCAACGATTTGCCGGGATTTGCCATCTTAGTGCCTATGACAGTCTCCCCCTTGCCATGTCAACATTTATTGATAAAAGAAGTGACAAATTGTCTTGTTTTATACCCAGATATTGCATGTGGATGATAGTGTTTTTGTGACATTCGTGGAAAGCATGCTTCACGTGGACGAAGGGATGTGTTTTGGGTACGCTATCAACCAGAAACATCATGTTTCACTAGATGGAATATTGCAATCATTAAAACATAATCACCAGTAACAGCAACATCACTCATGAAACATTTCAGGGGGTGCTAAATTAAGTTTCAGGTGTATAGTATAACAGAACACAGTCTATAGTCCGAGGAAAAAATACTCTGTTATATTTATGGACACGTCGAAAATAAATTGTTTGTGGTCATTTAATAATATTAAAATTTAACCCGACTTGTCTAGTCCAATTAACTTACCCAGCTGTTCAGTACGCAATTTACATAACTTAAGTTAAATTTAATTTATTACTGAGTTAACTTTAACTCAATTGTTCAGTTTATTTTAACCAATTGCTCAGTTAAAACCTATCCAATCCATAAGCAATGTTTTTGTCGTAAAAATGAAAATACTCAGTTGTTACAAACAAATGCAAGTCCTGCCTGTTCGACATGTAGTCGAATAGCCCCGTGACAAACATTCCTGTACAATTCGTTCCGTGAACCTCCTGCAGTTTTTAAAAACTTTGGGATTAAACGATTATTTTTCCTTTCGAAAAATACCAAGAGAACCCATCCTTTTGCAGTATTTGCAGCAAATAATTTTAAACAGAAAGAGACCTTTCGGGAACACTGGGTTCAAAGGGTTAATTTTATCGATGAACTTAACTCAACGTAACCGCCAAAACCGACTAGCGGTATTCACAAAACTTCCCCTTTCAAATTTTATTATATTGTCATTTTTTTTATCTAAAAAACATTGCTTTTAACTACATCATATATGGGACATGGGACATATGCCCGGGGTATCGGGGGGGGGGGGGGATATACTATATTTTCAAAGCCAAAAAATAATAATTTGTCGTTGTCTGCTATTCTGATTGGGTAAGTTGGACGTATGGTTAAAACTTGAAAAGTATTTTTTTACATCTCTTCAAATGAAATACACATAAAATCTTGGCAATGAACCGTAACGGGATAACGACAACAGAATTTTATTTTTTAATTTTAATGGGTAGACAGTGTGATAAAGTCCCGGGCGTATTTCGGTATTTGTAGCATCTACAGACAAGAGGTAATCGAAAAACTGTACGGTTGATCGGTGAACTAATCCGCCCTTGTAAAAAAGGCTTGAAAGTGCACTAAATCAGGATTGCTGTCCAGGGGGATGAAAAATGTAGGTAGTTATGGTATCTAATTACCAAAAATCACATTATGAAGGTTTGCGTTTATTGATTATACAGGGCTCAATTCTGATACATCTGAAATTAGTTGGGTTAAAAATCAATCCAGATCAGTTGGGTTAAGTGAATATGAACCCAAGTGGGTTCATATTCACTCTACCTAGTTGATTTGGGTTAATTTTTAACCTACCTGATTTTAGAGGTAGGCCTACAAGAGAAATCAATATTCTTCATTTCACTAGGTTACCGAGCTGTTGCTAAATAACAATTTCTCAACATTTAGTGTGTGTGCTCAGGGCTTGGCACAATCCCGGTACATTGCAATGCACACAGTATCGGGTGATAAAACACAAATAATACTCAACTTCGAACTAAATGGAAGTCTGTTTTATATTACGTGTTCCAGGCGTACATGGCCGTACGTAGACTAAACAATCTAGTATAAACAATTATGAAAAGAAATTAGAAAAGTTTATATAAATTAGAAGTGTGACTTGACTCATTAGTTCTTTTTAAATAAGGGTGGACAGTTTTTAACATCTAATACATCTAAGCTAATTTAAACACGATTAAAATTGCCAGTTTTAATTTCCAACTCGCTATTCAACTCAACACACTGCCCGTGAAAGGAATGTCGGTCCAGGGGATGAATTCCTTACAGGACGTGAAATCACAAGAGCACCGCTGGGCAATGACATCATTATACGCCCGCTTAATGTAAATTCAGTAATTTTGCATTACAATATATACCTCAAATATTTCAAATCCATCTTAATGTACGACGAGAACTAAAAAAAATGGTCCATTAGTCATTTGTTTTTTTTGTTGGAGTTATTGCTCGGACAGCACAGACATTTTTGGATTTTCAAAAATACTGGTTATTGAAAGCAACCTACCTACAATCACTAAAATGATGCAAAAAAGGGATCCATTTGTCAATATTTTTTAAAGTTATTGCACGGACAATCAAAAATCACAAAAAATCCAAGATGGCTGTCATGGTGGCCATATTGGATATGACAGAAAACTGATTATAGAAGGGAACCTTCCTGTTGTCAGCACTAATGCAACACAAAAGAGAGGACCCATGGTGCATTTCATGGTGCATTTCATTTTCAAGTTAATGCGCAGACAAGCAAAATTAAAAAAAAAATCCAAGATTAATGCCGCGGCAGCCATATTGAATATGGCAGAATACTGATTATTAAAAGGAACCTTCATCTAGTCACCACTAATCCACCACAAAAAAATAGGTTCTCTTGTGCATTTCATTTTCAAGTTACTGGGCGGACAAGTAAAAATGATGAAAAATCTGAGATGGCTTTTATTTGCATCTTGGATGAACTTTGTATCGCGCTCCTAAATTATCAACGAGAGGATATATCTAATAATTTCTAAACAGCACCTCAAGACTACATGGGCTCTACGTCTGAAAAGAAAGGCCTGGGCTCAGAACTCTGTCAAACGAAATTTAATTAATAAATTTCCCCATTGCATCATGAAATACTTCGCAGCTTGAAAATTTGCTATTTTAACCCTTTGAACCCTAGAGACCGCCTTTCCAGTCCAGGAATATGATACGACATAATTTCATCAAATAGGCTGGCTGCAAAGTGAATGTGTGGGTGCACCAATCAATATTGTCAACGTGCAGCCGGAAGGCTGCACGTTGAAAATATTAATTGCTCTACCCCAGATAATGAATATGGAATCTTCCGATTACTGTCATTGAACTGATATGGTCATATGGAATATACCACCAGACTTTAAAAGGTTAACATCAGTAGTGTGCAGAGGGATAATTATAAACGCATGCCAAAAATAATTTCATTATGGGCGATCTTTCAAAGGCTACTGGGCGGCAACGAAAATGTCTCAAAAGTGTATTTCGGGTGAAAAATTTGAAAAACATCTAAAATAGTGCAAATTAGGGCACATGCCTCTCAGTCATATCTAATGTTCGCCAATAGGATATACCGTTCTGGTGTGAAATGGTGGATGCATAAAAGCCATTGTTTCCTGGACGTGATGCCAGTCATAAGAGCGAGGCATTGAAGTTATGTTTATCAGTATTCCTTCTCAGTTTACTGACTTGACACAGTGATGTAATAAAGCCTTAGAGTCGCATCACGCTTAGTGTATGACAACCTCAGCTCCAGAGCGTCAAGTTATATTCTAGAATGGGACATAATCTCATCTTATTCTTTCCTGGCAGAAAAATGTTGAAAGTGACGATGACTGTATTCTGTGATACCATAACATGTGGTGTTATTGATTTACAAACATGATACTAGTGCAAAGAAATTCTACGATACGAAGGTTATTCCCTGAAAAGATAGATCCACAGGTGGTGGCCTATTTATTGATCATTGCCATTAAGCTAATGGGAGGGTTATGGACAGGTAAACGTTACTGCCACCAAGAGGGAATCTTACCCAAAGTGTAGTCTATTGGGTTTGCTGCCGGCTGACGTATACAATATCGATATAAATCGTCAGGTCGAGCTACTCTCCTCACCCACCAAATTGGACCTGCTATTGACTAAATAATTAATTCTAATAACTAATTCTAATCACTGGCAATTATATCGTGTTGAAAAATATCCTAACTACTACTAACCCAAAGATAGATAGATAGATAGATTAGATAGATAGATAGATAGATAGATAGATAGATAGATAGATAGATTAGATAGATAGATAGATAGATAGATAGATAGATAGATGGATGGATGGATGGATGGATGGATGGATGGATGGATAGATAGATAGATAGATAGATAGATAGATAGATAGATAGATAGATAGATAGATAGATAGATAGATAGATAGATAGATAGATAGATAGTATGGTAAAAACTGCAAGGAGACGTTATAGCCAGGCTGGCTGTTTTATAATCACCCCCTCTAGCACTGTCATTATAATTCTGGTAGATTGCAACAGTATTCAAAATATACTGAAACCACGCATACATACACATACATATACGTGTATATCTATACACATATATAATGCACAAACACACATACATACATATATTTGCATACATGGATCCAATATTATATATACATACTAGATTTCTTATTTGTTTTCGGAATTTTCTTCAGGGCAGCAGTCTTTCATTGTGATACGTTATTGCATTCAGTTAAGACATAAAACACAAACCAGGGAAATTTGATGAGAGTCGGGATGACGATATAGGTTTGTTAAAATGGGAGTTCATGTTTGTAATATTTCCAATCATACAGTACAACCTGGACAATATGGATTCGTACACCTTACTGATGATGAGTGGTACGTATTTTACTCCAGGCACCCTATACCTACAGTATTGGGCTTAACATATGCATGAATATTTTTCCCCATTCTTCACAGCACCCTGCAGAATCGGAATGTTCAATAACACACTGCTGAAAAGGATCTTAAAATCTTATCAGGTCTCGAAAACTACACATTGGCAAGTCAAAAATGCCTGCAGCTAGGCTGCAATAGCTTATCGTTCGGGTCGTCCCGCGCTGACGGCTGAAGCCTCTTATAAAGGCTTTCCTAAGAGCATTTCTTGCAGAAGAGTTGGAAGAATGTTTGGTGGCGAAGAAGGGGGAACGATCTCATAAGTGGAGATATTAACGTGAAGGTTCTGTTCTCCTCTGGATGGCCTATTGTAACTGTTAACTCCACGAATTAGCCGAAACCGAAAGATAGAAATAAAACTCAAGAAAGATATTTTTTAAATCCATTTTCAGATCATAGCTTATGTGACTTCTCAATGGAACGAGCTCCTCGAGTTCACTCCAATGAGGGATCATGAACTATGTTAAAAACGCACACACGGAAAGTATAGAAACCAGCACTGTTTGTTCTGCAAACAGTGTTAGTTGATTGAGTTTGTGTGCTGTATATTGCTAAGTTGTATTTATAGCAAAATTTAGTCCCAAGCCAACAATATCTTTATCTTCAGGACTACATTTTGCTATAAATACAACTTTGCGATATACACCATAAGACAACAATTGCCCCTGCTCCATGTGACTCCGGCGCATCATCTTTCTTTTCATATCTGGTGAAACTCTGAATCTTCAGACTTACCCTCATTTGTATTCATAAAACTTCTTATTATATCCGACTTTGGTCGCTGAAGGCCACTTTTGGAAAAAGTATCGTACAATTCCAACATATACTCCGGCACTTGTCGAGTTGAATTCTGAAACTCTTCTGTCACATTCAAATACAGTTGTTCATTTCTATCATTCATGCCCCACTTGCCATGAAACTGGTCGATGGATTTATTTATATCTACATTATGTAGGTACTCTTCGCTTTCTAACACATCGTCGTATTCCTCATACGATCCCAAACTGTCACTCCCATTTTCATCACCGTGGCTTCCAATCATATCTTCGTAATCAGATTTCAGTATTGAGCCTGTGGAAATTTTCTTTCCGAACTCTGTCGGAAGACAGGCAGATGGTTTGATGTTGAGAACCCAGACTATCACTAATGATACAGGAAGCAGACGACACGTCATGGTATTCAAAATACTCGATGGCGCCACTCTGTCTTTACTGCAGATTCAACCAGTATAAAAATGTTCCATTCCAACGTATTGTTCCCAAATACACAAGAACTACGAGTCACTGTTCGTGGTCAGCTTATAAATCATCCATGTATCTCGATAAATTTGAAGCCCACCAACTTATCATCGTTTACCAAGTACAAAATCTTGTATTTGCCAGAAAAGAACAAAAGACAGAAATCGCGAAAGGCCACACTTGTATTGCATTCCATATTGGCGATAAAGTTGTAACATATCTACGTTAATAAGTGTTTTATCTGATAAAATCGAACAAGTGAGATAAAAAATACGTATGAACTTGAGTATTACGAAACAGATTCACGAAGAAAACCTTTCCATTCATAACAGAATCCACAAGCAGCCCGTCTCAAATTTAGCCAGTTCAGAAAGAAGTGAATATTAATATTTCAAACAGGTGAACAGAATCAAATGTAGCATGTGAAATAAACGCAATTAAGAATCCGTGATCACCCGGAACTTCTTGACTTAAAACACATTGTTCGTTGATCGGCAATAAACTGTACACCTCCGCTGATAGACAAATATAAACACATCTTGTAGATTCTTACTACACGTGCAGTCGAGACTTATCCCTTTCACTCCTGAACATCAAATATATTACGTATTTCGCCGGTGGTGCAGTGGCTCATTCGAGCATTCTTCTTTATCTCATTAACCCTTTACCTAACATGAAAAGCAGACGACACTTGCAAAACAAATTCTTGAATAATTAATTTTTTTCATTTTTTGTCTCACAAACATAGGTTATGACCCCTCATTGGAACGAGCTCGACGAGCTCGTTCCAACGAGGGGTCATAACCTATGTTTTTGAGACAAAAAATGAAAATATTTTGAAAATTAATTGGCGATTTTTGAGAATAGCGCTGGCCGGTTTTGGCCGTTACGTTGGGTAAAGGGTTAAAAACATAAATTACCCTATCGCTCATATTACCATTTATCATCTTTCATAGATGCTTCCATTCAAGTGTCGGTATTGCACATTGTCTGTCAATTTACGAAATATTTTGTATATTTTCAGTCCTTAGTCTACGTCACTCCAAAGTTCACAGTTTACACAATCTTTTCCAACCTTACCAACCCTTCGTAAAAGTCCAAAAATATTCACCTCATTCTGAACAACAGAGAACCTCGAATAGTCCATCAAAATGTCTGTATTTTGTTTCTTGTATAGATCTAAAAATGTTTTCGCACAAACACCAGTTCGCAAGTTCTTATGGCATCCCTCCTTGACATACCTGCTCCCGATTCTGAAGTTCTTGTTCAAACTTCTGTTGCGTAATTATGCACTATAGCTCTCACCCTCCCAACAATTTTCGTTCCCAAAGCTGGTTGAAGATAATATTACATCCCTGTTATGTGGAAGGTTAAATGGGTAGTCAAATTTTCAAAAACTGAAATCTTTTCTGAAAGGCAACTCATCTCTGACTGCTTCGATTTCATCAGCATCACATGTCCACTTTACACATCGAAACGTGTCAGTCTTAGGTGTGTGTGTGTCTGTGTGTGTGTGTGTGTGGGGGGGGGGGGGGGGTCTGTTATTCCGTTTGGGTCACATCTGCAGCATAAATCGCACACGGCAAGCCATTAACTCGCAACCAAAATATCTTCTATACAGGTTCGCAGTGAAGCTGCTTTTCACATCAAACAACTTCGGCTGGTTGATTAATGTATTCGATTTGATGATTAGCACATTCGCACAGAACATAAACGATCTCAAATGGATCATTTTTAACTTTCAATTTCAACTTGACTTCATTTTCGCAACATGTTTGTGCTGATCCGCCGGACCCACAAAAGCAGCAGGGGCAACTTCCCTAGTTACCTTTCTGTCATGGGTTTGGAGTGATCCAACCGCTTTGTTTTCAGGCAGCCATTTTCATGTACTAAATTATGAATTTTATGGAAAATTCACCTTCGTGGGTCCTCTTTATCGCATTTTTGTTAAACATTTACTTTTCAAGCATAGACAACCTCCAAAATACTCTACTCTCCAATTTTTTCTTTGAGACAATATGTAGGGGGGGGGGGGGTGGGATTAGTACACGTAAAATATCTTCATTTGAAAGTTTTTTTCGAAATATAGGTTAAAACCCCTCAGTGCAAACAGTTGGGGCTCATAAGGTTAGTTTTCAAAGACAATTACACGCCCAGTCGTTGCTGAACATAACATTTAATAACTGGAGATTGGTGAGATGCTGCTGACGTTGACACCTCTCTGGACTGGCCGTGTGGTGTTTATCTGTCAGCAGTAATAACGTGCAAGGGCTTTTGGCTCACAAACAAGCTTGCGCGCGATTTAGTATTCTTTTGGGGCTGCCTCGACAGACTGTATAAGATGATGAAGTTGTTGTAGTAGAGTAGTAGTGACTTAGCGAATACGTATGATTAAACTCTGTCTTATCGTCGAGTAGCAGAGATAGTTTTCTACACCAGGATGTGTCTGACGTTTTTGTTGTTGCTGTGTTTCGAGCCCACAATGTGATTATAACAAACTACAAAACCACGCAGATCTTTGTTTTTTTCAACTTGCTGCATGCGAATGGTTCACACACTTTCTTCAGTTTGAGTCTCTGCAATACCAGGTACTCACAGCGAGCCATAAGAGTGATTTGCTGATAAAAGGCTTTTGCGACATTTCCGGTGTCTGTGAAAACTCGTGCCTACCTCCGTTTGTTTTTTACCGCGTTTCATTTGTACTGTTATGGTGTTTTCTAATCACTCACCACGTGTTTAATCATTAGTTTAGGTTACAGGATGTTCTCATTGCATCTAAAATATAACTGAACACTCAAGTTTTATCAAACAAAATATCCCAGTATGTCCTATGATCGTGAGCAGCATGTTAATCGGGTACCCTACGAATTCATTGAACTTCTACTCACTGTTAACTGGTACAATGCTGGAAACCCATATTTGGGCTTTATTCTGAAGTGCAGGTACCACAGCCTGAAGTCTTCATGTTCTATGGAGGTGCTTCATATTTTAGTTTAACCCTTTGAACCCTCATGGTATCTTCCATGTCAGTTCAATGGCAGCAGTTGGAAGAGTCCATATTTATTATTTGGGGTTAGACCAATTAATATTTTCAAGGTGCAGCCTTGGGCTGCACGTTGAAAATATTGATTGGGCTACATCCACCACACATTTTCCCTGTAGCCATCCTACTTAATAACATCATGACGTAGCTTGTGACCCGGCCGGAAAAACGGCCTCTGGGGTTCAAAGAGTTAAACAATATTTTATTCCAGATTATTGATGCACACTTAAAATGCAGACATTAATTTACAAAATCATGGAAAAGGATTCAGCAACAAGCTTGAGGCTAATGTAAGCTGGTTCATTGAAACAAATTTTTCAGTACAAAGATAAGGCGACATATTCATTCTGGATCGTAGGATTATCAAAAGTCAGAATTGCTGTTTTGTTCAGAAGAAGAGTAGACAAGTAGAGACAGTCATGGAGAATCGGTAACCAGGAGGAGCTGATGTGATGAAACGCCTAAATGACCATTTGTGTCCGGACAACACACTCATGGGGTCTTACCATCTCATAGGTTGTGATTCATGTGGTATTTTTACCTGCGTCGCCAGTGGCAGAGCAGGTCTAGTAACCGCTCAACTCAGTCCGTCCGTCCGTCCGTCCGTCAGTCCGTCTGAAACACTTTTTCCGTCAAAGTTTTCTTGGTTTCTATGAAAGGGAATGATTTTATATTTGGTCTGCTGCTTCATAATGATGAGTTGTATCGTGTAAGCAATTTTCAGATCTGCCGTGTAGCCACTTCCTGTTTGCCGATACTTTGAAATTTTACTATACCCACTGAACATTGAAATTTTCCGTCAAGGTTTTCTCGGCTTCTATGGAAGAGATTGATTTTATATTTGGTCTGCTGTTTCATAATGATGAGTTGTATCGTGTACGCAATTTTCAGGTCTGCCGTGCAGCCACTTCCTGTTTGCCGATACTTTGAAATTTTACAGTACCCACTGAACATTGAAATTTTCCGTCAAGGTTTTCTCGGCTTCTATGCAAGGGATTGATTTTATATTTCATCTGGAGCCTGATAATGATCAGTTGTATCGTGTACGCAATTTTCAGATCTGCTGTGCAGCCACTTCCTGTTTGCCGATTCAATTGCATGCAGCGACGCAGGTCCAGACCCGGTATTGGTCTTGTTATTGCTCGAAGTTAATCAAGACTCCCAGCTGACGTCATGAATAGTCCTAGCATTTTCACTCACTGGAATCAACGGGAACTGACCACAGAAGTTGGCATTTGCTGTGCACAGTCATGGTAGCAATAATGGTGTCGATTTATGCCATTATTTAAAAAGTTTACTAACATTAATAAAATCGTGTAATTTTCAAAAAAAATTGTTTATTAAAGCTTTGACTGTATCCAACACATCCGCTCAGCAATATATCTGTATCAATAAAATGAGTTATCACGCCTGAGGTGTCGGTTCTTTCTCGGCTGAAAAGTGGACAGCGCAATAAATAGTGGTCATATTTTCTTTAAGTTCAATTATGTTGTCTGCATGTATTTGCCTTGTTACAATTTACAGGAGAGTGCCGAGAGGAACTCTCCCATAAATTGTAACTAGGCAGGCTTGAGAACAAATTTTGATGACTAAAAATAATTTAGCACCCTACCAGTTGACGAAAAAATGGGCAAACCGAGTCCACCATTGTACATTTAATTTACTCTCCATTATTATTTTCCCAATTTCTTTCCACACATACATTTTCTTTGATTATTACATACAGTTTTAATCCCTTATTTGGAATCATTTCGCCGAACTCGTTGGTTTTGGATCAACAACCATCTTTTGCAAGAAATACATTTATAATTACTTAAGGAGAAATGTTAGAAGTGCTGCTTGTAAATCGTGTAAGCTGAGGGGGTTAAAAACAGCCATATAATGTTCAAGGAAGTTGATTGAATTTTTGCAAAAGTTTTAAGAAACACGACCTGCATTATAAAACATCCTGTAAGCATTTTTAAATTTTACTTTTTAATACATTTAGCAAGTACGTCTTTTGAATAAAGTCGACTGGGACATTAATTAGTTAATTACAGGAAATTTCAAACAGCCACACACAATATCGGCCTGACATTTATCGACTGCAATGCGAGAGCAGTTATCAGTGATGTGTGGGAAGACGATAGAATGAAATATTTGCTGCAGTTGTTTCTTATCCCGACATTACAAAGTAATATGGAGAAGAACGACAAAACAGAGTTTAACCTTTGAACTCCAGAGGCCGTTTTTTCCGGCCGGGTCACAAGCTACGTCATAATATCATTAAGGGGGATGGCTGCAAGGTAAATGTGTGGAGTAGACCAATCAATATTTTCAACGTGCAGCCCTAAGGCTGCACGTTGAAAATATTAATTGGACTACTCCCAAATAATAAATATGGACTCTTCCTACTGCTACCAGGGAACTGACATGGAAGATACCACGAGGGTTCAAAGGGTTAAGCAGCCCAAGAGAAACCAAATAAGAAGTAAAGTTTGTCTGAAAGTCAACACAATTTTAAACGCAAACAATAACCCACTGAGTTTAGTTGAAACATTAATTTATTTCATATTTCTTATGTATTTTGGGGGGTTTAACAACACTTTCAACAATTGACAGTTTTATAGGCGAACCATCGAACAGCGGCGAGCAACTGTCAGACTCCCCAAAGTATTAACTCACAGCGGTTGAAGGTAACAGACAAGCGCACAATGGACGCGCAGTACGCCTTAGAACACAACGCCACTGTACCCCCCCCCCCCCCCCCCATAGTGATTAAGTATCTCTCCCATGGACACAACGCAGTTACATCTCGGTCGGGGTCGAACCGCCGATCTTTCGGTTTGAAATTCAATGCTCTAACCACCGAGCCACCGCGTTCCCTATTTTATTTCTTATCTCAGTTAGGAATGAATGCACAGAAAAACAACAAAAAACCCACAAAGATTGGGCATCATTAGATTGAAATCAACATGCATGATGCAGCTTATATATTAGCTGTCCCAATTTACAATTCATACATTAAGTACACATGGCAAGATAGCTGTATATTTTAAATTTATATTGAAGATATTTGAAACAATTTCGTATTTAAAAAAAAGACAAATCAAATTTAGAATTACCAGGGAGAAAGATAAAACGAGAAGGACCAGAAAGGGAAGGAGGAAAGAAAGGAGAGAAAGGAAAAACGAAAGAATGGGCCTTGGGAGAAGAAAAGTAATGTTTATCGTTCAACTAAATGACTGCATTCATCCATTTATATCCCAGTAAATGAGTGTGTCTAAATAAGTATTCTAAATGAGACCTTTTGGACAAGCAGACGCCATATATAGCTTCCACAGACAGAAATGAAAGTTAATCTATCCACTTTCCTGTAGTCATGAGCTTAAGATTTAGAGAAGGGCATTTGACAAATTACATATAACACGTATTTCACTCGAGCAATCTTTGAGCAGGATTTGAGAAATTTGAACAGTATAAGCAACTCTGTATTTAACCCTTTGAACACTGATGGTATCTTCCACGCCAGTTCAGTGTCATCATTTTGAAGAGTCTATATTCGTTACTTGGGGGAAATCCAATCAATATTTTCAACGTGCAGCCATATGGCTGCACGTTGAACATCTTTATTGGTCTACCACACAAATTCACTGAGCAACTACCAACTTACTGAATTCAAGTCGTATCCCGATCCTGGGAGGGAATAGCGACCGTTTGGGTTCAAAGGGTTAAAGTGAAAATAAAATATATGATGGGATCCTAAGATCACACCCTAGTACGATTTAAAAATAGAGATATAAAAAATCATAACTAATCAATATGAGCAACGCAACATGAGATTCCAAATAAAAAAAACAAACTATGTCTAACTTAATATTAACAAGAAAATTAAGACTGTTGATGTATTGTCAGAAGTGAAGCTTCAGTATGCTCACAACTTTACAAACCAGGATATTGAGAATATATGCTCATTTGATTGAGAATATATTGAGAATATATGCTCATTGATTGATATTCGGTCGTAGTCCCACGATCCACCCACAAGCACCTGTATCAGTAATTACTATCAAGATAATGTGTGCCATTTTTATAATGTGTGATGTCATCACCGATAATATGATGTCATTGACTGTAACATTCTCTATTACACTAAGTCGGATTATAGGCGGTAACATCATTTACTCTTAGCGATTCCAGGCGATACTCGGATAATATTTTGGTGGTGATTGAAACAGGTATCTGTGATGCTGTGGTCCCACCCCATCTACTCATCTGCCCCAACCCGTTTGTGCAGGTCATTGCTTCGTACACATGCAAATAAACACCCCAGGAGATCAATCTGATTCCCATTGTTCTAATCATTTACATGCATATTGAACTCATTCCCGATCCAAAACTGCGTGAGATGTCAAGACAATAACAACAACTAGATAAATACATGTGGACAGGTGGCTTTTTGGGCAGGGTTAGACAAAGTGGACTGGACTTGTATTATTTTTTTCAATTACTTTCCAAAGTGTGATTTACACGGATTTCCCGGTTTGATTATAAACAATAACTTCACAAGTGAATTATGCAATCAACAATTGTGTCATGTATCCGTGCCCGCAAACGAAGACGCTTTGCCGTGGAGGTAATGGGGACTTTATTGTTTTTTGTTTTTTTAACCCTTTACCTAACATGAAAGGCCGACGACCCTTGAAAAACAAATGTTGAAGAATAACTATTATTTTCATTTTTTGTCTCAAAAACATAGGTTATGACCCCTCATTGGAACGAGCTCGACGAGCTCGTTCCAATGAGGGGTCATAACCTATGTTTTAAAGACAAAAAAATGAAAAAATAATGAAAATTAATGGGCGCTTTTAAGAATAGCGCTGGCTGGTGTTGATCGTTACGTTAGGTAAAGGGTTAAATAATATAAGTATCGTTAATAATGAAAAGTAATAAACAGAGTAATCGCTTGACTGGACTGGTTACGAGAAATAATTCATTTGAGGCGAGGGACTTTTTTGTAAAACTCTCGTGCGCATTCGCGCACACGTGTTTATACAAGGTCCCTCACCTCTCATGAATTATGTCACGTAACCAGTCCAGTCAAGCGATTACTCTCTATTTATTGTTTATTGGTAATCTGGGCACACTACATACCAAATATCGTGCATCATTGTATTATTTGTTTTTTTTCACCAACAGCAGGCAAAATCAAAACAAGAAATTGTGATTAGTGTGGAAGGCAGGTTTCGTGCGCCATTTATTGGACCTGGGTAGGACCTCAGAAGTGACGTTATAGTTACGTCATAATAAATTAAGGTAGTTCTTGTGAGCGGCCATGTTTTGATGTCATTACCATGGTGATACGTGTCAATGTGCATACGTTTCATTCGTCCATTTTGTATACTGAAGGCCACCATCTTAGTTTCTATGATGGCACGTGGTTGTTATGTGTCTGAAGGCCTCTAGTAGGAAGAGGGTGTGTTCGGATAGTATATTCGTTAGAATGGAATCATAGCTAATTACCCAAATAGGCCCAACAATGATCGAAATGTTTTGGTTTAGTTTGGATCCGCCCAGAGATCTGTCGAGATGACTCGCACGTAGTGTTATAGGACTGTGCGTGGGGGTGGGGTGGGGGTGGGGGGTCTAGAAAGAGGCGTTGCATTTATAACAGTATATCTAATTACCAAAAACAATCCGTCAACTATTCATCAAGTTGTTCTAGAATCTTTAGTTTCTGCGAACCCCAGGACCCATTTCCACCATTCTTGCACATGTTCTACCTATGTTAAGACTTCTATCAGCCGTTGTCTACCAATTCCGACTTCCCGGATGTGCTTGTATGCTAGGACACAATGCTAGTTCACATGCATCACATGGGCAATTGCTGGATATGCTGGTATGTGCCTGTGAGCTAGTGCACAATGTGCACACAACACACGCAGCTCATATGCACATATGGGTACTAGATGATACCTATGACATGGTGATGTACCATTTTGAGATATTTATCAGGGGCTATCTATTCAACGATAGTCATGTCTCACGAACCGACGATCAGTACATGCACTTGATTGTGTGACAAGTATTTACACACGCAGTTCTTATGTTTATTCAATGATATCATAGATAACGACACTGGTCTCACGACTCTTGTCACTGACCACCTTATCGACCCATAGCAATGGCAGCGAACAATAGCTATGACGTTATATCACGAGCTACCTTGACAACTTAGTATTTCCAATAATGCATTGCGATGTGAGGTCACAAATTACATTACATCCAGTATGACATAGCAACATGGCTGCCTACAAAGTTCTCCACGACGACCAATATGCACTGCGACTGTAACATATACTTCCTGTTGAACACAACTTACATAACTAATCTCAGATAATTAGGCTCAAAAAGGTATCTGACAAAATGGATCCTCTAAGAGTACATCACCGTGTCGTAGGTATCCACAAATGCCCGTATGTGCCTATGTGCTGCATGGGTTGTGCGGACATTCTGCACGCGCACAAAATCACATATCAGCAAATCCAGCGTGTATCCATGTGATGCATGTGATGTGTACACATGGTGTAGTAGCTCACAAGCGCATGCCGTGAACTTCCAGTCCCACGTTCCTTGAAATCCCTTTCCAGAATCCGAATGCTTCTAGAATCCACTTTGCATCATGAGTGACCATGTGCTGCATATGTGCACACATACAGAACAGTTTAGCAATGTGCAGCACACGATGATGGTACACTTTCTTTGTGCACTATCCCACAAGCACATTCCATCACTATCAGTGCCACGCTCCGCAGAATACAACTCTATTACCCGGCTGTGCTTCTAGAACCCTGGGTTGCATAAGGAACAAGGGCACGAAGCAAGACACACTTGCATTTATATACAGTACGTGGAGGGTGGATTGTAACTAAATCACATGGGGGGGGGGGGGGGGTGGAGTTATCACCCAAAGTATTACTTTCAAATTCTGTACATGTGGACAAAAACACAAGCAATGTTTCAGCCAATGGACCTCCGGGTATAACCCGGAGGTCCATTGGCTGGAACTTTGGTTGCGCTTGTAATGCTTTGCAACAAATTTGCAATTATTGCTTGGGTGGAATCTCCACTCTGTGGGTGATTTAGTGATAATGCACTCTCCACTTACTATATACAAGTATTTATTAGACGCCTATTACTTTTCCACCAGTTCGATATTTACAAAACAGTAAGAAAGCGGTAGACTATTTTTTCGAGCTGACGTAATGAGTTCGTGAAAAGACCTGAACTCTGCCCATTTTCGTAATCTAACAGTCGACATCGCATTTTGACACAGATCAATTCAGAAGCTACAGTGACAGCTGATAAATCGATTGTGAATTGGAAAATGTTTTGTTCAAATCCACTAAAATTAGCGAAATTAAATTTATTCTATAAATGGGGAGGGAGGGGGGGGGGGGGGTGATTTTATGTCACTCAAGTTTTGACAATATCTCTCAGATAACGGCAGCTACGTTCTTAAAACATACGAACGAATAACCTATTTTGACACAAGTTTTCAATTACATTTTTCTGTTTACGTATCGATCTGTCACATGAGTTCCCCAAATCACATCTGAGTTTTGTTTTTGTTTTTATTTCAAGCAGACGTCAGACCTGTCCAATTCTACAAATAAGACAGAAATTTTCACGATGAATTTTGAAAATGATAATTATCATGAAGGCGTGTAATAAGCAAAGAAAGCCACGATGTGTGAATGTGTTAGTCAATACGGTACTCGTGCCATTGTGGTAGGACAGAAATCGAGGCAGCCCCTCTCGTTCTATCCCTCCGCGCTGGCACTCGTGCCGTATTGGCGAACAGAATCACACTTTATGGCCTTCTGTGTATTTATTACACATCCATTCAACTTTAAACCCTTGTATTTAACGGGATGGCCGCTATGACATAAATGATTCTGTATTCAATGGGTGATGTACAAACTTTTTTCCCAGTACCATTCATACTAATTCCTTTCCCATCGAGTCATCAGCTACGCTTCGAAAAGTTTCCAAATTACGTTATACAATTATAGACAGTCTGTTGCACAGTGTGAAAATGAAAACGTCCAAAGCAAAATAAAGTCGGTTCACAAAAAATTAGTTAACCCAAAATGAGATAATATTTTTTAAAAACTCAATCATTTCCAACAAGGACATTAACCCAGTCTGTAGCCGTCTCGTTTTGTGGATCTCTTTATATCTAAATTGGTCAACTTTATTTCGGTAAATCTTCGTACATCTTGACATGCTTCGAACTTTTTAAAAATGTTTCTCCCAGCTGTTTTGCAAATCTGCACAAGTCTGAACTTATATTTTTACTAACAGTAATAGCCACCAAATGGTTAGGCGTGAATGGCCACCAGCCGAAAAGAAACAGCGATACAAATAAAAAAAACACTTGTTCCTAAAAGATTGTTTTGATTTCTTATCGATCCATTTGATCAGTACAGCTTCAGTCAAAACAAACGGACTCTTCATCTCTGGGTTTAAACATCGGAATTAAAATTTGTTTAAATAAATTTTAATGCATGGGTTGTGTAGAACGCGATGTGTTGGGATGGCGTAATCATATTTCGTGAGAGCCTACGGCTCTCGCGAAATATGACTACGCCATTCCAAATCGTTATGTAAAACACCCACCGATTCAAACACACATCGCGTTCGGTATGTGTATACGTTTTGCTTGAAAGACTTCAAAAACAATTTCATTCCAAATCACTTCTAGTTTGAGCTTAAACTCGGAGTTACGAGAATGTGTGAAATCAAAAGTGGAGGAAACGCAGCTGGTGGTGTGGTTGTGGGCAGGGGCCATGCCCTTAACTTTTTCATATTCGTCTCCTTGATTTCACAATCACCCCAATTTTAGTTAATTCACCACTGTGTGAACTACGGTATTTCTGAAAGTTAACCAGCTTGCTTTTTTCACGACAGCTCCAGTCACTCATCACAAGAAAAAAAATCCAACCTAAAATAAGTTTCATAAAAATACACTTATATTAAGTGAATACAAGTTGGCATTGGTGGTATTAATGATAACACTGTTCGTTTCGGAATAAAATATCTCTGATGTTACTGTTTTTAGATCATCATTCAAAACAAGCTACAGATTGTTTGTATTTTCAGATACAAATATTTGAACGCTAAAACAGAAAGATATGATAATACGAGACACGGTATGACCCTGGTTGTTGATACTGTCGTTAAACCCCAATAAACAAACACTTCAAAACGCACAGAAATGGTTCGTGTGTGGAGGTGATATACGTCGATTACAGCTGCACTGGCGAAAATGTATATACAGTACGTGGAGGGTGGATTGCAACTAAATCATCCTGGGAGTGGAGTTATCACCCAAAGTATTACTTTCAAATTCTGTACATGTGGACAAAAACACAAGCAATGTTTCAACCAATGGACCTCCGGGTACAACCCGGGGGTCCATTGGCTGGAACTTTGCCTGTGCTTGTAACGCGTTGCAACAAATTTACAATTATTGCTTGGGTGGTGATTCAGTGATAATACACTCTCCACGTACTGTAGAATGAATCTGAAACTCAACGTTTTGAGCTTAGGTTGCCTAAACATGTCATCATTTCTGGTAAAACTGTTTTACAAGAATGAGCTTCAAACACCAAACCTCTTGGACTGTTTTTGTATGAGCCTCAATTTCAAATCTTAAGTTGGTTTTCGGTTTGGTTCGAACTAAGCTGTCCGATTCGTTTTCCTTCGAATCTTTTGACTGTAATTTCGCTTGGTATCGGTAATCTTAGTCGTCTCACAAAACATATAGCTGAGAAGGGACTTATATATAAATTATATTGAAAATAATGACTGAGTGTAATGTCCGCTATATTAACATAAAAAACCCATCTGTACTCATGCCACCATCCATGCTAATTCCAGTTTCACTAGTCACTACCACAGCGGAAAACAAATGTAAAGTTCCCAAGCAATATCGACGATGAGGTCACGGTTGCTAGCAGATAGCCTTGATGATGTAGTTGGAATATTTTATCAGTCGGGACTTCAAGACGCATGTATTCTTTTCAAGGTTCGATTTGGTTTCGAATAATAGACTCGATCAGACTCGATCAGATTGGAGGGCCTTATGTTTCCGACTTTAGACTCTTCATACTGGTTAGATTATAGCAATCAAACCTAAAAAAATGTTTTCTATAGTTCTTTGCTCCGCCATACCTCCTGTCCCTTTATTGGAACAACCCGTGTGACCTCTTCCAAAGTGTAGAGGCAAGATTCAGTTTGAAAGAAGAAAACGAACGGGCACCAAACAGCTGGGTACGAAACGACTCATCAAAAGGCACTACGAACCTTTCAGCGTTTCCGGATGATATTCTGACAGTGTTGAAGGATGCCAAGGTGTGCCTGCCAGGTTATACCAAACAGTTCTAACTATTCTCTACCCAAATGCAACCTACAAAAGAAGGCCTTTCTCTTGAACTCAAAATCACAAAAAATCCCATATGTAAAACATCGCCTTGAAAAATAAATTGAATTTGGTTAAATTTCACAATCATATATTTTCCAATATCTTACCTCCTATAAGTATCTGGGAATTTCATTGGTTCAACGTCGTCACATGCAGATTGCATATAAAACCATATACTGCCTGTCAATATCAATATACGCTGACAGCTATGGGTAATCTCCCCTTTGTTCATTGATTATTCAAAATGGCGACAGCCGATAAACGCTTCAAGCTGAAAGATTGAGTGTTGGAAGCCCATATTTGGTCTGAAGTGCAGGTTAAGCAACTTAAAAGGCTTCATATTCTGTGGATGTGTGTCATGTTACCTTCGAAATGAAACTGTTTGGTATGTATGAATTTGCCTTGTTACAATTTATGGGAGAGTCTCCCATAAATTGTAACAAGGCAAAGACACGTGAACACATTGTGAGAATTCTCTCATTTAATTTTGATCGCTGTTGTTATTAGTTCTGTGCATCGATGAAGCAGTCGATAAGATATATTCGTTACACAGTTTGTTGGTGGCCTAATATGGTATATATGGTGTCAGTTAATTTCATATTGGACTTCGCTCTCGTCCAATATGAAATTAACTGACACCATATATACCATATTAGGCCACCAACAAACTGTGTAACTAATAATATCAAATATCTCTATCTTTTTGTTGCTACATTTCGCTGTGCATGTTTGTATGTCTGTACAAAGTTCAGATGTTTGTCAACCTCACTTATAACTATATTTGTAAACAGTGAAAAGGAGTGCCAGATGTGTAATTTGGGCGTGGTGGAGACCCTGGAACACTTTCTTCTAGAATGCCCAAAATACCAGTCTAAAAGACTAAGATTCACTGGGAGTATATTGGGGAAGTGGGATGAGAGAATGAAAGTCATGTGGTTAGTGGGAGACTCAAAGGAGAGGGTTAATATGCTAATCGGAGAGATTGGGAAGAATGGGGCAAGGGATGTCATCAAGCAGTTCGTCTCCTAGTGTTGGGAGGAGAGAAGAAGCGTGGGAATAGGGAGGCAGTTGGGAGTACAGGGGTAACCAAGACCTTCTCATCCGAGAACCGCGACAAATCAGCGGCCGCCAAAGTGTTATTAATTAATATTAATATTATTAATATTGTAAAAATTCTGTAAGTTTATCTCAGTAAAAAAATGAAGAAAAAAACTTTCAGCGTTCTGAGACATTTGGAATGGTACACAAACGAACATCATTTTTTTTATTCTATTTATATGTTTTTCACCGAAATACCATACCGTGGCACCAAAAATTTGCAAGACGTGACGTGGGGATGGGTGGGTCTCTTGAGTGCGCCAAAAATGTGCATTTCCAACTTGTGCAATTTTTTGAATTTTTTAAAAATATATCAATATATCAGCTAATATATACCATCATTTGTGTTTGAAACCTCAAAAATGATGTTGTACATCACACTCTTAACATAAATACAACATCAGGAGGCTTTATATGTGAGAATATTGGGCTTAAACTGGGAAAATGTCACACGTTAGTAGGGGGTGGGTGTCTTGTTCGAAATGCAGAAAATGTGCAGACAATATTTTGGGAACAATTCAAATGAAAATTAGTTCCCGTATATGTACACATGCTCTGGCCAAGCCTGATAATGAACAGCTTGTCATTTGTAGATTGGGGCCCACAGCAGCCCACAGAATTGGTGGTACCAGTTTAACCCTTTACCAAACATGAAAAGCAGACGACACTTGCCAAAAAATGATTGAATAACTAATTTTTTAATTTTTTTGTCTCAAAAACATAGGTTATGACCCCTCAATGGAACGAGCTTGACGAGCTCGTTCTAATGAGGGGTCATAACCTATGTTTTTAAGACAAAAAATAGAAAAATAATAAAAATTAATTGGCGATTTCTGAGAATAGCTCTGGCCGGTTTTGGCAGTTAAGTTGGGTAAAGGGTTGAGAACATTATGAAAACCTCCTAAAGACAGCTGTGCCTACTAAGTTTATAAGCTTATTTTGGATTTTAATGGGAGAGTGGGGGTGGGTGTCTGAGAACGGTAGTAGAAAATTTGCACGTAGTGGGTGGGTGGGTGGGTGGTTGTAAAAAGGAGCCGAATAAAAAATAGGACGTCACGTCTTGCAAATTTTTAGTGCCCCCCCCCCCCCCCCCTTGACCGTGGCGTGAAATATTAGGGAGAGAAATATAGTGTCTTAACAAGTAAAAATCAAAATGTCTTATCTTCACTGAAGATCAACGAATCTTCTGGTGGGCGTGATATATCCATGGCTGTGACTGTTCAGACTGTGTTAACCCTTAACATACAGTGAGGTGCGGTGGTTCGTTGGTTATAGCATTGGTCTTTAACCCTTTACCTACCACGAAAAACAGACTACACTAAGTTTTAAAAAGAAATTCACGAATATCAATATTTGTTCCATTTTTTGCGTCAAAACATAGTTTATGGCCCCTCACTGGAACCAACTCAACGAGCTCGTTCCAATGAGGCGTCACAAGCTATGTTTGTGTGACAAAAAATGGAAAAAAGTAATGAAAATTGAAAGATGAATTTTGTGAATAACGTTGGCCGGTTTTGGCCGTTACTTTGGGTAAAGGGTTAAATCGAAAAGTCGAGGCTGACCCGCGCAATTGGCGCTTATCTTTGGGAGTGACACTTCATCCCGATTTCCCTTGTGGGAGAAGGGTGTCATTGTGTACTAAGGTGTACTGCACGTCGGTGGTACACTTGCCATCAACCATTAGCTCTGCGTGTTCCCGGGTAGTAAGCTGGAGAGTCTGACATTTGCTCGCCGCTGCTCGGTAGTTCTCAGTGGGTATTCCGGCTTCCAATCGTAAACCTGCTCAACACGATATGACCCTGGCTGTTGAAAGTGTCGTTAAACGCAATAAACAGGCAAACATTACCTCGCGTCGGAGCCATATCGAGGCCAGTGCTAAATCTTACTATTTCTCAAATTTTATACTTCAAATCGTAGCTTATGAGTCTACATTGGTCGTCGAGCACATTCCAATGAGGACCGTCTAGCTATGTTTTAGAGGAATAAAATTATCATGTTTTAATTTATTGAAAAATTTTAGTCATCTCTAGTTGTGTTAGGAAAACAGTCAATGTTTAATACTTTTTATCTGGATTTTAGTAACTCATTTCACCTTTTACCCAAAACAGACGATATCAAAATTTATTATTTTAAATATCATTTTTTTTTAATTTTTCAAAAAATTTCAACAAAAACATACCATGTGACCCCCATTGGAACGATATCGATGAGCTCGTTCCAAAGAGGGGTCACATGATATGGTTTTGTTGAAATGTTTTGAAAAATATTTTTTTTTCAGCTGCTGAATTTACATATTACGCGCATGTGGCCGATTCGTTAGATAAAAGGTTAAACGCAGTTTTAGTTTCTGCTTTTAAAACTGACATTATCAAAGACTTCTGGGCGGCTATCAGACTTTTGGCATCCGATACCAGAAGGGGATTCTTTTAAGGACAACGTCTCTGCATGGCGAACACATGCGGACTGTGAGTAATCGCTGAACACAGCAAAAAAAGTCTTGTGCATGGCCGGCTAATTTCAAAATGACTTTACATCTTTTCCACCACTGGCTTGGGGATGACTCAAACCTCTTTCTCTTCCTTCGATGTTGTTTATTGTTTCAAAAGCCGCCGAAATACCCCTTTGAACACTGGCGGTATCTTCCATGTGAGTTCTATGGCAGCAATTGGAAGAGTCCATATTCGTTATTTGGGAGTAGAGCAATTAATATTTTCAACGTACAGCCTTGAGGTAGAGCTGAAACGGTTAAGGGGTTTTCTTGATCGATTACTCACGTGGGTTAACCTTGGTTAACCGATTAATCACTTGTCCAAATAGATATCTGAATAACTGCCATACCGTTGATGATTTATAGCATGAACCCTTTACCCAACGTAACAAACAAAACTGACTAGGCCTATATACAAAAATCTGCAATCAAATATATTATGTTTTCAATTTTTGTCTAAAAAAAAAATAGCTTATGTCCCCTCATTGGAACGAGCTCGTTCCAATGAGGGGCCATAAGCTAAGTTTTTGAGACAAAAAGTTTTAACTTTTTAGTAATTCATGAATTTATTTTGCAAGTATCGTCTGCTACCCGCAAGGCAAGGGTTAAGAATGACCATTTCCAGCTACCGATGCTGTATGATGATCATGCAAGTAAACAAGTATGTCAGCAAGTAACTTGCATGCTTTACTCTGTCTCATATAATTGATGTAAGTCAGTGTGACAATGTCTGCCTGTTTTGGAGGAAGTTTGTTCCTTTGTTAATCCATATAATACAGTAGTTCAAAAATAGCGGTTAATCGATTAATTACTTTTTGGATCGATCAAGATGTTGATCATTGATTAATCGATTAATCGGTTAACCGCTTCAACTCTAACTTGAGGCTGCAAAAAATATTGATTGGTCAACTGCACACATTAACTTATCATCCATCCTATTTAATGAAATTATGAAGTATCATATTTGTGAACCGGAAAACGGCCTCGTGGGTTCAAAAGGTTAAATATTACAATGATTCCCAGCGACCTTGGTGCGATTTTCAAGGCTGGTGTTTCCACTCGTCGCCTGAGTGCTAGAATGTCCTATGTCCCATAGGGGACATAGGACATTTTAGCACTCAGGCGACGCACTGTGTACCCCATATGTTTTTACGGTTTATTTCATTTTGTCTTCTGCATTTTTATAACGTCTGTTTGTAGAATATAAGTGCTACTTCTCTTATGACGATAACGTAAGAAACGCTGCATCTAGCGCCTAATAAAATACCCTTTTATTTATCATTTATTCATTTATTGGAGCTAAACAACACTTTTGACAGCCAGGGTCACCTCGTGTCGAACAGTTTTGTAGGAGGACGAAACCGGATTACCCAGAGTGAACCACCGAGAAGAGGCGAGCAACTGCCAGATTTCCCAGCTTACTAACTCCACACAAGAAGGGTTAGCATTGGTTGTTGAAGACACATGCACCATCGATGTGCTGTACGCCTTAAACCACAGGGCCACCATGCCCCCCACCCCCAGAGGCGAGCGACTGTCAGACTTCCCAGCTTACTAACTCCACACAAGAAGGGTTAGCATTGGTTGTTGAAGACACGTGCACCATCGATGTGCTGTACGCCTTAAACCACAGGGCCACCATGTCACCCCCACCCTCACCCCGCCTGGGCAGTCGGGATTAAGTGCCTTGCCCAAGGACACAAACCATTTACCCCTGGTGGGATCGAACCGTGAACATTTCGGCTTCAAATCCAATATCGTAACCACTGAACCATCGGTTTCTCAAAAGACCCTCTATGATCTATCTTTTTTACCAGCTGAGTGTGCTAATCGCCTAAATTAAACGCCAATTTAGATTGAAACTAGAGGGCTCTCTCTTTCAAGATTCTGACGATGTTGTAATCTGAACGCGATAGTTATCAACAAACATGAAGAATTTATCAGTCTACACCATACCTTTCGATTGCGTAGCCTACGTGTCGTGACTAAAGCTCCCCTCTGAGTAATTACGTCAGTTGTGAAGGTCACTTTTAAACAAATCTGTTTTTCTCAACCTTTTATATTCGGTTCAAGATAATCAAAAGACATTTCGTTGTCTGAAGCTATTTTCGTAAATATCGAAGACACTCTATCCTCAATAGATTTCGTGAATTGCTAAACTGTCTGGGCTTCAACATCCTAGATGTGACCATGGGCGTAGGGAGTATATCAAACATGGAGGGGCTGGAGAATTCACTGTCATAGAAGAGGGTACACATTTCTGATATATATTAGAGGGAGTGGGATTAACTCACCCCCACATTGGGAAACATACACATTTTTTATTCCATATTTAGGCTATTCTGCCTCATCACCATTTATTTGCACCAAGAGATCTCTTCTATAACACTATTTTGCACTTGTGAGACAAATATTTAACCAACTATACATCGTATGGCAGAGCTCACAGAGCTGTGTCAAACAAGATATAGTTAATTAAATTTGCAACAACATAATGGGAAATTTTCTCTTCTGAAAACATTGGTTTGCCACATAATAACATAATAGTGTAAGTAGTTCAATTTCTGATTCTAACTGTTTTCAGGACTGCTTTGAGAAGAAAAAAACCTCCCTCCCTCCCTCATCAAAAAAGTGAGGAAAAAATGCCCGAGAAACTAGGGAGATGGAGGGGGGGGGGGGGGAGATCTGGAAACAAAGTTGCAGACACTGGTGTCAATTTTTTGTTTTCAACTCATCTGTGGACCACCCACCTCAAATGCGCATTTTTTCCCTATTTTACCATTTTCGCCGATGTTATCCGGACACCCCAGCCCCTTAAATACATGATTCTGCCTTCCCTTCCCCACCATAAAGTCAGGTTCAGTTGAATGTAGATCCTAGGTAGAGGTATTGACCCTTTAATTAACAAAGCGGTCAGAAACGGCAAGCAATTTAACAAAAATAAGCCAAGCACAGCCAAAAGTATCTCAGATATCTCTGAATAAAACCATACATATATGAATATCATTGGAACCGGCTCTAATGACATCCATATTTGTATAGTTTCATTGAAAAATTGTGAGAATTTTTTTTAAAAAAATCTTCAATTTAATTTATTTCTAAAGCGTTCAGTGACTAAACCTAGACAGATATGTAGAGATATATGGAAGGCAGTAAGCTCAGTCATTTATTCTTTTCATTTTTTTTTATCTGAGGTTTTCAAAATCATTACTCATTTTAAATTTCATGTAGAACCCAGGTAGGGCTAGTAAATGTGTTTATTGGAATCACATGTGCTTGAAGTAAAATCCAGCAATTTAATTTTTAATAGCTTTTTGTGTGATATACTTCCTGCAGTGGCATTGAACAAGAAGATTCCTAGATATTTTCACGCTAGATCTGGATAGATAACTGAACAGAAATTCCCTTATTGCTGAATGCTGAACAGTACAATGCACATTTGTGCAACCGAAAAAGAATTTTGTTATCACATCTTTCTCCGGCTCAAACACTAAATCAAACAGAACACCTTAAAGATAGCCTATATTTAGGGGGTTGTGTATGATAAGTATAATTATTGATGCGTTTCAGTTTATCATTATACATTATATTCAGTAGCAGATGAGCTAGAATAAATTGCCAATTGTTGTATAACCCATGGTATGTACCCCCTGATACATTGGGTATCTTTTTATTGGTTCTTTAATGGTGTGCGAGTGATTTTCGTGTAAAATTTTCCCAAAAATTTCTACAAAAAAAAAAGAATTTGCAAACACTCGGAAAAAAATGATTTTGGCCTCCTTGACCACCCACCCAACACAAAAAAATGTAGGCCTTAACAAAATTAATTAAATGCTTCGGCCCGGTGGGGAATCTTTTTCAGTATGGTGTGAAAATGTGCAACATTGTCAACTTTGAAGCCTCTGGAAGAGACAAATCACTTGAGTGAGTCTTCGGTCAATCTTAACAGTTTGTACACCCTTCCTGCTGAATCTCAATCAAATTGCAATGAACCCAAAAGAGAAAGACAAGTTCAGTTAACTATATTAGTGCCATGGGCTACCACACTGAATCCCCGGTGTTGGTACCTTGATTCTTTACTCGTGGTATTATAGTGTAAAAGTATGTATTTTGCCTCTGTGTGGTACAGTGAGGTGAGATATCTAGCAAATAACCATGAGCAGGCTTTTTCTCTACCCTACGTGCGCGTGAACACAAGATTAGCACAGATGCCGGGTTATCAGCTGTATTTCGTCTTGAACATTGCAAGGAATCGCTGATCTTGTCCGATACGTGCAATCTCGCACCAAGCGACTGTGGAATCCATTCGTATATAACACCGAAATACTCAATAGTCTATACGAATTACACTTTGTATACGTCACAACATAATGATGTAAGATGCAACAAGTGACAAAACACGTGTTTTTGTTAGACAAAAATAATTTGCCTTGTGTTATTATTAGCCATTTAAGAATGTAGTCGCCATCTAGTCGTGTTAGGTTAACCTTTTACCCAGACGATATCAAAATTTATTATTTTAAATATCATTTTTTAATTTTTTTTCAAAAAATTTCAACAAAACCATATCATGTGACCCCTCGTTGGAACGAGCTCGTTCCAACGAGGGGTCACATGATATGGTTTTGTTGAAATTCTTTTGAAAAATACTATTTTTTCAACTGCTGAATTTGCATATTCCGCGCGCGGATGCGGCCGATTCGTTGGGTAAAGGGTTAAGAGGGCTGTAATATAAATTTTATTGGAATTTCTTTTGGAACTCGTTCGAACTGAGGCTCAGTGTTCATAGGGATGTGGCTATGGGATCTCGAGTGGGAGATGTGAAAAAGGTAGGCCGTCTAAGTGGGGGTAGATTACGAAGCAGGTTGTAAAACAGGAACGAGCTGGGCCGAAAATGGTTACAGGCAAATTCGAAGAAAGGGACCCATCTTTAGTAGTAGCGGAGACACGGGCCGACCATGCGTCGTTTCCCTGTGAGAAAAATTTAAATTTTCAGGATCGAAAAGGCGCCAAATCCTTGCATCTACGACATTTGTCGATGCCCTGATTTGTTTGTTGTAACGAAATAATATCAATGATTTCAACCTACACGGCCGATCATGGTTCGCCCCTACCCCGGCGTTAGAGAAAAGTGAGATTTTTCGGACCGAGGAGACGCAAAAGCCTCGCATCTGAGCTAGGAATCGACGCCCCGAACAGTGTGTAATTTCGAGATTGATAAGACGTCTAGTTTTTGCAGTTGAGGCATTTGCCAATGCCCCGAGTGTGTTATGAAAGAACTTAACTGATGTGAACCAATTGTGCTGACCATAGTCCTCCGTGGGAAATTGTGATTTTAGGGCCCCAAAAGAGGAAAACTCCTCGCATTTGAGGTAGTTATCGACGCCCTGAGTAGTGTCTAATTTTTGATACCGAAAAAACGCCCAATCCTTGTATATGAGATGTCCTGAGCTCTGTGTTATAGCGAGAAAATTTCAATGGTGTCCAACCCATGAGGCAGTCCGTGGATTGGCCCTATGGAGAAAAAATATTCGTGCCCCAAAGATGCAAAATCCTCGCAACTGAGACATTTGCCAACCGATGGACTTGTATGTTTTATCGAGAGGATTTCAATGGGGTTACCTCGAGGAGCTTCTCTGGGAAATTCCCCGGGTGGTATACACGGGCAATCCCCCTCAGGTATAAAACAACAAGAAAGGCTGACCATGGATTGGCCCTGCGGGGAAAATTTTTTCACGCTCCAAAAGATGCAAAATCCTACCAACTGAGACATTTGCCAACGCGTGGACATGTATGTTCTAAAGAGAGAATTTCAATGGGGTTACCTTGAGGGGCTTCCCCGGGAAATTTTCTGGTGATATTTATGGGTAGTCCCCCTCAGGTATAATATAAGAAGAAAATCATCACTATTCGGCATTGCGGTGAAGTGAAATAAATAACCTCTTCTTTCACGTGCATAACGCGATACCGTGGTGCGGAACTCCAAAAGAAGGTGGGTTTGTGACGGGTTTCCTCTCCCAAGACTGTGCATTTTTTTAAAAAAAACGGGCAAGTAAATGTCGCATTTTAGTGCAAATTCAGACTCGCAATTGGATTAATTTACATACAGCTGATTGCATACTTTATTTATTTATTGATTGGGGTTTAACGACACATTCGACAGTTAGGGCCACCTCGTGTCGGACAATTTTACGGATGGAGGAAAAACTCCCCACAAGCAGGGATAGAAAAGGTAGGTTGAAGACAAGTGCACCATCGATGTGCAGCGCGCCTTAGTACACAGCGCCATCGTGCCCCACGTGGGCAGTTGGGATTAAGTGCCTTGCCCAAGGACACAACGCGGTTTCCCTTGGTGAGGATCGAACTATGAACCTTTCGGTTTGAAGTCCAATGCTGTAACCACTGAGCCATCGCGCTCCCAAGTTGATTGCATACAGGATACAAGTTGTCCACACAGGAAGTACGATTCGTCCAATGTTGGTATTTTCTGATCAAAAGAGAGTGAGGAAGAAATATTGGACGAACAGGACCGTAGATGACTCAAACGGTCTGAACTGCCAGAAACACCTCTTATCCTAGCCTTTGTACTACAAATGACAACAACGACTTGCACAAATATTTTTGTAAATTCTTTTCCTATTTTACCATTTTCTCCGATGTTACCCGGACACCCCGCCCCCTTAAATACACGATTCTGCCTTCCCTTTCCCACCATAAAGTCAGGTTCAGTTGAATGTAGATCCTAGGTTGAGGTGTTGACCCTTTAATGAACAAAGCGGTCAGAAACGGCAAGCAATTTAACCAAAATAAGCCAAGCACAGCCAAAAGTATCTCAGATATCTCTGAATAAAACCATACATATATGAATATCATTGGAACCGGCTCTAATGACATCCATATTTGTATAGTTTCATTGAAAAATTGTGAGAATTTTTTTTAAAAAATCTTCAATTTAATTTATTTCTTTTAACCCTTTACCCAAGGTAACGGCCAAAACCGACCAGCGCTATTCTCAAAAATCGCCAATTCATTTTCATTAGTTATTCAAGAATTTTGTTTGCAGGTGTCGTCTGCTTTTCATGTTAGGTAAAGGGTTAAAAAGGTGAGTTAGGTAAAGCGTTCAGTGACTAAACCTAGACAGATATGTAGAGATATATGGAAGGCAGTAAGCTCAGTCATTTATTCTTTTCATTTTTTTTTATCTGAGGTTTTCAAAATCATTACTTATTTTAAATTTCATGTAGAACCCAGGTAGGGCTAGTAAATGTGTTTATTGGAATCACATGTGCTTGAAGTAAAATCCAGCAATTTAATTTTTAATAGCTTTTTGTGTGATATACGTCCTGCAGTGGCATTGAACAAGAAGATTCCAAGATATTTTCACGCTAGATCTGGATAGATAACTGAACAGAAATTCCCTTGTTGCTGAATGCTGAACAGTACAATGCACATTTGTGCTACCGAAAAAGAATTTTGTTATCACATCTTTCTCCGGCTCAAACACTAAATCAAACAGAACACCTTAAATATAGCCTATATTTAGGGGATTGTGTATGATAAGTATAATTATTGATGCGTTTCAGTTTATCATTATACATTATATTCAGTAGCAGATGAGCTAGAATAAATTGTCAATTGTTGTATAACCCATGGTAAATACCCCCTGATACATTGGGTATCTTTTTATTGGTTCTTTAATGGTGTGCGAGTGATTTTCATGTAAAGTTTTCCCAAAAATTTCTACAAAAAAAAAAAAAATTGCAAACGCTCGGAAAAAAATGATTTTGGCCTCCTTGACCACCCACCCACCACAAAAAAAAAATGTAGGCCTTAACAAAATTAATTAAATGCTTCGGCCCGGTGGGGAATCTTTTTCAGTATGGTGTGAAAATGTGTATCATTGTCAACTTTGAAGCCTCTGGAAGAGACAAATCACTTGAGTGAGTCTTCGGTCAATCTTAACAGTTTGTACACCCTTCCTGCTGAATCTCAATCAAATTGCAATGAACCCACAAGAGAAAGACAAGTTCAGTGCACCATCAATGGGACAAAGTTTAATTTTATTTTAATAGAATTATATAACTGTACAAAATGAATATAATCACTGCTCGCATCACATTTTGGGAACACAGCCCACTTAACAGGTCATAGGATTACCTTGTGACCTTTTAACAACTAATGACCAGTTAAAACCGGAGTGGAGTCCCTGCTGTAGTACAGGCTATATTAAAACAAGGACTCCCTTCACTTCAGTTTCAATTGGTTATTAGTCCGAGTATAAAATTTGATTAAAAGTCATGTATCGATTGGAAAATGTCGACTAGATTAGTATGTTATGTGGTTTTGAAAGTGACGTTATGTCACGTAACTCAGTGGCGCCATGTTTTGTTGTCATGGTAGCATGAGTGCGCGGCCATGTTGTGGCGTAATTACCATAGTGATACTTGTGGACAGTGAGTGTGCGTAGCGCGTGGTATGGTGCTACGTGTTTCCGGCGTCCATTTTGTATACTGGAGGCCACCGTCTTGATTTCTATGGTAGCACGTGGTTGCTATGGGCCTGAAAGGCCTAGAATAGAAAAATGGTATGCCAGGAGGGCATGTTTGATAGAATAAGAGTAAATCTAATTACCCCAATAGACCCGACAATCTTTCCAAAATCTCCAGAAACCACCCAAAACTAATGAAATGGAGTTGGCGAAGCCCTATGTTGGGCTTATAAGAGCAGCACGTAGTGCTACAGGGGGCGTTCCTTTGTATAAGAGTAAATATGATTACCCAAATAGAACCGGCAATGTCCCCAAATCACCAAAATCCTCCCCAAACTACCGAAACGGTCTTGGATTTCCCACTAAATCCTCGGTTCCTATTTATGTACCTTCGCTACAGTTTCTCTCTATCTAACCATGTTCGTTTGTTCTGGAGTATACTTCAGTAGCGTAGAAGAATTTTACTTATTGTCACTATAGTTAGCTTTTCTGGCCTGTTCCAGCTAGTTCTGAGCTTATTCAATGTTCTCTTGTTCTTGCTCTGAACACCTTAAGTCGTTTCATTTGCCCGAATCGTCCAAGCAGATCACTATACTTTACCACCACGTCCCGTGGCGCCCCATTTCCAGCGCCCCTCAATAACGAACGACTGGCCTTCGGCTCCCTTTTTATCGTATGAGGCAATGAGAAACTTCCTTACTGAGGTTTAATCTACTATCCCTCTTATCTTCATCTCGGTTTTTAACGGCCATGTCCTGTAGCGCCCAGATTCCAGCGCCCCTTACTGAAAAAACGACCAGCCTTCGGCTCCCTTTTTTATCGTATGAGGCCATGATGTCCATGAGAAAATTTCTTATCGAGGTTTAATCTGCTATCCCTCTTATCTTCACCTCGGTAGTTAACGGCCACGCCCAGTGGCGCTCCAATTCCATTGCCCCTTTTTGAAAAACGACCAGCATTCAGTACCCCTTTTTTATCATACGAGGCCATGCGGGTCATGATAAAATTCCTCAGTGAGTCCATCATGACCTCATTCGACAAAAAGGGATTCTATAACCACAGACGTCTCCCACAAAGGACTTCTGTAGGGATTCCACAAAAGGAATTCCATAAGTGGGATTCCATAAGTGGGATTCCAAGCTCCTATACAGCTCTTATATGCTCCTATACAGGTAGTTTTACCATTTGCTTCCATCATGTCCTATGCTGTCTGTCCTATGATTAACATCACCTAATACTGTAGTCTTCTGATCCCCTTACAGCCTTGTACTACTATTATTCAATTGTATCATTACTTAAGGCTTGCTAACCATCTCCGATGCTCAGGCGACTTGAATCCCATCCATCGAGCAAATAAGCTATAGAGCAATTGCTCGACCGAGTGTCTCCATATACGACTCGTATCATCATCTCGGAAAAAGGCGATTCTGCAACCACAGACGTTTCCCCAAATATGATTCTGTAATGGGAATAATTGGCATGTAGTCAAACTAAGAAAAGTATGGGCTTAAAAAGTAATCTGAACACTATTTTGGTGACCTGAATACCTATGAATCACAGGTACTCGGCACAAGCTATGAAATCGAAAGAAAAATGATATCTGATAGCATTTTTGAACCGATGCTTACGTGACCCCTCCACCCCCCACCCCACCCCCACCCCCACCCCCAAATAATGATATATAAATATTAACAAGGTACACAACTCGCTTTTCGAAATCGATAGCACTCATCTTCATTATATCCCCCTCAAATCTGATTCGTCCAACGTATCCAGCAGTACCCAGTGTCAGTGGAAAGGGGAATGAATAAGCTTTACAGTGGTGTGTTACACGACCGTTGGGTGTTGTTGGTTTTTTCATAATAACTGGAAGAAGTCACAGAAAAGACCGAAAAACATTTAGTCGGACAAGATGCTGTTCAGTGGAAAGTGGGTTACGAGTGACGATTCTCCGATTTATTATAAAAATTCGAGGTGCCATTGTCTATGGGGGGGGGGGGGGGGGGGGGGCAGGTTCAATATTAACCCTGTACCTTTATCAATTTACTAATCTTGGATCCATATTTATTATTTTCTGGCGTTCACATTTATCTTTTATACATTTTTTTCCCTTATTTTGAAAATTTGTCAAGCTGTCGGCATCTTTTGAAGCGAAAATGCTCACAAAACATCCCAATACAATAACACTTTGGCCAGCCGCTGATTTGTCGCGGTTCTCGGACGAGAAGGCCGTGGTTAACCCTGTACTCCCAACTGCCTCCCTATTCCCACGCTTCTCCTCTCCTCCCAACACTCGGAGACGAACTGCTTGATGATATCTCTTGTCCCATTCTTCCCAATCTCTCCGATTAGCATATTAACCCTCTCCTTTGAGTCTCCCCATAACCACACGTCCTTCATTCTCCCATCCCACTTCCTCATTATACTCCCAGTGAATCTCATTCTTTTAGGCTGATACTTTGTGCATTCTAGAAGAAAGTGTTCCAGGGTCTCCACCATGTCCAAGTTACACATCTGGCACTCCCTTTCACCGTCTTTCCCAATTTTTCCTCTCAGCTCCAGGGATCGCGACCTCAGCTTGAACAACAGTGACCCCCCAAAGGTGCCATCAAGGTACTCTTCAAAACCTGGCTTCTCTTTATCACGCAGGCCACCCAAAAGACCTCTTTGATTTGACCCCCTCTCGCCAATTACGGTTACAATCCACCATGACCCTTTCTCTGACGATTTTTTTACCCTGGTTTGCCCCAACGTCCAGGTCCGAGATCTCCAATGAGTAGTTCTCTACTAGCTCCCTCACTTGGACCATCCACCCCGTTTTGATATTTGAGTTGAAAATTCTCAGGAACATTGCTTTACACCATCGGCTGTCGGGGAGATTTACCAAATAATTAAGATAACCGAGCTTCAACAGGTCTATCCTGTCCTTGATCCTCATCCACCCAAGCTCACCTCTGATTGCTTCTAGCGCTGCGGCATTACTCGACCCCGTTATCCATCGGCCTGCATCGTTCTGCAGGATTTCCAAGCTCTTTACGGCCGTCTGGTTTAGGGGTACCACTTCCGTATCGTATGTTATACTTGGCAGCCCCACCATTTCCTAAATGGTTTTCCCCACGAAAACCTTATTGAAACTGTTTCTCCCTATAAGTTTCATTTGGTTAAGGATTCGCTTCCCCTTTAGAATCAATTTATTTGTGTGGTTCCGGTAGATGCCTCTTCCTGTAATGTTTATATTTACCCCCAAATACTCGTAATCACCTGTCTCTCCCACACTGAGAAGTTTGTTGCTCCCTTCCGGAATGCAGAACTCACCCACTCTCCACCTTCGAGTGGGGTCCACTTTGCGGCCCACAGGTATAACTTTGCTCTTGCTTTCATTAAGTTCGAGTCTCCATTTACTCCCATATTTCCCAACAATTCCCAGCATTTTCGTTAGCCCCTCTTTGCTTTCTGACACTAGAACCATATCGTCTGCAAAAAATAGCCCTGGGATCTTCAAGTCCCCAACTGCTACCCCCTCCTCGCTACGCAGGAGTTCATCTCCTAAACCTTTGATGTACGATGCAAACAGGATCGACGAAAGGATACACCCCTGTTTTAGGCCTATCTCCATAGGCACACGTTTCGTTGTAATGTTTCCCAGGCTAAGTTCACTCTGTACATCTTTATATAATGCTTTCATAATTCCAACAAACTCGCCTCCTAAGCCCATAGCCTCCAGCTTGCGCCACATACCTTCCCTCCATACTCTATCATATGCCTTTTTGATATCCAAAAAGGCCATAAACATCTTTTTCTTTTTTGCTTCCGCGGATTCTATCATTTGGGATAGTGTGAAAAGATGATCAGTAACTCTCCTCCCCTTCCTGAAGCCATTCTGGATTTCTCCCAAAAAACCCTTCTCCTCAATCACCTCCTCTAGTCTCCCATACAGGACTTTACAGAAAACCTTTCCAATGTTGCTACTGACAGAGATCCCTCGATAGTTATCCAAAACGTCTTTTTCCCCCTTTTTGTGAATAAATGTCACTTTACTTTCTCTCCACTCCTTTGGGACCTCTTGATTTTCTATGACTAGATTGAATAGGGCAGTTAGGCTTTTCACGAGTTCCTCTCCCCCTTTTTTGATAAACTCGTTAGGAATTTCATCCACTCTTCCCGCTTTTCCATCCCTTAATTTTGTTATCACCTTTCGCACCTCCTCCGTTTTAATTTCGCTGCACACGAAGCTCGATAGGTTTTCCTCGACCTGATTCGGACACTCTGGTGGGCTCCCCATGCCCCATCGCTTATCGTTTACTTTTTCCCAGTGCTTGACTAGTTCTGATGCGACTTGATCTTGCTCGTCTGTAACTCTGCCATCTACTTTAATACTCTGTGGGTTACTTCCTTTGTTACGTTTATTCACCCATTTCCAAAATGCGTTCGAACTCGACCCCCCCCCCCTGTCGTTCTTATCGTCCTGATAAGACTGCTATTTCGTACTCTCCGATTATCGTCTTTAATCTTATTTACTTTATTTCGTGCTTGGTGGTATTCTTTCTTAGCAACTGTGGCCTCATTGCTTTCCGCCCCCTTAAGTTTTCTACTTCTCCTGTATGCAGCACATTTAGCTTTTCTTCGCTTTATGGCCCTTTTCAGTTCTTCGTTCACTCTGTACCCAAGTTCCCGTTTTGGCACCCTGACCTTTCCTACACTTTCCTTTCCTGCCTCCACCAGGCTCGCAACTATGACGTCGGCCATCTTCTGGACACTGCCCCTCCTGGGTACGGTTGCAAGCTTTGGTTTCAGTTTTTCATTGAACTTCGCCCAGTCAGCATCTTTTTTGAGTTCCCAAATCTCCTTAGAGCTTCCTTTGTTTTTTACTAGAGTTTTGGCCCTGATCGTCACTGTAATCAAGTTGTGATCACTATCCACCTCCATTTTACCCTCATCATCCACTTCTACCCCTATCACCTCCCTCCACAAATTAATATCTGTGAGGATGTAGTCGATTATTGATTTTCTGTCGTTCCTCTCCCAGGTCCATTTCCCCTTACACCTCGCGTCCCTGTTCAGAATCTTCAGACCGAGCTCGTTTGTGAAGTTCAACAGCTTCCTTCCATTCCTGTTGACTTTATTGTCCCCACCCTCTATGCCTTCTTCATCATTACCTATGTGGCCATTAAAGTCACCCATCAGAATTATACCGAGCCCCTTGTTTTGTAATTCGGTGATATTGGACCTCAGTGTTGAGTATATCGAATCATTCCATTCGGATTTGCTTCCCTCCACCGCACAATACACAACCCCAAGGGCAATACTTTTGTTTTTCAAACTGATCCTTACCCATCCAATGATGTTTTCCAGGTCAGTGATCAGCGATGGTTTTAAATCCTCTTTAATGTACATGCCTACCCCTCCCCCTTTTTTCTGGCCTTCCGTTCGCCCTACACCTATCCATACGTACCCCCTCACTTGGTCTACCCGTTCCTCGTGTCTTACCCACGTTTCGCTTAAGCCCATGACGTCAAACTCCTCTGCCTTAATCAATGTAGCAATTTCACTTACTTTCCGGTGGAGACCCTGGATGTTGCTATAACCCACTTTCAGGGTGTCAAGGTTCATTGACTTCCGCCTACTGGTCCCTTTATTATCTAGTCCCTGTATGTTTGTATATCCCACTTTGTGTACCTGTTCTTTCCTTGGGAAGCAATTCCTATTGATTTGGATTTTTGATCCCTTTTCCTTATCCCCCTTGTCCCATTTTTTACACCTATGGTTCGTGACACATTTTCTGTGATTATTCCCCCCTTCACTGACCCCCCCCCCCCTCCCCTCCCTATACCAAAAAAGGCTCCACCGCCTGCAACATATTTCTTCCTAAAACCTCTGTACCCCATGGGCTAAGATGGAGACCATCCCTTGCATATAGGTCATTTCTGCCCCAAAACGATCCCCAATTGTCTACAAAGGGTATCCCAAGTTCCTTACAATACTCCCCCAATTCCTCGTTGGTCCCAATGATCCGCGAATTACGCTCGCCCCCACCACTTAGTACTGGGAGAAGCCCCGAAACCACTACCTGTGCATTCTTGGCATTCAGTTGAGTTATTAAGTCCTTGTAAGTCTCAATAAGCTGAACTGATTTTCTCTCCCTGATGTTGTTGGTCCCCACGTGTACAACAACCACTGGGTCTGGGCCTGACCCCTTTACTAATCCATCCACTCTGTCCCTTAGGTCCTCCACCCTAGCCCCCGGAAAGCACAAATTGGTCCTGTTGACACTGTCGGGCCCACACACCACCCTATCCAACCCCCGCACTATACTACTCCCTGCAACCACCAACTGCCTCTTCCTGTCCTTTCCTATCCTCTTTCCCGTCCTACTACCCCTGTTACCACCTCTGTCCCCACTGGGCCGGCTCGCAATCTTGCACCTCGCCACACTAACCCCCATGCCTACCTCCACCTTCACCTCTTCAGACCCAACCTGCTCCTCAGAATTCTCGAAATTACCTAACGCACTGAATCTATTTTGGACACTGCACCCCACCTTCTGCCCATTCCCACTACAAGCCGCCTTGTCCTCGTTTACCACCTTCCTAACCTTCCCTCTGACTCCTGCCCTAACAGAGTCCACATGGTCATCGCTATCTCCCCCACTATCCGATTCTATAAGAATACGCCTTTTCGCCCCCCGACTCACACTACTAGCCTGGGAATTTGACACTCTAGCCCCTACTTCTCCTCTACCCTCAACCCGACGCATCTTCCTATTCCCAAAAGACCCACTATCCACGTCAAAAGTCCGCTTCCTACTACCCACCACCTTCCATCCCCATCGAATGCCACCCTAACTGGGGTAACACCAGACTTTCCTGTCCTCCCCAGTTTCCCCCTCACCACCTGCACCTCTTCCTCCAACTTTACATATGCCTCTAACAGCTGCATTAGCTCTACGCAGATGGCACAAATCCCCAACTCCCCCCAGCTCACACCCATCCACATACACCATATGGCAGTGCCTACACACATACGACCGCTGGCCGTCCGTTGGTAACTCACTAGCAGTAGCATCCCCTGTGCTGGCCTCAACCACTCCCCCCACCTGGACACCTATACTAACAGTCTCTGCTCTGCTGGTCTGAACTTCTCGCGTCACGAAACACTTACCATCCATAGCCAAAATTAGAATTTTAAAAAGCGGTCGAACTCGTAAACAAAACAAACAAAACACCGAAAATGACCCGCGCGAAGATAGGGAACACGCCACTGATATCCGATAAAGAAACTAAACAAAACACTAATATAACAACTATCTTTTATTAAAATTCACATCTATACAGCCCTAAAACAATATATATATATATCTACAGAACACCTGGAAGAAAAATATAGATACTTGAGCTAACTTTTGACAACTAAATCGAAATACTCCCTGTTGGTTTGGATATGGACACAGGATGTATTATTATCCCATTGGTTACTATTTATGCCGTGAAAATCATACATGGGAGAATGGGGAAAATTTTTTGCGAGTCCCGCCTATCTATAGAAGCTGAAAACTTGATGAGTTTTCAAGTGACGGCTAAAACGTGTATAAACAGTAAATGTGAACTCCAGAAGTGAATAAATGTCAACCCAAAATTGAACATTTATAAAGGTATACGGTTAAAATTTGAATCTGCCCTCCATAGACAATTGGACTTCGAATTTTCATAATAAATCGGAGAATCGTGGCTCGTAATCTACTTTCCACTGAACAGCATCTTGTCCGACTAAATGTTTTTCGGTCTTTTCTGTGACTTCTACGGTTATTATGAACAATCCAAGAACACCCAACGGTCGTGTAACACACCGCTGTAAAGCTTATCCATTACCCTTTCCACAGACACCGGATACTGCTGGATACGTTGGATGAATCATATTTGAGGGGATATAATGACGATGAGTGCTACCGTTTTCGAAAAGGGAGTTGTGTACCTTGTTAATATTTATATACCATTATGGGGGGCACGTCAACATCGATCCAAAAATGCTATCAGATATCATTTGTCTTTCGATTTCACAGCTTGTGCCGAGTACCTGTGTATGAATGTATGCAAATAGCCCTTTAATGTTATTTAGTTGGTCCTGAAAAGGGCCGTTGTTTTTTTTCCTGTTGGGCAGGCTCTAATGGTGCTGCCCAAATCTGGACAGCGGTGGAAACCACACAGGGTTTTCAATAATTCTTTTCTTTAAATTCTTATATTCACTTTGGATTGGGTCTACCTAGTCCTGTCATCCACTTCTTAACTCTTTCATTACTTCTTGGTGGTTCATTGGAACCACCATTCTGTATATCTTCTTTTGGACATGGTATGGTAGACGTTCCATTATTATAGGTAGCCCGATGAACGCTTCCAGCGTTATTTTATAAACTCCCGACGGACGTCTGAGAAAACCGTTGTTTACTAACGGGGTATTGAGGGCGGAAGATTCTTTCGGTTCAAGGCAATTGTGTTTCATCGCTGACACAAAATATATTGGGATTTCATTATTTTGTAACCGTTCGAAATGAATAATATAGGAAAATAATCGGTAAAGGTCATTCTTTTTTCTATCAATGTAACTATTTTGCTACTAACCATATTTCTACTTGAGTTATATGCAATTATTTTAGACGTTAAACGCATTGGAAATACTAACTGTCACTTCAACAGCCCTCAGCCATTTCTCGTGTGTAACCTGCTACATTTTCTTGTAATAATATGGACGAGCAATGATTATAAAAGATTTCAACATACAATATTCATGCACAAATCCACAAATCATTGTATTGGTGAAACATTTCCAACGGAAGGGGAAAACAGACAAAAATCTTCAATGCTTTTCTTGTATATCAGACACTGAGAGTAAAAAGTAAAGTAGACTAAAAGTTTGAGAATGTGTGCCGAAACCGTTCGCAGTGTGAGGAGTCTGTCATATGGTATTTTCTTTTAACACATACTCTCAGCTATACAACAAACCCTATCACAATTCGTTGCATCGTTTTAGCAACACGCGTTTATACGCCATACTCAGATATAAAGTTAATACCCTCGAGAATTTATGTCAAATCACGGATAAGAATCCCACTTGTGGAATCACTTTTTGGGAAATGTCTATGGTTACAGAATCCCTTTTTTCCGAGACGAGGTTAACCCTTTACCTAACCTGAAAAGCAGACGACACTTGCAAAAAAAAATCTTGAATAACTATTTTTTTTCATTTTTTGTCTCAAAAACATAGGTTATGACCCCTCGTTGGAACGAGTTTGACGAGCTCGTTCCAACGAGGGGTCATAACCTATGTATTTGAGATAAAAAATGAAAAAATAATGAAAATTAATTGGCGATTTTTGAGAACAGCGCTGGCCGGTTTTGACGTTACGTTAGGTAAAGGGTTAAGAGTCGTATGTGGAGTCACTCGGTCGAGCAGTTGCTCTATAGCTCATTTATACTACTATTATTATTACTAATAGCTATATAGGAGCTTGGAATCCCATTTATGGAATCCCACTTATGGAATCCCTTTTGTGTAATCCCTATAGAATCCCTTTGGGGGAAACGTCTGTGGTTATAGAATCCCTTTTCTGTCGTATGAGGCCATGAGGTTGGTAAATTATACCCCATTGAGGAACTTTCTCATGGCCTTCATGGCCCTCATGGCCTCATACGATAAAGAGGGATTCGTCTAGGCTAATGGAATATACCCCAGAACAAACTACAGGGTCGGATAGAAAAGAGAAACTATGGCATAGGTCCATAGGTAGAAACCGAGAATTTAGTGGAAAATCTAATTTCGTTTCGGTAGTTTTGGGTAGATTTGGGTGATTTGGGGGACACTGTCGGGTCTATAGCAAAACGTGCTACTCTTATGAGCTCAAAATATGGCTTCGTCATGTTCGTTTCTGTAGTTTTGGGTGTTTTTGTTGATTTGGGAGGATTGTCAGGTCTATTTAGGTGATTAGATTTACTCCTATTCAATCGAACATAACCTCCGTAAATACCCTTTATCTATTGTAGGCCTTTCAGGTGCATAGCAACCAAACGCTATCATAGAAACCAAGATGACGGCCCCCAATATACAAAATGGACGACGCAAACACGTATATCATCCCAATAACACTCGCTGCGATTACGTACTGACACCACGTATCACTATGGTAATTACTTCACAACAATGCCGCTCGCGCGGGCTATGATGATAACCAAACGTGGCGCCACTGAGTCACGTGACATGACGTCACTTCCGAGGTCCCCTACGAGGTAAACGAACCTAGGCCTCTATACCACATCACACACTACTGACTGGAATTCGATTGTTCAGCCAGAAATCCAATTCACACTTGTTCAGAGCTGAATTTGCAGGACAGGTGGACTGATTTTCCATCTGTCCAATCATTTGACCATCAAATTTATAATTATTCGGATTTAGTCCCCTGGGAGGAGAGGGGAGACATCCCCTATCGCAACATCCCATTTACCATTGACACTGATATTTTGCGAAACTTCTGCGCTGCTATCAAATTTTTGACGTAAGATCCCAGCGAGGGTATTGTATAGGACGATTTCTGTGCATTGCACTCTCTTACTCATTGCACGTGATCGCGATCTACAACAAAATAAATCTTGTGCCTAGGCCGTCTAATTTCGAAATGACTGTACAACCTTTCCACCACTAGCTTTGGGGACCACTCTCCTTCCCTTTCGTATATTTCCCTTTTACGTGAAATATTAAAAAAAATAGTATAAAAGGGATTAGCTCTTTGAACTTGTTTCCACGAGGGATCACGAATTCTTGTAAAGAAAAGAGAAAACTCTAAAGCCAGTGTTTGGTGTTTTAAAAGAATGTGTGCGTTTTGTACAGAGTTAAATAAAATGCTGTTTCAAGACTGGAATCCAACCTCACAAAACAATTGGCACGGACAATCATAAAAAATGAAAATTGTCAAATGAACATGGGAATGGATTGTTACAGTACGGTTGCCGTGGACTGGTCACTTTCTACTAATATTTTCATGGTCGCAATAATGTAATATTCCAAACACTAGTTACAGGAATAATCATACAAAATTTAATTAATGAAGCACCGGGTACAACCCGGTGCTTCATTAATTAACATTTTGCTGATGATGATTTTTATTACCCGGTAAACGCTTGCGTGGAAATCACAGCCAACGGTGGATTACGACCAGTCCATGGTGACTATACTGTACTTCGCAATCAAGTAAATCATAAGAAAATTGTTTGCAAGCACAAGCGCACGAAAAGAACATTATAAAAACTATTATTTTGTGCATATATCGTGGAAACGCATCATATCAGAACATAAACAAGAAACTTTCTGTGAACAAGAATGAATCTCTTTTACTAAAAGAAGTTGGATACCACATCTCATAGCATTGTGACGGACTTCCAGGCTTATCGGATAGAGTCATAAAATATGGGCTTAACGTCTTCATTCGAGAAAACTCGGAAGAGTACACCCCCCCCCCAAAAAAAAAGAATAAAAGAAAATCTTTTTTAGTTTTTTCGATACGGCGTAGTGTTACTGAAAAAACACGAATTTCAGAAGGTAACAGACGACAGTCGCAGGGTCGACGAACAACAGACAACGGATGATACATATTACTTGCTTGAAAGATTTTTCTCTATAATTCAATTATTTGTCACCGGTGAGCTACTGAAATTGTTGCAGAAAGTCGGAATTTTCTGAAATTTATACGCATACAAATATTTACACGTAGACCAATAATCTTGCAAAGTGAATGAACACCAAGCTACAGTTAGAATGAGTGAGTGAAACATGGTGTGTGCAGAAAAAATAGTGAGATGATCATAACTGGTCATGATCACGGGTTTAATTTGCAGGAAAGAAGAAAAACAGAGTTAAATACAGAGTTAAATACAGAGATAAAGTTGGAGTAGGAGAAGCATAATTAACCATTTACCTAACATGAAAACCGTACGACACTTTAAAAAAAAAACTTGAATAACTAATATTTTTCATTTTTTCTCTCAAAAACATAGGTTATGACGAGCTCGTTCCAATGAGGGGTCATAACCTAATTTCTCTCGATTTGATATAAGTGGCATTGGATGATTACCTGCTGGTGAGAGGTACTTCATGTTTATTTTTTAAAATACTAGACATCAGAAAACTATTGTAACCCTTTAAACACTGCGTTCCTGTATGGTATCATCCTAAATAATATAATTTACAGCAAAGTGGGCGAGTCGATTTTTTATTCCAAGACCTAGTGAGCACCCAGAACGTCTCAATGTGTGCATGCGTTCGTCAATACGGTACGAGTGTCAGACCGGAAGAACAGAACGAGAGGCTGCGCCTATCTTTCTATCCTTGCGTGTTGGCACGAGTGCCGTATTCACGAACGCGTTCACACATCACTTCTGTGACATAAAATCCATGAATTTAAAAATTTGGTCTTATTCTTATTTGAAGAATTTGACAGCTCTGGCGACTGCTTGAAATAAAAACAAAAACTCAGGTGTAATTGGCAGACACGTGCGACAGGTCCATACGTAAACATCAACATATAAATGAAAATTGTGTCCAAAAAGATTATTTATTGGTAATTTTACGAAATTAGCTGCCGTTGTCTGAGAGATATTCGCTTCAAAGTTAGAACCTGGGTGTTATAAAATCACACGCCAGTTATAGAATAAGTTTAATTGCGTTAATTTTAATGGATTATGAACAATAATGCTTTCCAATTGACAATCGATTTATCGGCTGCCACAGCAGCTTCGGAATTCAGAATGCGACGTTTTTTATTGGCCGACTGCGAATATGGGCGAGGTCTAGTTCTTTTGATAGATCCATGAAGTCAGGTGGAAAAATAATCCGTCAACGAAAATCCGTATGGGACACATATTCCGGCGGATTTGTAAATATGGAACCGGAGGAAAAGCAATAGGCGTGTAATAATAATTGTATCGCACAGTCATATACGTTATAGGATTGAATTGCTGCTGACCCCCTTGCCGTTGTTTTGTACATTATATAATATTTTCATTGAATGTTGCTATTTTTTCACGTATACTTTTATGCCTAACGGCTTGAAAGGGCGGGCCAGTGCTTTGAGGTAACCATAACCAGATATCCGACAAAGGTTACTCTAAGTTCGATTGAAAACATACAAAATGATTAACCATTTATTGCCAACTTGGTTATATATATTTGTTGCTGAATACAAAAACATCCAAGTATTGTTCACGTGTCTAACCCTTTCAACACCGCGTGCATAAAAAATGTTAGTGGATGAGCAGACGACAAAATTAAAAATAAATCGGTGGTGGGTGAGGTTAAATAATAATTTAATCCTACAGTTCTACAGCGCTAAAGGATTAACGTATAAATGAACCTTCCTATAAATGCAGGATGGTTTCGTCATAGACATATTTATATGAGACGATATCATTCAGGCACCAGGAATGATGGGGTTAAATATTTTCTTCCAAAGCATGACTTTTGAAACAAGAACGTTGGTCCATTCCACTGAGGAGTTAAAATTGTGTTCCGGTCTTCTGGACGTAAGAAGAAAATAAACAAAGAATCAAGTTGTTTGCCAATAAATATTGCTATTATTGTCTGCAATTTATGTTAACTCTTGAACCATACCAGGCGATCAAGTTTGACCAGTGATATATAAACAAAAATCGCCGTTCAGATTATGTTACCATCTCAATTGGTGACTTAAAAACACAACTTATGACGCTGTATTGAACCTTTCAATGATAGATCTTTAGTTTCTTCTGGAAGTACAGGAAATACAGAAACTAAAAATATCACTTTTTTGTGCTGCAATTAAAAAAGTAAAAAAAAAAAAAAATTCCTCTGTAATTGTGAAAAAATATACAATCGACACCTGCAGGTACAGTTATGCAAAGGCGTAATTGAATGGGTAAAGTGGTATTGTCAGAGACTTCGTTCCCTCAGTTCCAATGTGTTCTATGTGCCAGTAGGCACATAGAACACTTTGGAACTCGGGGGTCGACTTTTCGATTGAGTTACATCCTTTTAACTAGAAAGAAAGAAACCACGCGGAAATCTGCTCTTTTGACTGCGAACATGCCGATCCTTGTGACGGAAGTGAAAACAACAGACAATATGCAGAAATTCTAAACACTTCCACTATAACATTGAAACAAAAAAATTATGTAATAAACATCCCAAACCAGGATGTCTTATATCGTTCATGTGTTTTCATTATGGTAAAACGATATATATTCTTCATATACAAACAATGTGCGTCACGACATTGACACCTGCACACAAGACTCAAGAGTTTTTAATAGTTTTATGGCCTGTACAATGGAACATCAAGATTTTATATAAATGTCTATTGTAGTAAAATAATAGGCATGTTTTCTTCTTTGCTTACTCTACTGCTTTTGTGGAGGCTTATACACCAGAAAAACTTTTATACGAAATTCCGACGAAATGGTAACACACGTATCGAAAATGGGAATTTCCAAATATCAGATGTTAAAGTTGTTTATAGTACTGGAACAAGCCCTGGTTACCAGTTTTATTTTTCGAGTTAAAACAGAAAATATATCAAATTCAACAAAATCTCATTGACCAATGACTGTTTGCTGTTTTTTTAAGTTTAACAACATTTTCAACAACCAGGGTCATATAATGCCGGACAGTTTTCGCCGGTTGAGGGAGCCGAAGTACACAGATAGACGCAGTTGCGAGCAACTGCTGTGCCAGTTGAGCACATAAATGTGTTCAAACAGATACGACGAAAGTTTGATTAAAGTGGAGGCTAGACTTCGGGTTGGAAGATAGTCGAAGTAGAAGAAACAGACCGAAGCGACCGAAGGTGGGATTCCTTGGCCAATTGTTGTTCGGATTTGCAAGTAATATATTGCAGGAATGCCTTTTGGCACGTTTGCATGCGCTCATTTCAACTCATTGTGTAACCACACAACATGTCTGTGGAAAAAAGGGGAGGGACACGTGTCCACTGTGCCCCCTGGGTCCGCCATCTCTGTTTTCAAGATCCTCACGTTTACGTTCAAATCCCTCAATGGACTTGCTCCTAAACCTCTCTGTGAACCTGTTAACCATTATGTGCCAAGACCTAAAGGGTTAAGATCAGCCAAATCGAACAACCTTGTTGAAAGGTCGAGAAACCTGGTTACCACTGTCGGTCAAGCATGTTCTGTCGCCGAGCGGCCTTGTGGAACGATCTACCTTATCACCTAAGGGTTCCACAAAGGCTGCCTTGCTTCCGAAAGGGCCTAAAAACTCACCTCTTTCAAATAGCATTTCAGGAATGCATCATCAGGAGGGTAAAAAGCCAGGACCATGCAGCAGTGCATATATTTTCCTAGCATGTCAATCGTTGATATCTTACTTACAAACAGTTACTCTCAGATTTATGTGGACACCAAACGGATCCTATTTGATTAGGCTTACCACCATCTTTCAATTTTCTTTTTCATGTAAAGCCTGTGGGCACATATTTGTGGACACCTCAGCTTTAAACTACATTACTCGTGACGGACAGTGTTACGGGTGGAGGAAGCTGGAGTACCCGGAGAGAACTACTGAGCAGCGGCGAGCAACAGTCAGACTCATCAGAGTACAAACTCCGCAAAAGCAGGGTGAGCATTGGTTGAACACAGGTGTACCATCGACGTGCATTACGCCTTTATACACAGCGTCACTGCACCTCCCAATTTCTACTACTACTACTACTACTACTACTATTGCTAAAACTACTACTACTACTACTACTACTACTAATACTACTACTACTACTACTACTACCACCGGGGAGCGCGGTGGCTCAGTATTAGACTGTTGGACTTCTGTGCTAGAGGTCCCGAGTTCGATCCCCGTCCGGGACGACCCGCGTTGTGTCCTTTGGCAAGGCGCTTTATCCCGGTTGCCTACATGGTGCACATGTCTTCAACCGCTGTAACCCTGCTTGAGCGGGGCTTGAATAGAATTAGAATGTTGATGAGCTGACAGCTTCTCGTCGATGTTCGGTGGTTCTCTCCGGGTAGTCCGGTTTCCTTCACCCGTAAATCTATCACGGTCACGATTAGCCATTGTGCATAAGTATGTGACCTTAACCCTTTACCCAACGTTTCGGCCAACGCTATTCACAAAAATCGCCAATTAATTTTAATTATTTTTTTCATTTTTTGTCTCAAAAATATAAGTTATGACCCCTCTTTGGGACGAACTCGTCGGGCTCGTCCTACAGAGGGGTCATAACCTATGTTTTTGAGACAAAAATTAGTTATTCAAGAATTTTGTATGCATGTGTCGTCTGCTTTTCATGTAAGGTAAAGGGTTAAACACCAGTAAATAAATAAATAATAAATACCACTACTACTCTTAACTGGTAGAATACTGGAAGCACATATTTGGGCTTTATTCTCAAGAGCAGGTACTTCGGCTTGAAGACTCATATTCAGTGGATGTGCTTTGTATAATCTTTCAAGTGATATTATTTAGTCTGTAAGGGTTTGCCTTGTTACAATTTATGGGAAAGTGCCCCTGTACAAGATTTGATGGCCAAAAATAATTTAGTACTCTACCAGTTAAGAATAGCGCAGATCTACGGGACCAAGGGCGAAGGCTACTTCCACTACCACTACCAAAGATTTTATCGACAAGTTGGTTTATTTTCGATGACACGATGATCCATTCAGGGTACAACTAATTACCAGTAATTAATTAGAGTCAAAGAGACATTCATCTCAGTAGGGGCACCTTTTCAGTAATCATGGCAAGGGGGTTTAAAAGCACAAGAAGAGAAATATATATATATACATATGACAATTCATACAAGAAAAAAAAAAGAATTGTCGATGCAAATAGATGTGGCATGCGACGACGCTTTGCACTGTTAAATCTTTTTCATCGCTAAGTCACAGGGACAATATTACGGTCCCGGGACCAAGATAAAAAATTATCCACAACACCGAGCTGTGAATGGTAGAAAAGGGTTACCCCTCATTCCCCAAATGCTTTTGAAAACGACAAATCATCGCCCAGACTGGCTATTTGTAGAATAGTTCTAAAAACATATCGAAGACAACGATTACACAAAGCCTTAGATTTCTAAAAAATAAACATGTGGTAGACAAGTCAGTACAAATTTATAACATTTGTTAAGCCAATGTATTGATTCAGAAAACAAATCGTAAAGTTCACGACAACCCCAGGGCACTAGTTGAACTAGAGAGCACACCTTTTATCGCATTGCAAAATGAGTATGTGATGTTATTGTAATGATGAAACAAAGGAGGCATCATCAGTTTCCAATACGCCCCGAAGAAAGTTTTTCCAACAGATTTTGTTTATGAAACACCGTTTTGCTAACCACCTAACGGCGAATGAACTTCTCGAACAGAGTTCTTGTAAATAAACGTTGGAGTGGCGGCCCCGTCTGTTCACCTGATGCCATTCAGTCCTTTTAACCCCAAGCTGTTGTCTGTTTCATTAACACGATTAATAGACAAAAATTTCCAAGAAAAAACTCCCGAATAACTGAAAGGTTTTAATTTTTTGGCTCAAAACATAGCTTATGACCAATCATTGGAACGAGCTCGTTCAACGATGGGTTATAAGCTATGTTTTATGTTTTGGGAGAGAGGGAATTGAAAAAAATAAAGTATAATTGAAAATATGATCGGCGTTGCTGATATGTTCGTAACAGTACCAGCTGAAATTAGTTTTTGGCGATTAAAAAAAAAAAGAAAATTTATATTTTCTGCTCTCGATAATTCCGAACCGTGATATTTATTTATTTATTTGCTGGTGTTTAACGACACGGCCGACAGCCAGGGTCAGCTCGTGTCGGACAGTTTTACGGGTGGCGAGGAAGCCGGAGTACCCGGAGAGATCCACCGAGGAGCGGTGAGCAACTGTCAGGCTCCCCAACGTACTAACTCCCCACAAGCAGGGCTAGAATTGATTGAAGACAAGTGTACCATCAACGTGCAGTACGCCTTAGTACACGGCGCCACCGTACCCCCACATGGGCAATCGGGTTTAAGTGCCTTGCTCAAGGACACAACGCGGTTACCCTTGCTTACACGGTTACTCTTAACCCTTTACCCAACGTAACGGCCAAAACCGGCCAGCGCTATTCTCAAAAATCACCAATTAATTTTCATGATTTTTTTCATTTTTTGTCTCCAAAACATAGGTTATGACCCCTCATTGGAACGAGTTCGTCGAGCTCGTTCCAATGAGGGGTCGTAACCTATGTTTTGGAGATAAAAAATTAAAAAAATGAGTTATTCAAGAATTTTTTTTGCAAGTGTCGTCTGGTTTTCATGTTTGGTAAAGGGATAACAGGGATCGAACCCTGGATCTTTCGGTTTGAAGTCCGATGCCGTAACCACTGAACCACCGCGCTCCAAATCGTGATAACATTTCTTACAGAAGAGAGAACATTCCATTTAAGAACTGGTGATGGTTGTTGGAATTATCAAAAGAAGAAAATAAGGAGCAAAGTTTTATATGATTGCCAACTGACTTTATTTACTGTCGAAGATTTACTCTTGAGTGTACCAAACTATAGGAAGAACAACCAGTAAATATCCTTTTTAGAGCAAAGTGACGATGGATACCAGATATTTATTATAGATCGAGAAGGAAGGCCCTTTTTACGGATTATACATCCATGGGAACGACGTGAACAACACTGTAAGACTTTTTTTTTACCCAATTCATTGTGGGGTTATAGTTTCGTCGGTATAGCGCCACCCTCCCCCTTGCGGGGTTATTTACCTATACAAACCTATAGCGTGGGGGGGGGGGGGGGGGTTACTGTCTACGTACAAATGCTATTTTACTAATTTTATAAATATCATTGTGGGGTTAAATCTTAAATTAGAACTTTAGCCTCCTGGAAATGAATAATACTGATAGAAAAAATTGTGTATTGTGGGGGTAAACCTCGCAATGAAGAAAAACCCACAATACTTGATTGTTCACACAAATAACCCCTACAATATGAATATATCTCTGCCAAGAGCTGGGTCCCTTGCGATGCCACATGGGAGGAGGCTCTTGATTTTTGGTTTTGCGGTCACGAAGTGTGAGGTATTCGTCAAATTTTGATATTCGAATATTCGTCGAACTTAACGAGTGAATATTCAAATAGTTGGAAACATTCAAGAAAAACAATTGTATAAAATCTGACATACCTTTTGTTACGGAATACACATGCATATATGTCATATGTAATTCTTGGTTAAAAATAATAAGCATATATGTTTACACACTGAACATATACGTCATATCCATCAATTAATAATATGAAAACCAACGAAAGGTTTAGTGTACGCCTCTCTGTCGAAACTTTTACATGCTCTTGTTGAAAAAGTGTAGCACCCGTTTAAGCTGATTTCGCTTCTCGGTAACTGTTAAACCTGCAGTCGAAAACGCCCTTTCCAAGGGCACGCTTGTGGTTGGTACACCAAGATAGACGTTAGTAAGTGTTGCGTCCTCTGGGTGTTTTCTTTCTTTGGTCCGTCACAAAGCCAGGTGATTATCATCAAGTTCTAAAACGTCCTTGGCAGGTATTTTCCCAATTCATTTTTGGGAAGTTATATTCACACCCTTTTGGCTACCTTTGGTTTTGGGGATCTACAGTACTCAAACGATGTGGAAGCATACATTTAGAATATACCCATAGTAGCTTGGTGTACCAAATGTTCACCACGAGTGGTGAATTGGTGTTAACCGCGAGCCTTTGGCGCGCGGTTAACACCACTTCACCCCGAGTGGTGAACATTTGGTACACCAAGCTACTTTGGGTATATTTTATTTATACCATGATCGTCAGATTATTAAGAGTCGCTGTTATTTTTTCTCGATTTTATTGAGCACCAGACGTACATACGCACGAATCTGTTTTTTGTTTACACGAGCATCGGTGGGCGGTACTTCCGCTGTCAATTTTATCGCCGAAACGAAAATGAAAATGAAAACGGGGCCTTTTTCATTTTAATAGCATAATAACATACCATTTCTCGTTATGGGTGCTTTATTAAGATGAGACAATGCATGTTTCTTAAGTTTTGGTGTCTTATGGTGTAAACTCATTTAAAAACGTAATATATAATTGTCTCTTTCATTTCACTCTTCGCGAGGCGACGTGCGATAAATTTAGACAAGTTGCATTCAGGTCGACGTCACCAAAGGTTAGCTTGGATGTAGTTCCACTGTAGGTGTAAAATTTTAACTATTGAAATCCAATTGCTGGCATGTTCACCACGGTTGGTGGGTAAAGCTAAAAATTATGTCATAGGCTTTTCATATATTGTAGAATAGGTGACTGTGGTATAAAATGCCTTTGGTCTCAATTCTTTGTGCCTTATTTTGTCCAACTCTTCAGCATTTGGTTGCTGATCCGACGAGTCAGTTATGTCTTGAATATCATCGTCACGAGACTCGCTGAATATAGATCCTGTGAATTAGATATTATCTCACCTAGTTTGGAACGGACAAACTTGTGTGCTTGCTAGCGAAATTCTTCGGTAACAAGAGGAAAGATCCTTCATCCTTGCGTCCGGAACAGCTGCGACCTACATCGCTTCGCGAATGCTGTCCTCGTCCAGGTGCTGTTTCAGGTAGGCTGAAAAAAGCCTCTTGGCTTCTTTTATAAGGGCGGGGTCTGTGTCACCTGACGTCATAACGTAGGTCAGCAGGTTCATAACAACTGCACATACCGAAGAAATGCAACATGATTTCTTAGCTTCCATCGCTGTAAATATTACATTCAGTGCCTCAGGTGTATTGCACAGCGCTGATGCCTGAACCCCCAAACCCCGGAGATAGTACGAGTTCATGTACGTCTGCTTGTTGTTCATTAAAACGTTTGTCGCCGCCTTTTGCACGGCAATAAGACGACTGAATATCTCATAAGTGCTTCCCCATCTTGTTGGGCATTCTTGTTTTAGTTTCAAGTCAGTTTATCACTTTCCGAGTTGTGTCTGGCAGCTTCGTTCTTAGAGTGCCGTGTCTCAAGCAGGGAATGGTGGAAATGAGTTACAAACTTTTTGACAGTTTTTAGAACGGTGGCTGCGTCTTCGTTTTCGATTCCTTTCAATATGGAGCATTGCAGGACATGATCGAAACAACTCATGAAGAGGGGGGTCCATTTCTTTATGTTCGTGTACGACTGCCACCTCTGGCAGCGATATTCCCCACTCCTGTATTGTATCACTAAGATGCTGTTTCAGGTTTTCTACAGAATGTGAACCAGCACAAGATTTTACTTCCAAATATTTACTGATATCTCCCAGTTTTCGTCGATCAAGGATGCTGCCGCAACCATATAGGGATCTTTCGAACCAGTTGTCCAAATGTCTGTAGTAGTGGCACATATTTGGTTTCCTGGTTTTGTGATCAAGTCGCGTATTGATTTTCGCAAATCTGAATAACTGCCTCCATGATCTGCTTCATGGTGTTGATGATGGAATCACGAATGATGGGTTAAGTGTAGTCACTAGATCTCTGAAATATTCGTTTTCGACTACCTTGAGTGGTTCGTAATGTTCGGCAATAAACTTTTTCAGCATGACGAATATGTTTTTCTGTTCCTTTGAGATGTGTCCATATTTTTGTGTAACAGTTTAGGAAGGAACAGGTGGAAAGTATGTCTCGAGACTCTTTGTGGAAGAGACGCCCGCTGTCGTGTCGGTGTAACCGTATTTATTCTTAACGTGGTTCCAGAGATTTGTGCTTGTGTCACATTATTTTAGAATATTATATCTCAGGTGACTTCCTTGCATTCTGATTGGCTGAAAGATGATACCATATTTCGTGTAGTTTGCATCCACAGAACTGACAAGGCACTACACCTAGGCACTACACGTTTTCTATTTTTAGCACACTACTATATCAGTTTTCTTTTCATACTGGCCGAATAAAACTGATCAGGCTAAATTTAAAAATCGATCCACAGAGGCACAACATCCACAAAACGACCCGGAAAGAAATCTTTGTGGAAAAATGTATCGCTTTTCCATTGTTGAAGTCACATTTTTCGAGGCGTTCATTTTATTCCTTGAGAAGATGATCCACATCTCGTTTCGAAGAGAATGATCCATACCTGGGTCCAACTTTCATGAGTACGCGGCCGGATATGAAAAATCGTTTGTTTCGCTGCTCATATTATTTCGCTATTTACTTGTAGTTTTGGGCAGTAAACGAATAAATAATGGAATTCATTTGAATCTTCGGCGTTTGTATCCCGTGTTGACCCATTCGGTAATGTATATGTGTGACAAATGTGTGGAAATTATCAAATTGCATTGTCAAATTTCGAAAATTTTAGTTTTCATTCGCGAGTTGTGCGATTCTAGAATACACAGTTCCGTTTGGGTGAAATGTTTTGTTTACCCTTGCCGACCGATTCAAAATCTGTCTTCTGCTCATATCAATAATCCAAGTTAGCCGTATTTTGGAAGAAGAAAAAATGTTTTTTAAAAACTACATGGTATTTTTTTCTATATAACGCTGGTTGGTAGGGCTGCTACCTTGGTAATAGATTAACAAATCGGGCAGACGTTTTTCTTGATGGGTGTTCGATATAATATAAGGCTTAGTGCATGTCTTGTCGTTGAGTACGCCCATATAGTGCCCAGTGAGGTGGTGTAGTTCCCTCCGCTTCACGGCGGGAACTACACCACCTCACTGGGCACTATATGTGCGTAGTCAACTCCAAGCCATGCACTATTCCTTAAATATGTTCGAGGTTAGCTTTGCATGTTTCTTCCTCTTTTTTGGACTTAAGTGAAATGTGCCCAGATGTCTGATTTCTTTTGACCCGATGCTATCTTTGTCAAAGTTTTTCACTTTATAGAGCGGAATAGAATCGACCAGGAATCAATCAGAATAATTGCAGGCGTCCACATTCACCATGTTAATGCTTGTTCTACAGAGAGACATGTATCTGCAAGACATACATTGCACATAATTGCAGGCCACTCGATAGTTGACAGTAGGACAGTCAAGGCCTCTAAACACAATGCATTCTCCTGTCACATGTTGTGACGTGTGTATAACATCACTCTGTTCTCGACCTTTAAGGCAGGAAATGAAATTATAGGAGTGTACAGTTTCTACGAATCGAGATACTGCATATTGTAGGCGGACAAGTGCTATTTTTGAATATTCGAATAGCCAAAAAACATATTTGAATATTCGATAGCATTTGCTGTTCGAGCGAATATTCGAAGAGTCGACGAACACTTTTCCGGTGGATAACTTGGCGGTGAAGAAGGCCGGAGTAATCGGATAGAATCACCGAGGAGCGGCAAGCAGTTGTTCGATTTCCAGTGTATGTACGGCTTAAGCGGAACCTGAATCGTATTGGTTGAAGGAACACCTTGTCCCCACACTCCCATTTGAGCAATCGGGTTTTAAGTGCCCTTCTCGAGGACATGATAGAAGTTGCTTGTATCAGGACCGATCCCACGATTTTTCGATCAGAAATCTAATGCGTCATCTAAAGCACCTTCTTTACCAGATAAGCATTCTTGGAGACCATATATAAAAGACGACTATCAACAAATCAACAATTTTTTGTTGTAACCGTGCAACGTATGTTCGTGTAACTGATAATAACAAAGCGTACATCTGTTATACAAATGAGAAGCCTGGGATTCAGCCATTCGGTCCAGCTACAAAATTTTCGTCGATCGGACAGGGCATCCCGACCTAGGGCAGATGGGCCCGTCAGTGTATATAAAACGTTGGGTATGAAATGATTGATATCCCAGAACAGTGAAAAAACTTAACACGTTTTTAATTTCCTAAAATTGACCCCATACCCTATCTCTATGTGAGTTTCAAAGTGTTTTAATAATCCAACACGTTTTCGTGCAACATGCCTTAATTCATTGTTCAGGTGTCAACCACCTGCAGCCTTTTGTATTTGGCATGGAGCCTGGAGGTAGCGGTCGAGGTACCAACATCCCTGTGAGACCAATTCTGCAAAAAGACTTGAAAAGAACAAGCGACGTTACGAATCATCAAGTTGAAATTTATTTATTTATTAGGGTTTAACGACACTTTAAAAGCCAAAGTCATATCGTGTCGGTGACAGTTTTACGGGTGGAGGAAGCCGAAGTACCCGAAGAGAATCACCGAGCAACAACGAGCAGCTGCCAGCTCCCCAACATAGTAACTCCGCACAGCAGCACAGTCAGGGTTAGATTGGTTGAAGACATGAACACCATCCACGTGCAGTACGCCTTAGTACACGGCGTCATCGTGCCTCCGTGTGGACAATCGGGGTTAAGTGTCTTGCCCAAGGACACAACGCAGGAGTCTGAATCGATCGCCCAGACAGTCACCCACCCAAGGACTAACCGGGCTCGACGTTGCTTAACTTCGGTGATTTGACGAGAACCGGTTACCACAACGACACCGCGCCCCTTAGGTTGATAAAACTGCGAGGTATATTAATTGTAACTTAGACGGTTATTACAAAGCACGCACATCAAAGATCCCACTGGACTTATGCAGCGCTGAGATCGTGCAAGCATTCTCTTTCTTGATGAGACTGCGATCTGATTCCGATAGAACTGATGTCGGCGAGCCGATAGAGTCAATGAATAAAATTTTGTGAAATCAAGACCTAATCAGGTAAACATCAATAACAACAAAATAAATTAAAATATGAAAAGAATATAAAAACATATAAATAAAGGAAAATGAAATATTTGATTCACGATTCTCGCAATTCTTTATCGACAAGTTACATTCTACAGTGGGTATGGAAAGGAAACAGACATTGTATAATAACCGGGTCGCGACCAGTCGCGATCCGATCTAAATTCGATGTCCAATTTTGTAATTGCAGTACCGTAACTGGAATTCTGTGAGGAATCATAGGAAGAAAAGACAGGGTTTGGTGTTTTGTTCTCTGTGTTGAGATAGCTGAACTGAAACTTTGCTGCTTCTTCTCGTGCATTCACACTAAAAACTAAAGTGTTAAAACTGACACTTTCAAGGCGTTCTAACTCTTAGGGTTTGATTTTAACACTCAAAGTGCAATGCTTTAAGCACTTAGACATTACAATAGTCAGACATCTGAAACCTGAATGGATGGCACTTCCCATGTGTCTAGCACTGGTGGTTCTTCCAGAATCGTCCATAATTTGATTTACGCTTGGTGGGTACATAATTAAAAGGACACAACGCAGATGACGCGGATCAGGCTCGAGAGTTCGAGCCTGATCCGCGTCATCTGCGTTGTTTCCTTTTAAGTGTCGCGACATTACACTTGTCAAGTGGTATTATTGTAACACCTGTCAAGTTCTGGGATATCTACTCTTGAACAAAGTGCTAGTTCAGCACTTAGTAAGTGTAATAACAGCACCTCAAGTGTAGTTTTTAACACCTTAGTTTTTAGCGTGTTGTTCCAAATCTGAGACTAATTCCCGGCTGAGAACTGAACACTGCGTTCGTTATTGCTGGTAATCTCCTCGTATTGTTCGACTACATTTCTGATCTCTGTGATGAACATGTCGTTGAGGAAAAGCGGGGCGGACAGGGAATCCGAATCACCAATGGAATTTTTCTGCATCCACACACTGTAATGATGTTATACGAGTCGCGTACCGGCAGAAAATGATAGAGAGGGCAACCAACAGCATCTGGTTTAGGTCACGGGGGTAACGGGTAACCCGCTCATATCGAAGAAGTTTAGCAAAATACATTTAAAATGCTTTTTTTTCATTAATCAACATTCCACGGATCTTTTGGTTTGGTTCTTTGTTTTAGTACGATAATCGACCAGAGTAGCCACAACAGACTCGAATTTATATTTAGTTTAAACAATATTTATTTCATATCCAATTATACACGAATATTCGAATAATTACATCCCACCAAGACCGATAGTTATAAAACTGTATTCAGCAGCAAGCTAAAAACTTATACTGGCTCTTTCCATGCACAATTTGCAACTGAAATGTATTTGGATAGAAAGCTATGCATTTTATTTCCCGTTATAGACATGAAAAATAATTTTATATTGGGTAACAGAACGAAGGGAAACAAATGAAAAAGGGAAGTGAATGGTCAAAGTCGAAATGAAAGAAAGATGGAAGGAATGATAGAATGAAAGGAGGAAAGATGCTAGGGAGAAATAAAGCGATATTGATCATCGCTTCACATTTGGAGTTTGTTGATATGCTATTATGTGATACATTATCGGAAGGGTCTCACAGAACTCAACGTTCTCGATCGACATATTTTCAAAGCTTAATATTACCAATCCATTGCTCGGAATCAAAAGTCACTGCAGAAAAAGTATTATGTTGATTTAACCCTTTACCTAACATGAAAAGCAGACGACACTTGCAAAAATAATTGTTGAATAACTATTTTTTTTCATTTTTTGTCTCAAAAACATAGGTTATGACCCCTCGTTGGAACGAGCTCGTTCCAACGAGGGGTCATAACCTATGTTTTTGAGACAAAAAATGAAAAAATAATGAAAATTAATTGGCGATTTTTGAGAATAGCGCTGGCCGGTTTTGGCCGTTACGTTAGGTAAAGGGTTAAGTAAAACGTTCATGATAGATTTGTTCTTTGAAACAACTACTTTCTACCATATTGTAATTGAAAGTGAAATCTTGAAGTTTTAAATAGCTAGAGCTGAGACGTTTAAAGGGTTTCTTGGTCGATTAATCACATGGATAAACCTTGGTTAACCGATTAATCACCTGCCCTTATAGACAGCCGAATAACTGCCGTACCTTTAATGATTTACAGCATTAACCCTTTACCCAACGTAAAGGACAAAATCGGCCAACTCTACATACAAAAATCTCCATTCAGATTTATTATGTTTTCAATTTTTTTCTCAAATCCTCATTGTGAACGAGCTCGTTTCAATGAGAGATCGTAAGCTATGTTTTTGAGACAAAAATTGAATTTTTTTTAGTAATTCAAGAGTCTTATTTGCAATTGTCGTCTGCTACCCGCATTGGGTGAAGGTTAACTTAAAAATAACCAGTTCCAGCTACTGATACAGTATAATGATCATGCAAGTGAACAAGTATGCCATCACGTAACTTGCATGCTTTTCTCTGTCTCATATAATTGATGTGAGTCAGTGAGACAATGTTTGCCTGTTTTGGAGCAAGCTTGTTCCTTAGTTAACCCAGAAAATACAGTAGTTCAAAAGTAACGGTTAATCGATCAATTACATTTTTGATCGATCAAGACGGTGATCATTGGCTAATCGATTAATCAACTCTATAAATAACTAGCCGAGGACACCAACATGAGTATTCATTGAATTAACAATGTTAACAATGTTTTAATAATCCTGAGTAATCACTTGGCACATAATACCTTGGGTTCCTGATTGGCGCATCATTTTTTAACTATTCTAAAGAACCCCGTGAACCCACTTTTACGATCGACTATTTGGGGGAATGTGGGCGGCCAGCCTAAATTCTCACGGTGACTCCTGTGACCTTATTCCAGTCAATTGTGAAGAATATATTATATTTCAATTCATTTAAACGCAATGCTATAAGTGAAAACTTTAATAAACGTAGTAAAACATGACGCAAAGACAAGTCTTTATTTCACAGAATACGAAGTTGGGGCAATATTTAAAAAATGTTGAGATTAAATTCTAAATCTTTGGATGACGCATCAGACCACCAGATTACTGGACCGTTTGGAGATTTCCAAATTTCCTCGCTCATGAAGTTGCCCATGTGATGCAGTAAAACGGCCCAACTTACAGTTGAATCCACTACATTGTTTTTTTTTTCATTGTAATTGTAAGCTTGCTGGTGTGGTTGGAAATAAATACTGTTTAAACTAAACGGGTCAGAGAATGTTTGCACTAAAACGTTAATGATACAGTAAAGTGCGATTAACTTTATGATATCGAAATAGTCTGGTATACAACGCATTTGGTCGTACATAAGTGTCGAACAGTGATTACAGATGGTGTACATAAATATAGAGCACCTGTTCGCAATATGTTGAATCAAAGCTCGGTGATGCAACCTAAATGTTGACATTCAAAACAAAAAATTCTGTAACGTTGCGAACCGATATTTTATATAAAAATCAACACAATCACTGATATCACCTGCACTAAATATATAAAAAGAAATGAAACCCATGTCGTGCAGAGTGGACGGAATGGTGGTCAATTTAGGCGTAAAAAATTGTTTCTCAGGCCCTCTCGCGTGACCCTTTTGGCTGCCGCATGCTCTCTTGTTATAACCAATACAAACAAACAAACAAACAAAAAAAATAAAAATGAAATGCTTTATGTCTGATATTTTACCCAAGTTAATAAAATTAATAAATTTGTCCCTTCAGTGCAAGAAGGCTTTGCAATGCTTTAGCATTGCAAAGCCTTCTTGCACCCAAGGGACGAAACACACCACCACCCATGCTATTCTGTATATTATGAGGCCTAAAAGAAAAAAACAAACCAAGAACATGAACTTTTGATGGCAAAGAAATAATTACAAAAATAAAAAATCAAATAAAAAAACGTCCGCCCACATGCAATTTTTCAAAAAGTGGCCTGTGAAACAGAAGATGTACTTTGTGTGGCCTAATATAGGAAAATTATTTTCATTTAAAAATTACAGAAAAACATTGTTCACAAGAGATTATTTTCGCTGTATAAGATGTCAGTATACAACTTACATTTTGCACTGTATGGGACTCCGACATTTAGACAGGATGGAGAAGGCAGGTGGGGGTGAGGTGGGGGAGGGGCGGGGAGGGGGGGCGTGGGGGGGGGGGTAATTAGAATTATTGTATTAAAACTACTATTATCTAGAATGGGTGGGGGGTTAGATTTATCAGGGGGAGGGTGCTCGGGCATTGCAATAGAAAATGGCGAGCTAGAGTTAAGGCCAAACACGCGTTGGGCGGTTTACACAAAAACATGCGCCAGCTGCTTTTGAGGAGAACCCAGATGGACGGGTTGAGGGAATTATTTTTGTTCCAAGTTAGATCAAAGCCACTTGAGTTGAGGAGAAGGAAAATCGGGAAATGCGAAGAAAGAGGGTGCCAAATGTGAAGTTTATGAGTAACAGAGGGTCAAAACATTTCATTTTAGAATTCTTCAAATACTTCCCTGTTAGAATAAGACTCCACGAGAAACAAATGGAAGAATGGGATGTAAATATGAGAGAAAAGTGGATGAGGAAGGCCATGCGGGAAGGGATGAATATTGTAGATGGAAAGATTGAGAAAACGCCAACAAGGGATTTTATCATGCCGCTAGGCTAGGGGGGAAGTTGTAAGGGTATCTGTATTGGTTCTCCCACAGGGCATTGCGCGGGCAAAACTAGGTCACACAGGTGTCCCTTAGTATTATTTAATGCCCCTCCCCCCGGTGCATTCACGTGTAAATAAGGGTGGTATAGATATAACATGGTCTCGATTTTATACTTAGGTGACCTTAATTTTTAAGACAAATATCTTTATGTAAAACAGAATACTAAAAAACACTCTATCGATAACGTATGTAATTCACTTGCACAGGTCGTATACTTTCCTGTTATGTGCCCGAAACATATTTGTATTGAGTGTGGCTTTATCTGAAAAATGTTAATTTCTTGCTATGAAAAAGAATGAAACTTAATTAAGCACCCTCTGAAATGTTTCATGACAATGAAGTTGCTGTTACTGATCATTATGTTTTAACCCTTTACCTAACATGAAAAGCAGACGACACATGCAAAAAAAATTCTCGAATAACTCATTTTTTTCATTTTTTTGTCTCAAAAACATAGGTTATGACCCCTCATTGGAACGAGCTCGTAGAGCTCGTTCCAATGAGGGGTCATAACCTATGTTTTTGAGACAAAAAATGAAAAAAATAATGAAAATTAATTGGCAATTTTTGAGAATAGCGCTGGCCGGTTTTGGCCGTTGCGTTGGGTAAAGGGTTAATGGTTGCTATGTCTTGCAGTACATTTCATCTAGTTAAACATGATGTTTCTGATTGATAGCGTACCCAAATAGCGTACCCCAAACACTTCCCACGAATGCCACAAAAACACTCTCATCCACATGCAATATTTGGGTATAAAATAAGAAAATTTGTCACTTCGTTTATAAATAAATGTTGACATGCCAAGGAGGAGACTGTCAGAGGCACTAAGATAGCAAATCGTTGGCATGCATGCAACAGGCATTTCATTCAACGCTATTGGAATGCAACTTGACAATACTTACATGTATTCTGACATCAGCAGACTTGTCCGAAAACATCAACAAACCAACGATATTAAGGACCGACCAAGGCCTTGACAACCCCCAAAAGACCTCTCATCGGGAAAGTTGGGGCCTGGCACGCCTCGTTATGAGTGAACAATTTGCTTCAAGTGGGGGTTTGAGACGCCTGTGGCTCCCCAACAGGCGTTTGTGTAACATAACTGTCCGAAACTGTCTCAAAGCACTGGGTATGAGGTCCAGAAGGGTCATCAAACGTCCAGCTCTGTCCAATCTGCACCAAAGACGACGTTCGGGGTGGTATATGGCACGACAACATTGGAATCTCAGGACGTTGAGGAGATTCCATTGTTCAGACGAGAGTAGGTTCCTGCTTCATGTCACAGATGGTCGGATGGGAGTGCGGAGGCATAGAAATATTGCTTATGTGCCCAGGAACATCAGACCTACTGTTCCTTATGGTGGAGGATCAGTAATGATATGGGGATGCAAGCCTCATTATTGTAAACTTGATATGGTGACTGTACGTGTGAATCGCAATGGTCATCAGTACATCCGGGACATTCTCAATCCTGTTTTCGGGCCCCATTTTGACATCCACCCGTTGGCTACTCGCTCTGTATTCAAGGATGACAATACAAGGCCACATCGTTCCCATGCTGTGAAAGCATTACTTCAGAACAACGCTATTACAACACTGAAGGTCTGGGACCAATACTATAAAACTTGTACAGTAAGCCTGCTATGATCCCCGACTTGAATCCCTTAGAAAACATGTGGGACTTTTTTGGACGTCGTGTGTAAGCAAGGGATTCGTCTGTACAGAATGTGGCCGATTTGGAAGCTGCGTTGCATGAGGTGTGGCAGCAGTTGTCTCTGGACCGCATCAGAAGGCTTACTGGTAGCATTAGGATGAGGGTTCAGGCTGCCATCCGGGCACGTGGTGGGAACACTCGCTACTGACATCAGACACTGCTATTGTGTTCAGGAAATCACAAGTTACATTTTTTGATAGGATTTACCGGCATTGTTTCATCATGGACCGTTCCAGCACCATACTTGTCGGGAGAACATTTTCCCATTAAAAACATTAGTGACATATATGTGTAATTAACGCCATTAAAATACTGCATATTTTCATCATTGTGTTGTCTTTCCTTTGTCGATAGACCATTCTTTCCGCAAACAATCATTTTTGGCCATCTAAAAGATAGCATGAATGTAATGACAGTTTCTATTACACCACTGCGAAAAAAACAGGGGATGCTTAATTAAGTTCCAGGTGTATATAAATAAATTTACATATTTAAAAAAAGGCCATTTAAAAAACTCTTATTACGTGTAATTAAGGGGATTTGAGATTAATCGTAGATGCATTTTCCAAGTCAAACCAAATGTGTGATCTGTGAAGATAATTTTACTTCTTCACACAAACAGACCTGGAAAAATCAATATACACTTTATATTGTAATGCATGTAGAAGATAAAACAATCAACCTTGTGACGCCCATGTCCAAAGACTTAAAAATGATACTACAACTACAGAGCACAGATGTCGTGCACTATTGTGGATCAAATTCCTGAGCATTAAACCCATATAATTATTATAGAATTGCTGGTTCAGCAGCGGAACTGGGTTTGCCCTCTCTGTGAACCCACACTAAGAGGAAAATTACGAGAGACGACATGGTATATTTTCTGGAAATGTGTCTGGAGTCCTGTAGGGACCAAATACTATAAAACTTTTACAGTTGTATTTTTCAGAATTGTATTTTCTATTTATGGAAATGACTAATTGAAATTAACCATTAGCATTTTCGAAGATGTGGCAATTTGCCAGTTGGCAAATTGCCATATCTTTAAAAATGCTAATGATTCTTTTCTGCCATTTATATTTACTTGTAGAAAAAACAATTCGGGAACATACAATTGTAAATGTTTTATAGTATCAGTCATGACTTGCAGCTGTGCAGAATCCAAGGTCACAGTAAGGTAAGTCAGTATACGTATGTAATGGTGGGGGCGTAATAGTCTATATTTAAGTACTCCTGATGTGTCATTGAAAAATTGAATCACAACAAGTTAAATTCGTGGATCCAAATTCGTAGATACCTGATTAAAAATGATACCCCGTTATTGAGACCTCAATTAACACGGGGGTTACTTAACAAGCCGAGGTATTTCCTTTTGACACAGGAGTAGAAGATAGATAATGGTACTCTGTTTCTCTTGATAATTAGTACGGTAAGACTGACTTGAATTCTATAGGGGTGGGAAGCAGGTATCTGAGTCTTCTGTTAATCTGTGCCTGTCAATATTGTTGTTGAAGCTCTAAGATTATATCGATGATAAGTACTCGGGAACAGGGGTGAGCTAGCATACAAGTTTATTTATCCTGATAATCCACCAGATCTCTCACTGGACATATTGCATCCCATGAATCATAGATCTTTTTCGCGCCGATTTTGGTAAACATTGGTTGAAAAAACGAATTATTATTGACTACGATATGCTCTTATAGTTGGCCTGCAATTGAACTGTTATTCCTTCCAAAACCAAAATAAATGGTTTCGTAGGAATGCTGTGGAGCAAGCCCCTTTGGTCCTCTTTGCCTGTATAAATTGATGAATTTCGAATCATGTCCAGGCTTGGCAAAGGAGTAAGTTGTTAAAGGTCAGACGTCGGTCAGATCGTCCAAGGGCGACAACTGCTAACCAAGATCGTCTCATCTGAACCACAGCATTACGTAACCACCATCAAAGTGCCTCAGAAATTGGACAGCAGCTGCGCCGAGCGACAGACTATCTGAAATCGCCTGCACAGCAGGAATTTGTTCGCTCGACGACCTCAAATAATTCCACGTTTGACTGAACGTCACATCGCAGCAAGGCGTAATTGGCGTGGAGCACGACAGCACTGGGACAATCGTCGGTGGAGCAACGTCATGTGTTTCCGATGAATCGAGATTCACTTTCGAGTTCCACGACAGGCGAAACATAATGTGGCGGCGGCGGCGGCGGCGGCGGAACGAAGATACCATGATGTAACCGTTAGGCAGCACGATCGTTTTGGTGGTGGATAGCTTATGGTGTGTGGAGGCATAATCATGACAAGCAAAACAGCAGTACATGCCACCCATGGTCGTGTCACAAGCCAGTACTTCTGTGATAGCATGTGGTGCCATTTGCGTGATGTCACAGCCGTCAATTCATTTCTCAAGATGACAATGGAAGTGCACACATGGCCCATGTCGCTACATAACTCCTCCAGGAACAGAGCATCACAACACTGCCTTGGCCAGCACAAAGTCCAGACCTTTCACCAATCGAACACGTCTGGGATATGCTTGACAGGCACCTACGACAAAGCCAACAGCCCCCTAACAATGTTCAGGAACTCGCCGCTGCACAATGGAGTAACATCAGTCAAGCTGATATTGGACGTTTGGTGAGGAGTATGCCACGTCGGATCCGCGCTTGTCTCGCGAACCGAGGAGGATTTACAAGGAATTGATGTCGTGGACTGAATGTGGTAAATTCTCTAACTGACTGTCCATGCCTTCTCCAGCTCAGTGCGTGGAACGTGTGCTTGTCAGACACCCAACTATCGCTGAAATCATTTACCAGATGTCACAGTGCAATGGCACTGACTTTTGATGAAAATTTCTCTTTATTTCTCACTTTTATCAAATATCCCATACCTTTTTTTGAAGAGTATAGTATTGGCCAGAGATTAATCCATTGTAATACAGACTACAATGTTGCACCGCTTGAGCCGTCTATAAATAAGGAATGAATATATGTAAATTTAATTCGGCTTGTATTATACTGGATATATATTGTGAAAATGAACGATTGTGAAAATAAAATATCCGATAGGTTAAGAACGTGAGTATTTTGTGGTGTGGATGCTGTGCAAATTACGTACAATGTGCAAACGTTTGAGCGGCTGTGACTTTTTTAGACGATTTCTTCCCACGCGAAACACGATAAGCACGTCATAAGAAATAATTTTAACCCCCTACACACTGAAGTCAAAATATTAAAATTTGAAATGTTTCCCATAATGCACTTAAGTGTTCAACGAATTCAATCTTGTTCGACAGAGCACATTGAGTTCTGTCAAACTAGATTAAATTTGTTAAATCGTAGTTACATTTTTGGGAAAATTTGATACTGTAAATTTTTGGTGTTTTGAAATCAGTGTATGCCGGATTACACGTATCAATACTTCAAACCGAGAGATCTACGGATCGATCCCCATCGGGGATAAATGTGTTGCGTCCCTGGTCAAGGCACTTAATCCCGATTGCCCATGTGGAGGCACGGTTGCTCTGTGTGCTAAGGCGTACTGCACGTCGATGGTCGATGGTACACTTGTCTTTATCTTGTCTGTCTTGTCCAGTGCTAACCCTGCTTGAGCTAGTTCGTTTTGGAGTCTGATAGTTGCTTGCCGTTGCTCGGAGGTTTTCTCCGGGTACTCCCCTAAACTGTCCGACACGAGGTGACTGGCTGTCGAAAGTGTCGTTAAACCACTATAAATAAATACACGTATCAGTCTTTGCCACATTTGTCTTTCAGTACAATTGACCCTTTTCAGCGTGAATTGTCGACGTCATGTACACTAACGGAGTCGCATGGAGCCTTCAAGAGCGCAATACACACTGCATTCATTATGGGTGATACGATAAAAATATAATCAACGATTTTTATTCAACTGGAAATTTCGATCCAGCTGAGGCCTCAACTGAAAGTTTGTTCTTCTAAATTCAGTAGCTAAACAATATCAGTAATTAATTACAAAGGCTCCAATGTTCAAAGTTAGACGTATAATCATTGAAATAATCATTGAATGTAATCCTGACTCAATAAATCAATAAATCATTACAGTCAATAATGTCTTGTGCCCGCTGGAATAATGGTTTCAGGTTACTCAATGCATGTCTTTTTTGAACAGCATGGTACGGATTGCTGATCTCACAACTCTTAGAAGTGCCAGTTGGAAAGGCCTTTATGTTTAAAAAAGGGCGTATATTACAAAACATGCAGAGAAAAGCGATATTTTCCAACAACCATAGCTGCAACTCATTCCAGACATGTTCGATTTGATTGAGGTCAGGGGATCTTGCTGGCCAGTCCATACACTCAATCCCCTCCCTCTGTCGGTACTCCCCGACAACATGGGCAACATGAGGACGGGCATTATCGTCCATCAGAATGAATCTATCACCCACTGAACCTGCATTCAATCTGATGGGGACATCCAGGATCTCATCAATATACCGTTGTGCAGTCAATGTACCACGTTCAAGGACACTGAGCTATGTACGTCCATCCCCGCTGATGCCGCCGCCCCAGACCATGATTGACCCTCCACCATAGCGGTCAAGCTCAGCAATGCAGGCTGCATGGAATCGCTCTCCCGGTCTTCTCCATACCCTAGAACGCCTATCTGTGTGGTCTAGACAGTACGTTGACTCATTTGTAAAAAGGACATGTCGCCAATCTTCTCTGGTCCATCCAACGTGGTCGATGGCCCATTCATCTTGCCTGGTGGTGGTTCTGGGAACAGCGGAATGCGAATACATAGTCTTCTCGTTCAGAGACCACCTTCGTGCAACCTTGCCCGGATAGTCTGTGTTGAAACATTTAACCCGGATGCATTCTGAAGGTCACTGCGAAGCTGGGTTGCTCTGGCAAAGCGGTTCCTATGGGCCTGAATGGTCAAAAACTGGTCTTCAGCTGCATATATTGACCTGTCTCTGCCACCACCATGCCGGAATGCGAATACACGGTCTTCTCGATCGGAGACCACCTTCGTGCAACCTTTCCCGGATAGTCTGCGTCAAAACATTTACCCGGATGCATTCTGAAGGTCACTGCGAAGCTGGGTTGATGTGGCAAAGCGGTTCCTGCAAAAACGGGCCTGAATGATTAGAAACCGGTCTTCAGCTGCAAATGTTGCCCTGACTCTGCCACCACCATGCCGTCTTACTGGTGTGCCATACTTCTGAAATCTTGCCCAGCCTCTGGTGATCACCGTATGGTGCACACCAAGAGCTTCACCAACCTGACAATGGGTAGCCCCTTGCTCCACCATCCCTACAGCCCGCCAGATTTCTGCTTCAGACAAATGTCTTCTTACATTTGCATTTTCCATATTCAATCATTAAATCACAAGGGTTTGTGTTGAAATGAAGATTGAAAACCCTACAAATGACAGTACACGAAAACATCACGAAAATCAAGAGGTACATGCTTTCCATGACTGTCACGAAAAGTCTGCCTGTAAATAGAGCTAATGTAAACACTGGGGACCATCTCAATACATTCCTCAATCATATCCACCAAAAATGTCGCAAATATGTCACAACCAAATTTCACAGTGATGTGTCAAATATTTGGTGCTTAGCAAACTTTGAGTAGTATATAATCAGGAATACCCTTCCCAACTGATGATTGTAGTGTAGTAATGGCACCACATGTTGTCATATCAAGCTAAATTATACCCAACTTTATAGTTCATACGGTATATTGATATTGTCATGTGCTTGTTGTACGAATGGATACATATGTACTGTGCTTGTTCAAAATACTTTTATTGCGGCGGAACTTGTTTTGGGGGTACGTATAGCTACGGCTCGCGCTCGCGCGTGCCGTAGCTATACGTCCCCAGAAACGAGTCGCGATAAAAGATTGTGCATAATCACAATGAACTTATAATACATTTATCCACATGTACCGTTCAGTTAATTAGCAACAATAACTTTCGAAAATAGTCGTTAAAAAGAAAAAAAGTCACACCGAAGTGACCAAAATAATTGAACTCCATTCTCAACTTTTCCAGCACAACTGCACGTGAGGAACGTTCCTCAACATTAATGAAATTGTTTGTGATTCTGAAAATAACCAAACTCACCGACGTTATTTATTTATTTATTTATTTATTTATTTATTTATTTATTTATTTATTTATTTATTTATTTATTAGGGTTTAACGACATATCAACAGCCAAGGTAATATCGTGTCGGTGATAGTTTTACGGGCGGAGGGAAGCCAGGAGTACCCAGAGAGAACCACCGAGCAACGACGAGCAGCTGCCAGCTCCCCAAAATCGCAACTCCGCACTGCAGCACAGGCAGGGTTAGATTGATTGAAGACATGCGCAGCATCGACGTGCAGTACGCCTTAGTACACGGCGTCATCGTGCCCCCATGTAGACAATCGGGGTGAAGTGCCTTGCCCAAGGACACAACGCGGGAGTCCGAATCGGTGGCTTAGAAGGTCAACCATCCAAGGACTAAACGGGCTCGACGTTGCTTAACTTCGGTGATCTGACGAGAACCGGTTACCGCAACGTCACCGCCCCCCCCCCACACCTAACTCACCGACGTATAATTTCCCCACTGAGTAATGATATTGCGAACCAAATTCAATTCAGTTCTTGTGATCTATTTATTTATTATTTATTTATTAGGTTTTAGCGACACTTTCGTCAGCCAGGGTCACCTCGTGTCGGACAGTTTTACGGGTGGAGGAAGCCGGAGTACCGGAGAGAAGCACCGAGCAACTGTCAGACTCCCCAACGCACCATCTCCACGCAAGCAGAGTTAGCACTGGCTGAAGACAAGTGCACCATCGACGTGCAGTACGCCTCAGTGCACAACGCCACCGTGCTCCCATGTGGGCAATTGGGATGAAGTGTCTTGCCCAAGGACACAACACGATTGCCGCAGGTAGGATTCGAACCGAGGACCTCACAGCCTGCAGCCTGATTTCTACCTACTGAACCACCGCGCTCAGTTCATGTGATCACCCAAGGTATAGCTTAGTGGTTTACGAGAACAACAAGGAAAATATATTAATGTAGTGCGCTAGGATCTCTCTGAATATCAGACGCTACTTTATTCATACTTTATAGACGCGTGCAAACCACAATGGAAGTGACGTTACATTTCGCCCCCTTCAACTTTAAAGTATTGCGACTCGTTTTTTTTTTCGAGCGGGGTGCGGATGTGGGACGCAGGGTTGTTTGTTTATGAACTAATATGTATGTTGAGGGAAACTTCGCTCATGGTTCGTTGCAGCGTTATCGGTTTTTTAAAGGGATGGCGTGATTATGTCTACAAGTAACACTGACATAGAACGTCATGTGCACCTGCGAACGTTTCTCGCGACGTCATGTGACTTTTATTGTCACTGAAGTAATGATGCACGACCTTTTATCTTCGAATTTTTTATCGCTACTAACATTAGCGTTCGGGATTGCGGTTTTTGGTAATTCATAGATAAAAGAAAGACACACCATCTTTGTAATTGATTCAGATGAATGAGTGAACCATTTGCGCTACAGATGTTACTTTCCATAATGAGCTCCATCCCTCCCGTTATTGCATGGAGACATTATTCCATATTTTAAACCACACGAAGCTTGTCTGCACAGTCGCGCCATCTATCGCCTTGTACTCGTTCAAGAAATTTTAACTCCAGTGTTGTACTTGGAACGCATGAGGATAAGACTATATCCACCAACCTCCTTCACCCCTTACTATTTTGTTTGTATGCCTCATCCACCCCCTGCTAACAGGTTGAGTATCTGTGTGATTTTAATGATCACTGCCTTTGTAAACCTTAAAATAAACTTACCCCTTTATCTAACGTAATGGCAAGAACCAGCTAACGCTGTTCACATAAATCACCGTTCAAAATGCTGTTATTTTAGCATATTTTGCCTAAAAATATAGGTTATGACCCTCAATAGAATGACCTCGCAGAGGTCGTTTCAATTTAGTTATTAAGATTTTTTTTTTTTTGGGGGGGGGGGGGGGAATGCCGCTTGCTATTTTAGTTGGGTAAAATGATGATGACAAAAATTTTAATGTTTCAAGCCGAAAGATCATCAGATACTCCTTATTAGTAGTATGTAAAATTTAAAACCGTTGTTAGGACATACATATATACGAACAAATGAAAACAATACAACTGCGCTCAGTCTGAACATAAATAAAAAAAATATAAAAGAAATTTAACAACAAGTGTTCTGAATAAACAAATAAATGTTCGTGCTTGGGTGGTGGGATGGGAGAAGAGGCGCCGCGGGGATATGGTGTTTTTTTTTTTTGGGGTGGGGGACAGGGTTAATCAAGGCCTTCTCTCATGAAAACCGCGATGCTTTGTGCATCACCTGTCAGGTGAACTTCAGGCTGGAATGATGGGATAGCTAGGTGGCTTCACATAAAGAGAAGTGTTGGGTGAGACTGAAGGCCGATGGGATGGATAGACACAAACAAATATGCTGAGTCAAAAAAGAAAGTATAATAAACTTCGAGGAGCAATTGTTTTTAGTATTATCGACTTTGATCCCAAACAAATTATTGTACATTCACATTTCGAGTCTATCTGTATGAATTTGCATAATTTCATGTTCTTACTGTTGCCAGCGTCACACCAGGACGCCGTAATTCAGACATGGGGCGAGATGAAAAGTTCACACATGCTGTCAATAGCGTTTATGTCCACCGCTTGCCTCTTGGATGGCAAGACATCGGTGGCGCATGGACCTGACAAGTCTCTGGATGTCACACTGAGGTATTGCGTTCCACTCCTGACTCAGAATATTGCGTAAATCGCATAACGTTTGAGGATTATGAAGTCGTACCCGACGGTCCACTTGATCCCAAATATGCTCGATTGGCGACAAATCTGGCGAAAGTGGGGACCAGGGAAGAAGTTCGATGCTCTGCTCCTCAAGAAAGTCACAACAGATACGCGCCACGTGACATCGGGCATTGTCTTGCTGGAATAACTGCAATCCGACGTTAGCGTTAAACAACGGGGCGACAACAGCGTTAATAATTTCGTCCCTATATCGCTGTCCATTCAGATTACCATCGATGAAGATCAACTGTGTTCGATGGTGCAAGGAAATTCGTGTCCAAACCATTACACTACCCCCGCCGAAACGGTCGCATTACCGCACGCAAGCATCAGAAAACAGCTCTCCTGGTCGGCGATACACTCTTGTCCTACCATCAGCGCGCCGTAGACAAAATCGTGATTCATCACTAAAAAGAATTGTGCTCCAACGCGGCTGAGTTCAGCGAACACGCTGACGTAACGATTCCATTTGGACGGTACGGTGAAGTTGGGTAAGGATTGGTCCGTGGTATGGACGCGTACTTCGGATGCCGTGTTCAGCGAGTCTTTTGCGGACAGTTTGTGCACTGATTCCATTGTTAGTTCTACCAGGAGTAATTGCTGCTGTCCTTGTCACGGGAGGAAGCGATCCCGCAAGTGAGACGTCCTGATGTGTCGGTCTTGTGCAGGGGTCGCAACTCTTGGTGGACCTGAACGCGTCCGTCAGCAGTAGATCCAGTGGTTCTATACCTTCCATTGAAACGGTAAATAGTGGCCACAGTGACTCCGAACTCAGCAGCGAGCTCATTTGGGGGGTATCCCAGCCTCATGCATACCAATGGCACACAACCTCTGATTTTCGGTTATCTTTGGCATTTTTTTAAAATGTGGGAAGACAAAAACTAGCGTGTCTTCTCAATAACTCAGGCTCTCAAGCACAACATAACACAAAGAAACTCGTCGGTCACCCATTCAATTTGACATGTCATTAAACTCTTTGCACAACTTCTTGTCCACAAACATGCACCATTAGAACTATTGTATTTCATCCTTTATGCTTTTTGCGCATTTGTTTCTGTTATACTTTCTTTTTTGACTCAGTATATCTATTTTACAGTGGAGTGTACAACTAATGAACTCTAGTGAACACGACTTCATGCAGAGAAATTCTGAATATGGGGATGTTTCTTTGATCGACACTGCGCTGATGTTCTCACCAAGCATTGAACTACAGTCGAGTGATGAAATTGTCCCGATGAAGGATAATTTGAAAAAAGTTAGTTATTTGCAATTGTTTGTGTTCACTGGCGATGTAGAGATATGGGTAGTAAAATCCAAATCAACATTGAAAGCGAAACTTGCTACCGAGATGGCAGCGACATCGCAACCATGTGATGATGCCGCGCCGTATTTGATGGTCTAGAGGTCTCTGGATTATCATCTAGAATTCCGATGGCACTGTCGCTGATAATCTCAACAAAATCAGAGTGTCTGACGTGTTTCTCACATTCAATAGATATTTTGATAAAAATATCAATTCAGCTGCGCGAGTACAACGTGGTACACAACGTAAGGCTTTTGTGGGATCTGAGCGATATTAGGAATTAGTGGACTACTCGCTCCGGAACGATGCAGGTTGTTCACTAATCGCTTACACTTCAGCTCCCTCCCCCACATTCCAGGTCACTCCGCAGCCCTGCAGTTTAGCAAATGAAGATCACATTGTTGAATGAAGTTTTATAACTGTCTGAAATATTAAGTTTTAATTTCCCTCCCCCTTATTTTCTGGTAGATTTAAAAAAGTGAGTGAGAGACAACTATCCAGAAAATCATTTTGAATGATGGAAATTAGTGGCAGTGTCTTACCTCCAACTAAAAGATACAAAGAGTTAATTGAAAAATATGGAATGATAATGAAAAGGTATGTTTGCGGCATGCTAAATAATAAACTCAAAAACCCAGTGGCGCAACCTGTTCATCGTCAGACGTAACCGGTACATATGTGTTTCATGTTTACGATAAGAAAGAAATCTCGTGTGTTGTGTAAACTTTCAGAATTCGTTGAAAAACACAACACCGCAAATGATCCAAAGAATCCGAAAATCTAGCCCTCTCGCGACTACAATTAGAAGTCTTACTTCGTGCACAGTTCGCATTGAAAATAAGTGTACTTGTACGTAGTAGCGTGGCTCTATTGCGAATGAGGTCGCTTGCAATAAATGATCCAACCATCATAGTGAGGACATAGTGGTGGATCCAGAATGGATCAGAGGGGGCGATTACCCACCCCCTTTTGGGTTCACAAAGAAAACTGCATCTACTTTTAGATTTCGCATAAAACAAGGTTATTTTTATTCTACATGGGCGTTGTTCAGAGGATATCGGAGTGTAATACGTCAAGAACGTCTTGTTCGCCAATTAAGGATTTTTTTATTGGGGTTTAACGACACTTTTGACGGCCATTTAAGCAGCAAAACAGGAAAAGCTATTCACCTATATTATAACTGACGTGATTTTTCCTTTCTCTTATTGGCTAAGAGATACTATACTATTTCCGATAGTTTTACCCCATCAAAGCTCCTAAAAAATCGTGTACTCTTCCCATGCACAAAACACTTTCTGAAAATAGGCGTAGAATATTCTAGGACGTCCGACTGACGGAACACAGCGCGCCCTTTTATTAAATGCTTTCCGGAATTCTATTTTTCATTTCTTAGCACAAGAATGAAAATGCTTGTCTCGGACAGAAAGCAGTGTGATGAATACTGAGGACTGCAATCCAGATGGGTATCCAGATTTCCCTTCGGTTTGTTTGATATATAATATTTTTTGCACGGCATGTCATTGACAATTCCAAAATAGTAGTCGTCGGGGAAGAATAGTCTACCGCCTCAGGCGCGTGGACAATTCTTCCTCGAGGACCATTCTTTTGGCATAGTCAGCTTCGAGCTGTGCAATATTATAATAAAGCTATCATCTCATCGAGCTTCATGCAGAGCGTCCAATGTGTAACAGTCTTTGGTTTTTTGCGACCACTTGTTTTGATTATCGTGTTGTAATACTGTAAAATGCAGAGTTTCCATTACAAAATTAAACATGGTTCTTATTGGAAAACCCTGGTATTTTCCCAAAACATCATGGTTGACCATGATGTCTTGGGACAATGCCATGGAGTATCTTGGTTCTTTTAAACCTTTTTAATGAGATTTTTTCCGTTAATATGATGCGTTTAATATTTGAATTGGGGGCGTGGTGGCGTTGCGGTAACCGGTTCTCGTCAGATCACCGAAGTTAAGCAACATCGAGCCCGGTTAGTCCTTGGATGGGTGACCGTCTGAGCGATCGATTCGGAATCCCGCATTGTGTCTTTGGGCAAGACTGCACGTTGATGGTGCGCATGTCTTCAACCAATCTAACCCTGTCTGTGCTGCAGTGCGGAGTTACCGTGTCGGATGTTGGGGAGCTGGCAGCTGCTCGTCGTTGCTTAGTGGTTCTCTCCGGGTACACCGACAGCCTCCACCCGTAAAACTGTCACCGACACGATGTGACCTTGGTTGTCAATGTGTCATTAAACCCTAATAAATAAATAAAAAATAATATTTAAATTTTGGCGGATTATAAACGCCTTCTATGGTAATAAGATTACACTGAGGAGAATAGTGAGAGTTAACATCCCGGCACGGTCCAATCAAATCATGAATTCCTCAAAACGTACCACAAGTTTAGAACTGGAAGACCATTCTCACTAATCTCTGTACAATTTGCTCGCTGGGACGCGTATTGGCCATAAATAGAACAGTGCCTCTACCGCCGCCATCGTGAAGGGGGTAAGGGTTGGGGGTGGGTGTAGGGGTGGGGTATGGGTGTGGATAGGAGAGAGCTGCTATAAATAAACAATTCTCAACCAAAAATATTTTTGCGAATGCTTTAAGTACCCAACGTCTCGCAGTCTCGGATCACTTATATTGAAGAACATACTTTGATATCTGCTAAAAATGAATGTGTTGATGGTGTGCATATTTTTCGTGCCAATATAATTTTACAGCATATTTTTGTTATTATTGGCAAAAAAATGTAAATATACTAAAAAATACCTCCAAAAACAAAAAAAGTACAGAGATTTGAAAGTTACGGTGTTATTTGTTCTTGTGCAAAGTTAGCGCTGTCTCTTTTGATGTAGTGAAGTAACGCTGTGATCACGATCAATGTCACAGCTTTCAGTCACCAAATGTCATGGATTGGGGAGTCGCTGCGTTGATGGACTTGATGCCATCTTTGAAAGTGGGCCGTTTTAGTGGCGACGTTTTTTGCGGACGTCCCAGCAACCCCGTTGTATATAGATCAGTGACCATTCTCATAACCAAGAAGCCGTAATCGTACAAATGAACTGTAACATCTCACGTGAACTATTTTTTGTTTTTGCTGGTTCATTCTACTTCCAGTTTCGTACGTTGAATAGTTCGAAAACATAATTTTCAAAAATTCAACTGAACCCTCATTTAAAATGGGGAATCAGATATTTCTTGCCATAAATCTACCTGTCGACAACAAGAGTCGCGGGAGGGTTTTATGTTTTCATTCGGTCCACATTTTTCAACCCTTTGCTGTTCAAGTTCGCATGCCTTAATGCTTGTTGATTAATCCACGTCAGCGAATATTATTGTATCGGTATCATAGTGTAGGAGCGCCTAGCATTTCAAAACGGGATGAGAAGGAAGCATTACGCAGAGACTGAATTTGAAGAGTTTAACCCTTTACGCAGACAATATCAAAATTTATTATTTTAAATATAATTTTTTTAAAATGTTTCAAAACATTTCAACAAAACCATATCATGTGACCCCTCAATGGAACGAGCTCGTCCCAAAGAGGGGTTACATGATATGGCTTGGTTGAAATTGTTTGAAAAATAGTATTTTTTTCAGCTGCTGAATTTGCATATTACGCGGGCGGATGTGGCCGATTCGTTGTGTTAAGTGTTTCTCGATGGACACCAGGTCCCATCCATACTGGAATCGTTAGCCATGTTAGTCCTCGGATGGGTGTCCGTCTGAGCGATCGATTCGGACTCCCGCGTTGTGTCCTTGGGCAAGGCACTTAACCCCGGTTGTCCAATGTGGGGACACGATGACGCCGTGTACTAATGTGTGCTGCACGTCGATGGTGCGGATGTCTTCAACCAATCTAACCCTGCCTGTTTTGCAGTGCGGAGTTACGATTTTGGGGAGTTGGCAGCTGCCGTCGTTGCTCGGTGGTTCTCTCCGGCTTCTTCCACCCGTGAAACTGTCACGGTCATGATCAGCCATTCTGCATAAGTATGTCACCTTAAACACCAATAAATAAATAAATAAATAAATAAATAAATAAATAAATAAATAAATAAATAAATAAATAATAAATAAATAAATAAATAAATAAATAAATAAATAAATAAATAAATACTGGAACCGTTATCATAAAAATTCAAAGACATCTACTGATAAATCAAATGAGTATTCACTTTTTCTCTCTCCGCAAACCATTGGCCAGCGGTTTCATTTGCGACACGGTCATATTTCCAGAATTTGAAGAGTGACTCGCGTGAGTCGAAATGCATTTGTAAATCTAATTCCTGTAATTTTTGGATTTTGAAAAACTTATTTTAGATGTGTTATAAATGTACGAAATTGACGTCACCAAATCGGTCAAAAGAAACTAGACGTTTTAAATTATTTGCGGCTTCGTCCTCTCTCTTCTTCGCCATTCATATAAACAAAGCATGACAGCCCTTCACCTAACTGGAAAACGCATTTGAATGAAAAATTCCAAAATAACTGTATTGTTTGTATAGTCCCCCTCAAAACATTGCTTATCACCCATCACAGGAACGAGGTGGACTATGTTTTGTGGGCAAAAATGGATCAGTGATGTTAGAAATGTTCTAATATGAAAAACAGTAACGCAAGGAAGGATGGCTCGTTCAGGACTTTCGACACTCTGAGGACTTCTCTTTCTTGAACTTACTCTCCCGGTAACTACTAGCTCGCTCCAACAGAGAACAATTGATTACTCGCCAGGCATTATACAAGGGTGTGCTACAATCAATAATTTTCGACGGAAAAAGAAACTAAGTACACAGTTGGCTTAAAAAGGATTAGACTAAAGCTTGACTGGGCTCTCAGATTACTCAGGGTGTCGTCATATGAAATGATGAGATCGAATTGCGTTCAATTACCAAGTATTTCTAAAAAAAATATCCCAATTAAAACAATTCACCTTAAACCCCGTGATCGACCACTCTTCCCAATAATAATGTCCGGAAATGTAAACCACATAAATCGTGTCCCAAACTTACAGTGTAGAGAAATGTCAAACGCAAATTTGAAAAACTTCTGTGCACTTCTAAATTTCTCAATTAATCATCTTTCCTCCAATTCGCGCTTACCAAGTTACGCGACATCGAGTTAATTATTAAAGCTCGTTTGCTTAATATATCAAATCCTTGGGGACATGATAACCGTTACTTATTCCCAGTTCCTTATTCGACAATCGTTATCAACCGATCGGTTAATAACGAATGTCGAATAAGGAACTGGGAAGAAGTAACGGTTGTCCCCACCGCTCAGCTCCTTCATTTACCACTACGTGACTCAACTTTTGACAGTATCGATATCGCTATGATTGCTGAAAGTGTCGTTAAACAATTATAAACATAAAAACTATCTTGCATACTCTTTATCACATTAACACACCAATAGTCTTAAATATTTAGCGTGAATCTTCCTGTTTCCCCAGAGCCCATGTGACTAAAGACTGTACTACTGTTGCCCAAATGGTATCACGAACTTGTATTCACAAGCAAGACATAACACTAATTTAATTCAATTTTTTGTGGTGTTTCTTGTATTCCTTTTCCCAACGCCAAAACCGGCCAGCGCCATTCACAAAAGTCGTCAATTAATTTTCATTATTTTTTTTCATTTTTGTCTCAAAATCATAGGTTATAACTCCTCTTTGGAACGAGCTCGTCGAGCTCGTCCCAATGAGTGGTCATAACCTATGTTTTTGAGATAAAAATGAAAAAAAAAAATAGTTATTCAAGAATTTTGTTTGCAAGTGTCGTCTGCTTTTCGTGTTAGGTAAATGGATATAGGAATCCAAACTCGTTCTATTAGAAATGAAAAACGTGTGCTGGCATATTTCAACTATACAATGAGTGTTAATTAAACCACCTAACAAAAGGTATGGGAGCTCGGGGCTACGGCATTGGACTTCAAACCGAAAAGTCCACGGTTCAATCCCCGCCAGGGGGAACTGCGTTGTGTCCTTGGCCAAGGCACTTAATCCCGATTGCCCACGCGGCGCACGGTGGCGCTGTGTGCTTAAACGTAAGGTGCATCGATGAGACAGTTGTCGTCAACCAGTGCTAACCATGGATGTGTGGGGGTTGAGTTAGTACGTTGTGGAGTCTGACAGTTGGTCGCCGCTGCTCGATCGTTCTCTCCGGGTACTCCGACTTCCCCCACCCGTAAAACTGTCTGTCACGAGGTGAACCTGTCTGTCGAACGAAAGTGCCGTTAAATAAAATAAATTAATCACGCTTTAATTAGAGTGAGCATTTTCAACACAACGTCTGTTATCAGGTCCTTCGAGCAAACAAACAGCTTTCTCAATTTGAGCATGAGAGCCCGCTGATTATCGCGTATCTTGAAATATTCTAATTAGCCCGAATTAACGAGGATTATTAAAAAGCTTTCTGAGTTATTTCTGTGCGACAGGCCATCAAACGGCAGAGCCTGTAATACATACGCTGGCTATAATATTGTGCGTTGATTTTTAAGTCAACTGATTTTAGAGTGTAGAAGGATGCTTCCAGGCTCTCTCAGGCTGTTGGTCAGATGGACCCAGGACTCGAATATAAATTGGACCTCAGACCGTCACAGGCGTACTTGTTATTTTCATGATGAAATAAAAATGCTTTCAATCGCAAGGCCGAAACCAAGTACAAATCCACACTGTGAATATTATAAGTTATCTCGGGCAATACCCAGGGTACATGGAGATTTAATACCTGGATTTCGGTTTTCAACCACGAGGCGCAAGCCGACTGGTTGAAAAGGAGACATCCAGGTATTAAATCTCCATGTACCCTGGATGTTGCCCGAGACAATGATTTTGTCCCGCCTCCTAACACAAAAATAATGCCGAGACTGATGTAAAATATGATCCCACATTAAGACTCAGGCGACGAATTTAAACCCCACACTGAGCCTCTGGTTTTGAACCAAACAGCGAAACAAACGTCACAGCAAAACTATAAATAGATCGAGTCTATTTCCGAATCGTTGTTTATAAACCAGCTCACACATGGAGAAGTTTTTCACTTTGGTGAAGTTTTAAAACCGATTCAAATTCAGTATCAAAGTCTTTCTCTGACAAATACTCTCTAAAAAGCCGTGCGGCAGTATTATTTGATTTGACGGTAAATTTAGGCATTAGTTCAATCCGTTTGCGAACGATGTCTCCATTGGAGTGACAAGCAAAGCGAGAGATTGACATTTTGTATTCTGCTCAAGCGATATCGAAGATAAACAGATGAGTTGCTTCCCTTGATGTTCTCACCCCGCAAAGCGCAAAAGTATATTTGCGAACCCGATTCAGTCTGTTCAGTTCTCATCGAGTACGACAGCCAACAAGTGCATGTACTCATAGGGCTGCAACGATGTTTTTTAATTTGTATTAGTATTCACTACAATACGACAATAAGTTGGATATAACTTAACAGTTCTAATAGGAGTTTCTGCAATCGATGTGACCCAGTCGGGGTCAAAGGTTATTTTTATCACCTGGGTGTTTCTCGAGTGACAAACGGGGAACAACGGCGCGTGCTTTTATCATCACCCGCATGTTTGAAGATAGCCGATACCATGGCTATTTGTTTCAGTCACGTTTACCAATCAGAAGACGCGATGCATACTGATACAGGGACAATACTTTTTATCCACACATATCCTAGAGAGAATGGAAATTTAAACTGATTTAAAAACCGATTACATCGAGGCGAAACGGGTTACGAATTTATTTCCTTGCTGACTCCTCTCACTTTTAAATGAATTTCAATTCAGCGGAAGGGGCCGTAACACTTTATTATATCACCCCTTGAGTGGAATACGGTACTTTCTGCAATGCTTTGGCATTACAGATGGCGAATTATTTCACCTAAAGGGACCATATTTACGTGACATGGGCGCGCGGTGCGCAATGGTTAGAGAAATGAACTTCAAACCGAAATGTCCACGGTTTGTTCTGCCCAGCGGTAACTGCGCTGTGTTCTTTGGCAAAACATTTAATCCCCAATGCCCATGTGGGTGCGTGGTGGTTCTGTGTACTGAGGCGTACTGCAAATCAACCGCTACTAACTCTGTACGTGTGGAGTTAGTAAACTGAAAAGTCTGACAGTTACTCGCCGTTAATGGGTGGGTATCTCCGGCTTCCCCTACCCATAAAAATGCCCGATACGATGTGACTCGGACTGCTGAAATTGTAGTTCAACCCAAATAAATGGACAAACAAACGTCTACATGAATTCTTGCCCTGTCAACGCTTACGTTACTGACAGTGGGATTCTCAATATTAACCCATTACCTAGCATGAAAAGCAGACGACACTTGCAAAAAAAATTCTTGAATAACTAATTTTTTGTCTCAAAAACATAGGTTATGACCCCTCATTGGAACGAGCTCGACGAGCTCGTTCCAAAGAGGGGTCATAACCTATGTTTTTGAGACAAAAAATGAAACAAATAATGAAAATTAATTGACGATTTTTGTGAATAGCGCTGGAAGGTTTTTGCCGTTACGTTGGGTAAAGGGTTAAACTTAAAATCTTAGAGATGTCCCGGCGTTGGATCAATATGGGGTCAGTTGAGAGAGCTCAAACATTCTAGTTTTCGAAGAACAATTTCGCATCAACATTACAGTGTATAAATACTTAGCTAATATTTCTCCAGATACACAAACTGATGCAAAATATAACGCCAGCTGAGATCACCAAAACAAATCGAAACACCATTGTTGTCGCAAAGCCTTTGTTTTATGTTAAAGTTATGCCCCTTGATACGTTTGGTTTGTTCTATCAAAACTATATTTTAGAATGTCTGTATGTATGTCTGTTTGTCTGTCCGCTTTTAGAAATGAATATGGGCCACCACGAGTGTCCAAAATGGGTCTGCTGGGAGTACTATTTTATGACGGAGGTCATCGTCAGCTTCAAAAAAGTGTGTGGATGGAGGTAGGGGTGTGGGGGGGGGGGGGGGGCACCAAAAGTTATGACCAAATTTTTTTTCACCGATATAGGTCTTCAAAGGAGTCTACTAGGGGTACGTTTTTATCAGGAATCTAATGGTAAGGTTTAAAAAAGTGTGTGTTATGAGGGTGGGGGTGTAGAGGGGCACCCAAAGTTATGACCAACATTTTTCTCACCGATATAGGTCTTCAAAGAAGTCTACTAGGGGTAATTTTTACCAGGAATCTAATGGTGAGGTTTAAGAAAGTGCCGGGGTGGGGTGGTGGTGGGGGGTGGCAGGTTAGAGGGGCATCAACAGTTATGACCAAATTTTTTCTCACCGAAAAAGGTCTTCAAAGGGGTCTACTAGGGGTATGTTTTTATCAGGAATCTAATGGTGAGGTTTAAAAAAGTGTGGGGGTGGGGTGGGGGTGTAGAGGGGCACCAAACGTTATGACCAAAATGTTTCTCACCGATATAGGTCTTCAAAGGAGTCTACTAGTGGTACGTTTTTATCAGGAATCTAATGGTGAGGTTTAAAAAAGTGTGTGGGTGGGGTGGGGGTGTAGAGGGGCACCAAAAGTTATGACCAACATTTTTTTCACCGATATAGGTCTTCAAAGGAGTCTACTAGGGGTAGTTTTTTTACCAGGAATCTAATGGTGAGGTTTAAAAAAGTGCCGGGGTGGGGTGGGGGTGGGACGGGGGTGGGGCGGGGGTGGGGGTGGGGTGGCGGGTTAGAGGGGCACCAACAGTTATGACCAAATTTTTTCTCATCGATATAGGTCTTCAAAGGGGTCTACTAGGGGTAATTTTAATACTATCCTCAGTCCGAGAAAAGCCAGGTAACCCTGCTAGTTGACAATAAATTGGCGATTTTTCTGTAATAATAATACGCGAGTTTTCATTTAATCCTGATTGCCCAGGTGGGAGCACGGTGGTGCTGTGTACTAAGGCGCACTGCACATCGGATGGTGCACTTGTCTTTAACGAATGCTAACCCTGTTTATGTGGAGTTAGTACGTGAGAAGTTTGACAGTTGCTCGCCGCTGCTCGGTGATCCTCTGGTACTCCGACTTCGTCCACCTGTAAAACTGTTCAACACGTCGAGGTGACCCTGACTGTCGCAAGAGTTGTTAAGTGCCCCCCCCCCCCCCACACACACACAAAAAGATGCCCGAGTTCCAAATATTTGCATCTTTGTGAAGTACAGGGGGGGGGGGGGGGGGGCATTGTGATTTAAATGAACTCGTTGATGTGAACGCATCGTACTCGTTTACAGTTTGGTTGGATGTGTTATACGTGCAATTATTACAGAAGTTCGTTTGTTCATTTGGGTAAATAGACGTTCTGTGAAAGCAGAGCGACAGTGATCCCAAATTAACTTCTGCGCACTTTTGAACAGAAATTCAAAACTAGGAAAGTCGGGCCACACACATAATAAATCCCTAACATGTCCTCTAGTTGGGCGATACAGTGTCATTGTCAGAGAATACCATATGGATCGAGGCGTGTGGATTCACTTCGCCTCATGGGCAGGGGCGTCGCACAGATGACGGATTGTAGGGAGGTGGTGAAAACCCAATTGTCCTGCCTGTCATGACTCAAGTACCAGCTGAAGAAATATTGTAACTTCATCATCAAGACATGCCTTCCACGAAGGTATGCCTTGATGATAAGGTTGGAATATTTGTCGATATGGACTATGGTTAAAACTATCATCAAATTCGTTTGTGGATAAATACACTTATTATATGACTATGTAATTTAACTGATGAATATCACTACTGTTTGGCGATCTTTTCCTGGTCTCCGGAAAATCCACAGTGTGGAATCCGATTCCGTATCACTAGAGTACGACGGTCTATTTGCGGGTGCGCTCGAATTCGAATAATTAGCTGTGCCGGTCGCAGAGAGTACTTTACTCCGAGCTGGAATGGGTGCGCTCGAACGGCGGTTCGGGTTTTTTTTATTTTAATCGTATTCATGATATGTTTCTTATCGTAGTCATGCGCATCGGGGCATTCCCCGGAGTTGTGCACCTGTTACAAAAATAAGTGTAAACAAAAATAGTTCTTTTTTACTTCAATCCTATTTACCAAAAAGCGTTGGGGGAATTCTTAATGCTATCGTTGGCATGCGATGTTGAACTATAAGTCATATAATAAACATTTTATCGCTACAGTGAAGTGATCTGGGTCGTCGCATCACGTCTCGTTGAGGCGGTCGGATCGCCGGATCAAACAAGCTGCCTGCGGCAGTTCGTTTGATCCGGCGATCTGACCTCCTCAACTCGACGTGATACCACGACCCAGATCACTACACAGTAGCGACAATATGTATGTAGTAGTCGTGATGCATGGGCTTTCCAACTACTTATTCAATTAGCACGTGCCGGACTCAAAGGTGGTCATACCGGACCCCCAGTGTCCCCAATTAGCAACATACCTCCATTTGCCTGAGACCGAGGAGGAACTCTAGTCCTGTAAGAAAGTACATGATTACCAGCAAGAGTGAATTGATATCTAAGACTCCAATCCAAATGAAATTGTCCCGACTTGAAAATTACTTACCTGATGGCGGTGGGGGGTCGCACCCCCTACACCACCACAAGTACACTGTATCCATTATTCATTTATTGGTGTTTAAGGTCACATACTTATGCACAATGGCTAATCGTGACCGTGACAGTTTGACGGGTGGTGAAGCCGGGGTACCCGAAGAGAACCACCGAGCATCGACGAGCAACGGTCAGCTCCTCAACATTCTAACTCTGTTCAAGCTCCATTCAAGCAGGGTTACAGCGGTTGAAGACATGTGCGCCATCGACGTGCAGTACGTCTTAGTACACGGCGTCATCGTGCCCCCACTTAGGCAACCGGGATAAAGTGCCTTGTCCATAGACACAACGCGGTCGTCCCGGTCGGGGATCGAACTCGGGACCTCTAGCAAAGAAGTCCAACAGTCTACCACTGAGCCACCGCGCCCGTACACTGTATCACTCAAAATTAAGAAACCATACAACTTATATAATGTTTGGTTTGACAGACCTTTTCGACCTGTGTCAAACGAAATATTGTCAGGTTAAAATGGATGCAAGACCGATATTTGGTTTATTGTTCCTAATTAACTAAGTATGAGTTTCGATATTTTTTATGATTGAGAATGAATAGATAATTAACACGAATGGGGACTAAATAAACGTGAACAAAGGGGATTGAAAAAAACTAGTTATGAAAGTTTATAATGTTTGTATTGTAAGAATACGGAGGTTGATTGATTGATTGATTATTTATTTAACGGTATAGATTGGAATTACATCAATGCATGTATAATACAAGATTTCAAAAGCACAAAACATTAGTACAATTTGATGATATAAATAAATATCTATACCGTAGGGAGATGACATAGCCAGATTGGCTGTCTACCTGTCATCTCCAACTAAAATTTGTTCTAGAGTGAGCATTGTACACTGACTGTGGATGTGGGTTAAAGGCAAGTTATCCGATCGCATTCCGATTTAATTTTTTGGTGTTGAAAGTGTCGGACTTGGCAGTTTAATCATACTTTTCTGTTGGGCGAGATAAACAGACGTAGTATATTACTTGGTGTTATCAAATGCAAAGAGCATACAAATTGGAAAATGACCAATGTATAGTGAAGGGCCAAGTTAATAGCTGTGCAGACATTTGATTATTTGTAAAAACATCTTCAGGGGTTTGAATCCATAATTATCTACCGACATTAAAATTACAATCTCGACAACAGGGATTGTCACATTCAACACTACTTGGGTATGGGGAGATGAATTTTTGTGTCAATAATTTTTTGAATAGATTCTGTTAGTAATAGACCTTAAATCTTGATCCAATTCATTCCACACCCTCAGAAATGCATGGATCTGTAACCTATCGAGGGCTTTAGTACGCGTTCTACTCACCTGTAATAAATCTGATTGTCTCGTAACTCTTTGTGAGATATTTTGAGTTGGGTTAAAAAAGTCATTAAATGATGATGGAAGTTGTCCCATTTTCCAATCAAAAATGAAGAGACAAGCTTGGATTTAAACAAGTCATTAATTTTAAGTATTTTGTTTTTTATAAATAAGGGATCAGTATGGGCGTTGTAATTTGAATTATTAATGATACGAAGTGAGCGTTTCTGCATAATGAGAATTTTATTAGTTGCCCGAGCATTACCCCAGACATGGATGCCATATAACAGGTGGCTATGTATAAGGGCAAAGTATAATGTTTTAAGGCCTTCTGTGGCAATATTTTTTTTACTTTATTCAATGCATAATTTACTTTTCCAATTTTGGAGCAAACATGTGAGATATGGGCACTGTATGTTAGATTGTCATCAATGCTAATACCAAGAAATTTTAGTGATTTATCTTGTTCATGGCCTCCTATTCTTTTTATCGGTTGGTTTTGTATTTCTATAGATAAATTTTCTGGGACTAGCGTGCTACGGGTTGGATTTATCAGAACGTACTTAGTTTTACATGTGTTCAACACAAGCTGGTTGGCTGAGCACCATTCATTTAATTTGCTTAATTCATGATTTATATATTCAGCCAATCTACTTGCATTTGAACCTGAAGCATATGCTGTCGTGTCATCCGCAAATGATAGGAGATTTAACAATGTCGAGTGGCGAATGTCGTTAATATAAAGCAGAAATAGGATCGGCCCAAGTATGGAACCCTGTGGTACTCCACATGTTATTTGTGCTTCATTCGAACTATTTTCACCACATTTTACATATTGGGTTCTGTTAAATAGATAACTCTTGAACCAGTCAATACTAATACCCCTGAATCCATATCTTTCTAATTTGTTTATCAGAATGCTATGATTTATCGTGTCGAAAGCTTTCGAAAAGTCTATAAATACCGCTAGAGTTAAATCTTTTGTTGGTTTGTTGTTTTCTATAGCAATATGTCTCAGGAGTTGCATCACGGGATGTGTGGTGCTATGATTTTTTCTGAAGCCATATTGATGCTGATAAAGAATATCAAATGTATCCAGGTAATTAATCATTCTATTTGCCATTAATTTTTCTAAGATTTTAGAGAATGCTGGAAGAATACTTATAGGTCTGTAGTTATTAAATCTATTTTCATCCCCGGTTTTATAAATTGGAATGACTTTAGCGATTTTCATTCGGTTTGGTACAACACCGCTGATGAAAGACTGGTTGACGATATGAGCAAACGGGTAGGCTAATATATCTATAGAATTCTTTAGAAGATATGTTGTGGTGCCATCACAGTCTTCTGACCTTTTGGCTTTCATTCGTTTGGCAACATCCATCACTTCACAAGGGGTAGTGGGTGTTATGTAGAAGTTATTTGAGGAAGACGGACCCATGAAGTTTTGGAAGGATTTATCTGTTTGTGTCAATTCTGCACTAGCACGTCTTCCCGTGTTTACAAAAAAATTATTAAAGGCACATGCTATTTCCTTTGGGTCATTTATTTCGCAATTATTGTCTTTGATAAAAGTAGAAGGCAAGCTAGTTGTACGTTTTGCTTTGTTTATTGTTTCATTCAATATTTTCCAAGTTTCTCTTAAATTGTTTTTGCTATCATTTAATATCTTATTATAATACATTGCTTTACTTTGTTTTTTTATTTTATTAAAGATTTTACAGTAATTTTTGTAGTTTTGTATGTTTTGTTCTGTTGGGGATTTTATCTTTTTATTATAAAACTTTGACTTATTGAGAGATGAAGTCATGAGTCCCTTGGACATCCACGGTTGTTTTCTGATAAACTTAGCTTGCAGTTGCACATTTACTACAGGAAACGCCTGTTCAAAGGCTGTTGAATAGATATCCATGAAATTCTCATAAGCTGTATTAGGACAGCTTGATTCAAGAATTGACGAAAAATCGCTTTGGTAGAGAAGTGACCTAAATATGGCCACGTTGGCTTCAGTGAATTTACGTTTGCGTATAATTTTAGGACTACCCCTTGCAGCGATAATATTTTCTATATAATATATGCCGAAGTGATCGGAAACATCTGTAATTATGATTCCTGACGAGCAGGTTGCGGTTACATTATTTGAGAAGAGGTGGTCTATTAAAGTTGCCGAGTGAGTGCTTATCCGAGTGGGCCGGGTAATACAAGGTAAAAAACCCTGACTAACCATGAGATCTAAAAACATTTGGGTTTTGGGATGACAATTCGTTTTTAGTAGGTCGATGTTGAAGTCTCCCATTATATGTGCCTCCGTGCGTTCATGATTAATTAAGTCAGTTATTTCATTTATTTTTGTAAGGAAGAGATCTATATCCGCTTTTGGTTGTGTATTTGGTCTATATATGACCCCAATTAATTTCTTAGTATTATTTACCTTGATTTCGACAAACAGGGTCTCAATTACATGGGGAATAAAAACAGACAAATCGTGTCGTATTATAGGCGCCAGCCCCTCCTTAATGTATAGACGCACACCACCCCTCCCGTCATCCCCCTCAGGTCGTGTCTTATTAATGAGTGGATAATAGCCGTCCAACTGGTATGACATGTTCGAAGGAATTCGAAATATTTCGGTTAACCCTATAATACCAAAGGCATTATTCGAGCCATGTAAATCACTCAACAATTCATTCAAGGAGTCCCAGTGTGCATTTAAGCTTTGGCAGTTTAAATGAAACATTGAGAATTGATCACTTTGCTTGATGTTCTTTGATTGAAATTCATTGGGTGAGTAATAATTACAATCTCCTGTAGCATCTTTAAATGGGGAATCTTCGTCATTGGGAAGTTCACATGTTCTGTCATTATAGACCTTGATGAAATCAAATTCCGGATTCGTCTGTATCTCGTCGAGACTAATGTTACCCGCCATTATTCACAAAAAAACTACCAAGTGGTACAATTTCATACCAATACATAATCACAGAAGCGTAATTTGATCGTTGCCTGTTAATATATTCGGATAATCTGAGAAATCCCACAGCCATATAAATATTGCGTATTTGGGGTGTAATACCCAGGCTTAAATAATCAGTCGTGTACAATGCAGGAACCTTTGTACGCGCAATGCAGAGAAAAATAAACACAAACGTCAACAAGAACATATATACAGATTTCATGATTGGATAAAGATGGGATTATAAGAGGGAACGGTGGAATGATATGTTATTGGGATGATTCTTATCCATGGTTCATACAAAACCTTATGGAAAAAATTCAGGGGTTTCTCAAGGATTTTTCAAGACCGAGATACAGATTGGGTTTCTGGAATATGCAAAGTCTTAGGGAGAAATTCAATGGTTTATCAGGGATTATGCAAGCAATACCGAAGTAAAAAAGAAAATGGTCATAGCGAATTCAAGGGATTTTCAAGGCACACATAATTTTTAAGGGTTTCTCAAGAGCTGTGCTAACCATCTTATCAATAGCGGAATTAGGTGTATAAATGTATTAAATTTATTTTCTTGGGTACATTGAAAGTGCCATATCCATTTTTAATAGAAAAAAAAAAAAAAAATTTCTTGAGTATAAAACGTTGAGTTATTTACTTATTTTGACTTTATTTCCACTGGCCAATCTTGACTTTATTTCCATGTTGCAATCACTATCGACAAAATGGCTAATAGTGATTGCAACATGGAAACAAAGTCAAGATTAGCCAGTCATTTATACCCATGATGCCCACTTGCTGCCCACTTGCTGACTTCACCAGGTCCCATTTTGCCAATGAGATTCAATGGTTTATCAGGGATTAAGCAAGCAAGACCAAAATAAAAAAAGGAAAATGGTCATGCGAATTTTCGAGGCACACATGTTTTAGGGTTTCTCAAGAGCTGTGCTGACTATCTTATCAATAGCGGAGTTAGGTGTATAAGTGTATTGAATTTATTTTCTCGGGTACGTTGAAAGTGCCATATCAATGCTCTTTGGGCAGGAAGGTCACCTTTCTCACCAAGATGGCTAATAGTGATTGCAACAGGGAGATAAAGTCAGGCTTAGCCGATTGTTCATACCCATAGTGCCCATTTATTTTCTTGGTACACTGAAAGTGCTATGTCAAGTTTCTAAAGCTTAGCCAATAGTTTATACCCATGATGCCCATTTGCTGAGGGGCTGCACCCAGCGGTGTAGGTCACCAGGTCCCATTTTACCAATAGAGCCAAACCTATTAACCTAAGTAAGCAAGCATAAAACGTTGAGTTACCCAACCCTTAAAATGGGGTACCAGATAGGGAAATTGATTTGGGTGACCGTGATACATTCCAGTGTATAGATTTGGGTGACCGTGATACATTCCAGTTTATATGGACGTCGGTACACAAACATGTGTCTCACCCCACGTAAAGCATGATACAGGGAGAAGAGTACAGAAAATTCCGAGCAAAATGCGTTTGCAGGGTAAAAAGCTATTAAAAGATAATGTAAGGTGTCCTATATAAGTTGTTAATATCTGAGGGACAAATTGTAGGTCACAAATTAAATTCAACAGGGGCAGACATTCATTTCTCAATCATTAGATTGACACACTTTGTATGACAAGCTGTTTTGCATCTGTTGACACAGTTTGTATGATAAGCTATAGTTCCTTGTGGAACAACAGCTTGCCGTGACCCGCAATTTTTTTCTCACGAACAAATTGTAGGTGGCGAATTACATTCAACTGGGACCGATATTCAAGTCTCAATCATTAGATTGACACGCTTCCCCGTGGAACAACAGCTTGTCGTGACCCACAATTTCTTTCTGAAAAACAAATTGTAGGTGACGAATTACATTCAACAGGGGACGACATTCAAGACTCAATACACACTTTGTATGACAAGCGGTTGTAGCAAAATGCGTTTCCAGGGTACAAAGCTATTTAAAGATAATGTTGGATAGTACTATACAAGTTGTTACTTTCTTAGGGGCAAATTTTAGGTCATAAATTAGATTCAACAGGGGTAGACATTCGTTTCTCAATCATTAGATTGACACACTTTGTATGACAAGCAGCTGTTGTACATGTGTTGACACTATTTGTATGACAAGCTATTGTTCCTCGTGGAACAACGGCTTGTCGTGACTCACAAATTTCCTTCTGAAGAACAAATTGTAGGTGACGAATTACATTCAAGTGGATCCGATATTCAAGACTCAATCATTAGATTGACACACTTTGTAGGACAAGTCGCTGTTCCTCGAGGAACGACAGCTTGACGTGACCTATAATTTGTTTTTGAAGAACAAATTGCAGGCGACGAATTACATTCAACAGGAGCATATATTCAAGTCTCAATCATTAGATTGACACACTTTGTAGGACGAGCCGTCATTCCTCGTGGAACACCAGCTTTTGTGGCCCACAGTTTATTTATGAGGAGCAAACTGTAGGTCACGAATTACATTCAAGAGGGGCAGACATTCAATTATCGATCATAAGATTGACAAACATTGTATGACAAACTGTTGTTCCTCATGGGATCTATTCACTTGCTTCATGATATCTCAATTTGTCATTGACGATGTTTTAACATTCATTTATATAGTTGTGGTGGGATTTATTTATATATTTATTTATTGGTGTTTGACGTCAGTTCAGCATCTAGGCTATGTGATAGCACAACGCTGGTATAAAGTCAAGTTTTGCCAATCGTTTATACATCAGTTGGTGTTTGACGTCAGTTCAGCATCTAGGCTATATAATAACGCAACGCTGGTATAAAGTCAAGTTTTGCCAATCGTTTATACATCAGTTGCCCACTTACTAAGGGATTGCACATGGACATTCAATTGTCAATCATTAGATTGACACACATTGTATGCCAAGCTATTGTTCCTCATGGCATCTATTCACTTGCTTTATGATATCTCAGTTTGTCATTGGCGATGTTTTAACATGCATTTATACAATTGTTGTTGGATTTATTTATATATTTATTTATTTAGTGGTGTTTAACATGCATTTATATGATTGTTGTGGGATTTATTTATATATTTATTTATTGGTGTTTGATGTAAGTTCAGCATCTAGGCTATATAATAACAGAACACTGGTATAAAGTCAAGTTTTGCCAATCGTTTATACATCAGTTGCCCACTTACTAAGGGATTACTCAAGGACATTCAATTATCAATCAATTGACTGATCATTAGTCAGTTCAGCATCTAGGCTATATAATAACACAACACTGGTATAAAGTCAAGTTTTGCCAATCGTTTATACTTCAGTTGCCCACTTACTAAGGGATTACCCAAGGACATTCAATTATCAATCATTAGATTGATCATTAGTCAGTTCAGCATCTAGGCTATATAATAACACAACACTGGTATAAAGTCAAGTTTTGCCAATCGTTTATATATCAGTTGCCTACTTAATAAGGGATTACTCGAGGACATTCAATTATCAATCAATTGACTGATCATTAGTCAGTTCAGTATCTAGGCTATATAAAAACACAACACTGGTATAAAGTCAAGTTTTGCCAATCGTTTATACATCAGTTGCCCACTTACTAAGGGATTACTCAAGGACATTCAATTATCACTCATTAGATTGATCATTAGTCAGTTCAGCACCTAGGCTATAAAATAACACAATACTGGTATAAAGTCAAGTTTTGCCAATCGTTTATACATCAGTTGCCCACTTACTAAGGGATTACTCAAGGACATTCAATTATCAATCATCAGATTGATCATTAGTCAGTTCAACACCTCGGCTATAAAATAACACAACACTGGTATAAAGTCAAGTTTTGCCCATCGTTTATACATCAGTTGCCTACTTAATAAGGGATTACACAAGGACATTCAATTATCAATCATTAGACTGATCATTAGTCAGTTCAGCAACTAGGATATATAATAACACAACACTGGTATAAAGTCAAGTTTTGCCAATCGTTTATACATCACTTGCCCACTTACTAAGGGATTGCACAAGGACATTCAATTATCAATTATTAGATTGACACACATTGTATGCCAAGCTGTTGTTCCTCAGGGATCTAATCGCTTGCATTATGATATCTCAATTTTTCATTGGCTTTAACATGCATCTATATAATTGTTATGGGATTTATTTATATATTTATTTATCGGTGTTTGACGTCAGTTCAGCATCTAGGCTATATAATAACACAGCACTTATATAAAGTCAAGTTTTGCCAATCGTTTATACATCAGTAAGAGCTATATGCGAATGGTCTCCAAGGACACTCCACCTGAAGGGGGGCAGCATGCAGGTTCATGATAACTCCACACAGCATCGCCCATCATGTAGTATTCTGGGTTATTCATAAAACCCTGCATAAGCCCATAGGACCCATCAGCTAGTAGATAACCTTGTAATCTGACACTCATTAGCATCTACTAGCATTTTATGCGTCTATGTAGTGGGGGTGGGGGGGGGGGGTTGGGGTCTTGATAGATTACAAAGTTATCTACCAGCTGCAAAATTTCTTGATAGAAATTTTACAACTAGTAGACAACCCTGTAATCTGACACTCATTAGCATCTACTAGCATTTTATACGTCTATGTAGTGGGGGTGGGGGTTGGGGGGGTCTTGATAGATTACAAAGTTATCCACCAGCCGCAAAATTTCTTGATAGAAATCCTACAACTAGTAGACAACCCTGTAATTTGACACTCATTAGCATCTACTAGCATTTTGTGCGTCTATGTAGTGGGGGTGGGGGGTGGGGATGGGGGGTCTTGATAGAAATTTTACAACTAGTAGATAATCTGATCACTTGCTTTATGATATCTCAATTTTTCATTGGCGATGTTTTAACATGCATTTATCTAATTGTTATGGGATTTATTTATATATTTATTTACTGGTGTTTGACGTCAGTTCAGCATCTAGGCTATATAATAACACAGCACTTATATAGGGTCAAGTTTTGCCAATCGTTTATACATCAGTAAGAGCTATATGCGAATGGTCTCCAAGGACACTCCAACTGAAGGAGGGCAGCATGCTGGTTTATGATAACTCCACACAGCATCGCCCATCATGTAGTATTCTGGGTTATTCATAAAACCCTGCATAAGCCCATAGGACCCAACAACTAGTAGATAACTTTGTAATCTGACACTCATTAGCATCTACTAGCATTTTATGCTTCTATGTACTGGGGTTGGGGGGGGGATGTGGGGGGGTCTTGATAGATTACAAAGCTATCCACCAGCCGCAAAATTTCTTGACAGAAATTTTACAACTAGTAGACAACCCTGCAATCTGACACTCATTAGCATCTACTAGCATTTTATACGTCTATGTAGTGGGGGTGGGGTTGGGGGTTGGGGGGGGGGGTCTTGATAGATTACAAAGTTATCCACCAGCCGCAAAATTTCTTGATAGAAATCTTACAACTAGTAGACAACCCTACAATCTGACACTCATTAGCATCTACTAGCATTTTATGCGTCTATGTAGTGGGGGTGGGGGGTGGGGGTCTTGATAGAAATTTTACAACTAGTAGATAATCTAATCACTTGCTTTATGATATCTCAATTTTTCATTGGCGATGTTTTAACATGCATTTATCTAATTGTTATGGGATTTATTTATATATTTATTTATTGGTGTTTGACGTCAGTTCAGCTTCTATGCTATATAATAACACAGCACTTATATAAGGTCAAGTTTTGCCAATCGTTTATACATCAGTAAGAGCTATATGCGAATGGTCTCCAAGGACACTCCAACTGAAGGAGGGCAGCATGCTGGTTTATGATAACTCCACACAGCATCGCCCATCATGTAGTATTCTGGGTTATTCATAAAACCCTGCATAAGCCCATAGGACCCAACAACTAGTAGATAACTTTGTAATCTGACACTCATTAGCATCTACTAGCATTTTATGCGTCTATGTAGTGGGCGTGGGGTGGGGGGTGGGGGTGGGGGGTCTTGATAGATTACAAAGTTATCTACCAGCTGCAAAATTTCTTGATAGAAATTTTACAACTAGTAGAAAACCCTGTAATCTGTCACTCATTAGCATCTACTAGCATTTTATACGTCTATGTAGTGGGGTGGGGGGGGGGGGGGGTCTTGGTAGAAATTTTTGGAGTTTGACATTGTTGTCAACTGCCATTATCGGCATTCACTTGCAATTTATTTAGTATTCCTTCATTGTTGTCAACTGCCATTATCGGCATTCACGAGGTTAAATATTTTACTCATTATAAAAGTAATCTATCTCTTTGTCCATTATCATGTGGCGACCGGATACTTCAAAATGATGGCGTGCTGTGTCGACATTGACGGGGGAGGGGGGGGGGGGGCAAGCGATGTAACCAGGAAGCGATTCAAATGTCTAATCCGCGTGATACCTCTGATTGCCATCAAATTAAAAATAGATTTGTCATTAGTAGATGGAAGTAATAATAAGTTGTTTATTATGATTGCCTGTGATGAGAAAAACAATAATGCACCCACTGCCATGATAGTTTAGCCCCTGTTAATTTTTCAAAACAAAATGGTTTCATTGCATCATCCCCTAGAAGGGGGGGGGGGGAGGAGGTGGTGGCTACAAATATCGGGAAGGAATCTTTAGCATGCATTTTTCAAATTTGTTTCATGTTTCGGTTCAAATGTTGCAGGATGTTGCGGATGTTGTAGGAATTTGCATTTGTTGGTTTTTATCCGAGAAAACATTCTTAATTGTTCAAATGGTCCAAACTAACTTGAAAACTGTCGAATTCAAGTATTAGATTCAAATAATTACGAATGTTATCTTATTTCAAGTTTAAGTTGTGACAAATTCTGATGTTCAAAATACTTTAGCACTCTACTAGTTAACTGGTAGACTGCTGGAAGCCCATATTTGGGCTTTATTCTGAAGTGCAGGTACCACAGCTTGAAGGCTCATATTCAATGCATGTGCTTTGTATTATGTTTGAAGTGATATTATTTAATCTATAAGGGTTTGCCTTGTTACAATTTATGGGAGAGTGCCTATGGGCACTCCCCCATAAATTGTAACAAGGCAAAGACATGTGTACAAGATCTGATGGTCAAAAATAATTTAGCACCAGTTAAATGGATGGATAGGTGAAGCGGATGAGTTTTAATTCCTCGCGGAAAAAACACAGGAACGCCAAAAAATGCTGTACAAATTACATTTTGAAGAAAGAAAAGGATGGTTGACAGCACATTAAAAATATAGTTCCAGTGTGTCAATTTGTGTCAATTTAGTAAACGTAGTTTTCCTATGGATAACAGACAAATAAAGGCTTTAATTGCGTGACAAAACAAAAAAGGAACGCCAACAAAGTCCTGCCCAAAGTATATTTTGTGGAAACACAATGATTTTTATCGCCACATTAAACATATTGTTCCATAAGTGTCACTGTAGTAACTGAAGTTTGCCACACATAACAGAAAGATAAAGGTATAAATAGGGTTATTTTTCCAACGAGGAAAAAAAATATTCTTAATCCGTATAAAAATAACATTATGCTGTCTCATTTTTATGAACGTTTAAAAAACGATCAAATTGTCAACATATTCGTGTTTTTAAACCGTTCTAAACTATGTGTAAATATTTCAAAAGTGTACGGGCATTTTTATATCGTACCGTTCAGTTTATGAAATCAATAGATTTCATCTGTCATAAAATAATATAATCTACATGACCTTTAGTTGGCGATAAAGTACCAGGCGAAGAGATACAATTGGTGAAGTTCAACTGAATCTGATATGACACTCTCTTGAGCCTTATATGACAGTGTGCAATCCACCTGAAGTCGCGTGGCGTATTTATTATATCGAGAGTTGGGCCGAACTGTCTGGTTTTGAATCAAGTACGAGTATATCCCTTTACCCAACGCACACGATATAAACCTTTTATTTTTCATTTTTATTTTTTTTTAATTTTTTTTTATTCAGATAAAAAGTGATAAACATATATCTATACAAAAAGTCTGAATGTACACTGAATTCCATTTTATACAGAGTATAATATATAATCTTTTCTACTCTAGGTTTAATCGATGCACAGAAATAAGATTGTTATTGTTTTGTCCGACTTCTGTTGCATGGAACCTTCTCATGAGAATAGAGAGAGAGAGAGAAAAAAAACAAAACAAAAAAAAAACAAAACAAAAACGTCGAGGGCTATTGTCCAGGAGATCGAGGACTATTGTCCAGGAGATGTGTGGTGTTAAGTCGGAGGATAAAATATGGCTTTTAGAAATTCCCACCTGGTATTTATTAGGTTGTTTGTTTGTTAGAGTACAGGTGGCGGGAGTATAGCTCGAGGTCACGGTATTGACGGAGCATTTCGACGAATCCGTGGAAGGTTGACATTTTCTCACTTTACAAGAATAAATAAATTTTTTAAATATAAAAATTACTAAGGTGAGGGTATATTCATGTATACTGGAATTATTATTATTATTATTATTATTATTATTATTATTATTATTATTATTATTATTATTATTATTATTATTATTATTATTATTATAGCCAATGAGTGTAAAGTGAGGTGTCAGTGCTAATAGAATACCACATTTCTCCTGCAATCTATTTGCAAGTTGTAACAGGATTGTCTTCGACACTGAACATTCGAAGAATAAATGTTGCACTGTCTCTTTAGTGTTGGACAAAACGTACACAGCCCAGTCTCAAATAGTTTACATTTAAAAAGGCGAGCGTCCGTAAATAAAGCTCCGTGTATGATTTTATATTGCAAAGTTTGGGGATAGGTGTCATCAGTAATTAAGAACGGACTCTTGTATATCAGTCTCCAAGCATCGCAATCGAGACTGAGATGGAAACGTTCGTTCCATTTCTTCTGAGACTGAGCTGGGCGCGAGGCCGCATGCTGCAGGAATAATGGGTAAAAAGTTTTGTTTACGGTTTTTGTTACTTTTAATTTTTCTATCAACGGACTTATGATAAGGTCGGATTTTTTTTACTTTTTATTTCATTTTGCCACCGTTTTGAAATCGCCTTTCTTAACCCATGGAAGACAGTGAAGGGAGTTTTGATATCAAATTTTACAGAGAAGGCTTCAAAAGTCAGAAAGCCCCCGCTCTCATTCAAGAGGTCATTAAGAAAAAATATACCCCTGTCGCACCATCCTTGATTAAAAAAGAGATTGTTGTTAATTTTTATATTTTTGTTGTAGAAAATAGGTTGAGAACAAATTTCTTCAGGTTCAGTTGGAGATTTGTTGTCTAAAAGAGACCAGGCCGTAAGGACATTTTTCCAAAAACTATCTGAGTGCTCCCCAACCTTTGTTAATCCCTCTTTGTGTAAAAACCAAGTTTTGTAACCTCCATATTTTTCGAAGTTGTCCAAAATAAGAGTTTTCCAGGGTGCCATTATGCCGGGATCCATTAATTTCTTAAGCCAAACCATTTTTAAAGAATAATTGTATGACCAAATGTTTGGAAATTTAAGACCCCCAGGGTCAGTTTCGTTAAGAAGAACACTATGTTTGATCTGTTCACGCCTCCCGGCCCACAGGTATTGGAATAAACGCGATTGCATAGAATCCAGCATACTGGCAGGTGGATTTGGGAGAACCGATAGGCAGTGTATCAGTATTGGAAGGGCCAGTGTTTTTACAACAGTAGTTTTTCCAATTAGGCTATGGTTTCTAAACGACCATTCATTCAGAAGTTTTTCCATTTTTTCATTTTTGCGACGTAATTATTCATAATGTAGTTCTCACTGAATAGATCATACGTGATACCTAGGATAGGAAATTTCCCATTATAGTTCCATTGAACATTACGATTTGTAGCTACGTTTTCACTCGATCCCTGTTTCGACCCAATCCATATAACCTGTGCTTTCTCAAAATTTACTTTTAGGCCTGACTGCTCAGCGAAAGAATCTACAGTTTCCTAGGCTGTGTTCAACGAATGCCCATCACCACTCAAACATAGCTTTGAATCATCTGCGTAGTGACTTATGAGATATTCCGAGTTGTTTATTTTGATACCATCAATATCAGGGTTGTACTTAAGTGCGTCACTTAATATTTCTACACTTAAAATAAAAAAATAGGGAGAGAGTGGGTCACCTTGTCGCACTCCTCTCTGTAGGTTAAATTTTTCGGAACAGTGCCCGTTATTTAAGATGTAACTGAAAATATTGCAATAAAAAATATTAAAGCAGTTTATAATAGAAGGTCCGAAATTAAGGAACTTTAATGTTTTTTCTATGAAGGACCATTCAAGAGAGTCAAAGGCTTTTTCGAAATCTAACAAAACAAGAGCTCCAGCAATATTTTCTTTTTCACATATTTCTATCAGTTCAAATGTAGTCCAGTGGACTCTCCGATGTATCTCACTTTCATGAACCCAAGCTGAGTTTCTGAAATTAGTTTTGGTAAAACCGTTTTAATTCGACATCAATAGCCATTGAAGCAATTTTTGTGTCGACATTGATAAGTGAGATAGGTTGCCATTTTTTTTTAATAAATTCCTTGGGTTTATTTTGCTTTGGAATACAGGTAATAATACCCGTTCGTTGTGGATTAGACAACTGTTTAACAGTATATCCATAATTCAGAGAATTGATCAGGAATGTACCAATATCTTTCAAAAAGAATTTATAAAACTCTACAGTAAAACCGTCAGACCCAGGCGTTTTATTATTTTTCATTGGTTTCAAGGCTCTTAAACATTCGGAGCTTGTTAGATGACCCTCCAACGAATTACTTTCCTCTTGATCTAAAAACTGTAAAAATGGATTAGTATTATCAAAAAATGGATTATTGTCGATTGAAACATTTGCTGGGTTTAATTTAGTGGAGTACAGGCTTTCAAAGAACAGCTTTTGTTCGTTTAATATTTCAGATAAATTTTCCGTCCTATTGCCATTAGAAGTCACCAGTTTTGGTATTATTTTTTCTGTGTAATGTTTTTTCTCCAGATTACAAAAATATTTAGTTGGTTTTTCTCTGCAATTGCGGATTTTACTGCAGAGATATATTCTGGGTCGTTCAAAAGTCTGTTGTTGAATTTCCAGAAGCCTCTTCCTCTTGGTTGACTGATGAAGGACAGGGTTATGGCTATAGGATTGTGATCAGATCTGTAGCGTATGAGAATGTCCGACGTTTTGTGAAAAATTTGTAAATCTGTGGACAGGAGAAAGTAGTCTAATCTAGCCATTTTATTATCGGGGCCCTTCCATGTATATCGCCTTAGATTTGTGCTCTCCATCCTCAAAACATCACATAAGTCGAATTGTTCCATTAACCAGTGAATCCTTTCGTTTGCCTTTACGTTATTTCTGTGTAAGTAGTTTAATGTGTCAAGGTTATAGTTTTGGGGTACATTCCAGTCGCCTCCGACTAGAACTGAGCAGTTTCCGATCTTCTCAGTTTAGTTAAATAGGTTATCAAAAAAGATTGTGTTGTCGTCATTGGGGCCATAGACCACCGAAAGTGTAAGACTTTGATTTTGAATCGTGATATCAAGAATAATCCAGTTACCTCCTACATCTTTTATTGTATTATGAATATGATACAAAAAATTATTCTTGAATAGGAAAGCTACTCCCCTACATGCACATGAGTGAGAGCAGAAGATAGCTTCGTAACCCCATTCACATTTCCACGTATTTTCTATTTCCTCACATAAGGGAGCGTCGATCGGAAGGGTTATATCGAATTTATCCCAACAACGTGAGAAAATGTCCCTGCGCTTATGTGTATCTGATGACAATCCTCGACAATTTAGGCTTCCAATTACGATATTATTCATAAAATAATTCAAGCGGTCTCTTCTCATTTATACAACAGTTCATTAGTGTAGTAGCTGAACACCAAGTGTAGCGAAATATTGAGTAAATTGTCTGTAGAAAAGCGTAGATTTTGATTATCTGAATTTTTGAGTTTTGAAAAACTAATAACAATATTACGAATTTTCCGAACGGAAACATTGATATGGGGTCAGTGAAGATCGGGTCTTGGGGACCTGCGTGTATGGAGTAAAAGCAATGACTTAGGGTAAAGAAAACAAAGGAATGGGCGGTATTTTTATGTTTTCACTCTCACATCAATCCATCCACTCGCCCATTCAATCACTAATGAGTGACTGGATGGAAACCTCGTCTGAGCTTTGAACACGAATGAATGAATAATCGATCACAATCCATAGAGATTAAATGCGTATATGAATCAACGAATGGATGAATAAATATACTAATGAATCAATAAACATATGAAAGAATGAACAAACAAACAAATGAATGAATGAATGAATGAATGAATGAATGAATGAATGAATGAATGAATGAATGAATGAATGAATGAATGAATGAATGAATGAATGAATGAATGAATGAATGAATGAATGAATGAATGAATGAATGAATGAATGAATGAATGAATGAATGAATGAATGAATGAATGAATGAATGAATGAATGAATGAATGAATGAATGAATGAATGAATTTTAACAGAGAAAGGAATAATACATATTTGCATTGAATGATAAGTATTGGCAAGATGAGTGAATGAAAATGGCTTAAACGTGTGGCGCAAATCCATAAATGCAACATTGAAAGTCTCATTGTGCATTATCAACGCAATTAACACACCACACATTCATTCACCCATCAATCCACTCGCAAAACAAAATGGGAGTGAATAAGCAGAAAGGTGAACGAGTAATTGAATAAGTGAAAGGCGGGCGAAAACTGGTATTAGTATTTTTTCCTTCAATTCGTATCGCAATTTATCAGTTCAATTAAATTATTTCGTTTCATTCATTCATTCACTCATTTATTCATCCATACATCCACCCATGAGTGATTGAATGGATGAAAGAATGGAAGAATGAATGAACAGAGCAGTGGGAGAATGGATGGATGAATTAATTAAGGGATGAGTGAAAAAAAAATGAAAATTAGGACTCAAAAAGGGTGATTTATACGGTGAATGAATGTTATGTGGGTAAGCGAATAAATGAGCAAATAAATGAGTAGTTAACCGGCGGGCAGATAACAACAATCCATCACCGTCCAAAGGTGTTGGCATTTCCTCGTTTGAATGAGAGAGCCATTTAACGATGCAATGAAATGTTGCATCCATCCATCCAACCACCTAAAATGACACAGTAGAAGTGAGCTGTAATTACATAATGAATGTTTAGTAATATTACTGAAATAATTCCGGAAAATCACATTATTGCACCGATCCTTTTCTGAAACGTCTGAATTTTTACTATTGACATTATTGTCACTGATCAACACACAAAATTCACGCACTCACTCATTCACTCCTCCGTCTATCCATCTGTCCAGGTGTGTATGGATGAGTAAGTAAATGGAGCGAGCAAACGAATGAGTCAACGGTTGGCAAAAAACTACAACTGATCTCCTTCTACAGGGGTTCGTATTTCTTCTTCGAATAATATCGCCATTCATCTATATAGTGAAACACTTCACTCATTTCAATCCCTCACTCAATTCATTCACGCATCCACAAATGAATGAATGAATGAATGAATGAATGAATGAATGAATGAATGAATGAATGAATGAATGAATAAATGAATGAATGAATGAATGAATGAATGAATGAATGAATGAATGGATGAATGAATGAATGAATGAATGAACGAACGAACGAACGAACGAACGAACGACCGAACGAACGACCGAACGAACGAGTGAATGAATGAATGAAAGGGGTGATCTGTAATTACATCATGAGTGTTTAGTAGTAGTAGTAGCATGATAAATGACAAATAGTTCATGAAAATCACAGTATTGCACAGATCCTTGTCTGAATTCTCACACTTAGCCTTATTGCCACTGATCAAACAAAAATTCACTCACTCATTCACGCATCCATCCATCCCCCTGTCCCGGTGTGGGTGGATGAGTGAACGAATGAGCGAGCAAACGAATGAGTGAACGTTTGGCGAAGACTATAACTGATCTCTTTCCACATGGGTTCGTATTTCTTCCCTCTTCCCTCGAATAGTATCACCATTCCTCGATTTAGTGAATCACTTCACTCATTTCAATCCTTCATTCATGCATTCACGCATCCACCCACGAATGAATGAATGAATGAATGAATGAATGAATGAATGAATGAATGAATGAATGAATGAATGAATGAATGAAATGAAATAAGAAATGAAATGAAATGAATGACATCATTGTCTGAAACGTCCGAGTTCTCATGGAAAAGCGGCTGAAAGAATGATTCAGTCAACCTTTTATTATTCTAATTATTTTTTCCAAAATTTTCAAAACATTTCAACAAAACTACATCATGTGAACCTTCACTGGAACGAGCTCGACGCGCTCGTTCCAATGAGGGGTCACATGATGTGGTTTTGTTGACAGTTCTTGAAAAATAATATTTGTTTAATTGCTTAAATTACGCGGGTGGATGCGGCAGATTCGTTTGGTGAAGGTTCAATGGGTTCATGTCAAATAATGCACCAAAATTACAGTGTGGTCTTGTAACTCGTTAAGATGCAAATCCTTCAATCAAATGAGAGAAGAACTATTTCAAAGGAATCTGAGACAAGGGTGGCGCAAGGATTTTCTCGATAAGGGGGCTGCTCCCCGACCCAGTAGCAAGGGCTAGAGTGTTCGCTGAAAAACCCACAATAAAGGAGGCAGTTTCCCTGACATAATGGGGAGGGAGCAAGGCATTTCCAACAGGGAGCTGTAGTCCTTGTCGCCACCCCTTAATTAGGTCTTTATCATTTTAGTCTCCTCCTACAAATGTAATTTAAATGTCATCAACGTGGATGAAGGTGCTTGACGTTTGACGAACTCAAAACGGCTGTGCAATAACAGGCCGTTTCGATCTATTCCTTGGGCATATGACGTCCTTGTTAAAGTTATTTTTAACATCTTTCCCTGAATCGGTGGAATATTAACTGACCATTTAAACATTGAAAGCGGGAGATTGTTCTTCGCAAAATAAACTCCGGCGTTGACCTGATATTAATTTAGTTCCGGACCAGCTCCAATATTTGAAACATAATATTGAGATATGCGCTTTTAATAACGTCACGCCTTCATTGGTCAAGATTTCATAGCGGTATGAACTTCATATGGAAGGTTTATGGCCACCAGAATTTAATATCAGTAGTAGAGCATGTACCCGATCGACCCCCATTTCCCGGACTTTTGCCGGTGCAGCTAGTGTTAAATTGCCATAGGAACCGGACTTTTGCCGGTGCAACTTTTGCCGGTGCAAAATGTCGACACTATCCAGCTAGATCCGGCAAGTGGTGTACGTACTGCATATATAGTATGCTATGGTATGTAGGTACGTGGGGCTATGGGCATACAGTAAGGATATGAGATGGAAAATTGATGGGAAAGGTGAGATTTTTCATGAAAGTTTTCACGCGAAACGGTTGATGTTGCTATTGATGTCGTGACGTCATGATGAGCACGCGACGTCATAGAGATGTTGACCACTGTTGATGTCCACTATACAATCTGACATAACGTTGTTCGAGTCAGGGGTTGTCGGGTTTCTCGTAAGGGGGTGAGTGATATGGTAGTAGTGATATATATCCATGTAGGTATACTATTAGCCCTTGGACCTTTATATTATCCGACGTCTGATATAGCTAGGTCAAGCAGTATTGTGGGGATGGGGGTTATGCATGGTCGCTCAGTACGGTATTGCGAGATAGTCCTTGGTGGTTTAGATTGGCAGTAGAGGATGAATGGTCTGTTGGTCTAATACCCCTAAGTACTATTAACCTACCGAATCCTTTGTATAATCTTATGGCTGGTATTGGTAGTTCGGAAAGCTAGGTCAGGCAGTATTATAATCGTTTGTTTAGAACGGGAGCATAGGATGCATGGTATATACCCTTGAAGGTTCTCTGTTAGTCCTCGGTATTATTAACCAACCGATTGCCTTGTATTATTCTGTGACTGGTATAGATAGAACGTTATGGCAGGCCAAGTGGTATTTTAGGGTGGGGGTGGGGGTAAGGCCTTGTAGTATAGAAGGGCTGTATGGGTGATATATGCCTCTGTGCCCCCCCCCGGAAAGCGATTGTTACTACTAATCGACTCAATGCTTTATGTCATTCAATTACTGGTATAGGTAGTATGTAATGCGGGGCCAGACGTTATTGTGGGTGGGTGGGTGTAATGCCTGGTGGTATAGAACAGCAGTTTAGTATGGTCGGTACATACCTCTGCGGGTCCCCCGAAAACCATTGGTACTACTAATCGACTTAATGCTTTGTGTCAACCCATGACTGGTTTAGGTAGTATGTAATGCGGGACAGACGTTATTGTGGGGTGGGTGGGTGTAATGCATGGTCGCCTAGTGTGGTAGTATGGGATGTACGCTTTGTACCCATGCAGGTCCCACGTAACCCTTGGTCCTATTAATCCACCTAATGCTTGATGTTATCCTATGACAGGTATAGGTAGTATGTAATGCAAAGCCAAGCGATATTGTGGGTAGGGTAATGCCTGGTAGTTTAGAACGGTAGTATAGAATGGACGGTGTATACCCCTGTAGGCCCCCTGTTAGTGCTTGGTACTATTAACCAACCGATTGCTTTGCTTTATTATATGGCTGGTATAGGTAGTACGTTATGATAGGTCAAGTGGTATTATGGGGGGAGGTGGGGGTAATGCTTGGTAGTTTAGAACGGTAGTGTAGTATGGGCTGTATATACCCCTGTAGGTCTCTTGTTAGT